>JANHGO010000020.1:22522589-22664591 GCA_024606505.1 Aquila spilogaster | reverse complement strand
GGGCAACGTGCTGGCATCAAAGAATATCAGTTTACATATATAACAAGTGTAATAAGATTCCACCAAAGGACATTCTATATGTTTTCTTGTTGCTTTAACACTGGAAGATTTCCAAGAATAAAAATTCCTGCATAAACAATTCCAGGATCACGTAGTACTGTTTCTTAAGACCTTTTCTGGGGGTTATAGCTCATTGTACCATCTGATATGTGGTAGAAAAACAGACTGAACAGTGGAAATAACCACATGAAATTCTAACCTGGTTTTAATTTTTCTGTATTTCTGCAAACCATTTTAAACAAATTCGCCCGAGGAAAATTTTGTCAAATCCTAAGCGTGGGAGGAGTATGTACAGTTGAATAGTTCTCATCTTTGTTCTCTCAAGACATCACAGAAATTATTCCAAACTAATTCACAAAGCACTACAGAAACTAGTCTTTAAATCACAGAGTTTTTGTGGATTTTGGCAGTAACAAAGTAGATACAGCCACAGCTTAACTTGTTTCTCCAAAAGCTTCATTAAAATGATATGTTTATATATGTACTAGTCTGCCTAAGAAACTGCAAAAACAGCAGCAATCAAAAACGTAAGATTTAACATTTAATAAAGTCAAATTTAATATTTAGAATGAGTGTCAAAATATACAGCAGCTTCTAGATTAGAAGTGCTGCTCCAGCAAATAAAGTTGGTTTTAAGTATTGCCCAGGGTGTAATAAATTCTTGCCTTTGCCTTTATTAGGCCAATTACTGAGTGTGACAGAAACGAATAGCAAGAACAGATAGGTAAGCCAAAACCTCAGCAGTGTTTCAAAGCCCTGGAAAAAAAAAAAAACATCAAGAGGCAGCAAGACCATGGGAATTCATTTCCTGGCAATTTTCATCATAATGGCTGTAAATAGTTTACCAACATAATAACCTCATCTAGGAAACAGTTAATTAGCAAAAGAAAAATTCCTGAGAGAAATAAATCTTACCTGGTTGCTGGTGAGCAGAGTGGAATTTAGGGCACTGCCTTCTTGGATAAGCTCTTTTGCTGAGGAAAGTTTTTCAGGCCAGCACTCACCCTCAAGAAACAGGTAGACATGGCAGGTCTTCATTTCTTAAAGATTCCTATGAACACTGCGATTAAGATAGCAAGATGGTGTTTGTTCAGGTTGTCACCTTGACCTTTCATGTAGTGTTCACACCAGAACTCTTTTGGTGGGTGGGCTATGATAAGGATGATAAGACAAATTCAGAGCTTGGATGGCTACTAGTCATGGTCTATGTTAGATTACAGGTATATATTAAAAGGATGTTCACAATAATAAATAGAAAGTTATATTGGAGACTCAATGAGAAATATAAATTCCAATACAGGTGAAATGCGGAACCATACATTATCTATAATTAAATGGATTTCTAATATTAAAACATGGATTTTAATTTTTCCTAAAGTTTATTAGCACAGACCAAATTTGTGTTGTGTAATAATTGGAAAAGATACACTTAAACTGTCATTACAAACTCAAGACTTTGTGAAAGTGCTAAGAATGTTATGCATGTTTGGTTAGACGAGATTCTGCTAGCAGTGCTGAAGTGATCCAAATATCAGATTGTAATCACTTCAGCCGCATTCCAATTTCACATAGTTATGATCTTTTAAACCAGTGCAGAGTATATGGCTTTCCAGAAATTTAGCTCCTATTTTGTGCATTTTATCCTCTTTCACCTGTTAATAAAATTATGATTTTTGGAGTTCATTCAGTGGAAACTTATTGACCATCATTTTCTTCAGCTTCATTATTTTTAAATCTGAATTTCAAAGAACTTAACTATTGAAAATTTTGAAGGCAAGTTTCTGCTACTTTGTTCCAACTACAGTTGTAAAAATACATGTGCATTTTTAGAGAGAGGAGGATATCAACATTTTTTAGTATTGCTTTACCTCCTTATTCATTGGGATTCAGTGGACAATAAAGACAAACTGCTCCTCCCTTCAGAAGCTGCAAAAAACCAAGGTTCTTTTTGCTGGGGATAGAGTAGGATCCTCCCATGATAACATGGAGTTGCTTTATTTTCCATCTGAATACATATACCCTTTTTCAACAGACTCCAGGTTTCTTGGAAGGGCTATCTCATCCCTGTGAATGCCTGTAAAATAGCAAATATATACATGATATCCCTCCAAAAGAAAAAAAAAAAAAAGCAAAAACAAAAAGATTGCTAACCTGAGATTTTGGCTCTGTATCAAAACACAGCAAAAGGACCCTAGTGTAGAATTATCCTTTCCTGTATGGTATTTCTATCCTGGAAGGTTTACCGTCCAAGAACTCCACATTACTGAGTTGTACAGACTACAGTTCAGAGTACAATGACCTTAAACCTAGCATTCATAATTAAACTTAGGCAGTTACATTGCTTTCAGTTGTTGCGAGAAACACGTCATCTTGCAATTGTGTTCCTAACTGTAGAACTGGTTCTGACTTGACATAGGAAGATGGCGCAACTTAAGACAAAGCACTGCTCCCTGATGAGGGAGCAGCAGATATTTCCATTTGCATATATAACCATTTTTCTCAAAGGGGTTTTAAGACAGTGACATCTATCTTAGTGCTGCAAAACAGTTTCAAAAACAAATTATTCAAAGAAAAATGTAGTTGGACAGAGGTTGATCCCAGATATTGCCCTCACACAGTAAATGTTCTACTACTTTATCATGACAGCCACAGATAAGTTATTTCACGTCGTGAATAGAACAAAAAAAATAATGTGCAAAAAACTCCTCATATTTAGAAAGAGCTCTTCTGGTTGTGTATAATTTTATACATCTTTCTCATAACTCCAAGACACAAGGGGGATTTGTTATAGCCTCATTGGGATTCTAGGTTTATTAAACTATTGAATTAACTAGATTCACCCACGCATGCAGTTTATTCACCTGTGAGAAATTTGAGTAATACTTTTTGCAGAATATGCAAGATGAGATTTTCAGCCGGCCTCCAGCCCAGCCCTCATGTTTGTCCTTGCAAACGCAAAGTTACAGATGTAAAATCACAAAACAGCCATTCAGTTCATTTCAAAGAAAAAAATGGAAGTGTAGTTATTTGTGGATGCAAACATTTACCCCTTAGAACTCAGATCACAAATTTTATATTAACCAACTCAGTACTTTTCTCACGGTTATCTAGTATCAGAACAAACAGAATGTAAAAAGTGTATGAAAAACACACAAGGAGAACAGTAGTATTTTATACCATATGGTGCATTTCATTTAATGAAATGAAGGTTCATCACTGGTACAGCACGTTCACAGAGACACATGCGTCATTTTTGCCACCGTATGCAACGAATGGTATTCTAGTACAAAGCATGTTTTCTTTCATTGTTTTTCTGATTACTGTTATGTATACGGAACCAAACATATGTGATGAAACACAGCTTCAAAAATTGTATAGTCTCAGAGAAGACAGCGAAGACTAATATTATGCAATCTGCAGATCTAAACAGACTGTAAGGGCTTTGGGATTGAATTCCTTCATGCATTGCTAGCATTTCTGAGAAGGACCAGGATAAAGATCACATCATGGAAATGCACTGAATCAGAGTTCCACAGCAGTCAGCAGAACAGAGTGACAGTCCAGTTGCAGAAAGCACAACAGGATGGTATAAACCCCGCATCTATCAGCAGGGACAACCACATCTCACTCTAGGACATACCAAGACATCACTTCCCTGTTAAAACCTTTTTATGTGCGTGCATGTGCTAGTTACATTTACTGAGATACCTGCTGCCTACACAGTACTGCTGAGTGGAGCTGTACACGTTCAAGTTTACTATCATCACTGGAAATACAATTTTTATACTAGAGGTGAGCCATTGTTGATAAATTGAAGTAATAACAGTTATTTAGGGGAAAGAAAGTGAGGAGAGTGACTGAGGTACGTTTGCTTGCTTATTTTGAGAAAATGAGACCAGATTCAGATGAGCATTGTTTCTCACATTATATCATTTTCACTTGAGTTCTCTGTGCAGGTCTTTGTGACATCCAAGAAACCAACTACTGAGAAGTTAATTCTAAAATGTATACATCTTAACAAAACCTTTCAAAAATAATGATGTCAGTGCAATTCTGTACACTGGCATCCTTTACAGCTCAAGACTGCAGGAGAAGCTTAAGACAGAGTACTCTTCCTCAGAGAGAAGAAATAGCAGAGGCACTGATGGGGGTGGAAGGGTTTTGTTTTCTCATCTATGCTACAAAACTTAATATTGGCAAATAACATTAAAAACAAAACAAACTTCACATTCATCTCTTCAAAACAAAGTTTTTAAAAAGAAGTGTAAAATCCTTTCAAATAATTTCACTGCATACCACTGTATTTCTAACTCCTGCCACGTGCATTACATAGTTCCAACATAATTATCATTACACCAATTGAATCCAAAATATCTATTTAACAAGTCCAAGAGGAGATGTTTACCCACTTGTGATATCACAGACTACTTTACATACAGTTACTTGACAACCTGTGGAATTCAGAGATACTCCTGCAATAACACCACTAGTAAAATGATATGTCATTCATAAAGCGGTTCGCAACCACTATTCTAGACCCAGTTAATGCATTGCAGCAGGAAACATTTGGAGGATAGTTGTGCCTGTAATGAAAAGATCAGTACAAATCTATCAAAAAACTTTTGGAACTTTTCCTGATTGGGATATCAACTGTGCCTTGAATCACAGAATAATAGAATTGCTCAGGTTGGAAAAGTCCTTCAAGATCGTTAAGTCCAACCGCAACCAAACCATACTACCCTAACTCTAACAACCCACCGCTAAATCATGTCCCTGAACACCACATCCAAACAGATTTTAAACACCTCCTTGTTGCATCCTCAACATTCAGGAGTAAAATACTGTATCTCCACAAAACTTGCAAATATATATATATATTCATCACATGGACACTCATTCAGGCCCTTACTCTGAAGTGTATGCAAGCCATAGTTTAAGTTCCTCTTATTTAAAGGGGCCTTGACCTGACTGATGCTTTTGCACATCTCAAGGTTTACAGTGTTACCTAAATATTGAAATGAAAACATTTCAATCCATGTGTATGCAGGTGGAACAAAGTTCACTTTGCACCTGAAAAACTAGTGGCTACAATTGTTGTTTATTATTGACAGTACTGAGAGCTCTCATTGAAATGCTTGGGCTGTCTTTGACTAGATTCTGTAAACATGCTGAATAAAAAGGTGTATCTACTTACTTTAGCTAAATAAAACACGAGGTAAAATTCTTACAAGCTTCCTATGATACTCACCAACACAGTGTCACAGCACTTCTGTTTATCACATGCAATGCATCAAAAACCCTCAGGGAAGAGCCCACAGACAAGACTGTTAATCTCTGCAACTTATGAATGCCCAGATACTTTATACAGAAACTCTGTATTGTTTAACCTTTAATAGTGATGAGGAAACAATGTTCCTGAGAGGTAAATGGAGTTTTCTACAAACAACCCAATGGACAAGCTGCAAAATCAGAAAACTTGTTTAACAAGTCTACCGCCTGTGCCGTACACCACATTGGATATCAATAAAGTGCCACCCACAAAAGTACAGGGAATTTCTTAGTAGCTTTAGTTATAATTATCATTATACTTAGTATTAGTATATAGATAACATAATAGTTGCATAACGTATTTAACTTCATACAAAATTTCACACCTCCTTCTTTAGAATGGAGATCAAATCAATGAGTGCTTTCGTAAGTGACTTGTGGGACACAAATGGGAGCATCCTAAATGGTGTGAAATTATCCCTCCTCTGACATTTCGTTAGGGATCATGAACACTGAGGTCAAAGAGAAATCAGTATTTCTATGCTTTTTTGATTGAGACTTAATACTCCACGGTGGTTGATAAACTAAAGATAGCAATCTTGTTATTAATTATCATGATCTTTAATAATGGATTTCCTGAAGCTAGAAGCTGTTTTAATGACAAAAAAAAAAATGCGCTGTTACTTAACAAAAATGAACTAACAAATTTAGACCTCAGACACTAAAATAATTAAGCTTATTATTTCCTTTCTGCAAAGCAGGTCTGTTATATATATATATATATGCCCAGCTCAAATCAGACCAATATATCAAAAATAAATAAATAAATAAAAAAGAGCAAGAGCAAACAAAATACCAATCACACTTATAAGAAGAGATTTCTTCACCTAATAGATTTCAAAGCCTTCATCAGGAAACAGGGTTCAACTACTCAGTTTTTAAAACAGTCTTCAACTTTACAATACAGAAACATACAAGGTTAAATATAGGAATTAAAGCTGGAGCCTACACTACAGGAGCAGAGTTTACTAAAAAAAAAACGAGAGTAAACCAACAAGAACAAAACTAAGAGGAATTATTCAGTTCTCAGTACTGCTCAGACATGAATTTTATCCCAAGTCCCAAAGGAAGTGCATATAAAAGAGGCACTGGAGTTCAAAAGGCGGAAGGCAGTAAGGGAAAGGCAAAAATAATTCACTGTTTTCAAGAGTTACAATATCTGGGGGAAACCCAGCACCCACAGAGCACTGCAGAAAGAATAAGAGTGAGTTGTCCTCAGACCAGAATCACAGAAGTATGCTAGGACCTCACAGAAAGGACAAGCTTTGATACTACAGACTCAGTTTCACAGACAGCATTTATCACTCTAATCACTGGTTTGGATTTTTCAGAACTTGAGCCTCATACAGACAAGATGCTCTCGGCTCGAGGATGTCTCCTCCTGTCTAGGTGAAACACTGCTAACTTATCTGCTGGCAGATCCTAGGACCTTCAGCTCCACCTCTGCTTTGTCATCAACTCTGTGCTGGCTTCAGCTCCAGTCTGGTCATCTACTCTAGTTGAGATGTTCACAAAGCAGCTGGCTTACAGCACCTTTCAAGATACTAAGTCACAAACCTCACTCAGGTCAAAGCAGTGGTTACCTCTGCTTTTCATCATGCTCCTCCAAAATCAAATGTAATTCTTAGAAGAAAATGAAATGCAAGCGTTCAAAAGAGAACATTTTTCACTCCGGGCCTTCTTTTGGCATCTGCTGTCACCATGCTCAGCAATGGACTGATCTTGGCTCTGAACAACTTCACCAACCCATTCAGTACATTTCTTATTAACATTGCTTGCCTCCAACTGCTGTTGCTTGGTAGGATGAGAGAACTGGCAGGTGAAACATTTGGGTAATTACATTTATTATACTGCCTTCTTTTGCCATCCTACAGCTTGCTCTCCTCCCTTATTTCAGAGATCTTTCTATGCTCTCATAAAATACATTTATTACTTTCCTCTGGAGATCTCCCACGGGCAAAACGTAGGTGGATTGGTAGTTATGAATTAGACTCAGCAGTGCTCTTTTGCCTCCCTAGATGTGGTAGAGAGTCACAACTACTTTTACATTTCTCTCATTGATTAGGATGTAAGGAACAAAGACTAAACTAAGTGGATTTACTGGTGAACAATTTTTTGACAGGTTTCTTGTTTTCTGACAACATCTATCATCTGAGCATCTTGCAGGCTTTACTAAGGTTAGACTCATGAACTACTGCAAGGCAGAGAGGCATGCTCTTTCCATTTCATTCATAAGGACTGAAGCCTGAAGACGTTGAGAGACTTACAAAGTCAATTAAAGCAAGAGAGATTAATTCTGACACCTTGTCCATTGCATTAAGTACTGAGACCAACAGTTTCCCACTTCTCGGAAATTATACACGTCTGAAATTAAATAGTCTTCCATCTGCATGTATTTGCCACCCACTTACTTCAAATTATCTAAGACTGTTTTACATCACACCTCCCAAAACACCGTCTTTGCCTTCCATGCTTGGAATTTCAATGTTGTGATACATACCTCATACATTTGACTGTGCAGTTTTAAGTTTTTCTCTTTGGCGTCAGTTTTAGGTTAGAATGAGCAGCTACATTTTTTGAAGGAATATTATATATGAGTCAAAATAGTGGGAGGCATCTTAACAGTCTGAGAAATTACGAGGGCTGCTCTGAAGGTAGTGCCTCCTATTTTATTATGTCGGCCCACAACAACAGAGGCAGATGTTGGTGTTATAGCAGTAGAGGTTGAACCTTCCCACCAATACTCCACTACATTTTGTTCTGTGTGACAGATGGCAGCAGAGGGGCAGTCTGACAACTGGCATCTAACGTGGAAGTGCTTATTAAAGATGTGTCACTGAATTCCTCCATGTGGGAAAAATGGTACCCACCAACACTCATTGACACTTGCTGAATGTTTATGGAGACCAAACAGTGGATGTGAGCACAGTGAGGCAGTGAATGGTACATTTCAGCAGTGGTGACAGCAGGTCATCTCTGCCAGTGTTATGAGCAAGGCATGCAGGCTCTTGTTCATCACTGATGAAAAGGCATAGCTAATGGTGGTGACTGTGTTGAAAAACAGTGTTTTGTAGCTGAGAATTTGCTCTATCCAATAGTGATGTCAGGCTCTATCTGTTGTCATTTTCATGGAAATAAATAGGAGGCATTGCTTTTGGAGCAACCTATGTAAAAAACAGTAAAACACTAAAATCTTTCCCTAAAACGAAGACACTGACTATATGTTTTTCCCTCCTCCTTGTCCAAATTTTACTTTATTGGATGTATTAAGGCACATATAATAATTCTATTATGACTTTATAAATTAATATACAATATTATTTATAGCTGGAAATGCCTATAGCTTCAGCATTTAATTTCTTCCATAAACGTCTACATACTGACACAATTAGGTTATGATGCATGGGTATTTCTGCTTACTGGAAATCTGGTAGCAAAACGGCTCTACATTTTGAATGGGCTCATAAATATAGATTGAATTTAATTTTTTAACACAGAGAATCCATTTTCCTTTTGTTTGGTTGGTTTGGTGGCTGCTTGAGAGAAATATTTTCTATAAATATTTTTGTTTTGTACAACTAATTAGTCCATATATCAGTACATTGTAATATGGCAGAGATTACCCTCAAGCCAATAGAGAGCAACTGATTGAATATACTTACCATCTTCACAATCTATCTCTAACGTCTCTGCATTTTCTGCTGCTGCTTTCAAACTCTGTCTTGATTTCCTCCCCACCCCCACCTTTCCATTCTTCAAATATAAACTGCAGCTTCCCCAATATGAATACTTTCTACTAAAGACCAGATTTCTCCTGTGTTTTCTACCATGTGCAGTGGTGAGCTGACAAAGTACATAAATGAACAATAACCAGATAATCATAGATTGTTTTGATTCTATAGTAGAATTTTTACACGCTTTCCATCTTCACGTTATTTATTACTGTTGCTTACTGATATTAAAATGTGTCAGTTTTCAAGCATAAACATGTATCTAAGAAAGGAGAGGAAAACTACAAATGTAAAATTCCTCTAACAGATGTCAAAGACTAATTTAGAAGTTAGTTCAGGGTGGCAAATGTTCCAAAAAAAATTAATATAAGCACTTGCTCAACTTGAAGTATCTATTTTAATAACACTGAAGATAATTTTAATGCATTTTTTCTTCCTAATCTATAATGTATATTTTATTATTCCAAATGTTTTGTGATGGCTGAGAAGCGGTAGGATCATTCTGAGGACATAGTACTTGTGTTCCACACTGTTACCATCAAGACTTCTGTGACTTTAAAACCAAAAACCAGAGAAGACAAGAGTGGCTTTGTTATTATTTCTGCTGGCTTAAGCATATGAGTGGTAACACTCGTGGTGCAACTAGTACAACTGTTAATGGAGATGTGCAACAAAAGCTATCTGTTTTTTTTCCCCTACCTGTCAATCTTAACAAAGGAAGACAAGTGGAAGTGTGCAGAGGACAAGGTAACGTTCCGTCCCTTAACCAGACCCTGAAGAAGGAAACAGACTGATGAAACAGTATTAGAAAAGATAGAACTTCGATGGACATGAAGCATATATTCTGTTGGCACTTTGGATTCATTCTCCATGGACTGATCAGTTTGCATTCACTCACGACCTAGTGCAGGTCCGTTAAGTGCAAAGGAAAGCCTTAACTTGATTTCATCAAAACAGATTCAGGTTTTAAATTCTCCTGAAATATAATTTCAGGATAGGAAAAAGTAATCCCTTAGGCATTATCTCTCTGATCCTACTATAATCTGCAACATTTGTACAGTTCCTTGCACCATTTATTGTGCATTATTCTACTGCAGCACTTCAATTACTCTCATTTCAATGTTTTCATAGACCCAGCAGTTCTGGTGACAAATGTCTTAATTTTAAAAGCTGGTCGGCATGGAGGCACTCTTTCTATCCCACAGAGAAAGGAACTCCCTAGCTGAAGTTGTTTTCACCAACAATTTGTTTG
The DNA here is from genome assembly GCA_024606505.1 of Aquila spilogaster. Classification (NCBI taxonomy): domain Eukaryota; kingdom Metazoa; phylum Chordata; class Aves; order Accipitriformes; family Accipitridae; genus Aquila; species Aquila spilogaster. Next base: position 22,654,220 of record JANHGO010000020.1, on the reverse strand, counting down.
CCAGCAGCATGTTTTCCTGTTTAATCCATGTTAACATTTTGTTCAGAGTTATCCTAACTGGCATGTATTCTATCTGATAAACATCTCCTCTTTTCCCTCACGGAAACATTATTTATTTATGGCATTATTGTTACAGACAACTAAACAGCCAAGAGGGAAACACATTTGCTTTTCTACAAATACCTGCACATGCTGTTAAACCTGCATCATTTTTCTACAGAAACATACAAAACTTGGTAAAAGGCTGCCTAGCATGCTCCGTATCTACTGAGAACAAGGAACAGATGCAGACGTGTGCAGCAGTACAGAATCAGCAGGAATTCAGGACAAGAGGAAAAAAATAATGACACTGCAGGTTGCTAGGTTGATATGTGAAGCTTTCTCCTTTCTGGTCCAGCTTTTCATGACTCTATGACTAAATAGGCCCATTTAAAATTACTCAGATCAAGAGCTGCTTTCATTCATGATGTCTGCATCTTTGCCAATGAAAGAATTACTTCTGCATTATTAGGAAAACGATGCTCAACAAACATACGTTAACACAAAATAGTTTGTGTTTGAGGCCACGGTGCCCTGCAGGCAGCTTCATGACTGAGGCTGAATTAAGGAGAAGACAGTTTAATGCAAAATTTTCAAAGTGCCTGAAAAGGAAATACCCTTAAGTAAACTCACTCTCACTACATCAATTAGTACCGCACCTCAGATCTTCGGTGACAGAAACGTATATCCATTTACAAAAGAACAGAAAGGTCGCTTTTACAAAATGCCATTGAAAGCTGTGATTGGTCACCAGTTTGAGTCACTGCTCCACACCAAACTGGGACCAGCAGACTCCCACTTCCTTGAAGATCCCGGTCCATCCAGGATCTGTACCTTTGTCAGAGTACAAAGATTTTTGTGTACCTACTTGTATGTTTCCCACTCTTGGTTCTATATGATCTGTCTCAAAGTGCAAGCTTCTTTAGCACACTCATGTCTTCAAACTATGTGATGCAGTTTAAGATGTAGCACTTATCCTCACTTATTATTAATTGGCATATTCTTGATTCTTCTCACACTGGGCTCAGACACAAAAAGAACAGTTTCTGCAGAAAGGCTCAAGTCAAAGGAGCAAGCAGGTCAAAACAGGAAGAAATTGAGTTCATTGACTGTAGACAGCAAGACAAAGGTAATTCTTAATAATAGATTCATTTTCTTGTATTATTTATGTAAGTAATATATATGAGAGCTGCTCCAAAAGTAGTGCCTCCTATTTTATTATGTCAGCCCACAACAACAGAGGTGGATGTCAGTTGTATGGCAGTAGAGGCTGAGCTTCTCCACCAATACTCTGTTAAATTTTGTTGCCGTGTGACAGACAGTAGCAGAGGGGCAGCCTGACAAAATGGCATTTAACATGGAAGTGCATACTAAGCAAAGGTGTTGTCATTGAATTTCTGCATGTGGAAAAAAATGGCACCCACTGACATTCATTGACACTACTTGAACATTTATGGAGATGAAACAGTGGATGTGAGCACAGTGAGGCAGTGGGTGGTGCATTCCAACAGTGATGGTAGCACCTGTGGGCCCCCCGCTGCTGGTACAGATTATTACAAGCAAGGCAAGCTGATTCTTGTTCATCACTGGAGAAAATGCACAGCTAATGGTGATGACTACATATTAAAAAAAAGTTTTGTAACTGAGCATTTACTCTATCCAATAGTGTTATTGTGATCTTTGTTTCTGCTGTAGTTTCCAAGGAAATAAATAGGAGGCATTAATTTCAGAGTGATCCACATACTTATATGCATTGAAAATATGTAGGTGGATTTACATACATGCTCATATTTTAATAGTATTTGCTATCTGAAGATTTTATAGGGCTTACCAAATGTTTCAACTGTATTACATAGGAAAGAGTTTGCATATTATACGAACATTCATAGGTAATAATTGTGTTTGAGCATCTAACGACCTGCTTGTTTGCAAATTGCTTTCTAAGTTAAATCATTCTTATTTTCTGCAGTTGTATCTCAGCTAAAGGAAGTTTTTTAGGCCATTACGGGCTTCGCAACATAGAAGATTTAGTGACCTTCTGGAGCCCCTCATGAACAGTCTGTTTCCATCAGTAGAAACCTTTGCAACAAAAGCAACACATCCTAATAATATTAAATACAAAATCCATGGGATATTCCTCTCTACTCAGAATGATAGCCACAGCTTACAGAAGGCATGATGGCAGAAAGCATAACATGAAACTCCGTGTAGGCCCTAAAGTTGTGCACATACCTACCGTCTATGTCAAGTTTATTACCTAATAAGCCTGTCACTGTGAGCCTATGCCTTGACTCTAGTCACACATGTTTATTAAAACAGAGGAAGAAAGGTCTGCATATCCAAATATGCGCTCCTCAGGGGTTGAACTTATAAAGTGCAAAGCAGTCACTGCATCATCTCTTAGCCAGGGACCACAGGAGGGATCTCCACCACCAGCAGAGCAGGAGACAGAGCACTGCCAGTCATCACATGGTCAGAGAGCATGTGAAAGGGTCAGTAAGGCAGACAGTAGAAAAAACTGCTAGCAGGTCAAGGGGAGGAATGAGCATACTTTTCAAAAACTTCACAAGCAGCAATGACTAACATAGAAAAATTTTTGTTAAGCTGTTAGTTACTTTTCTTTCTTTCTGTTGTACACCTGTTTCTGGGAGGTCACATTATCTGATTAAGATATCTCACCTGCCTAATGTTTCTCTGCTAAATTGGATCAAGTGTAAAGCAAGTCATTAAAAAATCTGCTTCCCCCATAGCACAACCTTGAAAAGCACATCTCATTTCTAACATACATCTCAACTTTCTCAGCTTCTAACAATACTGAGGAAGTAAGGCTGTAGTGGTTCTAAAGCCTTCTTAAAGCTATGTGTTGGCTGCATTTTCAGAGTCATTACTTCCATAACTCCACTCCCACTACAGTCACTGGGGGCAACGACTGCAAAGACAACAGGCCAAGCTCAGAAACCTTGCATTCAGTGCACAGAATGTGGCTGCATATAGACTTTCTACTTAACTGCACCTTAGCACAAAACATTAAGGGCTGCGAGTTTCAAAACATTCAGACAAAAACGTGTGTCAAAATCTTCGGGCTTCAGAAAGAGCCGATTGCTGGGCTTCTTTAGATGCCTTTGAAAATCTGTGATTTAATAATTACACTCTTCATCGTTTTTATTTCTCTATATACACATGTATGTATAAATATATACACACAGCGTGCTCTTAACTGCCGTGCTGCTCCACATTCAGGTTAGCCTGCCATCCTGCGGCTACAAGGAAAATGACACTCTGTTTAACCTAACATCTGTACACCGTCTGGATGCACGCAGGCATGCTAATGTCTATATTATAATTTAGGCAAAAACAAAACAGCTCTTGAGCAGTGCAAGACAATTATTTCACTTAATTAGATGTGGTGGGGTCTCAGTGTTGTATGCTGATTAGACAAAGCTGGTACGGAATTGTAAAGGCAATTGCAGAGTTTTTGTTAACTAAACTGCAGCAGGTAATACTTTGCTCAAAACGATATCCCTATCTCATCTGAAATAAGAATTGCCAGGATAGCTCTAGTAGGTGTTATCATATTTTCACGTTAACTATTACTTTGATTTTTCCCATAGAGACCAACCTGCTCCTGCTACAAGAGCAGAACTTTCACTCAGCAAATAGTCCCACCAGACAGGAAGACGAATGACTAAAGGAATTGTTTTTGCTCATACACACAGGAATAGCAAGGGTGGGTGGGGTGACCCAACCAAGAAGAGTAGCTGCTTCTGCTTTTCCTAAAAAGGTGACTTACTGATTTGTTTTAAAGAAAAGTAACTTTCCTATCAGGAGAAGAAAAGTCCTCCTTCCTTCAGGAGGATTTGCTGCACTGTCTGAAGAGGCTCAGCACTCACCTCCCATTTGGCATAGAGAAGAACAATCAAGCAATAATGCAAAGAAAATAATTTGTGTGGTTTGATTAGTTTCCACACCAGATGTTCCCACATATATTCACATTTCCCCAACTCTCTTTCTCCAGCCAAGAGTGTGCGCAGCTGGTACTTGTATAGTCAACACCAAAGCTATTTCACAGAGATGTTAGCAGAGACAGATCCCACCGCTTCCCTAGGGGCCTGCTCCCTTTTCCATTGAAATTAAGGCATCATTGTGCTCATTGTCTTCAGAGAGCGCCAGAGAAGTTGCTGGAAAAACATCTGCTGCTCTGTTACACACCTGCGCTCGCACGTCTTGCAGCCTACAGTTTCCCTTTTACTCATTCCCTCAGTTTTCTTGCTAGCACCACAAAGCACTGAAGCTGTTCTGATGACCAGTTCTGGACTTTCATTCTTCACGAAGTAGGTTCCAGCAGCAAACCTTTTCATAAAGAATCACAGCAGATAGGAACTGTGGCTCGTTCATTAATTTCAAGTTTCAGTGTCCACAGCTTTCGAGAAATGGCAGCTATAATGTTGCATTTCATGACTGTACGTGTGATTCAATAAACCTTAAAAATCTGGTACAAATGTTCCCAGATGAAAACAGCAGTCATAGTTTCTACCGAACTCCTCCAGGGCAAGCACTCCCCCAAGGCAATCCCCAGCTCACAGAAATGGCAACATTGTAAGAAATTCTACAATCCTAAATCATCTCCTGGTCCATTTTTTAAAAACTTTCTTACTTAATATTGACAGAAATTATTTTATGGTCTCGGAGCTTTGTATTTGGTACTAATTGCACTGGATTCAAGTGAGAAGTTCACTGTAAGATGCAGAAGGAAATTATGAGATTATATACCTTTTCCCTTCTAGGAACGGTTTGCCTACAGGACTCTACATCTTGTTGCAGAAAACACACGTGTGGGATTCTCTTTGATGGAGAATTTATGCTTTCTTGATGGAAATTAAAGGTGATCTGAAGTGAAAACATGCTGGTGGAGAAGTAACAGCTGAGATGAAAGAATTCTGTATACCAACAACATTGTCCATGAGGATTTTTTTTACCACTAGGTTCTCAGGTTGTGCATCTGACAATCAGTCATTTCCACATGGATGATCACTTGCAAGATAATGTTAAAGATGACTAAAGGGGTCTGGTTATCAACTGAAAGCGGCTACTCTCCCAAAGGGACACTTTAAATGATTAGGTGTCATGTTAGTCAGATGACCTTAGCTATCTAAAATCATAAATAAACACAATTTTAGGAGGCAAAGAACTGCAAGAACTGATCCATAAGTAGTGATTCAGGAAAAAAAAAATGGCCAGTACCTACTCCTGAAGTTCTCATGAAGAGGCAACGCAGTACTGTATTATGCCAATACATTAAGATTGGGTGAATGCTGGCAGCAGACTGGCAAAAGACAGGATGGCACAGGCTGGAAGTGAGGGAGTACATAAGAAAGGACACAAGGTTTAAGTAGTCAGCCTTGCTTGACAAGCTAATAAGCAAGCATCTCTTCAGATCAAAGAGGGAAGTGGACATCATATCACTCTCCTAATGCTGAAAGGAAGTTGTACTGATATCTTGTTCAGGTAATTAGATGTAGATGATCATACTGTTCATTGTTTTGGACTTGAAATGTCACAATGTTTAAACACATTCTTATGGTGACTGCTACTCCAGCACATAAGTCTCATGTGAACCCAGGGAGAAAGTGAAAAGGGCTCACAGCGTAAAGTAAAAGAATTCATTGCTATCCTTCTTGTTGAATTAGGTGAAGACGACAAAAGCAGCTTAGGGAAATTGAAGGCAAATTACATGGCTAGCATGATTCTAAATCACTGGAGGCAAAATTAAAAAACACAGATATTTGCATTTAGTATGTGAAGTCCCATTTTCTGAACTTTACTGAGTTCTGCTAGGGACTTCAGTATAGCCAGTTTTATCCTAAAAACGTATCTAGTGAAACTCTGTGAGAAAATGGAGGCCTGCCAACGTATCAAGATGTGAGGAACACTGCCTACCTGTCCCAAGAAGAAAAAAAACCAACACACACCCCTTTGTTATAAGAATGTTTCTATTCATAGGGAAATAATAACAAATTTACATCATAACAGGATGGTAACTGTCCTTCCCACACACTCAGCTAATGCAAACTCCCACTGTTCTTCTTATAGCAGAGAAAACACCAAAGCATGTTTCAGCTGTATTAATGGAACCTGATTTTTAAAGCTCTAAGGATGCAGATATGACACGTGATTTCCAAACACATCAGAACACCATAAGATCTGGTCCCCAGGTCCACTGAAAATAAAACAAGGCACAGGATGTTTTATCACATTCCAGCACATCCTTGAGGGGTGACGAGTGAAAGCAAATGTAACAGAGAAAGACAGCATTCTACAGTAAAGCGAAGGATATCTTGCACCAGCAGAAACAGAGCACAAACATCCCATTCGGTCCCTTCTTCCCCGTGATCTGAAAGCTTTGTCATCACAAATGCTTACACAGACTAAATGGCAACCAAATGCTTCCCTCGCCCCCTTCAACTCACTTCTGTTGCAGTTATAAATACAAACAAAAAAGATTCTTCAATGAGCCCAGGAGACAGCAGATGTTAATTATAGCAAAATGGTATCAAAGCCAAGTTGAAATGTGTTTGGTTTGATTTTGCATGATTAGTTCAGCAGCATTCCCAAAAAGCATAAACTGCATGGTATGCCTGATCACTTGACAAAGATGTATGTAGACTTGCCCATCCTTTATAACAACATGTCACCTACATAGTTATTAGCAATTGCCCTTTAAGCTAATACATTATATGTCTTTTTGACAAGAGGAATGACTGGGTTCTGACAATGAGTAATTGTAATTTCAAATGAAAACATTAAAATATAACTTAAATCAAAGATGAAATCATGAGTGAAAAATGTAGGGGAGCAGACAGAAGCATACAACTTCACTGGAATTATCAGCGGATTAAATGACCTTAATTGATATTTACAGCACTCTGAGATTATGGTGCCCTCAGTGTTCAAGGAGCTTCAGCTCTAACCAGAGGAGTGTTCCTAGGAAGTTCCAGTTTCCACTAAACATAAGGCTTAATGATTCAATTCTTCAGTTTTACACTAATTCAAAACTGTCAAGCTACTGAAAACACTGGTGTACCAAAATGAGGAATAAGGTCACATCCTCCAGTTTCAGCTTCAGTGCTGCTCCAACACACCCTTTCTAGGAAGTAATGAAGAAGGCTGAACAATAAGTACTGCAAATCTCCTTCCAGACCTCAACAGACTTCTGCAGTATGCCACTGTCTCACTTTCAGCACTATAAATTAAGCTCACTAAATATTCCAATCAGTTACTTTTTGATATACTGCCTTCCGTGGCATTTTCCTCTTACATTTATTAGTGCATTTGTATTTCCTCAGGGAGCGCGTGTGCTAGAATTGTATAGCAAAGAACACACCATTCTTTTGAAATGTCTCCTTTTCTTCCAGTGCAAGTCTAGGCTGTACACTGTAGGGTGTTCTCAAACTAATCACTTCTCCCTCCAGTCCTAACAGAGACCTCTACCTCTTTGGACAGCAGCTTTTTCCATCACAGCAATGATGAGAATACTGATCAAAAGTTCTCCCTGAATATGACTGCACTAACAAGCTAACAAACGTAAACGTCTTCTGGGATGCACTTATAGCACAGTTCTGTTTGATATGTGGCATTCAAATGCACTGGTTACAGTTTTCCTCTAAGGAATAATGGATACAATCATGAGTGGACAATGCCCATGTATCTGTGCTGCCAGGTAATCTAGATTTTAGGATTATTCTTTTTATGCTGGCCACTACTCAGCACCAAACACATGGGTAGCCAAGTCAGAAGATTCTTGCACTAGCCATGAAGCAAATGGATGGTGGAAATATTAGAACAGCTCCTCACAACCTGCTGACTTACTTAATGATCAACTGGATCTTGTTTTGCAGTAGGTGGAAACATTCTGTGAATATGAAACATTGCTTTGTGTTCTACCAGTTCTCCTAAATATTCTGTCATTCGGGTCCACTACTTTGTCATTGTTATTTACATAGACCACTTTTGTCATACACACAGAATCTTCACCCCAACCCTCAGAAACATTATTCTTTGTTTCAGCAACACAATTCTCCATTTCTTTAAATCAATCCATACCTAAAATTGTTACAAAGAGGGAGGCCTTAAAAGAAGAGGGAAAAAAAATGCCTCTGAGATAGTAATATCTTTGCTAAAAGTACATAGTTTTCCCATTATAAACACTGTAGTCCTTAAGTCTGATATTACTTGTTCTTAAAGTACCAAAACCTAATAAGGAAATCCTGTCTACACAGTATTGATAATTCACAAGGCCACAGAGAGAGTGGGTGGGGATTCTCTGAAATGTTAATTAACCCTGGGAGAATCAATAAAACCATTTGTTTAGTCCTAGCACCTGTTTTTAGGCAATAATATATTCATGCTACTGCTTGTTTAGTTATATTAGAAATTACGGGATCTGCTCAGCTGCAAAAAGATTATTGATTTGTATGTAAAATCAGGCACAAAATACTGGCTGTTTACAGGAGATTCAGATTTGCTGTAAAAAGTCTCACAACTCCAGTGCAACATACACGCATACCTCAAAGGAAGCAAACTAAACAAATCAACAGTTCACATCTCATACAGCAGCCACTGAGCCACTTTCTCTGTCAGGTAAGAAACTTTCCAAGTCTGATATAAGTAATACAAAAGAACTCCAGCTTTTCAACAGTTTTTAGGAGGAAGATTAGGGAAGCAGAAAATGAATGGTGACAAATGTGACTATTTACCATTCAGGCAGCTTTTCACAATACTGCCCTTTCTCTATACTTGCTTGATGTATATACAGAATTTAAAAAATATGAAAGCTTGTCTAGCTAGTAATGGCTAACCACTAACCAGTGAGCGCTTCCTGGTCCAAAGCACTCCAGTGAGCAGCACATTCTGGTCAAAAGCAGTTTGTCACTCAAGAGAAACTGTCAGCCCATAAACATTCCTGCCCACAGGAGGCAAAAGAAACAGTGATGGTAGATGCTTTGTATCAGTTATTACACAGATAAAAAATAACAGTAAAAGTATTCTATGGGATTTAAACAGAATCTTTGCAGACCATTTCCGCAATATGCATAAATTACAATTCACCCACAATATTTTTAATGACTTCAAAAATGAACATTGAGTCTCAGACACTATAGTAGCTGCGGTAACATAATAAAATCCTATTTACATTCAGGTCAGCAAACTGACTGTGCCCCTGCAGATTTCAATTGTCAAGTTCCACAATTTTGTTCTCCTGGTTACTGCATAGCATTTCTATGAACAGAATGAACATACTTACAGCCCTTTAGTATTTACTTCTCACTGCATCTTACTATGTATGGATTGAGGATTCAACTTAATTTAAACCTCCTGGCTTTGTCACATGTAAGATTGTTCTAACAATCTTTTATTATCTCAAATAATAATAAAATCTTTCATAATCTCTAAAGCAGAAGGATGAAGTGTGGCTTTAAAAAAAAACGAGAAATGCATTTAGTAAGCATGACATTAGTTTCTCAGCCTCAAGAACTCACGAACAGTGAGACAGTCCATCTTCATCCAATAGATATTTGCTGCCCTGTGGCTAATTCATAACTGAATCCAACAAATGTGAAAATGCTTGAGTTCTCCCTGCATTTGCCACTGGAATCAGAAACTCCAAGCAAGACAAACTACGCAGGGAGAAAGCAGACACAATTAATGCTTTTCAAACTCTTTTCCACAGATCTTTCAACCTAGATATTTTTTGCCAAAAATACCAGGCATCCAAATTTTAAAAAACTCAAAGTATTTCCTTTAATGGAACAAAGAGCTGGGTAGAAGCTATAGATCTTGACTCTTGTTCTACTTGATTTCTGATGCTCCAGGATTATTGTAGACTTTAGGTCTGAGCGTAAGAATGCTCAGCTCCCACAGACATAATTTGAGACTTCTGTGCAACTTTTAGGTTGCGTCTTTAACCTCAACTTTCATACAAGTGATGCTAATATGTTCCTCCCTATCCACTGAAGATGAGTTTGCTTGAGTTGTAGCTGGAATATCACTTTCTGGACAGTCATTTTATGTGATTACCAGAGAACTGACTTACTCTAAGACATGTCCTCAGGCACTATCACTGATAAAACTCATACAGCTGAATAATTCTCAAGAACACTCATCTTGACTGATGCATATGGCTTTAGTCTGCACTTGTCTGTGGTAAAACAAAACTTTTCAGTTCTGGTCAGGCTTGAGCTGTTTCTGAGGACATTGGCTATATTCTCTATATTCTACATTCCCCATGGTCTGTGCTTAAGAAATTTCTCATCACAGAAGCCTGAAGCAAATATAATACAAAATATAACAGTAAATTTTGATCTTGAAAGTAAAAGTATCTTGGTTTGGGGTTTTTCCCCTCCTCCTAACAAGCTACCGTGATCCAAGGCACAAGAGAACCTAAGCAGATCTGTACAAAGTATTTTGAAATAATTTAAAGTCTCTGGAAAGTTCCAATACTCAACAGAATGTTGTTACAGTGAGAGTTCAGTTTCCCTTAAGCAAAATTCCTCCAAACCTCTGAAGAAACCAAACCCAGATTGCCATATAAACTCTTTCATAAGAAAATACAACTACTGAGTAGGTGATACGATGATCCTATTTCGGGTTCTATACACTCAACAGAGAACATTACCACCAAAGAAATAAATGAGAAAAAGCTATCTGCAAGAAAATGTTACACAAAAGCAAAGAATTTTGATTGTACTTGATTAAGTTTGTGTTTTTCCACCGAATTTGACATAACCTGTATTCCATAAGGCTTCTGGTATTATAAATATATATACACACACACCCCACACTGTGTTACTATGCTGGAAAGTGTTCCTAGCTGCTTTAATATATACACTTCAACAAGTTGAAGTTAATGCTCTACTAAGCATTTTTCACAGTGTCTATACGAAAAAAGCAGTTAAATGCTTCTTGCACTGGTGAGTATAATAAGAAACTACTGCCCAGGGCAAGCTACTCCTTGCGATAACTTAATACAAGCTGGCAAAAAAACATCTTTCTGGGTATTGCTTACAGAAACAGGATTGACTGGAGCACTCTTGTGTTCGTGTGTTTAGAAAAAAGGAAGAGATAGAAAGGAAGCCGAGAAGAAACCCAGAAATGAAATATTTTTTTAACTAAGTATCCACCAGAAACCTTAATTTCTAGAAATGAAAATGATTCTCAGTCTGAAAAATTGAAAACTGAACTCTTTGTAAGTTTACCGGCTGCATCAAGAAAATACATGATTTTTCCCCCAGTCCTCTTTTAAAAGGAAGTAAGGTTCCAAATGGTGTTTCATTACACGGAACATGAAGAAATGGGTATTCTGTATGCATATCTGAATGCATACTATGTAAGACAGTCTTATCATACAGATACAATTGTAATCATTGTCAAGATATTTTTCATATAGTTTTTAGAATTTATTTAAGTTAATTAATCAGTAGACCAAATCTAGACATTTTGCAGGATAGAGCTACACAAAGTCTCAACAACAACTGCTCCAACATAAGCAACCACGAATACAAGAGATTCAGCCACTACACAGTTCTTTACACAGCAACCATTGCATATGCTCCAAATATCAGCCAAGAGGACAGGTTATGGACTTTGTGAATGGAATCAGGCCACACTCCAATGACAGCGAAGCATGAACACTGCCGCATCACATGACAGATACTTTACATGCACGTTCTGTTATGTCACAAATCAATCACTGTCACTTCATGCAGACCTACAACATGTTCTATTAAAATATTACTTAGTAATACTTCTCTAATAAATAGTTTGCTGAATTCTTTTATCAATTAAGAGTGACATTCAAGTAAAGTTTCTTGCTCTTCACAGTACATTACTAACAGAGCCAAAAGAGAAAATACCTAGCTTTATTAGTCTCATTGACTACATGAATATTATTTGGGCTATAGTTCTTCTCTGTGCTTGTTGATTTATTTCACTGATAACTAAAAAATATTTATGACAATCCAAAAATTGGGACTCAAATCAGCTGCATTTAAGAGACAAATCATTGTACCTGTGCATATATATTTAAAATGCAGAGAAAGGATGCTCCACCAAGAACTGACACCATTGTTATTAATCTACAAGAAGTCAAACAAGAAAGAGAGGGGGTTTTATTTCCTAATGTCTTACAGCATTTTGGAGTAGGAGGAAAAGAGAAAACGTGATTGGCAGTATTTTCAATATAAATCCTTTACGTACCTGTTCATGTGTTTACTGGCATGCTACCAAAGATACAGTATAAAAGGGACTCTGCACATTTGTAGGTTTTTTTTTATTGTTTGGTTGGTTTTTTTTAAGTATTCTATAAGTCTGAGAAGTTGTAATCAAACTGTATTGGCAGGAAGACTAAGTCTGAATTGCCATGTTCAGAACAACATAGAAAAAAGGGTATATTCACTGAAAGTGTGAACAAAAGTTGCAAAGATAAAAAAGTTTTAACTAAATCTTCTTTAAATTACTGAGGCTTAATTTTTCAAAGCTCACTATCTAGAAAAAATCTTACTGCTATACTGATTCCGAGAGCAATGAGCATTCTAATATTGCAGTTCCTGTCTCTACCCGATCCAACTGGATATGCCATACAATTATAAAAGCAATAGAACAGTTTAAAATAAAATAAGAACAGAAAACCTGCTATTGCATCTTCTAGTTGGAATTATTCCTGAAAATATTATGCAAAGCCTCTATATTAGAACACAGTACAGCAGTACATTCAAGTGTTTGGTGTCATCACCAAAAAGCCACATCCAGAACATTACAGAACACAAAAAAAAGGTTTCCTATACCTTCCTTACTACCATCAGAAATCTATCTTAGAAAGGGAAAAGGAAAAACTAAACAAAAAAAAAAAAAGAGAGAGAGAAAGAGAGAGAGAGAAATATCTGGGAGAACAGGTAGGAAAGTTGCTTGTACATCACCTAGCAACTCAGTGGGGTGGAGGCCTCTTGCCTTATTACAATTTACAAACAGCTGACAGGCTACCAGGATACTGATCATAAAACTACTGAGAAAAAGACTCCTCCAATTATGCATATTTCCATTAGGCTTACGCACAAGTAAGAATAAGAATCCGAGGAACAATACTGCATTTCCTTGAGGAAGACTTTTGATTGCTTTGGGGAAAAAATAAAACTAATTGAAGAGAAATTTATTGAGTTCTCTAGTAGGACTGGGACCAATCCCAAGTGCGCTTGATCCCTCTACCGCATTAGCAATGTTTTCCAGTACAAAAGTAATGAAGAATCTTTTTTCCGATCCAATGCTATCATCAAACATTTAGTATTTTGACCAATTGTTTATTCACACACAACAGGCTCTTCCTAACACAAATAGTATGGTATCAACATTTTATTTCTTTTTCTCTGATCTTCTCTGTTTTTCCTACAGCCATAAGTTTTAATATTAAAAAACAGTTATTAAAGAAACAAAACAGCCTTATGCCCCTCGACCAACAGCCACCTCCAAACTTACCATTTCTTGTAACTCTGTGTTTACTTAAGGTGATATTGCAACATTCTAAAATGAACTACATATTTTTTAATAAGCACAGCGGCAAGTAAAAATTGTAACACAGAAAAAGTCACCAGAAGCTCAAATATTGCAGGAGAGTTATTAAATAAAATCTAACTTCACAGCCACGTAAAGCAGCAGAGATCCTTATAATGAATGGACAGAATAAACTACTGCAGATCGGGAATTAAAAAACTAAATTAGTAACTCAAATCTCATTTGCTATGAAAACAAACTGCTCTTTGTTCTTGAAAAGGAAGTTACTAAGATAACGCAATGATGAATCACCATTCTGCAGTCAATTTCTGATACTTAATCCTTTCTATACTTCTATTATTAATTATATATGCATCATATACTTCAGCATTGTGAAGAAGTACGTACAATGAACATCTTATCCCGTAGCTTCATGAAGTCAAAATTACTCCAAACTACCTCTCCCTCACCCAAGTAAAAAGCTAAAATTCCATGACTCATTTCAAGAAAGGCTAGGTAATAAAAAGATTTGACATTGTGCATCAGAAATAACCCTTACTGAATTTGTTGAAAACAGATACTAATGTGGCTTGCTAAAGTACCATGAATCCCATGTACACCTAGTATCTCCTGGTTTACTCATTATTTTACTTCTATACCTGCTATACTGGGTCTGGCTGACACGGAGTTCACTTTTTTCGTAGCAGCCCATAGGATGCTGTTTTTAGATCTGTGAATAAAAGAGTCAATAAAAGTATTTTAACTACTGCTGAACAGTGTTTTCACAGCATCAAGACCTTCTCTGCTTCTCAACCTGCACCCAGTGAATAGATCAGGGGTTCACAAAAGGCTGGGAGGGGACACAACCAAGCAGGTGACGAGAATTAACTGAAGAAATATTCCCTGCTATATAATAATGTGTTCAGCAAGAAAATTGAAAGGAGCAAGTTTTGGGGAGGTTGGCTATCTTCTGCTGGAAAACTGACTGGATATCAGGTGGTGAGCAATTGCCTTTGCATCACTTATTTTTCTTTTATCACTTCTTTTTTCCTCATTAAACTATTTTTATCTCAATATGAGATCTCATTTTCATTCTTCCCCTTCCCCACTGTAAAGAAAGTGAGCTGTGTGGTGCTTACCCTACTGGGGTTAACCCTGAACACCTGTCTATCAGCACAACTGGTAAAACCTGGCTGACGATGTTTTTCATGTTTCATGATGATCACTGCCATGTTACAGATGAAAGTAAAGCCACTGAATACTGTATTACAAATCAGTTTGCAGTGTTTCCTCTTTTGCTCAAGTGGAAGAAGCAGTGCTCTGTGAACAGAAGAAATAGAATTTCAGGTAAAACAGTCACGTGAGGATCTCAGCTGCCCAGTTTGTACCAGAGCCAGGAGATGGCCTTGATGATCCCCAAGTGGGGTCTCTTCCCACTTCAAATGTTCCATGATTCTACTGTAGTGTCAATACAGTTAAGCTGATCCACATGACAACATTAGTGCATAAACTATACCTGTATTTGCAACTTCTTTTCCAAAATAGTTCTAAATATTGATTGTGAATTAGGAACATTTTTGTACTGAACACCAAAATCAACATTTAAAAAAAAAAAAAAGAGACAGCACCTCTCTCTTAATTCTGAGCTACTAAAACTGTTAGAATTGACCTTACATTCTTCACAGAGCATCCAGAGTTGGCCTGTGAGGTAGAGGAGAAACGTATTCCAGTTACCACAATTTTCATTGTTAAAGATTTTTTTTTTTTTGTCAAGCTGAGATTTTCAATTGAGTCTCCAAGCCTCACAACTGAAAAACTCATCCAGTACCCAGTCATAAGTACTTCTCATGCCCTAATTACAGTTCTCACCCATCAGTGGACACATATCTCTTCTCACATAACAGGGGAAGGAGAACATCTGTGACTGTGACTGCGATACTGTTAACAAGAGAATTTAATTGAGAAACATTTTTGCATCTTACATTAAGCATGACTCAGCTTTGTGGCATGTTCATGGCTGACAGGAAAATTATGCCTTACATCTGTAGGGATGTGTAAATGCCTCATTAATTTCAATAATTATCTGTTAGAAAGGTATTTCTATAAGAAAAGCCTTGCTACTGAAAAACAGAAGTAACACAATGAAGCAACAACGTAATTGCATCATCACTGACCTTGCCAAATTACTTCACCTGACCAGAAATACTTTCATAAACATAATAATTTTCATATTGTAAAAAAATGCATGAATGGGTTACACCGTTAAAAGATGATCAAGTAGCCCATGAAATTAAATACAGACTATATTTTCAAGATTTAAGCTCAATTCAACCTGAATTTGTATATTAATTAATATACGACAAAGGCAGGAAAAAAAAAAGGTGGAAGAGGAAGGACATTCCTAAGAAACATGATACATAAAAGGAAACTTCATAGATCCGTTTTGTTTTGTTTTGTTTTCAGTCAAAAACTACAAGTTATCATCTTCAACAGATAAAAATCAATAGTAAATGACTGATTCCACGATTTTCTCTATAGTTAAAACACAAACGAAAAACACCACTTGTCTGGATGTGGCAGAAGACAAATTATTCCAGCTATAAAAAGCTCTCAGAAACCTATAACAACCCATTTGCATTGACAGCTCAGTCTCACAGCAAAACAAAGATTATACAGATCTGGGAAACCAAAACAGAACATTATCAACTTCTGCTCACAATGAGAAGACTGTGAGGCAAATGGAGCACAACCTTCATACTAGTCAGCTACACATTTTGACACATACTCAAAAAACAAATTGACCAGTTTATTATATTTAACATATTTACAAAATATTACAAATTGAAGTACTGTAACACCAGCATTGCATGACAACAAAACCTCCATACAAGCAAAAGAAGCACATGAAATAAGAAAAGTCTTTGGTACTGAAAATATAGTTTAAGATGCAGCATTAACTCAATTAATACAGGGCGTTAATCAGGGACAATAACATGTAGATTTATGCCACAAAGTAAGTTTATCTATGGCTTTCATTCTTCTCAAAGGCTGATTACTGAATTCAGGAGCTGCTTAAAGGCTTTACAACAATTTTAGGATGAAGAGAGTACTCCAAATGATTCTAAATCCAAGCTATCCAAAATGACTGATGCATTACTTAACTCACTGAATTAAACTGCTTCTTCTCAGAACTGTATGACAGCAAAGCACTAAACAGGACCTATAGCCCACTTCTCTACCCCTTGAGAGGGCAAAACTGCAAATCAACTTTGTCTACTTACGGAATATAGGATCAAGCTCACAACAGACAATAAAACTGCATGGCGAAACATGATCAAAGACAGTATATCCCAGTCTACACTGCTGTACAGGTCATTTACAAAATGTTTTATGCATAAATGTACATATTTACAAACACTCTGAATTCTTCCATCAAGCAATGTACTTAACATAATCACAGTTCACATAATTTTGAGGTAAATCCTTGAAAAGTTAAGAGCATCAGCAGAGTTCCATCTGCAAGGCTGAATCTGACAAGTGAAGGATTTCAAATCAGGAGATCCTCACTTTTACCTGGTCACATAGCAGCACATGCTAGGTGTAACAAATGGATAGGATGGTTGCAGAGAGGAGGGGGATTACTGTGATCACCTGTGCTGTGGTTAGTTCTTCATCATGGCCAGGAGGTCAGGAAGAAGCAAAGAACACTGGGGTAGCTGAAAAATCTGAAGTAGGTACTACTAAAGATTGTGCTCTGTGGATGGACAGTGAATATTATGCTGCTTGTACAGGGAAAAAATTGTAGTAAGTACATCATGCAGTATCTCTGTGCACACTACCTGCAAGATGCGTGCATGAAAAGCGGACTAGGAAAAGCAAAGGACGTGGGATACAATGAATTAACTTTCTTGAATAGACAGTGTTACCTTGGAAGAAAATGCATTTAGGAGGTTTACTTTCTATGAAAATTTCTAACTCATCTTGAAAACATCTAAATATTACAAACTATAAATCTGAAGGCATCGCCCACATTTCTTTTAACTTAAAGCACTTCTGACACTCCATAAATACCTTTAAAAAAACTGCCTCACTCAAGGGGCAGATGCCAGTTTGAGGACTGATCTCTCAAGCTAACTAATCTGGTTCCACTGTTACTTGAAGATATTCATAACAAGATCACTCACTGCCTTGCCGTTAACATCGCAGGAAACAAGAGGGGAACAGGCACACAGAACTCCGCATTAACTTCTAAGAGCACAAAAGGTGATCTCAGTAGGAATAGAAGCTTCTGTCTAACCAGGAAAAACAGCTTATAGATGGAAGCATCAAGAAGTTCATATGAATCATCCAAGAGATTAAGATACACAATTTTGTTCTCAAGAAATGAAATCATCCTGCATGAGTATATCCTACTAGACAATAGCATTACAATATTTATTTAATGCTAATTCTTGAAATTTTAAAATGAATCTTGCCATAATTACCCTCAGGTTTCACTTCTGTGATCAGCTGCTAAATTAATACAGCTGAAAAGACAAAAAAAGAACCCAGAATTCCACTTTGCAGATGATTTTTCAAGCAATATCATGTCAGTAAACTTTTTAGAAATGCTTTCTTTAAACAAATGGTTCGAAGCCTTAGGCAGAACCTCAAAGAACTCAGTTAACTAATTACATATGCACGAATGCTACTCATGTTTACTACATTTATGTTCACTTCAGAATGATTTTTTTTGTGTGTGTAAAACTGTTTACAAGGTGATAAGTAAGGTAGTTTAATGCTTTGAGAAGTCTACTGACTACACTTTATGCCCACCTGAATGACTGAACTACGTTTTCTGCATACAGTGATAAGGAATAATAAGCCTTCATCTCCTCATACCATCACAGATGTTAGCTAGAAGAAAACAGACTTATTAAACATTCAGCCATAGCTACAATTCATGGTGTACTACAGGGTGAAAAAATGAAAAACAGAATAAAGAAATTTGTTTTCCTGAAATCTGGGAGGTGAGTGCCGGACTTTGTACTGATCCCCAGTGACAGCAAAGTGGCAGGTTGTTTCTTGCACAGCTTTGGGCAAGGTAATAATCTGTTAGCACAAAGTTCTTTATAAATCCCAACATTAAGACTAGAAGGCTCAGACATACAAAATGCTGCTGCCTAAGTACTTAATGAGACCATTAATGCTTGAAGTTATTAAACTCTAGAATCCCTGAAATTGCTGGTCAGCAGAGAAAAGTTTTTAATTCATTCGTCTTCTTCAACATAAGTAGATGGAAACCAGCCCACCTAAAGAGGGGAAGAAAAAAAAACAGAACAAAATAATACATTTTTTAAATGGCTTAACTAGATGAAAACAAGGATGGATCTCTTTAATAACTAAGAATGCTATTACAAAGATAAACTCGTCTGACCTGCTCTGGTTAAGTTAATAACTTTAAAAATAAGTAAATAAATAAATAGAGTAACTTACAGATACAATGATTTAGAGACAAATCCCCAACCTTTAAATAAAAATTAAAAATAAAATAAAATAAAATAAAATAAAATAAAATAAAAGGAACTTTTACCCAAATTGGATGTCTATGCATTTAGAAAAAAAAAAAGCTGGAGCAGAAGTTATTTGTTTTTTTTCAGTAGTTTTTACTACAAGATGCTGCTGTCTTTTGAATGGGGAGTTACATATTTCACAGGCTTCAGCCATGTCCAGAGAACCTCTTTCAAAGTAAAAAGCAACTGATTCCATTGCAGTTAAATCTCATTGTTGACAACAAGACTTTTAAATGAGACAGAACTGGAAGTCAGAGACCAGCGTTTTATATTTCATAACTTATACCGTTATCTCCATTCTGAAATTAATGATGTGTCAAATAACTGTATTAAACACATAGGGAAGCAATGTCATATTTATTACTGTCTTATCTATTCATTTTAGTTTTTCATTTATACCTTAGTCAATTTAAGTCAATTTAACATTGATGAAAGACCTTAAAACCAAACCTCAAACATGACTGGAAGAAGTGATTACATAAACAGTAGTGATCTTATGATTTCAA
This sequence comes from Aquila spilogaster, assembly GCA_024606505.1. Taxonomy (NCBI): domain Eukaryota; kingdom Metazoa; phylum Chordata; class Aves; order Accipitriformes; family Accipitridae; genus Aquila; species Aquila spilogaster. The sequence goes on along the minus strand of JANHGO010000020.1, from coordinate 22,634,584 downwards.
ACCCAGGCAGTGAAAACTACCAGAAAGAATGCTAGTTTATAACAGGGGTTCTTTAGGAAGTATGTAGCTACTCTGGAATGAGATGTTCAGTTTTCTTCAACATGTAAAGGATACAGGATGATTGCTATTTCTTTTGACTCCTTTTTTCCTTCTTGTCTGCCATAAAAAGTTCTCCAAATTGGATAAGGTACTAAATCTGGGTATATCCTCCCTCATCTACTTCAACCGGACTTCCAACTCCCATTTCGAGTTTCCACCCAATTCACTTTCCTCCAATTTACTCATAAAACAGGAGAGAAAAAAGGCCCTCTTTGACCCTGCATCTCAGTCCTTAAAACATGGAAACAGAAGCAGTAAGTACTCCAGATTAATCAGCATCAAGGAGTCATACAATAAGATTTAAACTGCACAGCCTTTATAGCTCAGAACTACTATTTCCGTGAACTCAGTGCCATCCAAGTCACAGAGTACAGTGTGAAGTGACTTTGTAAAAATCACCACTAAATGACGAAGCAGCATAAATGCACATGGCACTTAACCTCAACCACATTTTTTTAGAGATCAAAAGCAGAAGGCTCCTAAGAAAAACACAGCTCATTCCACAGTGCTGTAGTCTGGCAGAGAGGTGGAAATCATTCTGTGCCAATCTGCAAACCAGATTTCCAGCACCAGGAACTCAATCAGATTCTGAAGTTCTGATCTCACCCCCAAATCCATGTATTCAAGAAAGTTCAACTATAGCTCTACTATTAATCCTGGTTATTTTCTACCCATATAATCTTGTCTAAGTATTCAGCCTAGTAGGCTCCATTAAAAAAAACAATTAATTTAGGTGCTGAGAAAAGCTACTGAAAGTTCTGAAAACATGTTGTATCTTGTGAACTTAAACATACAAAGAAGGGTCATAATGTAGGAACACTTGTTTTCTGTTGTTGCTGTTCTTTTGTTTTTGTTTTTACAAAGTCATTCATAATGAGAAAAGGAAAAATAACATACCCTTCCATTTACTTCACCTCTCCACCAGCCATTTGCACTCATCTTCGTATAAATTTTAACAACGTCGCCTTTCAATAAGGACAGTTCTCTCATGTCTCTTGCACAGAAGTCATACCTTGCAATGGCAATGCCTATCACCTTTGGACTTAGCACTGAAATGAAACAGAAGTTGATATCAGAGTTAGTTAATTGATAGAAATTAAAGGTAGACAGCATTACTGTATAATATGATTTCATGACAACATACACTGGCATCAACTTTAAACAAATGTGAAAGCATCTGCACATAAGATTTAATAAATTTAATTGAAGGTGAATGGTGAAAAGTTGAAGAGATTTTGTGATTCATTGTAGTTTCTATTTTTTGAAAAAAATATCGAATTAGATGAACTATGAAAAACCTAACCTTCACTCCACAAATTGCTAAATACATTTGAAACTACTGTATTTTTTGTGCTTCGTAATAAAACTTGCTGCCAGTTACACGCATTAACATATTTTACAGGTCACTAGTTTCTTTCCAAAAGAATTATTAGCATTCACAGTTGATTTATGTTTACACTTCTAATGAAGCAAAACAAACAGAATAAGGTACTGTTCTTCCCAGAAACAACTCGCAGGTTAAATATTAATGCACATAAAGTTGGAAGCTGACATCAGCATGGGCAAAAAATTAAAGTTTCTACAGCAAATCTGTGTAGAGCATCTGTTAACAATTTGCACAAGCAATGGCTGATGTAATATCACTCTTTTCAGGCCTTTACTTTGTAAAATCACTCATGAAGCTGTTCTAATAATCTTTCAACAAAGGAAAAAATGCCTGCTAAATTTTTCCTGGATTTCAGTGAAATTAATACCTAAAAGATGTAACCTACGTCAGTACGTAAGAATTTTGCCAAGGTCAAACACAGATATTTTTAGCCACAGAAAGAGTAACAGAATAGTTTAAAGTAAGAAATGTTGAAAAAGTCTCATCTGAGAAACAAATTCCTCTCCCCCAAATCTTTACTTCACTACAAAGTAGAATGTCTTTACTTTCGAAATAAACCTCTTCCAGTGAGACAAATTGGGCATGACTTCATTCCTTGATGAAGGCCTTTAGAAAAAACATCTACTCCTCTTGCATTTTCAAGTTTGAATATTTGGCCAAAGCTTTATTTATTTGTTTGTTTTAAATACAGGCTATTTTCTTTTGCAATTGTTTTCCAATGTAAATCTTTTTAGGTAGAATTTATTTATGAGCACAAGCCAGCTTCCTTCTGAAAATAATTCATCATATGGTCATGAGGGATAACTTCATACACTGTAAACAAAATCACCTTTTCTCACCTCAGAAACAACACTTAGATTCTAGTTTTTGCAAAGCTTTTGGTGAAGTAATACTAAATGTTCATAGCAAACAGCCTTTATTTTAAATCAGAAACACAAAGCATATCATATGAGCTAGAAAATCTTGACAGTTTCATACCTGCTTACATTTAGGATTTTTCCTGACCCCTCAATAACAACAAATGCTGTATTTAAATTATAATTAAATACATATTGAAAAACAAAATGATTGAAGATTTTTCTAGAAATAGATTATACCTTCTTTTAGATCATATCATTAAAATTTAGTCCAACATTTCAGACTGCATATTTGGAATATGTTTATCAGATGCTTGATACAGAATATACAAGATGTAATAAAAAAAAGAATTAGCATCTCAAGTTATTGCTTGTGTTTACAATATGAATATGTTGTAAAAATCTAGGCCGTATATTACTTTTTCCCCTATAAGCAAGTCATCTGTAGTCACTACTTGTTTAGACTCTGACATCAATATTATGTCCTATACCTTATCAGGATTTCAGTAATCAATTTTAGAGGGAAAAAGCACAGCACGGGCAGAAATCATTTCAGAGGGGAAAAAAAGAAAGCAGTTATTGATTGTAGAGTCAGTAACCATTAATAAATGTCCAGTAATACCACGAACAGATGTGGGGAAGCATCACAAGGAGTGATTCTGAGGAGCATGATATCACTATACGTTCTAAAAAGGAGGCAAACAGGGAAGAAAGAAGACAATACGAGGCAAAGATGAATGAATTTGGGAAAACAAGGAAGGAGAGAATTAGGAAGGGAAGAAACACATAGAATAAGGGAGAAAACACTGAGGGAAAATTACGACAGAAAAAGAAAGAAGGACAGATCTGACAAAAAAGGAGCAGGACTTTTAATTCTTTTTCAAGTTGTGAAGCCAATGAGGAAAAGTAGATAAAAGCAAGAAAAATCATAAAGCATAAATCTCCAAAATCTTGAGGCAAAAAGTAGAAGATTCTAGACTAATTTCATATTCAACGCCTATAATTTCAAATAAAATATGCTTATGGTGGGCAATATAAAAAAGTAAGCCAGATGAGTCAAGGAATACAGGCGAACTACCTGGTACTAATTTTGGAAAAAATATTAACCCTATTTTCTGGTGACAGTCACAAAAACAACTTGCATAGAGACTGTCAGCCCTGAAGTTTCAATCCAAGCTGTTCTTAACTAAATGAATCTTGAGGGAAGACAGCATGTGGAAAGGACATCTGCACAGAGCAAAGGGAGAAGAAACACTGTGTGAAGCAGAGAAAAATGATGGCTACAGGGAGAATAAGGAAGGAGAGAGAATAGAATCAGCAGTAGAGATTAATGGAAAGAAAGTGTCCTACAGGAGAACATGAATGAGAAATTACAGAAAAAAATGGCAAAAAAAAAGCTGTCAAGGAAGCAGTAGTAAAAAAAATACCTTGTATGTTAAGAGGGAGATGCTGCGAGGGTGAATATGAAATACAGTCCAAAATCTGAGCTAAGTGAATTAAAGGCACATGTGTGAATGAGAAAAATAGTTTTCCTTAACTTAGCCTTCCCTTTTGCAAACTGGAAGAGAAGATAGGGAACTGTAGTCAGCATCAGTTCAGATCAGAGTATACTGAAAAAATTTCTCACTGACAGTGAGATTGACATGCTGCAAATCAATTTCAGTACTATCTTGGTCCAATGTTGAAGTAACTGAGACAGAAACAGAAGAGGCTGCGTGGGATTACAGTAAACTAGTCTAGCTCACATTTCTGCCTGTGCTTAAATTCTAGAAGGATCAGTGTATCATCATAAAAGCTGTGAGCAGTGTTTCTTGCTCCTTGTGGTATGGCCACAAGGTTGAAGCAATGCACATTTCCTTGCACTGTTTAACCAAGCTTCATTTCTATCACACAAACACGTGCAGCATCTCTGGTAGTGCTCAATAGCTGGCTTAATTCTTCTTTTGTGTTACCAACTTCCACATATCAGCAGAAGTAAGCTACTTCTGAAGATCCATTTCATAATAACACAGATATTTTCTTTCTTCATTTTCATTCATTTATTTAATGTAAGCAAATTGTTTGTGTATTTTGAAAAGATGTCATTACATACAAAGAACATACAAAGTATTGTAACCTATCACAATATGAAATACCATTCAAACAGGTAGACAAACTTAATTTAAGAATTACCTCTCAGCATTTTCCCTTATTTTATACGTGTATAAAAAATTACTTTACGCAACATATTGTGATATGCAAGACTGAATCACTACTTATTTTTAGTTAAAAATTTCCAATAAAGCAGTTTTTCATAGGAAAAAGAGTATAATTATCATTTGTTGAAAGCATATGTGGGAATATACAAGAAGGTAGGACAGGCTCAAAGTAACCCCAAGTCTTGATTACCAGTCTGGTCTGTCTCTGTAGGCCACTTCACAACTTCCCCCACACCATGGAACATGGATACCAGTTTCAGTGAAATGCCTTTAAGAGTAAGTATCATGCAACCGAACAAAAGTTAGATCATCTTTTATCCCCACTCTAAAGGTAAATGTCACGTGCTCACAGTATTCACCTACAATATGTATGAAAACTTATTGCCTTTGGCTTTACTGATTAAAATCAGAATCAGGAACTTCAGACATTCCAGCTGAATGTCATGATCACAGGGTAAACAGCTAGGTCAGAACAGATGTGTCCTTTCACATAAATAAACGTTAACTGAAAGAGTGCCTTAAAGCTTAGATTCTCTATCAGTACTACGACTACTGAAAAGGAGTTAGTAGATGCCCTCCAAAAAATTCACAGATTAGAAGATAAAAATGGAAGAAATCAACTGAAAACCAGTGAGGGCCAAAACATTTCAAGACCAGCAAAGAACACTGTGATTGAAGATCCTGTGTGTGAATCACAGGAGAGCTCTTCGAAGGCACTCTCAGCACAATGTGCTAACCATTCAACTCTTGAGCTCCAGCCTACAGGGCTCTCTTCTAGGAGCTATGGAAAGCCTTCAGAATCCATCCCAGAGCACTAAGAAATTACAGTACCTCTGTCGGACAAAAATAATATATATTGCCTATTCAGATCTTCTAGACAGATCCTAAATATGACTACATCTCAGTTCAAGCATGTTAGGTACCTCCCTTTCCCCAGGAAAGAGCCAGTCTCAGCCCTGATTTGTAAAACCTACAAGTCCTCCTTCCCACATACTTGGAGATGAACCAACATGTTACTGCGCCGGACTCCTTCGCTATGCTCCTCAAAGGCCACTAGCAAAATCCCATGTCTCAGAGAACAGAACAAGTCACAATCATACTGGTGCACTGAGACTACACTACTACTACTACAAGCATTTTATGCAATCTCAATTTTAAATGTTTGCATTTATTAAAGCCGGAGAAGTTTAAATGAGAATAAAGAAAATATTTGGAAAAAGAAGAGTAAAATTAATTGACCATGTTAATGCAGAACTTAAAAAAAAAACATTTTCTACAAAACTACTACTGTATTCTAAGACGTTTCTGCAGTACAGTTTGCAGCAGGGATGGGACGAATATACTGTTTATCTGCAAACACTGAAAATTGTAATTTGTGTATTTGAACAAGGACATTAAAATACTCAGATGTCACACCTATACAGCAAAGTAATGGTCAACTGATCACCAACTGAATCTGGTGCAATGAATGAGCTTTGTAACAGCCATTCAAATTCCTTTATTGTAAATATATACTTTTTCAGAAGTTTAAGAGATTGATTCTTGTTACACTTCAGTAGGAACATGTAGAAATTCCTTTTTTGGACTCGGTGAAGAACTGAAGCATGAGATTCGTCCCTTCCCTCACTTGACACACAGAAACAAACAGAAATAAATTCAGAATATAAAAGCAGTAAAGCAGTACCTGACCAGAAAGGAGTGGAGGAAGGGGGAACAAAGCTGAAGTCTGGAGGAGTTACAAAAGAAAACCCACAGAACAAAGAGGGGGCTTAGAGAAAGAAAGAGAAAAAGAGAAAAGCAAAAGTACATTGAAATATTGGCACAAGATTTAAATAATAGTTTTTTAACTATATAATTCATTGATAATAAGGAAACAAAGGTTCCCTACTAAGGATGTCTGGAAGGAAATTAACTGTAATAACTAGAAAATCTTAAACTATGATTTAATTTTTAACAATTGCATTTTTCAAAGAATAAGAGAAGCAAATTAAAACTGCAGAATTGCAAATATTTTCAGATATAGCAGGGTTTTCTTTCTTTTTAATTTTGCATGCCTCACTTAATAACAGTACAAAAGCAGGAACTCATGCATACATAAGAATTCCTCTTGAGCTCAGGAAGACTACAGTCACATGCCTTCAATTAGGAATACAGTCTAAATACCAGTTGAAATGGGATCTCATAATATGCATGGGGAAAAGTATGCATTTCACCCTGATAATCATTAACATCAATAGGAGTTCCACAGCTAAACTACATTGTCTAAGGATCAAACAGTATTTCTCATCTTCACAGTTTTCCCTGACTCAAGAGAAAGTCCTCAAGCAAAAAAAAGAAGTGTAAATTTCAACCAGGCAGAACTTGTGCACCATCCTAATCCCTGTAACGGGATTCCTTTAACTCAGGTGAAAGACTACAGATGCATTTGCTCTACTTCCAACTAACTTACAATAATCTGTCAGCACATTTTTAAATGCAAATTTAGATAAAATGCAATAAAATAGCTTAAAGTGGAACAACATTTTGTTGTCACATTCTCACATTTTGTCACTCTTGGAAGAAACAATGAACACATTTTCATCTTTACATACCATATGAAATCTAATTAAGTTGAGACAACTGGTCCCTATTGTGCATTTGGAAAGCTAAAGTCCATTCTCACTGAGATAAATAATATTCTAGCCTTTAAATAATACTCAATAACACCTATAGTTATTAAACAATACTGTCCCTTAAAAACGTAGCAGACTTATACTCATCACGTTAAGGTGTTTCTCTGAATTTATTCCTGTAACTACAGAAGAAATACAATCATTTGGCTTCAAAATGGTTATCTGCAGGAATGAAGAATTATTTTATGCAAGGAATAAACAGCATCCATGGTAGAGGTAATAATACGGCTTTATGCTTCTTACCTGGATGAGAATAAATGCATTTATGACAGTGAAATAGCCAGTATAAATACAATTAACGCAGGTGATACAGTATTCTCACATATATAATCTAGGAGTCGGTACAATAGTAATAAAAAAGTAACAGACTCTTGCATACTAAGAACTGCCTTCTGTTCCTTCACAGTGATGATCCTTTTTCCTGCTTCTAAAACAGAATGGATTATCTGAGAATGCATGAATTTATCTGAGTACAGGAGCCAGCAACTCCATGTGATAGTTCTGTGTGCAAACGTCACCCAAACCAAAAAGGCACCTTTAATGAATTAGTGTGTCTGTTCTCAGGGATAATTAACTGCCTTTTTAGCTAAAGAACTGTAATGATAGTGAGCAAGAGTAGCATGCAGGAATAAATACACTTTGAGTGCCACACAAGGCGTAGCCGGTCCTTTCCTGTCCTGTTCATATATCTTAGCACGAGAATTCTTCATCTGATATAACTGGAGGTTTGATTTTGTGATAAACCCTTGTGGGCAAGGAAATCCCACCACATTTCTACAGATAGCCTTTGGTGTTGTCCTTTAAAAGAAACACCAGATTCTTTTGTTTGTGAACAGCTGAAATGACACTCATTTTATTTTACTTTATCAGCAGGTAATGCATCAAGCAACAGAGTGACCTGATAATGTATCTACTCCTAATCTAAAAGTGAAAAAGTCAGATAATGTTTGGCCTCACGTTTTAGGTACATTAAAATCTATGTTTCATAAAATAACAGACTTCTCAAAATGACTGTGCAAAGCATCAGTAGATTGGAATAAAGTACCAAGAACTATTTTACAGAAGAATGTGAACTAATCTTCAATTTTTACTTTTACTTCAATAAACGGTCAATCACTCCTCAAATCTAATATGAGAGTTAACATTTTTCAGTGTAGCAAAACACAGTTTTATCATCCTACGTCTAAAAAAGCCTGGAACTGAAAAATTAAGAACAAATGTACCATTTCCTCAAAAGTCATCTCAATTAATTTCTACATTGGGAAAAGTAAATGTCTAACAGTTCATACAATCACATTAAAAGTGTATATCAAAAAGGAGTGGGTGACTTATCTAAGACCATGAGAATTCCTAATTAAAGTGGGAAGCAAAATTAACTGTCTCCATAAAATGAAGATCTCGTTCTGAAAAAAAACAGCACTTACTGAAAGGAAAAGTACATTCCTTGAAAATATAAGATAATACAATAATTTGTTAGGATTCATGTCAAAAATTAAAAACAAACTGAAATGCCACATGATTTTCTTTCCTTCAGTGGGTAATGAAAACATGACAATTACAAAACAAGAGAATACAATCCTTTCTCACATTGTTCTAGAAAGCAAAGTTAATTTGGTATTGCCATTCAACTTCAAAATGACTCAAAGACTCTGTTAGCAAGAAATGACAATTTTCCCCACGTCTTCAGTAGTTTATCCAATGTTTTTCAGGAACACTTTCCCACTTATTCTGTCAATTATGTATGCTAAAAACCAGCTGCCTTGAACAAATAATAAGCTGATGCCTTTTCAAAAGATATCCTCATTAAAAAATCCAGATCCACAGTCATGTGAATAGTATAGTGAAAAATATCAAATTGAAACCCAAAATCCACTTGAATTCAGATACAAATCACCAAAGACTATTGCACTTGCTAACTTCAACCTCACACTTGATAAAATGTAGTGAATATGACATTGAGTAACTACAGAGCTGAAAAAAATGGGCAAGTGCTCCTCTTTCAATGCAGCAGACTTGGCTGGTTCCCTTTCAACAACTAGGGTGGGTTTTTTTGCATTCAGATTAGGTAGGAAGAGGTCAAAGAAACCATCTATGCGGAGGTTCACACTGAGGGCTGAAATGAACTGCAACCAAAAGTGCAACTGCTGCCCCCGATTTGTTTGTTTCTTTTCTTGAACAGAAATTCAGCCCAAAATGTACAAACTTCTTTTCAACTTCAGTCCCACAGGGTTCTCTCATCCAAGCAATATGGTTACTCTAACATCAACTTGGTAAAAATTAACAGGACAGATGTAAAACTGAGCAGCATGACTCACAGACAGGCTGCTAATTAGGGAAATTTTGCTTTAAAAAGAAAGAAAACCCTCAGAGGTGCATGCTGACACTTTAAAAGAAAATTGTCACATCTATTAATTAAAGTGTCATCCAGAGTCAATCTAGGTAGGAGCAGAATTGTGGGTATCTATCAGGTTTCAGAGAAGTCTGAGAATTGAGATTTTTTTTATCAGTTTGGCTTAAAAGAAAACCTGTCAGTTCGCACCAGCATACTATGTAACATCAGATGCACTTTCTCACCCCTTTGACTAAAATCCCCCATTCATGCTTCTTGCATCCCGTGCAGCATGAAGTGATTGAGCTTATGCTGTTGCAGAGTAATAAGCTGGTGGACAGTACAGCTATATCTCAACTGGTCTAAGAAAGGGAAGAGAACGAAGTGTTTCTACTTACAACCATTAATAACCAAAACAAAAGCAAAGAAAACTAAGCAAGGCATGCTATCTAAACAATTAAAGCCTTGATGCTATGAAAAAGCAAAGGATGAAGAAAAGCACAGGATATGATAATAGAAAAGCAAAGGGAGATAACAAGCTAAAAGGAGAAGAAAAAATGGGACACAAATTCACCAAGAAGAGAGATGCATTGAGACACAGCATAACACAGAACAGACAGAACTCCTGAGAAGCAGTGAAAGAAAACAGAAACGAAAGGAATAAAGAGAAATTTGGACATAGAGAGTAAATGAAATGCACAGAGATACACTAGTTTCTTACTATAATTTAGAATAAATTATCTTCATTATAATTAGGAGAGGAAGAAAGTCTCTGAAGTTATTGAAATATTATGAAACAGAGAGAGACAAGCAAAGAAACAGAAGCTCACAAACACAGCAGATGAAAATAGGTCCGCCAGCTCCATCATCACAAAGACTAGACTGGACTCTATGGTCTTTCATGGGAGTCTTCATACTGTTAAAATCCATTAATTTTTATTTTCCTGTTATTATCAGCTATTGTCCAAAAAACTGCAAATCTAATATTGGCTCTTTGACAGAAATGTTATATATTTTCCAGAGATAGGCCATGTGGTAATTTTTACCATTAGAATTCTAGAAATCATGCTAGTTTCCACTTAAATTGTAATGGGATTAAAAAAAAAAGATACCATCTTCTAATTTTAAATATCCTCAGATTACTTCTAAACTTCAAAACTTTTCAACTGCTATTTACATTGTACACAGTAATTCATTTACTTTTAGAAGAACACAGGCACTGAATAAACACCTATGGTTAAAAGCAAAGCATACAAATATTTATGACACAGTAAAGGTAATAGCATTGGGTTTATCTGAGAAATTCATGTGGTGTGATTGAGATCCTAGTTCACACAGCTACACTACAAGACTGATTTACATAAATCCCTTTGCAAGGATTAGAAATTGTCACAGATACTTATTAGCACTTTAGCTGCATGCATGCAAATATTTGAAAAATTAGGCCGGATGTAATCCAACCTCTCACCAGCATTCCTAGTAGATCTTTGAATATCAAGGGATTTTAAGTTTGGCAGTAAGACAAACTTGCTAGACATGTTTATAAACCTCCTGACAGATCTGTATCTGCTTAGCTTCAAAAAAAAAAAATCCTAGCTAAAACCCTTTTGATATACGTGACAGAAAATAGTACAGAAATTTGTAATACTCACAGTTGCCACCTGCTCTGTTACTCCTTTGTCCCACTGAGTTTTCAGACTCTTTGTATGGAAATTGAAGTGTAGTATCCAGACTTCGAAAGCCTTCTTTGAGAGAGTGGTGCTTATAGTAATCTACAAGTTCCTTGCAGAAAGGAAAACATTGTCATCGGAAATTGAAATCACATCCTTTTCATGATTCTGGTGCACAGGCAATGACAGCTTTATAAAATAAGGTTACTGGTATGATCCCACAGTACACGTACATTAAGAAATCAAGTAGCAATATAAAAGCAATCAATACTTATTAGGAAACTTAACTGTGTTATTTAACCCTTGCCCCAAAGAACAGAACACACTTATAAAATGAAACCTAATTTTTCATAATAACGATACACGTGCCTTTTTTTTTTTTCTTTTTTTTTAAACACAACCTTATTGGCGGAGTCAACACTTATTGCTCCGCTGAACCAAGCTGAGCACGTATTTTCAGGCAGAAGGCAAGGTCAGCTGTTCATTAAGCATATAGTAGTAACTGTCTTTGTTTTCTTAAATTTCTTCTGCAATGATAAGTGATATTCATCGACTAATGAATTTATAAGCACACAGATCTCAACTAAGCATATACCAATTGCATATAAAATAACAGAAATGTGACTAAGGAGATAAATGGACCACGTGAAAATTTGAAGGCTTTGCCATTAAACTCTGTTGGTTTTTCCTCCTCATAGTGAACACTATATAAAAAAATCCAGCAGTTCATATATACCTCAGGCCAAATCAAAAAAATTTCTGCGATTCTCTCTGTATTCATTAAACAGACTCAAATAGTTTATGTAACCAAGGAGATAAATTTCTATTCTAAAGAAGACAGTACGTATCCAAGTACTGACAGCTTATATTCTTTCTTTGATATCTTCAACCCGTCACTGTCTCTTAGCTTTGAATTAGTTCTAATTGTGACGATATTATACAGTTCATACACAGAGCCTGGAATAAGAGTAAAAGTTACTGACAATTATAAGCAAACATATTTCATTTGATTCATGATATTTCAACTGTGGGATTTCACTTCTCAGAAATGCAATCACAAAGGAATGTGTTTACTGTAAATCCTTCCCTCCTTCCAGTACCTACTCACAGTCATTTCACTCTACTTATTTAAATCCTGAATCCCAAAATCAAGAGTTGACCAAGCCAAGCATAGGTTAAAATAAGGAAATAGAACCATGTTCAATTATTTTCTTCTAGTTAAAAAAAAAAAATAAACATAAAATAAAACCTTCAGTGATAATTATTAACTCCAGCCAACAAAATGACTCCCAAACAATTTTGCTCGAGATCTAATGCATACATCACATTTCTGATAACTGTTCAAAGCTTATCTTCTGAGGAGAACTCTGGAGCACTTCACTTCCCATGCTGCAAGCTCCTGTACACTGTTTCTAAGACAGAGTCTAAAGCTACGAAAAATCTACACCTGCTTTTAACAGTTCATCATCAGAGACTGCCAGACACTACAAGTAACCAGGAAGGCCAGGCAAATAAGAACTCTTTGGGCTTTGTTATCCAACTTCAGCACAGCAGGCAAGCTACACTGTCTGCAAACAAATTCTCTCTCCTGCATCATTCAAATTACCAAGGAAACAGAAATGATGATTTGTAAGCAAGCAGTATTCAAAGTGGAATTCTCAGATAAATGTAAAAATAGTTACAATGAAACTTACTCTGTTACCTTTTTTGCACCAGAAGCCTAGGAATTAGGTGGACTGGCAAAGACAGCAACAACATCAACTAGATAGATTTTATTCACTGGCAAAATAAGTAAAATGTTTCCATACTAAGAAAAAAATTACACTGGGTCATGAGCATTCAGTTGCGTTTGAAACCTTTGCTTTCAATACTACTCTTCCATGAAAACAGTAAAAAAAAAAAAATGTTTACTATGTAAACTATGAACTAGAGCCATAATACTTGGACTTGGGGGTCCCGATGGATGAAAAACTGGACAGGAGCCAGTAGTGAGCTCTTGCAGCCCAGAAAGCAATCTGCATCCTGGGCTTCATCAAAAGAGGGCAGCCAGCAGTGAGAGGGAAGTGATTGCTGCCCTCTGTTCTGCCCTGTTGAGGCCCCATCTGGAGTGCTGTGTCCAAGCCTGGGGTGCACAGCACTAGAAGGATACGGAACTGTTGGAGCCGGGCCAGAGGAGGGCCACAAAGATGCTCAGAGGGCAGGATCACCTCTCCTGTGAAGAAAGGTTGAGGGTGTTGAGCTTGTTTAGCTTGGAGAAGAGATGGCTCTGGGGAGACCTCATTGCAGCCTTCCTGAACTCAAAGGGAGCTTACACACAGGAGGGGGACAGACTTTTTACAAGGTCTGATAGTGATAGGACAAGTGGGAATGGCTTTAAACTAAATGAGGGGAGAACTAAGTTAAATGTTAGGAATACGATTTTTACTCAGAGGGTGGTGAGGCACTGGAACAGGCTGCCCAGAGAGGCTGTGGATGCTCCACCTCTGGAAGCACTGAAGGTCAGGTTGGATGGGGCCCTGGGCAATCTGATCAAGTGCCTGATTTAGTGGTTGGCAACCCTGACCAGAGCAGGCAGGCTGGAACTAGATGATCTTTAGAGTCATCTTCAACCTAAGACATTCTATGATTCTATACTTTGTTAATTCCAAAGCAATACAGAATACGCTGTCAGTGCAGATCACTACTTAAGGCTTCCATGGCTGCTGGCTTTGTCTCTTCTTCTCATTTATGTTATCTTCTCAATTCTCTGATGCACTTTTTTTGTTGTTGTTGTTGCCTTACCGGTGATTGTGTGCTGTATTTATCTCTCTGATCCTGATGAAATCTGCATCTGTGCAAAAAACTGCATCGCTGCCATAAGACTACCTGGCTGGCCATGACTCCAGCTTATGTGCTTTGTCAAGATCTGAGAGTGCTCATATGTTTTGATCAGTTTCCAGGTAACTTTTGTAAGTTAGCAGACTAAGTATCTACCTCCTCCATGCATTTGAGAAATGCCACGATTTCTTTGCTGCTACCAATGGTAAGATCTCAAGGTCCAAAGCCCTAACACTAAACACTTCTTGAATTTTAAGCACCAAGTGAAGACAGCAGAGTAAGGAAAGAGGCCAGTACATTTTTCATCAGGAATTTTATGTCATTCTTATTCTAATAAGTGTATCATTTCCAAGGCTCCCTGGTTTTAAAACTTGCCTCTCTACTCTTGTATTGCACTGTCTTTCATTTTTAGTTACTGTTTTAGTGTATTTGGAGAGGCGTGCAGGAAGGCTGCAATGTACGTGTAATCTATTTGACTACACTAAAAGTAATATTGTGAATGAGTTTCTTTTAAGAGTACCATCAGAAAATGCCAAAGCAGTAAATTTTTAAAAACGCACTACAGTGATTTATTCAGACACCTTGTAATTACGAGTCTTGTCTGAGAAAAATGAGCTATCGAGAATTTTTTCAAATTAAAGTTCAGAAGTTATTTCTTCTCAGTACAAGATAACTCTGACATAGCACTGAAAACTCACTGATCTTGTCAATTGTAATGTCATATTCTTAACTTCTAAGAACCGTGCTGATAGTTCGACTAAAAGTTAGCGAGACAGCCCCTTACAGTTTGTTAGTGAGCAGTATGGTGCTACAGAGTGTAAATCTGAAGTAGTCACGCAATTGCTTCAATTTAGACTAATTGATACTGCCCCCAGATGACTATTCCAGTACAGATTTCTGAGCTATCAGCAGTTTACACAGCCTCATTCTCCAGATCCATTTCTTGGCTCTCAGCCTGGTTCATCATAACCAGTAAAATCTGCTCTCCTGAGCTTTTCTGCACACTCCAACACAGCATACCCTTCTCCCTGTGAACTCCTGTATCAATAACCATTGTTCTGCAATTCTGTCCATGTGATGGGATAGGGGCAAGGAGCCTTCACCTAGCTACTTTTGAGGATGGCTGCTGTGTAAAAAAAAAAAAAACAACATACAAAGACATGAAATTCTCATTTCAAGATTCCGCATAATGCCACAGATAGTTGATGAGTGGGACTCAAATTCCTCCTCTCTCCTACATCACTGCAAGGGATACATTTATCCCTAAAAATAATTATGTAATTTTAAGCACATGCCACCATCACTTAAAGCATAAAACTTAAGTATCAAAAATTACCTTATTTGCAGGTATGGACGCGATTCAAAGCTTTCATCCTTCTGCATTTCCACATACCAAAGTAGCATACACTTCAACAGCAACAGTTGTTAAAAACCTAATCAATACTTACCATTAAATTTTTAAACTTTCTATTTTCTGCAATGTGGAAGAAGCCATCTCTTGTCAAAATCTTGATGTGTTTCACTTCGTTATTGTACCTGTAGGCAATGAATAACTTATGAATATAAATGTGTTTTTAATCAGGGGCAATCAATAGTTACCTGAAGGCATGCCCCAATAACATTATACAAATAAATTCTTAAGACAAAATGCATATCTATGTCAACACAAAGTTGACATCTAATTAAGAAAATATATTTATTCAAGTACAGCTGAAGAGGTAATCTGTACTCTGAAAAGAAGTTGTAACTAACCACTCTAATCAGGAATTTCCACATATCGTTTGCTTCTCTATTCACTTTGATAATCAATGTGAAAGCAAACAAGACCCTCAAAAACATGAAATTTACAAGTATGTTCTACTGAAATGTCTGAGATGCAAAGACTTAAATTTCCACTGAAGTCAATAAAACAATCTTGCTCACTTTAAAAGATTACATCACATTTTAAACACTTGCCTAGTCTTACCCAATACATTAGAATATTTTTTATTTAGACTTGTTTACTACATCAGCATCAAAAAACTACTGCTACTTCCTACTAAAAATCCTACGTGTTTTTCCTAAATTAACTCTTAAAGGCTGTGTGTGATTATATACATTTAATTTTTTATTATTATTTTTATTATTTTCCTTATTGATCTCATATATTGAATTATCTAGTCGTAATTGGAAACAAAATAACTTATCCCACTTACTTAATACTAATTGCATATTCTCCTGACTCTTTAGTCCTGTGTCGCACCAGGTAAGTGCTATTTACTCTGTTAATAAGTTCGCTCTCTGCTTGCAATCTTTCCATTGCTCCTGCAAACCTGTAACACAGAGAACAAGAAAAATTGCTTATGAGCTCTCTAAAGGTATCCCAATACTCTTTATGAGATGATAATCTAAAAATACCTCAATTAGAATTGAATACTATTTCCAAATCTTTCAATAAAGTGTGAAGAAATTTTGCAGTGGAGTTAAGGAAGTTCTTAGTTAGACGTTGTTGAATACAATACCTGTTGAAGCAAGTAATTGAGTCTTAGCATTAGCTGAACGACTACTACCTTGAATACCTCAGAGACAAATGGTAGTATACTAGGTCAAAGACCTATACAAAATCTCAGAATTTTTATTTGGCTTCATAATTACTGATAACCTCTTATGGCTAAAAAGGAATCAGTAGACCAAACTTCCACACACAAAAATTATTCAGCCTAAAATGACCAAATTTGAAAGATCTGTTGATAAGAATTGAAAGCTAAAATAAATAAGTCACTGATACTGCTGCCTGCATGAGCAGATTTGTGCTCCTACTCTGAGTGGAACTTCATGAGAGGCCGTCTGCAAGTATTTATGTACTAAACTAGAGCCTAAACCGTTAACTGAGGAGGTGGAAAGTAACCTAGCTTACAGGTAGATAATGCTTGTTTTACCATTTTAGATAACAATAAAAATTTAGTCAACATGAAAGACTATTGCTCTGCAAAATGTATCAATATCAATTAGAAAAGTTGTTTGAAATGTATGACAGAGTACAAGACTTTTTAAAGCATGTTTCAGCCTGAAGTCCTTTTTCAGTTAAGCACTGAGAAACCTTAGAGACTAAAGACTGATCCCAGTGATGTGCTTTCTTTAAACAAAATCATAAATAAAGCAAATGTTAGTACTGAATTTTAAATATCAATTTATAATATTAAACATTCCATTTGGCTTGTTTTGACAAATCCATGTTTGTTTTGTTCCAATTCTGATTTCACTTAAGTTCTGATTTCCTCCAGCTTGTCTAATCTGTAAATGACAAAGTACAAAACTATTGAAAGCACATGCGATGATTAATCTGTTCTCTCAGAATTAGCACGTCTTTTCCAAGGCAAGGTGAATTCTAGTAAAGAGAGTTCGCTCACAACACTACCTATGCTGCAGACAAGCAGAAGGTGTAGTTTTGATACACTGCCCTTTTATACTGCTAAAGGTTTTGTTTGTTTTTTTTTTTGTTTGCATGGTTGGTTTTTTTTTTAATTAAAGGAAGAGCAGAATTATTAATGAGACAAAATGTATTTAAAATTAATCTTTCTCTTTAGTCACTTAGCACAAAAATCTACTTGCACGGTTCGTATTACACCGATCTCATACGGTTCCATTTCAGACCTCTGGGACTAAGGCTGTGCAGCTACAGACTTGTAAACAGAATGTCAAAATCATTAAGCACATTGTTACATAATAAATGCTTTTAGGCAATCTACAGTGTTGTTTTCCCAAACCATTGCACAATGCCTTCTTAAGAAACCCAGAAAATTTAACCAACATAAATTAAATCGTAATAAGCAGTAAGCAGCTATCTTTCTATGACCACTTCTTAGAAAGAGACTCTTGTAAGGCTAGACAGGGACTCACCACAGTTGTGACGAGTAGTCAACTGGTTTAGGAACCTAGAACAAAGGAAATATATGAGAATGGAAATCAGGATTTTTTTTTCTAGTCACACACAAATTAGACAGTATTGAACTAATTTTCAACATCCACATGAAACAAGGAAAAAGAAACAGACAATCTAATTAGTCTGAAAGTCTGTTTTCATTTGAAGGAAATCATAATAAAAAGCAAACATTCTATGCTGTTCTGAAAGTAACAGAATATTTTAACTTTTATGCTTCTGTGACAGATTTTTATTGTTCATATATATATGTATACATTATATATATGTGGATATGTATACATATGCATGCTTTTTTAAAAATCAGAATTGTCGATTTTATTTTGTCAGTACCTACATTAAATTTCATAGACAAAATAATCTCATGGTACATATTGTTGAAAAGTACCTTTAAAATGTGCGATAAACATACATTAACATATACAAAATTCACTCTGCATTTCCAGGATTACATGGCCTTAGAAAAAACTGTCTACAAGGAATATAGTACATAATCTCCAGAGAGAGATAAAATTAATCCATGGATTATATATTACATGGCCTCATCCATATCTTCGTACTTTGTTTTACTATTGTGGTGAATTTTAATAAGTATGGAATTAAATTTTAAAAATCAAGCAAACTACCACCAGTTTGCAAAATGACTGTTCTGTGTTTATATAAGCACATGCATAGATAATGCTAATACATGCAAAAAGAAAGCACAGTATAGAAGCGTCCGTGAATATCAGCATTTCTTCTTGACTATCTCCCACTGTTGTCTGATACTCCAGTATTACCCTACTCCGTTAAATTAACTTGCAAGGTGCTGAAAAACTGATTTTTGTAGAAGCTAGTAGTAGCTTGTAGAAGCTCAGGATACACTTTGCAGATTTACAACCTGATGTCATATATTCTTAGATCAGCAAATGATTTTTTTTTTTCTCCTAGAGAATCATAGATTTTATTGTTTTCTAGAGTACAGTAAGGCAAAAATTAGTGTTGTTCTTCTTAAAATTTTTAGTGTACATGAACTGTATTCATCAGAGACTTCTAAACACAGATCATCTCAGAGAGATATTATACAGGTCTACCAATGTAAAATAATTTAAATTGAAATTAATTACAACTCCCACTGGCTTGTATGTTAAGTAACAAGTAGATATAAGCAGATGATATCTGCTGAGTCTTCAGTCAGGTCTCTTGACCTGACCTTGAAACAAAGCACACAATTCCTTTCAATGAAGAAAAAATTGCTCAGTTCACAAAGCTCTACATACTGTTTTTAACATAACACTCACTCAAACTAAACACATAACCATTCATCTGAATGCCTCTCAACCTAAGATATTTACATTAAAATTGTGAATTACACAGGACAGCCCTAAATCCATGTTTTCTCTAAATAACATTGCAGGCACTACTGTGGAACACAAAGTTTTGTGATAAAAAAACATGGTCACATGCTCAGCTTGTACAGCAGTAAATCTATCCAGGTGTTAAAACAGTAATTAAGATAGTCTAGTTTTTGGGGAGAAGAAAAAGGAAGAGTAGAAACACATGCATTAATCCCTAACAATGTAGACAAAGGGTTCACAAATAGTAGTACCGTACTGCTGGTGGCATGCAAACACCTTTGAAGTGAAAGGGCATAACACAGCTAGGTACTACCACTATCAGCAGTAGTGGCACTAAGTATCACTAAACCTACTAGTTGTGTTAATCAGGCATCTCTGTCTTTAATAGTGAGACTTGGGGGGAAAAATAACAGATCATTAACATGCTGACAAAGAACTCCCTTGAGAAATATTTTAGTGAAGCAACCAAATGAAATATCCAAAGGTCAACTGGGCATTTATAGAGTCTTCATGTGCTGCAAGATATTTTGATAATATTTTTTATCTACAGAAAAATTGCACCTTGAATGATTTACATTACCTGCCATAAGGCTAATTAAGTAATTTCAGCAGCAGAAGAAAAAAAGAACAGTTAAAAACAACACAAACATTTTGATTTCTCAAGTAGCCCTACTATGTTGGGAAGGATATACAAATTCAAGGACAGTTTGAAGTCCACACTTCAGAGTAGGTAAACTATAGACAGTTAGTCCTTTTCATTAATTTTGAACATACCATTTCATTGTCACGAATAGAGTAAAACCAAATGCTATTCCCAAAGCTCCTAGCTCACATTGTGCTATATAAACACTGCCTCAAAAGAAATGAGGAAACTGGAGGATAGCTAGAAAGGATCAAGCATTGCTCTTACGGTGCAGAAAATGTCTGCTGACATAAACTACTTACTGCAAACAGGAAGAAATTGTTTATAGGTACATCTGTGAAAAGTCTGGAATATATATATTCTGAAGCTCAGCACTTTTTCATTCAATACTCATTTCCAAAGTTTTTGATATATACATTTCAAACAGTTTCTGGGCATTTTTATATCAGTTTGTTGTAAAGACTGTTAGACTTAATAATAATAGTAAATGTTATAGTATGTTAGAAATCTGACTGATGTTTCAATATCTTTAACTGCATCATTTGTCATAATAAGATGCTGATATTTCATCCTTTCAGGTTAACAGTGGTGAAGTATCAATTTATCTTTTTGGTCTGATCATGACATTGGTTGGTAACATTTCATGAATAATATTTATTCACTCTGTAAAATTGTGTTATTTTCAATACTCTTCTTAATAGTATACTTCTGAATTTAGCAGGAAGTTCTATCACTAGAAAGCAGTTTTCACAACACTCCCAACAGCATTTTTCTTAAGTCTGAATAACCCAATTCCTCTGTTTTAGAGCATAGTGGTGGTTCCTAAAACGCGTGGGTTGCTGTCAAAGACAGTACAATATGACTGGATGCCTTGAGAAATGCAAAGCCAACCTATAGCATGTCCAGAATCACTGGTTGTTATTTACACATGGTGCAAGAAATCCATATCTTGTATAGTGAGCAAGCGGTGGGAGAAGGAAGTTAAGCTCATGTAACATTTTCAAATTAATTACAGATCTGTTCTATCACCCAATTTAGCATATCTTGTGCCTACAAAAACTCACGTGCACTCCTCTTTGAACAAAATTCTTAAAACGTATGGTACTAAAGATGACTCAAGATATCTCAATGTATTTATTCTTTAGGATAAAGTGTATTTGCTTTAGAAACAAAGGGACAATATAAGCCTTAAATATCAAAATGCACCCAGTAACAGATTATTCCATCTACTTATAAATAATTTAAGTGGCATCTTGTCTGCTCTAATGAAAGGAATTCCATTAATAAGTCAAACTTGTGAATCCAGTTAAAAAGTTAAAGCTGTCTCAAAGTAAGGAATATGATTCATCACTGTTATGGATTTACATTAATTATCTCAGTGAAAGAACAAATAGTGATCTGATACACAGAATTACATGGGACAAAATGAAGGACCAAGTGTGAAGCATTTTAAGGCAATCATCACACTCATATAGAAAATCTTGAGCACACATTGTGAAACATCCTTGAATGAAATAAAGACAACTGGGAATGTACAGAGATGAAATCAAGCAGTCTAAATTCAATGTTTTGTTTTAGTTTCACCCATTTTTAAACTCACTACTAATGATGTAATCTCTCTCTCTAACCCAAAGTGACTGGGGAATAGATTAGAATCATAGCATTCTCACCTTGCTGTGGGGGAAGGAAGAAAGTGCACTTTCATGTAAAATATGTTTATCCCACATCCTGGGAACACTTTAGACATTTCAATTTATTAACAATCTCACAAGCTAAACCTGTCTCTCAAACATGTTTTCTTGACGTGCACAACTTAAATCCAGTAACTGAAAATATTATAATGTTGTATTATAAACAATATTGAACACCACAAAACACAAAGAATCTAGACATAATGGAACTTAGGTAAGCTAAGATTAATAAAGTGCTGGCACAAACTAGGCAATTTTCCTGTAAGACAACAAATAGAATTAAATGGTACATACACATGGGCTAGGCTTTACTGCATCACTTGGGAAGAAGCCAAGTTCTCCTGTCGTTAGATTTCTGCCCTAGAAAAAAAAAATCCCATTTTTGAGACACAATGAGGATTAATAGTAAATAATACATTCACAGTGGCTTAGGAAGATAAGAGTTTATCAAAGAGACTGATTAAAATAAAAACACTCTTCTAATAAAATGTTATTCAACAATATTTTTTTTAATTATATAATTAACTAATAATTATAGATTATATATCTGAAAGTTCTGAGAGATAAAACACAAGAAGGTGGACTCAGAGCCTGAGTTGCAATATACTATCAGCACTTGGCAATGAGAAAAAGAACAAGTACTTAGCTAGCATTGTAATCTTGAAATTAACTTTTTTGTTTGACCACACATCTGCAACATAAAAAGTCAGAAGTAGAACACCTTCCTACTGTCTGCCTGAATTCATATTCTTATGCTGTATTTACCCCCAAGTGTGAATCTCTCTGAATTACAAACAAAGCTCCAACAGTCTCTTAATGATCCCTATTTACCATAGTTAACCTTATCGGAAGAGCAAGTGATATCACAGTCAATAAAACCAGCCAATAAAAAAAAAGATATATTGAGAAAGAGCATTTGAAGGAGCATAATTAAACAGTCTTGTATGTGCCCACACACCACTGTTATTCATGAGAAACATTTATATTAATTAAAAGAAGATGAAATACTTGCAACATATCAACAACTAGAAAACAGCCAGTGATCAAAATCTGATGAGCTCAGGGATGGAGATCGATGTATGCAGTCTGACAGTGCAAAACAGTACATAATTTCAAACGTTCTTTAGTGTTTCATAATGTTTGTGATGTTTCCAAGTGCTATGTCCTTCAGGTCAAAAATACAGCCTGGATATCTGCAGGATTTCTGAAGGACACTGAGCATTTACTGAAATTAAAAGTGGCAAGATACAACATAATCAGTGGACATACTAACAAGAGACAGCATTAATACTCCCTTGTTGCTTGCGCAGGAGCATCTGCATGTACAACTATCCTACAATTTTCTTCGATGTGATTACAAATCAGAAGATGCTGTGGGACACAGACGTGTTGTTTTGTTGGACAAGGAGAGTCCACAAGTGTAGAATGCATTCTATGAACAATATATCAAAACCAAAACTGAAAGTAGTAACAGTCACATGGATGGACTCTTGTCACAGAAAAATACCACTGCCATTGCTAGGGAACCTATTCCAGCACTGTGATCAGTACAAAGCTTGCAATAGCATGAATGTAAAATATGCATTGAGAGAACCCCAAGACAGGCTATGCCTTCTGAAGAAAAGCTTTACATAAGGTAAATTCAGATGGCTTTGCTAGTTAAATTAAACAAAATCCTTAAGCAGAAAAGGCTTTGATTTATTTCACTTCACAGGGAAGTGCTCACATTAAAACATTCTGTAGATAATGAGCTGGTATAAATAATCTGATACTGTGTTTAGGATACTAGGTTAATTTGTTCACCTTCAGAAATCCTAGCTAAACTCATCAAGGCTTGTTGCCGCTCATACAAGAAACTAACTTGTCAGATGATGGTTTCAAAATTTAAGATCTATCCATCAACTCATCATGATTAACAGCAAAATTATCATGCCACCGTGCTTTGCTGCTACTAATCATTTCTTGCTATTTTACATTTCCTGCCTGCTAATTGCTTACTGTTTGATTAGTAAGCATTTCATTTCCCTTGAACACTCCCTGTCAAGGCTTAGGGTTATTAAAGAAACATAAGCCACTGACTGGACAGAACAGGTTTTAAAACTTATACTATGCACATACTAGTAAATTGTATTTAAGTTATACATCTATATGTGCATATGTGTTTGTACATATTTATACATAAGGGTCATTGAAGCTTTTCAATCCGTTTCCTTCAATGACACTCTCAGCAAGACTAGGGGCTGATTCACTACCCATTTTAATGAGGCAGGCTTTCAGAAGCCATTTGGCATTTTTGCTATCAGTTTCCAGATTGCTCCCCTCTATTTAGTTGAGCAATACCCAATAATTTCAGTGGACTTGCACAGAGCTAGGACTCCAGGATAGCTAAAAGTTTATTAATTACTGCATCCTTCACCCATTCTTTTTTGTTTGTTTACTACAAAGTGTCTGGTGAGGAGAAATGGATCAGATTAAAACACACAGGAGAAAAAAAAAAAAAGCCACTTAGAAAGTTTTCACTTTCAAAGGGCACTTTTACAGTGCTACCTCTCCAGTATTTCATAAGATGTTAGGCAATTCTGAATTCAATCCCAGTTTACTTGTATCTATCATAAGCATTATAGCTAGAGGTAAACATGTTGTAAGAACCACAATGACTAAACGCTGTCCATACTCAGCAAGAAATAAGACCAAACAAGACTCTAAAGTTGCTGCTACAATATTTATGCAAGACATGATTGTCACAACCTGCAGGAGGTTAAGCCACAGTCAGGGAGAGAAATGCCATCCAGAACAGATTACATGATATATGTGAAACAGACGGAAAAAAAATGTGTTCAGTAAGAAATACAGACTACCATCAATAATGATAATGTGACTTTTCTATGAGATCTTCGAAGATGAGTCTTTTAAGCTGCCTAAAAAAACAGGGGTATTTTAATGGACACTGAAAATCTTAGCCTTATATACAGCCACGACATTGCATTTTATGGAATTATAAAAGTGAACTGGTCTTCTATTAATTAACTGCTACATTCCACAAGGCTGCACAGTAGAACTACTTACCTTTCCAATTTAGTCTAGCAATATACAGAAGCATAAATAAGAAATTAATAAAAATTATTGGTATGCATTTTCAGTTAAAGTAATTAAAAATCTCTCCCTTTAAAAACATTTAAAATCAGCATCAGCATTAAATGGAAAATGTACCAAACTAGGACAAAAGCAGCTTTAAGACCCACTTCAGGCTGGCCCTCTATTGAATTCATTTAAATTTCAGGCAAAGAAGAAAAAAAATTCTACAGAGCACTTAGGAACATCCATCCAAGTTCTGCCCATTTATGAGAAATTCCCTGAACAGGCAGACATGGCAAATAAAGGAAAATACAGATACACTTCTTCTCACACATGACTTAGGAATCATTCAACAGAGAAGTTTTCTGATGTATAAATTAATGTCTTAATGTTATATCATCTCATCAAGGAACTGCTTAAACTTTTCCTCTTTCCTTCCTACTTAATTCTCTCCCCAGCCTGTGGATGCTGAAGTCTATACTCTCTCTGAATTTCCCATACTCATTTCCTTCAATGTCTTTATTTATTTATTTTAAAGTACACCAACTGCAGTGTTTTAATATGTGTAGGCAGGAATCATATTCCATAGCCATCTCCCAGCAAAACAAAGTTTTCTTCTGCATCCCCTCTGTGCAGAGTAGTTCCCTAAGCTAGCTCTAAACTCAGCTCTCAAAGCATGCTTTTTATAGATGAAAAAGCTGATCTCCTTCCATCTTCTACAGTTTTAAAATTCTTTATTGAAGCCAACACCCACTATGCTTTTCAGGCACATCGCCTAACAACCTGGGAAGTCTTAAAATTAATATTGTCAATTTTGCTTGAGGTAACTACTTTCAACAAAGACATGAGATTGCTATTTCCCCTGTTAATTGTAATCAGAACTCCCAGATTTCTGAGAAAGTCTTCCGAAATGAGATTATGCTCCTTTTTTATACAGAAAAGAAAGACTACATACTAGTTCCACTTGAACTTTAAGTTTTTTTCACACAGTAACCTGTAACATCGTCATTTTGCATTGCCCCAGTAGGTTGTCCTTAGACTACAACACAAAAAAATGAATTCTCTCGCAAACACAACTTCTAATTTTTTATCATAAGTACATTTACAACATACTTTCTGCCTCTTGGATGTTTACAGCAGGACTACTAGCTAATGAAGCATTACAAAGGACATCTGTAACAGTAATTACTTGATATGGGTTTAATACGCATCAAAGAAAAGCTGGTTTTGAGAATGGAAAGAATCAGCCCAGGATACATTTGTATTCTTTTGGCATACTTGAGAAATATGATTGCCTGAGGATGGTGGGTAATTGTAATGGAAACCTGCAAAACTAGAATTACGGTCTATCTCAGGATAGGCATTGTGGCATCCATGAAAGTCTGTCCTCCAGTCACTCAGGTACCAGTTTATTCAGACCAAGCTCAGAAGAGAAATATTCCCATCTACAGTAAAAGTAAGACTATTTCAAAAGGTATGCTATTATACCTGAAACTACTACTACTCTTCTTATGGGTCTGAAATGTACATTTAACACATTAACTTTTCTCTTTCTGCCTAATAAGCCTTTCCTTTTTTCCTTTTTTTTTTTTTTTTTTAAATTTCTTTCTGAATTTTATGCTAAACAAGCAACACCTAAGGCAAGCAGCATGGCTCTTCCAGTCCTGCACCTTGACTGAAGAAAGAAAAGCAGCCATGCTAAAAGGAATGCAAGATGGTCACTATAGGAACATCCTTATTTTATACACAGCCAGGTGTTGACTGAGAACAGTAAGGTAACTTATGGTGGTATCAACCTCCCTATACTGAATCTTCTCTTAGAAGAAAGTTTAGGTTTTGACTGATACTAGGGGGGAGGCAAAAAGAATGCATGGAATAAATAAATGCTAATCTCAACCATCTCTTTGTCTTTATGATAGGTCAGATTGCCTTTCAGAAAAGCAGTCGCTGCTTCATAAAGAAAAAAAAAATCATAGTTCCGTTTTTCAAATTGCATAACATATAGATTCATCTGCATATATGGCTTTGACTGACAAGAGAATTACCATAGTAATTGCTATAAAATCATTCACACTAACATTAACGGAGCAGAATTTTAATGTCTGTCAAAACACATTTGATCTTATCACACTTAACCAAAAGCTTAAAGTAACCATAGCTTAATAACTTGTGGCATTTATTCCATATACTCTAAAGAATGAAAAAAAATACATAAGCCACAAATATTTCTCTGTTGCAAGCATCTGAATTTCTACAATGAGCAATGGTCAGCTTAAAAATCCATTCTAACATTACTATTCTGCAGGTCAGCTGCAAATTACTCTAAAATGCCTCTTGGATAAAACCTGGATATTCATAAAAATTTATGTTTTGGGGTTATTTCTTAATATGCATTCTAAAATACAGATGTCATTACAAGTCTTATGAAAACCATTACTGAGAGGTCTCTGATAAGACAGCTTGTTAACAAAAGATTTCCTGAATGATTCTACTGTATATGATGGTTTTCACTAAGATTCAAATCTACTTCCAAGGCTTCTGGGGAAAAAGCCTCCCCCACTCTCCCACTTCTGCTAGCAAAACACAAGGAGATTCTACCTAAATTATTTAACATGACAGGTACAAATAATATTGAAGACAAATTCCAGTAGATTCAGTTAATGGATGGATGTATATGTACATAGCTATAGAATTAGTCCCACAAGGTGCCAATAATTCTAGCTTATACTAAATGTATTAGTTTGACAACTACCATCTACTCAGTCCCAAATCAAGAATGTGCTTAAGTACTTTTCCGAATCAGATTTATTTTGTTTTAAATGAATCAAAGATTTTGTTTGTTCAAAAAGAAAAAAAAAGTTATGAGATCAATTTATCAATACAAATTTGTTATCTGAGACAAATAGAATTTGGTCATTTGGTAGACAAAACAGTACCTGCCAAAATAAGCTATGGGCATCGCCTGTAATCAGTTCAATAGTGTCCCCAATCTGGATATGCAATGGCGGACCATCCTGTGGTGCTGGTTGTGGTATTCCTTTGTAGTTTCGAATTACTTGCATTTTTGGTAAGCCTGAATTAAAAAAAGAACAAAAGAAAAAAATCAGCATATGTATTCCAGTTAACAATAATTTATGAAATCTTAGGACCATAGAACCAATAATCAAAAAGATAGTATGAGTTTAATAGCTATCTGACTAAGGCATAAAGGCAGACATTTCTTTCACTTGGTTACATTATGTAAGCATAGACAAAACTTTAGATAATATGTGCTTTTTAAAAAAAAAAAAAAAAGCATATTTAAAATGAAAAAAAAGGCAAGAAAAAGATGATTTAGTCTTTCTTCCTCCTTGGGGCTAAGTTCAATTCATTTCCATGAAGACTCTTCCCAGAAGAGCCGTTCTCTTCCCTCCTTTCCTTTCTCTTTCTTTTTTTTTTTTGTGCAGAGATCCCTGGATCAGTCTAAGGTTGAAAGCCTCATGGTATCATTGTAATTCCAAGCAAAAAAAAAAAGTGATAAATTGGTATTAAAGATACCAATATGGAGAATCTCATAGTTCTTGTATAATTACAAAAGATCCTACTGTTCATGCCTAAGAGAATAAAGATGACGATTCTTCTAGGCTTTTCTCATAAGACTTTTTCCTTCCATTTTTGACAATATTTTCAGATACACATAAGTAAAGTCTAGATCCATTTAATGCTTCATTTTCAAGACAAGAACTCTAGTTGCATACTACTTCCTCCATACCAATTCAGGCTGCATCTAGACAGATAAACCATGATATTTATTTTCTTATTTTATTTTTTCACTGGGAACAATCCAGAGTCTGATGTATAAAAATACCTTGCTCAAAGATTATTCTCACTCCCTCTAAAAAGAGCTAAGTCACTGCTTATAAGCTACAGTTCAAGAGCCCTTCTCTATAGACTTAAAATAAAGGGGAAGAGAGATTTAAGCTAGAAGAGAAAAGTATGGGTACTCTAGCTCCATGTCCTCATAACTGTATTTTTGAAAAACACCTGAAGTATTTTGAACAGCTAGTGCACTGCACTAAAACAATGCCCTGGGAGGTCATAAGAATACTTGAAATCAAGTGAAGAAGTACTGAATCCATGAGAAAAATATTAAAAGCTTGAGAGCTCTTAGGAAAGCTATTTTTTGAGTCTTTATACTGCCAAGTAAAGCACCCCTTTAATAGAAAAGAACTGCTGACATACTGTTAATCCCTCTTCCTCAACTTTTAAATTACAGTTTGTATGACAATTTCTCTCTTTTTAACTACACATAGATTTTTCAAGATTGCTAAAACTCAGTGAGCGTATCCATTTATAATCCTAACATCAAAGTTTTTGGTTTAGTAAGAGTTTGTAAGAATGTATATAAATATAGGTAAGAGTGAAAGTTCACAAAATCAAGGTACAGCTGAGCAGCTGTATGGCTGGACAGCTGTATTGATGCATAACCATATTTAATCAGTTTCTAACTGGAAATTATCAGAATCTGTCATATAGGTTGGAAGAGACCTTAAAGATCATCAAATTCAACCGTCAACCTTACCTACCATCAGTCCCATCACTTAACTATGTCCCTTAGTACCACACCCATACATCTCTTAAATATCTTCAGGGATGGTGACTCCAGCACTTTTCTGGGCAGCCCATCCCAATGCTCAAACACTCTTCCCTCAGCCTCCTCTTCTTCAGATTAAACAGCCCCAGTTCCCTCAGTTGCTCCTCATGTGTTTTGTTTTCTACTCCCCTCACCAGCTCCAAAGCTCTTCTCCCCAAACTCTCTAAGCACCTTAATATCCATCTCATAGTGAGGAATTCAAAATTGAACACAGTACCACATACAAGAGGACAACCAATTCCCTAGGCCTGCCGGTCACATTATTTCTGATGCAGGCCAGGATGACACTGACCTTGCCAGCCACACGCTGGCACTTGTTCAGCTGACTGTCAGCTAATACCCCTTGGTTTGTTTTTCTGCCAGGCAACCTTCCATCTGCTCTTACGCAGCCTACATTGTTGCATGGGATTGCTACAACGCAAGTGCGGGACCTGCAACTCACCCTTGCTGAATGCCTTGCAATTAACTGGATGCAGCGCATCAATTCAGCCTACTCAGATCTCCCTGCAGAGGCTTCCTACCCTCAAGGAGATCGACAGTTCCACTTAACTTGGTAGTACCTGCAAACCTACTGAGGGACCACTCAATCCTCTCACCCAGATCATTGACAAAAAAATGTTAAACACAACTGGCCTCAATACAGAGTCCTGGGGAACACTACTCATGACCAGATGCCAACTGGATCTAACTCCATTCACTCCCAACCACCCAACCAGTTCTTCACCAAATGAACTGGGCACCCGTGCAACCCATGAGCAGCCAGTTTCTCCAGAAGAATACTGTGGGAAACACTTGACTAAAATCCATTAGAACAACCTCACAGCCCTTCCCTCATCTACCAAGCAAAAGTCATCTTGTCACAGGTGATCAGGTTACTGATTAACGTACATCTAACTAAAAGGAATGTTAGGGCTAGAACAGACGTATTTGTGTTGCAAGATCATTACTGCAATTTAAGGAGCAAGAAATACAAATATTCATGATCTCCTCTAAATTGTATGAAATCACCTTAGTAAGTACTCTGTAGTTAAGAATGAATACTAATGCAGAATGATGAAACGTTAAATAAAATAACACCAGTTCCCACATCACTCAATCCAAATGACATTATAACTTTCACTGTTTCTTCAAGTTACTTGGTATACTTAACATGGACATCTAATAATATAGTAAGCCATTATTCCACTTAGGTAATTACCAGACTTGGCTTTATTTCTCAATTTAAGGCTGACATGCTTTGAAATTCTGATTGAGCACCAAGAAACACTGCATCTATTGTGCAGCAATAAAAGCAATGCCATGTACTTACGCATCTACTCAAAGCTGACAGCTAACGCAAGAAAACTCCCTCATCACAATATAAATTATAACTCTGTATATGCAATAAATTGTAAACATGCACTCAGAGACATACTTGCAAGCCTACCATGTCTGAAAACCAGACCAACAGAACTTGGAAAAAAGCTGTGGTGCATCATCTTGCAGAATTATTCTAAAGGTAACACAGAATTAATCATGTTAAAATATACTATGCCTAGAATGCTTGTGAAGAATTCAGTATGTTTAATTCTATAAAATCTTACAGTAATTTTGATTATAAAATTCACTCAGCAGATAGTGCTAGATTTGATCTAACACTTCTTGACAGAACTAGAAATAATTCTACTGATTCAAATAGACATTCAGGTTAGGGCCCTCGTTTTAAGAGATTTTTATCTTCTTGCAGGTACACTGTAACGTCTATGCCATAATACATACAGAAACAGTGACAACCTACAAAACTGATGTGCTACAGTCAGTCCCTACTATTCTGATCTTATTTTTCTACCTGCAGTTTTACTACCTACTTGTATCCAATTACTGTTTTTCATCTATTTGGGAGTTCTTGGTGCCCACAGTTATCTTTAGTTTGAATACACACTGCCTAGCACAACACATACATACTACCACAAGACTTAAATCAGTACCTGGAATTAAAAGGGACACAGGGTTAGGATACCTGAACATTGCAACAACATAGAACAATACTGGGACTTCTTTAATTACCCTACTTCATTCATCTGCTTTAGTATTGATACTGTGCACTAGTCTTATAGACTAGAGATCAAAAATGCATGTATACACAAGGGAAATCATCCTCTGATGTTAATTACTTTATCATAGATTAGATTTGATTCAGATTCCTTGTACTTCAAAGCACAGCCGATCACATTCAAACAACACAGTGTCTGAGTCATAGAGAATATACTCACTTCAATATCAGTTACACCAAACATTGAGTGACAGCCTGTATTGATCAAAGATGTGAAAGAAGTGAATGTGCAACTACTGTCTTTTACTCATCATATGAAACTATTAGTAGAAGAGTCTGTCTCTGTTAAATGATTTTGAACATAAAAAAAAAAGTTTCTCCAGAAACAAAAGACTAAAAGAAATCTTTGATTCAAGCAGAAACAAGTGCATGCTATTCTACAACAGCATTTCCTCCATAGAAAAATGTTCCACTCACACCACTTTCCTTATATCACCATTAAGCGTGGAAGAAATAAATGGGGTACAGAAAAGTTATTGAATTAAGGTAAAGGGTCAAAGAGGTAAGGTAAGGTAATAAAATAGGCAGAAAAAAAAGTGGTATGTTGCAGAAGCCTGAACTGTTTAAGTGTAATGGCGGTTTATTTGTGATAGAAAAAGCATAGAAATACTATAGATTCAAGATTAGAATATGAAATGCTATAAGTATTAGACATTGCCATTATTCTCTATGTAGTTGCAGTATCTGACAACTCCAGAAAACTTAAAATAACTGAAAGCATTTGTCAGGAAAATTCGTACCTAACTAGAAGATGCAAAGCCAGCTTTGCAGTTTCTGACCTTAAAATCAAGGACCAAACTGGTCCAGTTATTATATCAATAAATTGCTACAGTGTACTTCACCTGAAAACCAGGAAAACCCTGAGATTCCCAGAAAAGTCTTCACAGATGAGTTCTGGGTCACAGGCCTAACACAAATTGATTATCTAAAGTATTGCTCATGAGAAAAGCAGAAAGCATGCTAGTATCATGGTTAAGTAAGTACCAATTTGGCTGCATTAAGAAAAATATCTTTCCTAAAACATAACACATATTTGAGTATTTAATAATATAGTTATGAGATGATGAAGAAGGTTACATGTTAAAACTAATGAAGTACAGAATAAGCTATAATAGCCATTATATGTGTTCTCATCATTTCACACAACCTACTTATATTCTTTACAGCAGCTTTGCATTTATGAATGGCACCAAATGACCCTCAGAGTTTCATGCAGATTAAAAATGCTATTTTTGGCCAACAACATGCATAATGCATGCCCTACTATAACCTATATCTGTCAAAATTGTTTGCAGCATCTGCTGTTTCCAAACAACACAGTATATGGTTTCTGCTTTGGGTAGGAATCATTTTAACATACAGAATAATGACAGTATAGGAGACTAGGGTGCAAGGGTGAATTTGTGGATATACTATATAATATTAACACAAAGGCATAAAACAGCTTTATCTGTGCTGAACATACACTCATAGTTAACATGAGTCTTGATGCAAGAATTCCTCTTTCCCTAGAAAAAATAGAGCCTCATTACCAAATACTTATAACTTGATCCAAAAGCCACTAACATGTTTGAAGAAAGCCTCCTGACTTCAAGAAGCTTTGAATTTGAAATAGAATTTTCAACAATCAGCCAAGGCCACATCTTAATGTATCCAGAATCACAACAGAAAGACAAATGCCTTTCTAACAGAAAATGACATGAAGACTCCCTAATTCAGCCCTTTCTTTCATCAGGAGAGCATGCTGGGTGTCTACCTGGAAACTCTGAGCTAGCTTTTAGTTTCTTATTTTTACAGCTGTAAAAATACAGAATGCTGCAAAAGCAAGGAATGGGTTGATATTCTGTGACTGATAAGCTTCTCCACAGCAAAGACCAGAAGTACTCCACCTCAGATCTCAGAGCCTCCTGCCTCCTTTGCTCCTCATCCAGGAAGCAAGGGCAAAGTAACTCATGGCAGAAACTCCTTGCATCACCAAAATAAGTGTTTGAACAGTGACCTACAGTCACATTAACAGCACAAACTAAAGACAGACTGGCAAAGGAGAACTCCCATTTAAATAAAAGCAAAGGAATGCAAACTTAGCAGTTACAGCACAGTAAACAAAGTCTGTAAAGTAAAGACTGTTAAGATTTCAGATCAAGAAGTATAGCTGCATATGTTAAAATAATAAAGAGTTATCATTAAAAAAAAAAAGAGGAAAATCGATGGTTCAATAAGAACAGCAGTGTGAAAACCAGGTGGACAGTGTTAAATCCACAAACAGAGCATTTATGACAATCTGCTGATTTTATAAGCCAGAAAAAAAACATAGGCTTCAGCATGTTTATTGTAAACATCTTGGCTCAGTACTAGTATTATTAAAACTAATTAATGGGAAGTCCTACTCTGAGACTGGACTACATAAAAACAAAGTCCTTTAGCACTCTGTGTATGTTTTTCAAATCTGCTCATGTAGCTCTATGTCTATCAGAGTTTCAAATTCTTGTCCATAATTATTTCCTTACAGAATTAAAAGTAATCTGGATTCTTCTCCCTTGCATTTCACCAAGAGAGCTACTGCTTAATTTCAAATCAGTGTTATCTACTTTTGCAACTGTGAAAGTCAATGCCACTACTGCTAAGCGAACAAATTATCTAGGACTTCTCACTTGGTGAGCAGAGAAAGAAAAATCCCATGATCCCTTACTTACAGAAAACACATTTGATTTTTGGGGCTATCTACTAAAGACATGAAATAAAATAATTGTTCTTTTGTGTGTGTTTGTTTCAGTTTTTGTGTTTGTTTTTTTCTTTTAGGCTACTCATGTACGTGAAACATGCCAGCACAGCCTAAGTGCACTTTTCAGAGTGGAAATGATTTAAATAATTACTACTGGACAAAATAAGTTCAACATTGACATACCTCAAACACAGTGTTTTAATTTAACTTTTAATTCTCCCAGTCTTGAGTCATTATTTTCGTAAGTCATCATAATTAATGTTCTAATTTTAGACATCACACATAAATCTTACATGCAGGCAAAATGACTGAAACACAGAAGGTGACCAAGAAACAGTTCTGAATTAGTCACTTCTGCTTATCTTCTCATTAGCTGTTTGGTTTTGAGTAATATCCAATAAAGTCTTGATGTTTTCTATACGACTAACCCCAGATATGCTGTTTCATTCAAATTTTACTCCAAAGACCTCAGAAAGGTGATTATTAAAGCATTTAATGGCTACCTTTCTATTAAAGTATTTAATGGCTAACTCCTGATTATACAGCCCAGCCAGGACTCATGTCCACAATCAGAAAACTCACTAGCAAAAGTGGAGGAAAACTTCACTAATCACATGATTCAGATGAGAAATACAAATTTGTAATGCACTCCAAATCACATTCAATAAACATTCATACTTCTCTTTCACTTTGAGACAGATTTCAAGACTGCCATCCTACTGGACAAACAGAACTGCTGAAGCAATAACAATTCTCTAACCAGGTTCTCTGTGACTGTTTTACAACTGTTCCTACTATTGCATCTCCTTAAAAAATCTTGAAGGAGACTCACAGTTCCTTCCAGTCCTTTACGGACTGTCAAACTCTCATTTCCTGCAATTATTCAGACTTTGTTTCTTTTTTCTTTGATGCTGCACACAGAGACTGTACTCTTGGTAAAGACCTCTGCAAAAATGGTGACTTGTCAAGTCAAATGAAGGAAAGCATCTGCCTGCCAAACAGTCTGATCAACAGCTTGTCACCAGAAACAAAATAACACTGTAACTCAGGAAGCCCTTTTGCTTCTTCCGGTTTTGTAGACCTGTTCATTAACAAAAATCCTGCTGATAAGTAACTGCAGCTCCTTATCCACACAAAACTTGGAACTACACCACAGAGCATAAATTCACTACATGGAAAGTAAACAAGTCTAGCTGTTATTCAATTTACACAGTTGTATATTTGAAATTGTACAACTTGTAAAAAAAAATCTGTGTAGAAATATACCAAATTACAGTAGTTTATTTTGTTTAAAGAACAATGCACAGAAACAGACATCTTTCCATTTTCAGAAATCACAAGAACTCTTGACATCCCCACTCACTCCAGCAGCACTTATGGCAATGAAAACTTCAATGCACTGCACTGGAAGACTTGGACATGCCCTATGTGGATAAGTGTGGACTGTAAATGCAAAAAAAAGAATGCTTAAAATAACAGAAACTTTATGTTCAATTGCAGTGAATCTCAGCACTTTAAATGATGACAAAAAATGGTCAGCAATAAGTAGTGAAATAGTGTATTATGTGAACAAGGAATAATCAGATTTTAAAAATATACTGTTTTGTATTGACAGATGAACAACATATTATTTCAATGTAATCTCATCGCTGAATTGGGAATATAAATTTGAAAAATAAAGTTGTATCAAAATTAAGAATCTTCATTATTTCCTCAAAAACCAAGCAAGAAGAGTTTTAGTATGTGAATTAAAAACTGTGCTAAAATGAAGTGCTGCTTTATATAAAAGCACAAAGTATGAAAATTAACCACTGTTAATTACCATGCTTTTTAATGTGGTCCCACAGAAAGGCATGGAATTCTAAAAGGTGTACTTGTTCAAACGAGTACCTGCCCTGAGGAGCTAACAACTTTTACTGGGCAGATACAATAGATGAACTACAAAGTGTATGCAGACAGAAGTAGACTGTGCAGCAAGAGGTTCTGAAAAACAGTGAAAAATCTTGCAAGATATTCCAGAGAGGTAACTATTCTGAGCTGTATTTTTGATACCACCTCCACTGGGCCCAGGGATAATTCAGAAGAAGAAAATGGCTTGAGAACAAGAGTACAACTTTGGAAACTAAATTTAATACTGTGAAATGTCATGAATCTTGAACAGGACCTTGGCATTTTCCTATTGAGAATGCTCTTGGTCAGTTAAAAAGCAAAAAATTTGTCCTTTCTAAAAAAAATTACACTGTGGTAACTATGTAATAGCTCAGTTCTTCCTGCAGTGTGCCCAAAAGCACAGCCTGACAGGAAGCAGCCCTACCTCCCAACAAGACTGTTCAGCACGAACGGAATTAGTCATCCTGCTGACTATACCATCCATATACTTGAGTAAATCACAGACAGCAAGATACACATTTCAACATATGAAAATGAAGACTTATGGCAGCTAGAATCTTCCAGAGGTCTCAAATAGAATTTATAAACACAAATTGTTGAAAACGTGCTGAGATTTTACTCATCAGGCACTGCAAAAATAGGCATTAAATTACCTTTCATATCATTTCTTTTGTGCCCAATGTTGACCAATAGCATCTGCCACTAACATAAGAAACATTACTCTCAGTTTCTTCTACTTAAATAAACTCTTGGCAAAAGAGCTGCCTTAAATTATTACATAACATGAGCGGGAAGTGGCTGATACTTGACAAAACAGGCAGCTTCCAGCAAATGACAGACTAATTTTGCTTGCACACACCCTCTTTGTAATGCTACACAATCCTTCAGCATTCTAAGTTAAACACTCTTGTGATCTTCCTCCTCGAGCAACATTTCTTTTTAACGGCCTCTGATTATGGCACATATATCTTTTATTTATTAATAGACATCTCTTACACTATATGCAAGAAAATCTCAGTAACTCTCAGTAGAGGTTGGGTGTTGTTTTTTTTTAAAAAAGAAAAAAAAAAAAAAGGAAGAAAAACAAAAAGCACAGGGAGGAGAAGCCTGTATGGGGGAAAAAGGACTACCACTTGTGGCAGTAGCATGCAGTCACATCAAAAAACTACCAGAGATCAAACTGACCTCAGCAGAACAGGTCCAGTTGGTTCTTTCTCCCAAATGTAGTGCTCTGACAAGGAATGCCCTTTATGTATTTAAATCCCAGCATCAGCTTTCCTTGAGTTCAGTCGATATCACTCAACATTTCTGAGACACCTGAGTCAGGCATATGCAGAGCTATGTACAATTACAGGAGTTAAATGCATCTGAAGCAAAGAGCTAACAAAAGCAGCATGCAATGCACAAGAGCAGTCAAAGCTTTAAGTCTCCATCATTAAGCTCCATAGTCTTTCCCTTTGAAGAATATCTTCCTATTTATCCTCTTCTCTTTATGATCAAGTAAGAAAGAGTGAGGGAAAAAAACTATAAAAACAACTTGTAGATGATGTGTCATTAAGCAAATTCTGCTGTATTATCAATGCTATTTGCAAGACAACTTCTACTGTCAGAGGTGAGATTATTCTGGAAGAAAAGCTGGGATGCACACATGCATTTTTTGTTGTTGCATCATAGTTTATAAATTTGCTGTTGTCAAAACCAATTAAGGAAAAAGAAAATCCAAGAACAGTAAGAATGCTGCTTTACCATCTGAATGTAGTGAGTGCCTCATGCCCTTTCCTCTTCCCACACCTCCCATTCCAAATGAGCTGGTTAAAGAATAACCTCTAAGGTTACAAGCTGGGGCAGTTTTCAAGGTATCAGATAATAAAGTTACTATTTAATTCCCAGTTGCACACTAAAGATTAAGAAATGTAAGTTATGAATAGTGCAAGGCTGAGCAAGTCTTCTGTTTATTTGCAGGTCAGCAGGAGCAGTAACAAGAGCTGAACTCAAATAGTTTATTTGAATTCCTTATAAAGGTACCTTACATTTTTTTCCCTGGATGAGCAACACAAAAAAGTCAAAAACACCTGGACTGAACTAATTGATTCTGTGGAAGAAAAAGAAATTAAAAAAAGAAATCAGATCACTTTTATACTGTCACTACTTGGAAAGACTCTTGAGTACTAAAAGAATTCAAATATGAAACTGCTGAGTTGTTAATCATGATTTGTAACCTATTCCTTAAAACAGACTCAGCACCAGAGAAATATATCACATTAAGTGTAATAATAGTTCTTTAAAGCAGCCTAGCTGATAAAAGTACATGCCCTCATGTGAACAGTTGATGTTTGCACCAGGCAGATCGGTAAATGTCTGCTATAAGAACAGAATTTGCAAGTATACGAATAAATTGAAAGTAACAAGTAAAATATATTTTTAAAGAAACATTTGGCACACTGTTTAGTTTTTTGAAGTAAACAATGAATATAAGGATCAAGAAGATATCTTAATGTGTATTAGCAAAGCACTTTTAACAGGAGTCACTATCATACTAAGAGAGAAAGATCTCCCAGATAAATATACCATAAAAGCATAGGAAGTAAAAGGTTGGAATAGCAATCTTTTTACTTTTTCAAATAAGTTTCCAAAAGGATCTTCCAAAGAGATCTGTGCTTGGAATTATACTGGTCAAAAAATTAGTATGCAATATTTAAATGGGAGTAAACAGTGGATTAGTAAGTCTTGTAGAAGATGAGATGCAAAATTGTTAATTTGAAAAGAATACTTACAAAGAAATGACAGAAGAGTTCATGAACTGAAGTGTCTGTACAACAGAATGATGGATCATAGACTAGACTAGCTCTATTCATCATACCTTAGTGTAAGGTATAACTTAAATACAAATATAAGGGTTGGAATGTTCATAAACAATAATGGACACTAAAAAAGCTACCATCATTCAAATAACATCTTGGAATCGTTACCAGATGTTCTTTAAATTCCATTCTTCAGAATCACAATTTATTTCAGCTGTGTACTAGTTCTCAGATTTCCAAAAGCCAACTACAGAACTAGAAATCCGCATTATTAGGATGTATATCAAATGACGCATCTGTATCTTAAATACTGTGACCATTATCATTCTTCAACCATCAGCACACAGAAAAGCAAGAAGCGGGGGTACCAAAAAGCTTCTGTATCAGAAAAAATAAGCAGATAAGGACTGTTCAGGCTTGAAGAGAAAAATGACTAGAAGGGATGTGACAACTCATGAGAGGCACAGATACAGTGAGAAGAAAAAGTATTAATTTCTTATTCACTTTCTCTACCAAGTAATAGTCAACAGGTTTTAATCAAAAAGAAATACTTTATTCACACAAAGAGTTATGAAAGTAATAGTTAAAGGATGTTGCAATTGCCAAGACTTTAGCTTGGCTCAGAAAGTCATAATTTTTCTTCCACATTTTTAAGAGCTAAAAAACGAAAACAAAAGCTACTGGGGAAAGTAACACATCATCATCTGTCGTTTGTGTCTTTAAACATCCATTTAATTGGCTACTGTTGAAGAATTGATCCTGGGCAAGCTTGGCCTGCAGCCTAACTCAGCCTCATTGTTCTCTCCTCTTGGAAGCTCAAAGAGGTGATCAGATAAAAAACTTCTCAAAAGCAGCATCAGTTTCTCAGGCTTTTGCCTCCAGCCCCTTCTACAAGTTGTAAAACCTTCCTAAGGCAGAAGTAGTTCTGTAAGCACCTCTACTGCGAATTTTCAGCAGTCTTTTTTCTCCCATGGGATGGATGCTTTTAGTTTTACAACATTTCCCAAATTTCTTTGTGTGAGAATTACTTTGAAGTAGTGATCAAATACTGATTTAGTTAAATGAGTGAGCCACAAGAAAAGAAACCATATGCTTCAGAGTACTGTGTAAATGCTTTTGACTATTTTTAATCAATCATTGCCTTATTTTGTTTTGCCTTCTGAGAATGACAGTACCTTGGAGATTAAATCGGATATGGAAATATACAGGTAAATTTAATAGTCCTCTTGAGGATAAATAAGAAATTTAGAAGTTTCAATAAACATTAGCAAAATACTATGCAATTCCTTTCTACTTGCCAGAGTAACTAAGGGCAATTTCAGGTCATGATTTCTGCATGTACATTTCCCTCCCTTCGGTTTATTTATTTGTTAAATCACAGTACACTATTTGTGAAAATGCAAAACTGTAGAATTCTGGTTTTACAGACCATACCTGCATGCCCTTTTTGTCCATTTTGTTTTTACCTAATCTTATCTTTCTTCTCTTTTTTTTTGCCTGCCAACTCCCTTATAGCTACCTGTACACAGTGACATTTTGCTCAGAACAAAATGTAGATGTTTTAAGTAGAAAATAATATATTGTGGAACTTTCAACCAACCTTGTCTAAAAATTATGTATGTGCTAAGCATGTATGAAACACCATGCAAGAGAAAAATAAAATGTTAGTTGCTCACTATCTACAGACAGTCCTAAACACATATTCAGTAAGACAAAAGAGCCTAAATTACACAACTACAAAATAATCTCGCAATCCAACCAGACAAGGATGAAAGAGTTCAACAAAATAAATATATTTCACCCTTTGGCATCTGGGTCTTCTGATGTTTAATTAAAAGAAAAGGCTAACAGCTATTTTCTCTGAATGCTAGCTCACTGCTGAGATGCCAAAGGGACAGGCACCTTTCAAAATACCTTGCCCCAACAGGAATGTAAAAATGATTTCAATTTAAAATATAACAACCCAAATAAAATTCATTAAACTGCATTTGAAATGCTTCATTGGAAGACAAAACTCCGCTTTGCCTCCCAGAAATGCACCAGTGGAAAATTTCTTGGTGAAAAACATTAGACATGTTCTTTCTTGTGTCACATGAATACATCTTTGTTGGGAAGCAACAGTAGCTAAGCAAACAGCATTAGTGCAGCAGTAAAAGGGCAAAGATTGTGAAGGTAAGACGTATTTTTAAAAAAGTGCAATACAAATTAAGTCACAATCCAGGGTCTCTCTGAATTCACTGATGCTTTGATCCACCTGGAAGGAGGAAGTTGTCCCCTTAACTTTGAACCTGTTGATAACAACAAAATTAACTGAATCTCATATCCCCTGTGCTGTCCTCACCATACGATGTAAAACATGTTAAAACACAGCTGGGTGTACTAGGAGTTGCTCACATTGCAGCTGCAATCCAATTTCTTGAACCACTCCAGAACCTTCAGAATTACACTTCTGTTGGCAAGCAGTAGCATTGCCTCTGTCTTCCTGAAGCAAAGAGAATTTCCTTCTGCAGCCAAAGAACTCCAAG
Source organism: Aquila spilogaster (assembly GCA_024606505.1). Taxonomy (NCBI): domain Eukaryota; kingdom Metazoa; phylum Chordata; class Aves; order Accipitriformes; family Accipitridae; genus Aquila; species Aquila spilogaster. The sequence continues at coordinate 22,593,227 of JANHGO010000020.1, read as the reverse complement.
CTGCCCTGTTAAACATGTCCTCACCACGATTCATCTGATCCACTCCGATTTCCTAGAGATATGTGCTGTATACCTTACTGCACCCTGAACCAAATGTTCAGATGCTGTGTTAGGGAAAGAAAAAGTATCCAAAACCCAATAAAACTCCAGTAAAGTTTAATACACTACAATATAACATTTTAGAAATGTCTTAAGCAACTCAGCAAATCTAATGCTCCAAAAAAACTACATGATTATCATCAGGGAAAACATGCAAAACTGTATATAATTGTTAGTTATTAAGACACTAACTCTAAAATAAGCAAAAGTCTGAGTTCCTTCCAGTCTAAAATACTTATTTGTATGTTCCGTTTTTCTTTTCTTTTAAGCCATATAGGCTGAACCTTTAACAGAGAATTTCAAATTCTAAATCAAAAGGATATAAAGTGGTCCTTTTGGCTAGCCTGCATGCAGCAGTGTCCAGGTATTCTGGTCTTGTTACAGGGTGTGATGCATGTTTTATTACTGTGAACCTTATTAGGCTAACATTAAAAACAGGGAAAGACTTCATACTTGTCAAACCATAAACTCCATCACTGGAGGAAGTTTTGTGAGATGTATTTCATTCAGCATTCCTTCAGGCTTTCCCCAGGTTCATTTATAGTCAGCTGCTTCTTCATTTACACACTCACTCAACTATCCATTACAACTCTTTGCTATGTTCACCATAAACAATATCTAAAGCTGAAAATAATATATTACATATACTCTAGCAATTCACTACATGCTGTCAATGACTTCCCCAAAAACTTTTCACATATATTTAAAAATGAAGAAATAAGCCCGTGGGACTCTTGAGTAAGGTCCTGGGGGAAGATGCAGAAAAAAAATGGCCTGTAATAGGTTATTCTTTTTGTTCTGAAAGGAAAAGGAAGAACTAGTGACAAGGAGATTGCTATACACTCTTGCACTTCGTTGGCAGGAAAAATAATTGTTAAGCAACGCCACAGAATGCCCCAGAAAAATACCCATCAATGTATCTCCTTTAGTAATGTAAAAATACCATCGTGGTGCAATCCATCTTGACAATATTCATAATAAGGAGATACTTCTTGTGACTTTGGTCACATTGCTCATGAGAAAGCTAAATACTGGGGTCTGTTTAATAGTAGCTTCGTATGTATGATAGACCTTTTACTGTGGCTTAAAAACCATGATAAATTCCTCTTCTCAGCAATGGGCCGTGAGAGATCCATCCAGGATCACAGAGAATAACACCCATTGCTGAAATGGAGAAATAAGTTCTTGAACACCAGCATTTCAGCACTGAGCTAAAGACTGCAGTCAGCTGTCTCTTCTTATCCATGACATTGGATATTATCCATATATTTGGGCTGAACAAGGAAAGGCAACATTCAGGGCTTTCAAGGCCTCATCTGGATAGTTCATAAGAAAACCAGAGGCCTGCCTTCAAATTTTCAGTTGCAGAGGGGAGATTTGTCTATTATAGCTATACACTTGCAAATAATTAACTGCCAGTTGGGATATCCTAGTATTTTAATTTGGGCAAGTTCCCTTTTGGCTGAACGTGTAGTGGGAGTGGTACTGAAACAGAAATCAGGGTTAAACTTGACTGTCACAGAAGAGCACATTGCATCAGAATTTGTTGAAATACAGCAGCCCACTATCCCTTGATCTTAACTAAAAAGGAAATTTAACCTGCCCATATTACAGTTAATTTTAATTTTTACAACAAAAACTAGATACAGTTGTGACCACAATACACAAGCATCTGAATACTGTTTCACTGTTTAATAATCAAACATGACTCAACCAAATTACAAGGCTTCAAATACGGCTTCAACAAAGCATGAAGCACACAGTAGTTCTTTTCCCACCATGTCTAAATAAATACCTCCAATGCTGTATGTATATGTATATATATATACACACACATGAGGACTGCTCCAAAAAGTGATGTCTCCTATTATATTATGTTGGCTCACAGCATCAGAGACAGATGGTGGTGGTATGGCAGTGGAGGTTGAACCCTCCCATCAATATTCCATTCCATTTTGTCATCGTGTGACAGATGGCAGCAGAGAGGCAGTCTGACAAAATGGTGTCTGACGTGGAAGTGCATATAAAGCAAAGGTGTGTCAATGAATTCCTCCATGCAAAAAAAATTGTACCCCTTGACATTAATCGATGTTTGCTGAATGTTGATGGAGACCAAACAGTGGATGTGAGCGCTGTTCAGTGGTGTGTTTCGGCAATGGCAACACACACATGAAAGACAAGCCATATTCCAGACAGCCATGCAGATTGTTACAAGCGCAACATGCAGTTCTTGTTCATTGCTGGTGAAAATACATAGCTAAATGTGGTGCCTATGTTGAAAAATAGTGTTTTATAGCTGAGAATTTGCTCTATCAAATAGTGTTATTGTGCTCTTTGTATCCGTTTCTAAGGGAATAAAGTCGGAGGCATTACTTTCAGAGCAACCTACATACATGTATATGCATATGTTTACATATATGTACATCTATATGTATATATACATATATGCAACCTACATGTATGTGTATATATGTTGGCCCACAATATCAGAGGCATATTTATACAAACATATACATATATACACAAACATATATACACATACACAATTATATAAACACACACACATACATACACATACAATCTAGGCTGCAAACCCAGTCATTCCCTTCAGATTCTTTTCTTTATAATCTGTGTAAAATCAATAATAAAGAAATGTTTCACAAAGCAAGCACAGACCAGACACCAATCAGAAATATAAAAGTATTTTTAAAATTACTGTTTGGACTTTGAACTCTGACTGAAAAATAACTTTACCAAGAACTTTACATGCCATTGCATACATTTTAACACTGCCTCAGCCCCCCAAAATTCAGTCATTTCAAATTATTCGAAGGGAAGAGACCTGCTGGATCTGTCCCTCAATTCACAACTAAGGTTTTCTCAGTTTTAATCCATGCTTACAAAGAAATCAGCTGTTTAAGAAGTCAGAACATGTTCAGTGACCCTCTTTCACATATCAGATTTTGAGTTTAATCTGCAATGAATCTTGAGTACAAGGCTTCTAGTGTTCTATTTTTACCAAGTTTATCCTTCTGATATGAAATATGCTTTCACACTTCTAGAGATTAAAGTTCCAATGTTTATATTAGCATACATGTTTAGGGTAAAACTAGTTTTTAAAAACACCAAGCTGTGAATCTATTACATTTAGACTCTCTTTACACCCTTAAAAAATAAAGACAGCAAACATACGTGGTACTATTTCAATAACTGAGGAAAAAAAGACCTCTCAATATATACAAAATTATTAATTTGAAAAACACTAGTCAGATTGTGTCATCCTTCTCAAAAAAAAATGTACAAAAAGCCTTAGATTTATACTTGCGAGTATACATACGAATGGTCCATTTGTCATTTATGTCAACAGAGCAAATCACATGCTTAAAATTAAACAGATGTATAAATGCCTTCTTGAGATCCCTTGTACTACAAAACAGTGATATATAATTATCACTCCACATGCACATTCCATGGAAAACCTGATGCCAATCTAATCACTTCTCAAATACATTTATGAAGAATCCTGTTGTTCTACAGTAAAATGCAAATGCTAGATCAAGTTCTTCCTAGCTTTAAAGGTGTAGATGCATTTACAGGTTCATTCACTGTTTTTCCAAAAGTAAACTTCTCCAAAATGTAATAGATGGACCAGTTCAGAAAGCTGCGTACAACTGTACCACATGGTGAAGTCATGGCACACAGCCCAGAGAAAAAAACAAACACTTTTTTTTTTTGCTTTCTTATTTGTTCTCTATCTGCACTTTCTGCACATTTCTCACAGCTGTTTGATTTCCTAGGAATTTCTCTGCTTTCCCATCCATTCATCACTTTTCTTTCTACCTTTGTAATTCAACATAAAGAAGAAAAACAAATCTCTAAGAGAAAACTGCCACTGTTAACTAAACTTAAAAACAAGCGGAAAGTCCATGAACGATTCACTGCTTTTAGGCTACTCCAGCTAGATAGGTTCCCCCAACAAGACGCTTTACCAGCAGAAGATAAGAGATATTTTAATGCTGTATTAACATGAATAACTGCTTCCCTTAGACCACCTTCTCAAATGTAAATGTTCTTTTTCTTTCAGTCAGTGCTAAGTAGTGTCAGTAAAAGTTGGATTTGGCTATACAAATCATAACACATCAACTTGACTATGCTAAACATCCTACATTCATTATTCATTATTAAAATAGTTGAAGACAAAAGCAGAAAGATAGCAGACGAGTAAGGGACATTGAGAAGACTGCAAAAACACTTAGCCCACAGTAATTCTATTTACTGCTGATATCACACTCCATCAATATTTAGACACTGCAGGTGTCTGCAATTGATTCACAGCAAATGTGCTTTCCTAAATCAGAACTGATGCTTTAGCACCATAGCACGAAATACTGGTAACAGCAGCATTGTTAGACCTCTTACACAGAGATCAGCTTGGACAACTCACTCTTCTCTTTAAATATAGATATAATAATAATACAGCACATTAAGTCTTAAACAGTATCTCTGACTGACTACTGCTCTCAGCAACAAGTTCATCATGATGCTAGGATTTCCAGGTATTTACATGCCAGTTGCCTTCAAAAGAACTTAGGATCTATGCAACAATGCATGCTGAAAATAACCAGTCTTCTACAAGTGCTGCTCCCTGGCTGGCATCTTCTGTCTCCCGAGACAATATATTATCTGGTGAGCAGTATTAACTAGAATGTTCAAAGGAGATTACCACAAGATTACCAAAGACATTCATGTCTTTGTTATCTCTACCAAGTTATGGCAAGACTCAGAATGCCTATGCTGACAAAATGCAAATAAAAAAACTCACTTCATTTGAAAATCAAAGTATATATGGAGTATTAGTATGTATATGTTCTCATCCTCTTCCAAATAATTTCATTGATACGTCTTGGTGTTTCCTCCTCTGACTAAAATAACTTCAGAGTTACAGGGCGCTTGTTGTTTCTTTTTCTTGAAAAATTTCAGTCAACAACACACAGAACCACTTAGGTGCATCATGAAGCACCTAGCTTTACAAACTACAGGGAACAAAGCGACAGTATACGTTCCAAAACATGTCAAAGGTAGATGCATAAGAAAGGTGTGGCCTGCTTCAGCTAGTTACAACACTTAGACCTTCCGAGCCGAGGCAGCTGCAATGCTAGTGGCACAACCAGCACTCGAACTAATCTAAAAGTGCTTAGCTCTTCCAGGCTATAAATTGGTATCAAGTTGCTGTCCTGTTTAATGTTTGACTCCAACTGTTTTCAGGCGTCCAGATCTAGAAATCTTTAATAATCTACAGCTTAGCTTTTTCCAAATGATATCTGCATAACAAATCTCCAGTAATTACACTACACAAGAAACATATAAAGGACAGAAATGTAATTACTGTAAAAAATGATACTAAAAATATCACACAGTTACACCAAAAAACATTGCGTATTTTATGCAGGCACATAATGAGTCTCCAGGGGAAACAATCACCCGCTTGAGTATACAGTCTATAAGTAAGCATTTAATTTAAGGGTTGCTACTGCCACGATGCCAGAATATCTACTATGAACTAACAAAAAAATAAAATCACTTCTAGATTCTACACAAAGCTACAGTTTGTTGCATGCCTTTTAGAAGAGCAACTCACGTCCAATAGAGCTAAGCACTGTGTACCACTACAATTAGATTTCAGAATACCTACAACTTTGCAGATTAGAACCTAAATTTTGTAAGCAACTGTATGCTTTTCATCACTTCGTTATTTTGTCTTGAAACTGCAAAGTACGGTTTAAAACTGCACCCTACAGAATAGGGTGTGTCAAGTTCACCAAAAGCCCAGAGGCATTTCATTGTTCAGACAGAACTGAAGCATTGCTTAAAGAAAAAAAAAATTAGACTATATCTTTGAAATCACTAACAGAGCAATTGCTTTATACCTTCATAACTTTAGCAATAAATTTTCAGTATTGCATACACTACAATAGTAATCATAAAGTAACTTGAGTTACAGTTTTCTTGCTGTCCTTATTTCGTGTTTAACTATTAAAAAGTCATGACACTAACCTGGGTCCACGTGTCTGGAGTTTCTTCTAATTCCATTCGTTCGTTTCTGAACAACAAAAATACAAATCAAGGATATGAATAAACTTGTTTTCATGAAGGCACATTACGCTCCTTTCATTCCCACAATCTACTAGGCAAAGATGGTTATCTTATTTTCCCTACCATCATAACCACAATTATCTTTATCTGGTAGAAATATCATACTTTGAAAATTATTCTTAGTAATTTAGAAAGTTTACTCATATATCCTATTTTCTACTGACACTAGGCTCAAAAAATTCTCAGTACACTAGTTTATTCATATCTTATAATTTTTGCATAGTAAGTATTTAATAAAATCATTTATGAATATGACAGTGGAAAAATACACAGTCCATAAAGACAAAAGTAGTGAGGCCGCTTCTCTTGTTTTAATAAGATAAAAACTTTACCGTTCCTCCTCTGTACTTAAGGTAGTCAGAATTTCCTAGAAAATTCTTAATTTTCTCATTTTGTAGGCAACTGCTTCAATTTTTAGTAACTCCTCTCCCTCTTTTTTTTAAACTTGAAAGAAGCAGAGCTTTGTAAAATCAGAAACACTGATATGAGGTATGGGTCTCTGAAAATTTAAGTGTGAAATAAGGCACATCTGTAAGCCAGTCATTTGCTTTTGCAAGCATGTTTTAACTGGTAGCCTGCATGAAGATTCATGCATTCTTGCATTTATTTTTTAATCAGACCAATCAGAGAAAAGCATGTTGCATAACAAAGGGAACAATTAGGTTGCTCCAATTTAGTTGTAGTTGATATAAGCTGATGCAGGACACACACTGAGGCAAGCCAAAAAGCAGTAACCCGAGGCACAACAGAATGACTAAGTCCCATAGCAAGCTAGCAAAAGGAAAAGCTTCATTTAAAAAAAAAACAGCTTTCACTTTTGCCAGATTGGACATCTTTGGCCAATACCTTACAACTTTAAACAACAAAAAGGTGCTTTTTTTTTTTTTTGCAGGTGTAATGAAAAAGATAAAAAGATAAAATTGAAAATGGCTGCTAAAAGTGGAAGTAAAGCTTCAAGGCACGAACAAAAGTCTCACTTATTATTATTTTTTAAAAGAGACTGTTTTTTTCATTACTCTTAAGGATTCATGCAGTGGTATCTGAATATTTGCATGAGAGGGAAAAGAGCAAGAGCAGGAAAAAGTAAGCCCAAAGGAAGACACAGACATTTAACTGAAAGGCAAAAAAATACAGTGATTCTGTGATCATACAACTCAGGTACAGCAAAGGTTCCGCAGGAAAATGATTTTAAGGAAAATTCTTCGGTTGTATGAAAACATGCTTAATTATCCTCAAATATATTGCAGTACCAGTATTAACACATTACCAGTATGATGTAAATCTTTCCCAAAATCAGATATTCTGATTTATTCTTATGGTGCTGAAGGAAATTTAAAACAGGCAATTAATTAAGAATGAAAGGAATCCTGACATTTTGGCTCAAATCAATAGCCAGTACCAAATCAATAGCTCTAGAAAGGGAGCCATTTCTTACCAAAAAAAAAAGATTTCAAAATCATGCTGGGGGTGAGAAGTTTAGGGTCAAGAGACATTAGCTACAATTAGGATCCATATTTTCTTCATCTGGCCACGTATGTTCACCTTATTTAGCTTGAGGTACGTTGGCAGGCCTGCCCACAAGGTGCAGTCAGCAATCTGTTCATGGATTCCCAGTGCTGTCTGTCAACTGCAGCACCAGGAGAGTTCAGCTGAAAGGCCATGCTATAACTTTCATATTTTGAAGTGCCCTTCCTTAGCAGATGTTTCTAGGCAGACATTAAAGACCAGGCAGCAGGCAGATGGAGGTACAACTGGTGAGCCGCGGGCTGAGGCGATGGCAAGGCAAGCGGCAGCCATTTCGGGGCATGCCGACAGACTGCAGGGCCGTGAGCACAGGCTGCGGTAGCACAGACTCAGCACCCTCTCCTCATGCAGGGCTGCACCCAGCCTGCCCTGTCCTCACACTCTCAGACACCACAGAGTCCGGCTGGTGCCTTCTGCAGCCCAGGAACAATGCCAGAAGGTGCTGGGCCCTCCCCAGCCCTCACTGCCATCTGGAGTGGGCGCAGCACCACAGCACTCCAACACAGGAGAGAGCACAGAGGGAGCGGGCTCTGCGTGTGGCAGCTGTGATCCCCTGTGCAGCACTCACGTCAGCAGATAGGTCCTTTCAATTTTGCAACTGCTGTTAGCAATAGTACCAAAACGTGGACTTATCAAGACAAGGAACATACATGCTCATACATTGCTCACCACCAGTGTGCTGCTTAAGCAGTTAAATTATCAGCGACTTCTGATGTAAAGTAGCTACTGGAAACTACTCTACCCCCCACATTTCTGCCTTTCTTCTGGCAGAACTGGCAGACAACAAGTAACTGTTTACTTCCTCCTGTGCTTCAGTCCAAAGGCACCAGTAACTGGTGAGAGCACAACCCAGTGTAACTGCCAGCATTCTTGTATTTAAGTCCAGGTACGCTACATATAGCACTGCCTCCATCTTACCATTCTCTCAAGATCACATAAACTCCCTAACTACTGAATTACTCAAACAAAAGCCTGTTTAAATAAAACAGCAAAACCGCCCTGCTATTACTCTTCATTGCCCGAAAGGCTGCGGAGAAGGACAGACTGAGACACCACTACTGAGACACTGATAGCCCAGTACATCTCATGTGGTAGAACTGGCTGCTGCTTAAAAAAAGATGAAAAAGTGGTTTAACTGTACAGCCAAAGCTGGTCCAGCAACACAGAGGAACGAGGCAGCAGTGCTAAAGTAACACTGTTGTTTTTCTCCTGTAACTTAAAGAAAAACAACACATCTCCACTCGTTCCAGTGTTCCCAACATTAAGCCACATCACCTGAAACTTGGCACACACTTCGAACACAGTACGTTTGTATTTAGTAGCTGTTTTCCACATAGAAATGCGTTATTAAATGCACAAGAAAAACATACCTGCTCCAACAGCACGTGCACAAAGCAACTAATGTCATTAACAAAGCAAATATCACATGAAAACAGATCCTTACCTCATGTTTCAGGTTCCCGTGTTCTGAAACATAAGTAAAAATTGGCATTATTGGTGATTGCAAATTTAGGCTGCTTATATAGCAAGCTCAGCCCGCACTGTGCAGCATGACGCCAAGCCCCACTGCACCCAGTGCTACCTGATCCCTGCAGCACGCCCAGGCAGCCCAGGGCCGCACTGTGCAGGCCGTGCTCGCCTCGCTCATTGGCTCTCGTCCCCAGGCAGCGCTGCGCCCAGTGCCAGCAGCTGCAGGGCAGCCTGAGCCAGCACGCGCTTCCACAACGTCCCAAACACGCCTCGTAGGCATCGGCTCGGTGGGAATTCAAGAGCTATTGCTCTTCATTGCAAATCGTGTTGGCACCTCTTCTCAGCTATCTGTTCACAGTACGTCAAGGTGTTTCGAGATAAGATACATATCTTTAGCTGCAAATTTTTCTATACTTGTACATCAGCTTCGCATTGTGTTAGCATATCATGGAATCTGGAGCCAGTGGGTTTTTATGAGACCTTTTTGCTATGAACTTTCCTGTACTATTTAAAAATGAGATTAAAGATATAGTCCAGCAGGTGATCAGATGGCACCGAGGCAGTAACACTTGCACTCACCACCACACATTACAAAAGACACAAAAAGGTGTTTGCTTTTTTATACCTTCTTTCTTTCAATGTCTAGTTTGATAATGGACATTTTGGTGTACTCTAGATGACTTGGGTTTAGTGCCTTACCAAAGGAGAGCCAACTGCATTTACCTGCACATTCCCTTGGACTGCACATGCTGCTAAGACAGAGCGCATACTGTCTATGCCCAGTGATTAATTTGTTACACTGAAAACTTCTCTAATATCTTGCACACAGTGAGCCATATTCACAACAAATCAAGTTAAAAGCTTTAACTGCAAGTAGATTTTGTTGCACTGAAAAAGAAGGAGAATGTGAACCCGTGAAGTGTGGGAAAAAAAAAAACCCTTTGGCTTTCTAGCACTTTATGCAAAGACAAGCAGGCGTGCCGAGACCCAGCACGCTGGCTGCGGACGTGGGGCCAGGCACGCGAGGCCCAACCCATTTACCACCAGCAGGCCTTTCTTCTCACATCCCATTTCAGATGCTATTTCTTCTCATACATTATACCAAAGATGAATTTTCTCATCACTCTGAGATAAAGTTTTTATCATTTATATCCTTTTCAAAAGTGTTAATTTGTGTTCACACAGGGAGTAAACAGAAGAAAAATACGGCAACCCCAAAGTAAGAGTTGCAAGTAGACTACTGAGGTTTTCAAAGGAACCTGAGGGAATTAGTTGCTTAAATGTTGCTGAAACTTAACATAATTTTAGTGTTTCAGAATTTATTATGTCTTCCACAATGTTTTGCCAAAATGCGAATGCCTTCTCTATTTTTCAATGTTTCATCTCAGCATTATAGATGACTTCTAACAAATGGAAGTCATTTGGGAAAGAACTTCTAGAGGGGCAGAGGCAAACCTTCAATCCCAGTCTTCAAGAGTGTGTTTTGCTCTTTTTAAAGAAACTGGCCTGTGTTTAGTTCTACCATCTTTTATCCAAAAGCTGAAGGGGAAATGTCTTTCTAACCTCCAACAAGAGTTTTTTTTTCACTCCTTCGAACATCCCAAACAACTGTATGAATGAGTTCCATTTGGTTGTTTCAGCATCCCAACACTCTTCATAATAAATAATTATGGAACTCACTGATAACTTCCAATGTCTGGATTCTAGAAATCACTACAGAGGAAGGTAATAAATATTCCTGATAATTTGCATAAAATAAATTCTGTGACAAGTGTTTTGTCACAAGAAAAAGTGGGCTTTTTCTTTTGTCTTGACTAATGCATAGGTTATGAAAGTAAACTGCTCCATTAATGAAGGCCAGGAGGACATTTATTATTAAAGCCTAACAAACAAATTCAAACTTCAAAAAAGCAGTAGGAGCTCCAGAAGAATACTGTTTCTTTAAGCTTTCTCTGCATTAACTCTTAAAAATCCAAAGTTTAATCAACACTGACAGACTGAAATATGATTTGTTATTTCAGTATTATCATGCAATGAACAAAAAATATTTGATATCTATTTCCACTTAAATGCTTATTCAAAAAGTAAGGCTTATTGTCTTGTTATTCACTGAAGTTTAAGTATTCCCGTGGTTCAGAATTTTTTCTACCGAATTATGTAGATTGCTTCACCATAAGAGTTCAAAATCTTTTTTCCAAATGTTACGCTATTACAAGAGCAAAAAGCTAACTTCTATTTATTCTGAAATTTTGGAAGGAAAAAGAAAAATCAATGTCTGAAGATATCCATCAGTAGATATTTTTTTACACATGACAACTTTAATTCCAGTTTCTGCCCGTCACCTACAACACAGTCAGTGAGTACTTAGCAAATGACTTTTACCGTCATAGTTCAGCACAGTTTTTAGGTTTTGTTTATTCAGTGAGGCCATGCTATGGGTCAAAGTTTGGTAATTATATTTTATTACAAAAGAAACAGGAGTAGCCACTGGTCTCAATAAGAAAGGGAGAATAGATCAAAGAACCACTATGGGTTGCTTCCGAGGGATGCAACAGAGCAGCTGCATTCGGCATGCTTATTTGTTGGAGAATAAATAAGTAGTTACGTAGTAAACTACACAAGTTCCCATTTTAAAAGAAAATACAAATATTTTAAAAGAGGAGCTATCAAGCAAGCTACATTAAAGGAGTTGTGGCACTACCTGCTTCTTTCCAGTCACTTAAACAGACACTGAATAATCAGAAGAAAAGCAAATAGTGACATCAGTATTGATAGTATAGGTCTCTGCACAAAACGCCAAGCCCCCTAAGTGACTTTTGTTCAGGTTGAGCAAGGATGCTTAGTTAAATAGAACAGCCCAACCTTTGTTGCATTTAAACAAGAAGTGGCATAACTCCAATGAACATTCTGGGACTTGAACATTTACTTGTCAGCACTGTTGACACGGTAGGTTTGGAGAAAAGCCAGCAATTTTGCAACTACTGATCAAGCCAGCAAAAAGGTAAACAGTGAAAGCTGCTGTTATCCTTCTAGATGCCAAAAACACATGCTTTTTATAAATTATCTCTAATGTGCTGTAGCAAGCAATTATTACATAAACAGCATGGACTGTATTATTGGGCATGTACATTAGCATATGAAAGCCACCCTGAACTTAACCCATTTGAACAGTAACACTTCCTTTAACGTTAATCATATACTTGAAAAAATAATTTTCTACCTAGCATCATATGATTCTATGATTATAGGTGGAAATGTGGTATTTTTTCAAATGGAATAACATGAAGAATAAATGAAACGTGCATAAATGAGCTATAAGTTACTATAAAGACACCTGGTTAATATTTTTCTAATCAATTTTTGCCCCAGTGAGGGACACTTCTAGCATTCCCTGGGAAGAGGAATATGAAGAATAAAACTTCATGATTTGCCACTGGACCTGAAATATTCAAATAATTTCAGACCCTACAACCATTGCTAGAGTTTCATATAACTGAAATATTTAAAAGTCTATGAAACCAGCAAACAATTGCATGAGAATACTTAATTCCATATAACTGAATGAATTTAGTAAAATTCCAGCCTGGTAATGAAAATAGTTTGTTAATTCTGCAATTTGAAATTATCAATAGGCCTACATTTATGCAGTATGTTCTAGGGCATGCGATGATATTGGTTTTATCAATCTTGAGAACCTCTGCAGAAATTGCAAGGACCACAGAACAACCTGTGCAATATAAGAAAGAACAAAAAGGCAGACAGGTTCTCCCTATGTCTCATAAAGGTGTGTCTTACTGATGCTCACTTTACTAAAGGTCCCACTCTTAGCCACTCCAAAATATAAAACCTTCCAACAAGAAGCAGAACATCAGATAAATAGAAATGTACTCTGCCTTGAAATAAGACATAGAAGTGCCACTGAGAAGTCAGAAGGGTTAGAAAGGTAACAGAAGATCTCTATGTCAGCCATTGGAGAAAAACAGCACATATGTTTATATAAGTGGCCCCGTAAGAGAAATATATCTGTCTATTCCATACTCTTCATGTTAAGGATAAAGGCTTCATAAAGCCTTGTGTGGAGTATGGAGTTTGTCAGAACATTGGCAACAAAGAGAATAGAGGATTTGAAGTCACAGGAAAATGAAGTGATAAAACTTAAGTAAAATATATGAAAATATTTGAGCATGCACAGAGCAGCATTTCAGGGGAAAGGAAACTAAGTCAATCATGACAGGAGTGAGCACAGAACTTCAGTCAGCACACAGATTCAGAGCAACATGGGCAGGAACAATAACAAGAAAAACAAGGACTAAATGCAGACATTTTGTTCTATTTATTAATTCAACTGATTAAGTCTCTCTTTTATCATTGCAACATCTATAGTCTAATGAACTGGCCCTCTTTGAAGCAGGACATCTGAAGAAATGGCATATGTTTGTGTAGATGGTACAGCATGACAACGCACAGCAATTTATGTTCGGATCTTGTCAATGTTTCTCTCACAAGTGTATCATCTCAATCTGACACTTATTAAATTCATCATTCTGAAGGTTTCATCTATCTTTGCATGTCTATCTTTTGCATTTTCAAAAACTGACTTGGAATGAAATACAAAACGCTTTAATCCACTCAGATGCTCTAATCATCATTTCAGAAATCTTTAGAAAAAGCATATGCTCAGAGGTCTAAAAAGAAAACAAAATATTACATCACACTAAAAAAAAAAAAAAGGAAAAATACTCAGGAAAATTCTCTGCAAATGCTTTTTAGGAGTCCAACAGTATATTCTGAAGCATTACATTCCACAAGCAGACAGAAGATACACAGCTCTTCTGTCTTGCACTACAGCTACAGAAATCTAGAAGCCTTTACATAAATGTGAAACAAACTGGAAAGAGAAAGAAGTCTGCAGAGGGGATGCAAAGTGATATATCTTGATGTAAACTGAGCATGTAACAAAAAACAGAATCTTCAAAAACAGTTGCTTCCAAGTTTAGTAAAAATTCATGCAGTGATAAAAAAAATAGGACTTTTTTTAAACAAAACCCATAGGAAAATTTTGCTGCTTTCAAGATGTAAAATGCAAATGTATGCCATTAATGAAGTGGTGGGGTTTTTTTGTTCTGATTTTCGTGTGGATATGTTTGGGGGGGTTTCTTGTTCTTGTTTGGTTGGTTTTTTCATTCATTTGTTTATGGTTGGGTTTTTTTTGTTTTGTTTTTGGCTGTTGTTGTTTGTTTGCTTTGTTTACTCCAAGCAAGCATATTGCATTACTTGGGCATACATATAGGAAAGATGCCAGAAATCAGACGTTGTGGGATTTATGGTCATTCTTACTGATATACATTGCACCACATGAATCCACAGATCTTTACAGAGAAATAGAAAGACAAGCTCCTTCCTCTTGGTGTGTCAGCTATGTCAGCTATCCAATTAAAATAAAAACTACAAAAGTGATTAAAACGGAAGGGAAAGAAAGAAAAAAGTACAAGTTTGTAGGGGTGGTTTATACTGAAGAAGATAGCTTTCCGGTGAAGAAAAGTATCTTTGCTTTTCCTCTCTATTAAATTAAGTATAATTGCTTTAAAATATTTATTTTTATTTATTTTCCTCTAGAATAACTTTAGGAGGTTCTAGGAAAATTCTGTACTCCAGAAAAATAAAAATTTGAATGAAAAATACGTGGTTGCTTGTATAGTCTTTGGACCTACGATAAATGATCTTAAAAAGCCCAGACTGTGACAAGAACACAGAAGATAACCAGTACAGGAAATTAATAAAGTAAACTTCATTGGCTGCAGCAAAAGTTAGGATCTTCTATCCTAATTAACTTGTTAAAGGAGGAAGTAAATTAGGCAAATTAGCAGAAGCTGGGAATGCAAACGGGCAAAGAAAGAAGCAAGCTCATCCAACTTTGAAAAGACCAAAAAGCTAGAACCAAAATCTTGAAGCAGAAGCCAATTGAAGGGGAGCAGATGAGGTCATGGTGTAATTCAAGCAGTGGGAACTGCATTTTGTAAAGATTGTGATAGCAATGTCAAAAGAAAACAGAGCAAGAGAAGAGGTTGCATAGCTTACGTGAGATATATGAGAAGAAACTTCACACAAACTATTATGAAGTAATCCCAAAAAAGAATGTACCAATTTTATACAAGCAAGTAGGACAATTTATCAGAAAGCTTCTCCAAAAAATAGTTACACTTTCCAGAAATCATGATGTGTTCCAATGGCTTCTCTGTTTCAGATCTGATCAAGTACCAGAAATCCAAATGTATAGATAGAAGGGGAAAGCTCTAATTTCCATTTTGCCAGCTCCAGTGCCACCAAATAATCTCTAGAAAGATTAAGAGAACCTGGATAGAAGGAAGAGTCAAAAACTGTACTCTTATTGCATGACTAGCTGGCTGAAGCGTGCAGACTCACTGCCACTAAGTGAACAGGTACAGGGAAGGGAAATTGGGCAAATATTGAGCACTAACATTTGGCATTAGCAGTGGGAGATGTCAGAGAAAACTACAAACAACGCTGAGCAGAGTGGAGAGAGGTCAAATCTGGAGAGAGCACATAAGAGTTGTTTGAGGGAGACTGAATGGTAGCTTAAGTCACAAGAGTCCTTGAGGTCCAAAGGAGCAGAAGGAGAATGGGATGAGCACAAAATGTTGATAGCTAGGAAAGAAACCCAAGGAGTACTGCAATTGATTAAAAGAAGACGAAAAATTGGTCCTTAGATGTGGGCAACAATGATACATCAATCATCTTTTTGTGAATATTGAGTGGACAGAAACCATGGAAACCAAAAGAGATGAAAGTGGAAGCTGAGGCAACACAAACAGTTTCAGGAGCTGAGAGGAAATATGACAATTGATATAGACATAAAGGGAGAAGCATGAAGATGATAGATGGTAAGTCATACAGTAGGTGTTACTTGTGAGCAATCCACGATTAAAACCAGAGCAATTCCTTGTTGTATAGGACACTGACAAAGAAATTGGGTTTGACCTATAACAGTTCACTCTCTTGCTTTTTAACATTTCAATTTAGTAAGAATAAAAATCCCCATGAATTCTAAATGCAATTCTAATTGTACTTATAAATGGTAGTTTCACAAGTATGTATGTTACAATAAACACAAATTAGGGGTAAATTAAACCTTAATTATATCTAGCAAGTTTTATGTCCTAATTAAAATTGGTATTCCAACAATAAAAGTGACTTACCACCTGAATTAGCTCTGCCACAATTGTCTAATCTTCCTAAACATTCTTTGTGTGCTCCAGCTCCACACTTAGAGCATAAATAGCCCTGATAAAATGTTCCCCTGTAAAATAAAATTAGGTAATGATACATTAGAAGTGATAAATTCCATGCATAAAGAAATAAGAGACACAGCAGAAGGTAGTAGAAGTCATCTGCTGTTCTGCATAATGATAGTCCTTAAAGGCTCAAGAAACAGTGACAACTGACAAGTGGCTCATCAGCTTTTTGTCACTACTAGCCATTTAAAAAATCAAAACCAGATTGTTTTTTTGGACTACTGTAAAATAACAATCTTCATTTGTATTTAGCCCAAAGCAACTCTGGCACAGTGCACTTGAAATTGTACTGTTATCTGTATGATGTTACTCTACAGCTACTCTCAGTTTCATTTCAATAGGAATTTGCCCAGACAACATGAAGAACAAATCCATTCTGAAAGAGCTGTAAGAGTGAATATACATTTAAGTACTAAAAGTTTCACAGGTATATTGCAAATACTCTTGACTTTAAATTTGTTCATTTAAAAAAAAAAAATACATCTGGGTTCACTTCGGTTAATAACCAGAGCTGCTAAGGAAGGAGTGGCTTTACACATTCTCCAATTCCCTTTAATGAATTGGAACCCAAATTTGAGCCTGAGGAAACTGATTCATTTTCAGATTTGTGCATTGCTTTACTCTCAGGTATGATCCACTGAACAGCTAACAGTTTTTTACATGTACTTCTGAGCAATTATATGCGTTCAATCTACTGATGTGTCTGCTTACTCTTCACTTTAGACTTGACTGTCTCCACAATTATCCTGACAAGTTTGGAGTGATTATGCATCCCAGTCTAACATGACATCTTCAGCTGCAAAGACAAATCGGGCCTCATATATGGAACACACGACTGGACAAGTTTAATCTGAATGAAACATAGAGCAACTGCTACTTACTACAGCAGTTATTAGACTGCTAGTGATGAAATGTTGGGTGTTTTTTTAATTAAATTCTGAAGTGCATGATTTATTTAAGTGTCAGAATACACAAACTTTGAGACAAATAAATATAAAATATTTCAATGCACTTGGTTCCATTTTTGGGTTTCACTATTTTTCCCCTTATTGCTACACAGGAATGCAAGCCTGTATGATAAGAGTGTAGGATATAAAATTATCCTTCACAATAGATGCTTTTGAGATTTTACCTCCACATAAGAAAGATCAGGCACAAAGGTTCAGATTTTATTTCAAGTAATTACAAGTCATTCTGTTTAGCATTTTGAATGTTAAAATGACAATGCCTTCTCATAAATTGTTTTGGTGTTTTATTTTCCAATGCGCATTAGACTCTCAATACTAAAATACCCAGGGACATGTCTGTATATCATAAGGTAGCATTTGGGGGTACCTAAGATACCCTGAAGCAAATTGGCACGCCTATGCAGAACAATGCAGCATCATGCAGGCTGTGTCCTGAAAGGAAGACGGTCGTTTCTCAGCAACAGCAGTTAGTACAGTAACAGAGACACAATGTCTCGACTTTTCTGCTTCAAATTCAAAAATCAGGCATGCCATCTCTAAGTTGAGGATGTCTGCAGCATTCTTCATGATCACTTAAGACATTATTGCACTGAGCAAAATGTCTAAAAAACTCTCAGAAACTCCAAGTCAATACAACTGTTCAGAAAAAAAGGTTGCTAAAGGAAAACATATTTATAAGGCAAGAAGGAGCACACCTGAAGTTATTGTATTCCATGTCTGTGTTTAACAAAAATACTACCCATGTGTTGAATGCTTTTCCTAAAATGCTGTGGCTACATTTTTCTAAACAACCACAAAATGTTATTTGAGCACCTGAACCAACCAAGGTCTACAGAGTTTTTGTAACTCCAGCTTACACCGTGAAATTTAGGTTCAATACATATGCCCGTACCATTAGATGCTTCATATTTACAAAAACAGAGGCATCTTACTGAAGAAAAGTCACAGGTGTTCATGTGCAAGCATACATGTATTTCAGAGGAAAGAACAAGGAACTTCTCAATTCGAGTTACTCTTATAAATCCTTGCTCATTAAAGAATTAGCATTTCTTAGCGTTTTAACATCCATTTTCAATCTGTCTACATACTTCTACTTTAGCAGTGCCTTTGTGAGATAACTATTTTCTGTTTCAAAAAGCAATCTCCCCCATATCAAACATTTATGAGCATCATCATCATCTGCCTTTTTGAAAAAATATTTCATCTGTCCCTGGGACTGGTGGTCTACAGCAGTGGGACACGTGGCCCAGTCCTGTTCATCAAAACTATACAAAATGGTCATCATTTACTCTTGCATACAATTCCTCTATAAAATAATACTCATAGGAAAACAAAGCAGCCTTCTGAAAAACGGGGTAGCCTCTTGATGTTTTGACCTTTCAACAGCACTCCTGTTAACATTTTGTAAATTAATTATAAAATCTCACTAATACTGTGTGGGATGGACTTTATGGCTTGTCTGTCCTGGATACGTAGCCAGCTAGCCGTACATTTCCATGTACTCCTTTGACTCAAATATTACCCCTGGGAAAAAAAAAAAAATCCTTAAAAATCTTACCTAAGAAGCATTTGACAGACTTTGCAAGATGTCACACGACTGAAAGTATGCATTTTGAACTCATGAAAGCTTGTGTCCGCATAATCTGGCCGTATGTTTGACCTAAAATAAAAGTTAGTTTAAAATCCACTTTAAAACCAAGAAAACTGAGAATATAAAGCACTATTCACAGCAAGAAGTCTAAATCCATGAACTTGGACTAAACTAGAAACATAAGTAGCATGCATTAACGTATTTTTAAAGATTATTTATCTTGGAATGTTTAGGACACTATATTTCTGGTACTTCTTCCAAAAACAAAGGAATTTGTGATGCATAGGAATTAAAACATGGAAAGGAAAAAAAAAAGAGGATAAGAAAGGAAGAATCTACAGTACTCAAAGGAAAGACCAGAAGCTTTTCTGACACACAATTATAACTTCAGGCATTAAAGCTGGAGATGCTTATTAGGTAATTTTCATTTTTATGTATAATAACTAACTTCTGGACTAAAACACAGACCAGCCAAAAATTGTAATGAAACAAATACGAGTAAGCATGCAAGCATCAATCTCTCCAGGACTGAATGAAAAGGCTTATGAAAAAAACATTCAGAGAATCTGTATAAGTACCGAGTGTCAGAAAGGTCAGTCTTCTAATATGCCCGCTGAAAATGAACGTGCTGAAAATAAAACTGTATTCAAAAAGCAAATGGGATTTTGCTTTTATGCTTGAGAATAGCCTTTCAATCAGTACTATTTTAACTAGCTCACTAGAGTCTCTTTTTGTTATGCTAGATGTCAATACCACACCATCTACTAAAAAAGCATGGATACTACTCATTCCGAGGATGAAAATATAGGTGTCAGGATAAATTAATCTCCAGAATTAAATAACTTCTTAAACCAGAAGAAAAATATATTTTTCTGGGGTTCTTAATTGAGCAGAGAAAGGCCTGTGTTCCACAGTACATTCAATGCATTTGCACAGGGTCTGCTAAAACCTCTTAGGCTACACAGTTAACTATGGACAATGCTGAAAGCTCCCTAGAATTAGTCACAGTACTCACAATCCCAGTAAAAGCAGCTTTTAGTTTACTATTTGGTTCCAACCAGCAGAGCTTAGCTTGCAAAACTATCACAAGCACACACCTATGTGCAGAGACTCATAACATTTGCAGCATATCAAATTAACCCTAACCACCATTTTTCAAGTACAAACCAAAGAAAAAGCTGCATTCATTTCACTGGAACAAGTAAATCTTAAAAAAAAAAAAAAAAAAAGAAAAAAAGAAAAAAAGCATACCATAAGAAAAAAAAAGACAATCCTATCCCATACATACAGCTTATGGTTAAGTTAGACTTATATTTAAAAATATCTTCCATTCTTCTCTCAGACTAGCTTCCTCGAAGATTGAAGTACATGTAAACTATTGAAAAATATATCTCCTACTAACAGGACAAAGGTGATACACAACGTTCTTTCTTCCATTTGTAATTAAGTTTCCTTATATTTTATAAAGTCAGACAGATTTATTTTGCAATGCTTCATAGAAAAATTCATTGAGTGGAAAAAAAGCCCAGTCCTAAAACAGCAAAGAACAAAGCTGTCCACTCAGAGGAGCTGCCACAAGACCTTCCACCTTCCGTCCACAAATTAACTTCTTTTATTCCACTTGTGCACTTAGCTATCAGATTACAATTTCTGAAGCAAGTCAGAAGGCTTATCCAGTTGAACACCCTACATGAGCTTTCTCTTGTTTGTTATTAACTCCAGGAGAACTTATATTAGTTCTAAATACTTCTTAGATCTTAAGGATTGCAAAAACATACCATAAAGAATGAATTCCTAAGTTCTATAAGCCCCACCAGGTTTCAGTTGAGTGATTCTACTCCACAGATTGCTATAATAAATTCTCCATCTAAACAGCTGTTCTTCCTTCACCACTTACGAACCTTTCCTATTCACTGCCACACCTCATGCATTTCCTTGCTAGCTAAAGCCAAACTAGCACAAAGATCTTTTGAATCTTCCACCACTCAAACCATACTATTTTCTCGCCCTTCACCCATCCCCCTCAGAGCCGTACTACCCAGAACTCAAACAAACAAACAAAAAAGCTTACATCACACATATATTAATGAGTCTGGAAGGGACTGCAGCCTCAGCATATTCTAGAGAATCCTGTGCAGGAAAGAGCAGGAATCAAAAAAAAAAAAGAAGAAAACTAATACCCAATCTCTCTTCTTGTGCACTTAAAAGATACTTCCAAATAGTTGCTTCAAAATGAACGATGCCATTACGTTCACTGAGAAGAGCAACAATCCTGTTTTCCGTGCCTTCCTTTCTGTTTTAGTAATCATTCACACTAATTGGCTCCAAACTGAGGTAAAATGGAAATGGACACACATCAGGAAAATACATTCTCGAATTCTGAGTCTGTCGCATTTCAAAAAAATTTATATACGTCATCTGCTAGGATTCTGTTTATTAAGAGATCATTATTAAAAATATGACTGTTTAGACATATCATCGGTTGATTCATCTTAGACAAGAATGCATTTCCTCACCCCTCAAAACAACTTGCACGTATAAAAAAGCAAAGTTTCCAGTTGTCA
The DNA here is from genome assembly GCA_024606505.1 of Aquila spilogaster. Taxonomy (NCBI): domain Eukaryota; kingdom Metazoa; phylum Chordata; class Aves; order Accipitriformes; family Accipitridae; genus Aquila; species Aquila spilogaster. Next base: position 22,571,545 of record JANHGO010000020.1, on the reverse strand, counting down.
GTGTCCTGGCTAAGACAATAGCGAAGAGCAGTGCAAAATCAAAAACAGTGTTTATTTTGAAGGCAGAGTAATATAATCTCCACATACAGAATTAATTAATGGCAATTGAAAAGATACGACTGCAATAAAAAGCTAATGTATGTTATTCATTGTAAATCTGGAGGTGGAGTAAGGAAAGCTTTGTATAAGAAATTTTATTTATTTCTGGGTTAACTGTGGGTAGTTTCACATTCTACCACCTGATCAGACATGCTGCATCATGGCAAATCCAGTTCTGTAGTCACACACTACACACCACATCAGAAAAGTCTGAGATAAGATGATGCACTGTAGCAGTATATATCAAATTACAAGTATTTGAACATCAAGTCTGAAACTTAAAGAATCTGGGAGTTTGATACTTCCATATATTACTTTGCAGCAAATAAAAAATAATACTTCCATAAAATGTTTGGCATCTAATACCTGTTCTGTGATAAAAAAAGTTCCAAACTAGAGAGTAAGAACAACGCATCTGTATCTGCCTATGTCCAAATTCCACAAGGATCATGGGATTTTTTTATTCCCATAACGCCTTTCACAGTGAATAGCATATACTATTTTTGGAATTTTTAACCATAGTAAATAAAGCTGGTAACTTGGAAAGAAAAATAGTAGTCACAGCACAGCACGCAACTTTTCAGTCACCTCCAATACAGGAGCACTTGTATTTACAGCATTGAAGCCCTCCACTGATACTCTGAGAACACAGATCATAGCTGCTATGATGACACAGTTCAAAAATGAATGTCATTTTCAAACCTTTTCCTTTTTACTTTGCAACAGGTAGGTACATTCCAAGACACAGAAGAAAACTGATATTAAGCTAATATTAATTTTAAGCTCAATACTAAGAATATTGTCTTCTTTAGAAGGAGCATTTCTTGCCAGAAAAAAAAATAGGAACCCACGCACAACTGTTATAAAAATTCAAACATATGCTTAAAACGATTTCTGAGACAAGCATTAGGAAAATCTAATTTAGGGCTTAAATTGGGTTCCATTCCCATCAGGCAGAGTGGGATGGAGTCTCCAGTACAGATATCTCACAATTTCCTCAGCCTTTCCTCCACAGCTCACATCATCAGGTGCCACAGGCTCATCACAAATGAAACCTTTTATCCACCTCTGCTTTCCAGCAACGTTGCTAAGTGTTTGGAGCAGGAAATCATTCCTATATCAGGAATACTTTATCTAGGGTAAATAATGACAGAGAACACGTTCATCATTTTCTTGTAAAATTGTCTCTTTTTCTTACAAGCAGTATGTGGGGAGTCAAAAGTAGTTTCCCTTTTTGTCTTCTACTTTTTCCCCAGGCTGTTTCAACTCCTACGCTCTAGCAGGGACAAAATGTCAGAATACAGAAACAGAGTGAATCTGTAATTATGAAAAACTTTTCCAATTCTCTCCTCAATCCAGCAGCAGAATTTTTGTAAGGGACAACCATGAGTGCCCTTTCCCACACAACACTGGATCTCCATTACCAGATTTACTCCAGTCACGAGAGCAATGTCCTTAGGCTGCCCCTGAGCCTTTTTAGTAAAGCTTTCTCTTTCCAAGTTACGTGAAGAATATTAGTCCCACTGGGACCAATTCACTGCTGCACGACCAACCTCGATGCCTGTCTTGCTAGTGTCCTTCGTCATTTGGACACTCCGTTCTCATCCTTGCATGAGCCATCAGAACGACCATTCAAGAAACAGAATGACCATCTGCTTCAGTCAGCCCTGCATCTCAGAACACACCTTTTGACTGCAGAGTCCAGTGCAAAAAAGAATTATCGAGATATCTTACACAATCGCCCTTGATATCATGGACTTCCAAGAACTCCATTTTTGCCTGTGAAATATTCCCCTTCTGAAAATACCGCTCCAAATTTGCAGTGCTGCTTCCTTCTATCAACTACACGTCAGAAGACTAAATTGATGCATAGGCCACCCTGTCTTCAGCCACCCGCATAACACAACACCTTTATAAACAGCGTCAGAAAGTGTCACATCTTCAGCAGTCTCCCTCAAACTTTTTCAACCAGTATTAATTGTAGGAATAATTCACCTAGGTTAATTGCATGACTGGCCACCCTAATGTTATAGACAGTCCAAAGCTATCTTGTGAGATGGACAGACATCTACATGCCTCTTTCCATGCCTACAGACAAAGGAATAAATTTTCTATGCTTTCCTATCTCAAAATGCCAAAATATTGTGCTTGTGAATAAAATGCAGCAGTTTAAATTATATTTTTATGACTTTCTTATAGCAGTTGTAATAACAGCTCAAAAAAAAGCAAATTCTAAACTTCAGGACATAAGCACATCACAATCAAAACACTAATAGTGAAGTTAAAATAAAGCACTGAACATTGGCAATCTTGACATGTCTAACAATGTAAGCTCTATGGCTCATGTTACAAAACTGAATTTTGACCCTCTAATGTGTTTCCAGGATGAACACCACAAAGGGAAGAGTACAAACTGAATATCAGACAAGTTATATGGTATGCGTTACTGTCATTTCCTGATTTGATCAAAACCATAATCTGTTGGGGAAACATTAAGATCACAATGTCTGAACACCAATAGTATACAACAGACATTTGGCTACCATATAGCAGCAATTTGATTTTTATCAGCATTCTTAAAGTTTATGTTTGTTTTCAGCAAGAGCTACTTAAAAATACCTTTCACAACAGGAGGTCAGGCTAAATAAACAAATTGTAATTTCTTCAGGGGGCTAGGCACAAGTCTGCTTTCTTCTACCATCAATTGAACTTTCTCTACTCAGTTAAGTCTTATAAAATAAAATATGCTAGGATAAATACTAAAGTTTCCGCTCTAAAACACTTCTCTCTCTCCAAAATGAACTACGAAATTATTAAATATGCAATTGATATTGATATATGACCCATGAAACCAAATAAAGAGAAAGCTAAAATCGGTTACTGTAGCTCTTCACGTCTTCCCCATGTAGAATATAGACATACAGACATCCCAGTCTTCATTTCCAGAAAAGCCACATTCGTCAGGACAAACAATAAAAAATCCTTACTTAAATAATTCTAATACTGATTGCATCTTCCCTTGGATGTTTTACTACTTCTGGAGACCCTAAAAGATTTGCCCTTCAGATATTTTAGTTTTAGCCTTACTGACTTTAAGAACTGTTGTCTGAAATTTATTTTGAATGGACATATTACTGAAATCCTGCTGGCTGCCAAAAAAGCTAACAGAAATATAGAAAGGGAATAATATAAAGTATTATGTTGATTAGATTAAATTCTTACAGTAAGTCTAAATTCTAAGTAAGAAAAATGATGTGCAAATAATACTGGAAAAAAAAAAGCAGCACACAAAAGAGAAGAGATGGTATTATGAAGTGTAAAGAATAGAAGCAACTAGCATTTGGAGTCTTTGGCTGTTTGGTTACAGGTACTGAGCTCTTCACACAGCACATGTGACAAGCAGCTGCAGACACAGTGGAAGGTTCCATACTGTGGTTTCATATCTTGCAGGGGCAGGGAGTTAGAGAAAGAGGCCTAGGAACACGGCATAAGGAAAAGAATCTCCTCTTTTATTCGACATCTAGTTAGAATTTACGGGTACCCTTAACGCTACCAGTTAGAAACTGCAGTTCAAACAGTCTGCCTGCAAGGTCCAATGCTGTTGTTCTCCACTCATGACAGGCTCTTCCTTTTCTCCCACTGCATTTTGAGGGCCATTTCTTTTAATTGTTTCCTTGGTAGCTTTTCAGTACTAGACAGACTTCAGCAATTAGGACCTGCAAAGATCTCCTCCCTGCTCCCTCTCTGGGTCAAGCCCACTGAGGTGTTGCTTATACCCATTACAAACATTTCAATTAACGTTGAAAAATTGCTTCTCTGGAGTATTTAATTAACAACTCAACTTCTCCCCTCCAGTCTCCAAGTAATTTTAATCTAAATTTATTTATCTTATTTGAAAAAAATGTATTAGAGAAAAAATTAATGAGAGATATTTGATATTCCTCAGATTTTTCCACATCACTTTTCCACCATGTGAAGCATATATATGCTTCACTGCAGGAATCACAGCACATATAAAAAAAGTGAGAAACAAATATATCATACTCAGACTAATGTAAAAGTGACCCTTTGCAAATCAATGCACAGCAAGCTCCTTTCAAAAGTGAATTAGCAGCAAAACAAGACAGGGTATCAACAAGAGCAGGTGCTGACCTAGACACTGTTGAGTAGATCATTTCTTCTGTTACAAAATGCAGAGAAATCAAAGGCATTGTAAACACTGACTGAATTGAGCCATTATTCCCAGGAAACAAACAGTAAACCTCACAGGTATCATTAAAGTTCAGATATATTCTTGCAGATGGCTGTAACTCGATAGTACTGTCAACTTGGATAGAAGAGGAATCATCTCCTCCTGCGTGTTTCTGGGTGACCTGAAAAGCTGCAGGTACACATCTATGCGTGCTCTAGGGCTGGGAGCAGGCTGACCTGCAAAGTCACAGCTTCTGGGGTTGACAATATTTAGTCTTCCCCAAAAAACATGATACATCTTGTGCAGGCAAGGAAGGGGAATAGGGAAGAGTGTTGGGTTGTTTTTGTATTTTTGTTTTAAGGAGAAATTCAGGTTGGGTTTTGAAGCTACTTTTCCCATATCAATTATTTGAAGAAATGCAATCACATCTGAAGAAATTAGGCAGGATTTGTTGTATGTAGATCTTTGCGAAATATCCCGTAATTTGAAAAGTGTTATTATATTCGAAAACGAGTAGCCATTCCATTGAATTAAAACCTACCTTTGGATAATTGTAACGAAAATGCAAGAGCATGAAGTATCAGTAAAGGAGTCTGTATTTTTAAGTATTAAAAGAAGAAATACTACAGGGAGCTCAGATAAATCTCTATACCTTGAACTCTCCTCAACTCCCAACCCTGAGTTAGACCTTTGCATTTTAGAGCTGTTATTATTCTGCACTCCATGTTAGGCTTATAAGAATTTAAAATACTCCATACAAAACTGTTCAGAATTATGGACACTCTGAGCACAAACTGCTAAAGAAAATTTTTAAATGTATGTGACATGAAATCTGATGCTGTATTCACCTAATAGAACTATAAAGAAAAAGGCACAGGTTAATATCTACAGACACTAGAAATTCTCATTTTTTCTTACCATACTATTATTTAAGATCACCACAGAAAACATATCAAACATAGATCTGCCCTAAGTATTTTAAGTAAATAATTTGTGCTGGCAATTAATGACAAAAGAACATATTCTAAGTTAAAATTCCTTCTTAGACGCCCAGGTGACCAAATTCCAAAATTTTCAGCACCCCAGAACTTTGCCATGTCAACTGGGTACTAACCAATAAAATGTAGCTAACAACTGTCACACAACAATGTGTGCTTAAATTTCTCCTGTCCATGTTATCACTTACAAAACAGAAAACCATATATGTCACTATCCAAACAGAAAAAAGCTTCCAGCCACACCTTCTGTGAAGAATTTCATGTGAAGTTTGTCCCAAAACATGTTTGATGTCACTCCCTGCTTTGACACACAGTAGACTTCCCTAAGAATCACACTGCCCACAAACAGCAGAACCACTTTTTTTTTCCCATGTCAGACTTTCACCATTTCAGCTGATCACTTCGTGCGATGGCACCATCCACCAGAAGGGCAATTGTGTAATAAAATAAAGTTACAGTGAAGTGAATAAATAATTATTTGGGGATCTTTACACGATTATGATTCTTATGATTTACCGTAAAAGGTGAAAACACTGATCTCAATAGACGTGGACTATGGTATGTCACTAAGTATGATTTTCAGCTGCTTTTCCACTTCCTTTACACAAAAAGCAACACTGATTACTTACATTTAATTCATTTCCTCTTTTCCAGCTAGGCTGTTCTATTTCAGAACCATCTTTGAAGATGGTATTTACTGAATTAATCAATCAATCCTCCATATGTTAATACTCAAATACTCTGGTTTGTCACATCAAAGAGTCACCATCAAGAATATACGTTATATTATTAACCATATTACAAGTAAATTGTCTGCTTGATCAAGAACATACAACTTCTAAGTCTTTGCTAGGAAATTTGCTTATTTGATCAAATGATGAGTGGCTTTCTTGATATCAAAGAAATTACTGTTTTAACTTTTTGGAAATGCAATGCATTGTTTCAAGGAAGATAACGTCTCTCCTTTGTCTTACTTTCAACTCACTTCCCTGAAAAGTATGGGAGATGGACTGCAGGGAATCTGTTTCTGTATAACATCTATAAACAACGTTACCTAACAGGAACAAAGATTGGTCACACTTCAGTATTTGTAAATCAAAACTATCAGTACCTTATATATCTTTAATATTACCTGATTGAGTCTTATTTATAAGAGCTTTATGAAGTCTGGATTTTTAAGTCTTAATTGCTCACCATGAAAAACATTAAATGCTTTATATTCAGTTAAACATGAATCAGTGATAAGTGTCTGTGTTTTGCAGTAGAAATCGTAGAAGTGTGAACTGGATAGGAACGTAAAGCTGCAAATTGCTAGGCAAACACCTAAATCTGCAAAGAAAGACAAAAGGGTAACAAGGGTTTGCAGGGAGGAACAAGAGCATCTGTTCACATGGTAAAAGTATTAAGAACAAACATATAACCAACATTATATGTTTAGAGACTGGAAAAAAAAAATTAAGACATCATACAAAAAACTGTTTAGGTGGTAGTACTTAATTTGTGTATGTGGTATCTAATAGCTAATACATCTAATAATTAGAAATGATAAGTTGTGAAAATGTAAGGACAGGAAAATCTTTCATGTTTGTGAACCAGAAGCTACAGTATCAAAATGGACTTATTTCTAATTATTTATACACTGTTTTCAAAAACTGGTTTGTTTTCACATTCTGTGCTACTCTTTCATTGTGCTCTTAACCATCTACAAAATCTTCACACTGTTTTTCTGTGCCTGGAATAATCTAAAGAAATCACATAGCTATATGGTGAATGGTTGTCTGTAACCCTGAAAGACATTTGATCACAAACAACTGGAGACTTAGCAAAGCACAGGCAGCCATGAACTTGGTATTCATTTGTGCAGTACTGAATTATTCATACTGATGGAGAAGCCCTGGCAGACGTTTGTTTATTGCTTTGGTAACCTACTATGTGAAGTTGGTGTAAGTGAAACACCTTTCGAAGCTATTTGAAAAATGCAGCAGATATCTAAGGCTTTTAAAGTGCTCTGATAAGAAAGCTTTAATTTAATATGTCAGTGTTCAATATGTCAGAGCTCAAATATTCTCTCAGAAGGAATCTTAATGCATATGCATTATTAATACTCTATCTGAGGGAACAGATCTATTTAAGCTGAATCTGACCAATGTCATTAGTCACAGAGTGCAAAGCAAATTTGGAAATAGGTAAGAGAACAATTTTTACCAAGCCTGTGTCACGTACTAGTTTTCTATAAAATCTAGAAAACCAATGAGCTATCTACAATTTATGTAGCTTGCTTAATCTAAAATGTTATGCGCACACTCCTATCAGGCTTGAGAATCAATGAATCTCAAGATTATTTCCCTTCAATCAGATGATGTGCTCCATTTCCCTTGAGTTGAACAGCATGAATTGATGTCTAATTGAAACAATTTTTCAGAAATGTATTAGCTGTACCTGAGCTACTGTGTAAATTCCTTAGCCACCTAAAAACTTAATATAGAGTAGACAAAAAAATAAAAAATCTAAAAAATGAAACCTGTTTTTAAGGGCTGTACACCTGTCTTATATGAAATCTCCTCTATTTGGATATAAGACTAAAAAATATATATACATTTCAGATTCATTAACTTCATACAACTCATCTATATCCTAATCACCATAATAATCATGGGTTTCTCACTGATGTTTCAGGCATGATGTTAATGTTGCAATTTCAGTAAAAATGTCAAAGCATACACTGCTATCATATTACTTCTGAGGGTGACATTTTAACAAGGTACATTAAAAAAGGCCAGCCTCTGTCTGGAAGATGTTTTCGTGCACATTTTAGTTTGTGAAAAAGAGATGTTGAGTAAAGACCAATTAAAGGCACGTTACAACATTGTTGCATGAAGTTTTGCAATATTTGTCCCATGCATTTTGAAAACCAGCAGTACTAAACTCAAGTAGAGAAGGCCACAAGCTACCTCAGCCTGACTCTGGGCAAAATACTAAAGTAGGCAAACTCCACACACCCCATTCCAGCTTCAGTTCTTCTTTGGTTTCATTTTAAAGTGCATTTCTGCATAACATGCTCCTATCTAGTTTGCTGATGGCCATTTTTAGAGTAGACTACAAAACACAATGAGAAAAAGACAATTAAATTAGCAAACTGGACATCATTCAGGACAAATCAGCATAAGATACGGCGTTCTATACTACATTAATGGATTCAGATACTAAGTCAATGTGAAAATGTAATACATGGCCTTTCAATGAAAAGGTCTCTAATGCCATTGTGAGGACGACCTCATACAACTGGCTCCATGCTCTATCATGATAAAGAAATATTAACAAACTAAGCACAAATTAATATTTAATGGACGGAAGTAAATGTTCCATGTCCACATGAGACATGTAATAGTAAGTGACGTCTTTCCACTCACTATTTAATCTTTCATCTTATAATGAAATAAAGAATGAAACTCATTACAGCAATGATGAAAAAAGCAGTTGCCACATAAGAAATTAACCCTGACAATTAGCCAGGTGAGTAGTTCTAAAGGTCAAGTAATACAGCTGAGATATATACACTCATAAGTTAGAGGAAAACAATTTCAGCATTCAATAATTTCTTTCAGTAAAGAGCTGCTAGCATGAAATTCATTGACAAAAGATATTAGTCAATGGTTTGGGGGGCTTTTTTTAAACAAGCATTAAAGAAAAATCTGTAGGAGAACTTTCTAGAAAAAATAGCAATATCAACCAGTGCTCCAGCATTTCGTGCAATTTGTAGGTATGAGGCATTTGTTCTGATTACTCTGGGTTCTTTTTTACACTGGAGAAAAAAAAAAAGATTAAATGGGACATTTTACTAGAAAAACCTATCAAAATTGTCTTGCACTTGCAACCGGTTCTTGATGTTTTAGTAGTTAGCATGCAGCAAATAAGCCATGCACAATCACATAGCTGACAAACTCTCACTTAATACAAGTCTCTAGTGTGGCTGAGTAATTTGGTGCAGTAATTTGGCTGTACATTTCTATTAATATTATCTTGGATATGAAATGACTCTATGCTTAAACCAATGCTATTCGACATGCTAGATTAAACAAATGTTCCATATCTAGTAAAGTCTTTGCAGTACTATCTTTAAAAAGGTGCTTATTTACCCATACAGCTATAAGCTCATCTATTATTATTAACAGATGAACAAAGTAGAACAAAGTAGCAACTGCCCAAATTAACCACTACTGCTGTTAAGTAGTGCTTCTTCTCAGGCAATAAGCAATTACAGTCTCACTGTGCACCAGAACTTCTTCCACTCACACCAGTAAGAGGGAACAGGCACACCAAGAGCAAACTAATCCAAGTGTAATATACAGGTTCCTGCTGAAACATATTCCAATGGTGTGGAAAAAACTTCTCAAATTCAGAGTCCAACCAAAGTTTCAGCTTTGAAAGTCTGACTACAGTGCTGATGGTGCTGCCTCAATGTCCTGCTTTGTTTTACTGTCTAGAAAATCCAAAGCTCCCAGCAACCCACAGTTTTTAAGATAGTTCAAAATATGCGGAAAAAAAAGGAGGGCAGGGGCAGACTCAGCTTCAACTTTGGAAATAACTGTGAAAAGATCAACAGTGCCAATACAGCTGTGCTACAGTTCCACTGTTGTTGAGAACGTAGTGCGTGTGCTGGCTCCATCAGTCATCCTCATGAAAATACGAGGAAAAGTAAAATGGAGGTGTTGTTCCATTATGTATTTTCTAAATAAAGTAGTAGTCTCAGGAGAAAAAAAAAAAATCTACCTGTAGCAGAACTGCTATTTGAATAATAATAACGTACTCAGTTTCATATAAACAGTAACCAGTTGTTCCCAACCTCCCTCATGACAAAACAACTCAGTATATATAATACAGTAACAACTGAGCAAGTCAAGAGGTAGAATGTTTTCATAGGTTTGTGAAGGTAGTTTTCTAACAAAGTTAACTAGTATGAAAAGCAGCATTCTGAAAATTGCACTGGGATTATTAAGATTTGCCACATCAAATGTGCCTAATGTATTCTGCCCTTCAAGCTGAAACTAAGCCCAGTCCGCAATCCTGCGTTCTCCTCTATTTCATACTTCATCAATAACAGAAGCTTTCCATATCCAGAGACAAATTCTCATCTCAGTTACACCAGAGCAGCAAAAGAATTATTCAGCTGATTTCACTGGATTTCGGTCTTGTCTAAAAAACAAAAAAATTAACAGCATTTTTCTTGAAATACATTTGCAGGTTCAGGAACCAAAGTAAGGTATCTTTACAGTAAGTGCCTTTTCAGCCATAACTATAATCACTGTTGCTCACAGACCAGTATAAACAGCTAACCTATAAAAGCAAAACTGCAGACTAACATAGTTACGCCAATGAGTTATTCTAGTGGAAAAAAAAGGCTTATTCTTAATTTACAAATTGTAAGAGATATCCTAATCTGTTCTTTTGTTACATTCTTAGATTAACACTTGCACACACCTGATTTCATATAGAACGCTATCAAGAAGGCAACAAAACTGCACTGAAATTTCTGTCTGGAACTCTGTAAACAACATCATTCCTGATAATCAAGCAAGCATCTAATCCAGCCCTTCTTAACTGTGCCATTTTTGCAGTCTCCGTAAAATTTTAAAATAACAAGAAGCATTTTGCACAAGAAAGTGGTACTTATCACTGAGTATGATGAATAACTGCATACTTTTCATGGCTACTTTTCAGAGCGGAATGACAATACCGGAATAGGCAACTTACTCAAAAGGCAATGAAACCCCCAAAAAACAACTCAAATCAACCATCTAATTGTTCAGAACACGTGGCTTCATTTATTCCCAAACTCTTGTACCTTAGCACTTACTAGAATATCGTTATTGCTATAAACACTGAGGTATGTTTTGAGAGAGCTGCTGTGGGAAACATGCTGTAAGGTCAAACCCCTGTAACAGACTGGGAGAGGTTATAAGAGCTTCAAAAAGTACAAAAGCTCCACATTTAAATCTCAGTGATTATAAATACAATGAAGAAAAAGCATTGGCTGATGCAAATCATACCACTATATCATGTTACATGTTAGCCTCGACCTGTAGCAACTCTGCTCCTCCAATTCCCATGCTTCTGCATTACAGCCTTTAATCACACGGGAAGAGGTTAACCTAGAGGCATGGTTTTACAAGAGGGATGATCATCTGTGCAAGACGAGGCTGGCACCACCATGCTCATTTGCAGTGAGAAACCTCACAATCCCTAGAGGAATGAGTACCACAACAACCTGTCAGCCCTGCAGGCCCCAATCTCTCTGCTCATGAGGCAACTGGTAGCAGCAGCCCTCTCTGCAAGGGCACGTCTAGGGGCAGCGCTGAGAGGAAGTGAGCAAGGCAGAGGGGGCTGGGCCTGGCCCAGCACTAACTGGGAGCTCCAGAGGAGCTGCACATCTGTGCACAGGGGATGGGGATGTCCTCAGGCACTAGAGAACAGAAAAGAGGAGAGGGCAAGAAAACATGCCTGCACAGAGCCAAAAAGATATTTGAGAATAACTGAGGAGATACTCTTGGGGAAAAAAAAAAAAAAAGAATAACTCTTACTGCTCCCCTTAACATTTTTGCTCTTGGTTTTCTGGAGTTTTTGCACACAGGTCGGAGACACGAAGTCTGAAGGCTGATCAATAGTTGCAGAGCTTAAAGCTGAAACATCTGAGCTCTTCATGATTTTCAAACATGTTCTATTCTATGTTTAAGTAAATATCAATAATGACATTAAAGCAGCAGGGAGGACACAGGGACAGAAAGGCAGGAAAAGGTGAATTATGCAGCTTCCTGCACACTTGGAAAGTCTCTTTTCATTCTCCACTACAATATCCATAAGTTTTTTGCCAAAATATGTCATCTCTGTCTTTGCTCAAATCAGCAGTATTTTTATGGTTAGAGGGCCTCATTATATCTGCCTAGCTCAGGCTGTCTTCCCCATTATTTTCATTTAAAACATTAACAGTCATCATACTGAGGTTTTGAAGAAATATATACAGCTTATAATCAAGTTTCTGTCATATCAGCTCACGATAGCCTTTTTCTCCACTCCGCATACCTTTGCGATCACATCTAAAAAAATCCTTATTAATGCTCTCTATTTTCACAGGGACTATCTCACTCCCCCTCACACTTTGCTTTTTTTTTTTTAAATAAAGCATCACTTTGTCATCCGATTCCCTCGTTCGCATCTTTCACATTTAATCAGAATACCTGAGGTGTCAATAATCGCGTTTGTCCTTCCAGCAAGAATCAGAAATGGAAATAAAGCTCATGCTGCATAACAATGATGTTATCTGCAGTGCTGCACTTGAACAGCTTTTCAAAAAGTCTAAAGCAGTCCGCTTCTTTTAGTTCAAAATATACAAAGGAAATCAGGCTTTTGAAATGAAATGGAGTAAATTGAGCAACTTATTCCAAATAGTAAAGATTAGATTAGTTAAAATCGACCTGGAAAAATGCCAGAATCGTCTCTCTTAAATCATCAGCATCACCTTTCAAAAATATATTTCAACTATTCAAAATTAAAATGGGAGGGGAAAAAGTTATCAGAATGCTATATATTTATTGCTAAAATAATATTTCCCCCCAGTTGCTTAAGACAGTATTACTGAAGTAGCCTTAGCAGCAAATTTGGCAATACATAGTCTAGAGTGCCCTCTTTCTTTTTCGAGAGGAGTTTCAGGGAAATGCTGCATTCATGAAGATGTGTCAGCACTATTGTTTTTCAGAAAGTAAAACAAAACAGATAATTAGACTGTATTAAAAAAAATAAAGCACAGTAGTTTAGCTTAATTTAAATGACATCCTTATACTTGAATAATATGACTTTAACACAAATATACTTACAGAGCCATCTGAAATTGTTCAAGCCATTTTTTCTTCAAATCTTTAGTTTTGCAATAAACTTCTAAACCATTTTGACCTTGGATATGAATGAGGTAGAAGCCGTAAGACCACTGAAGAAAAAGATTGGCAACAGACATCACCAGTTAGGGAGAACAAAAAAAAAAAAGAAAGAAAGAAAGAAAAAGAAAAAACATCTCTATGTAATAAAAATCCCTATCTCAGAAACACCAAGAACACACTATTCTATCGACACGGGAATAGCTTACTCAAATGTTTTAACTACATCAGAATAAACAAAGTTGAAATCTCTAAATATTCATCTTGACTTGTGGTTAATACATAGAACTTTGTAAATAATTTGTATATGTACATTCTAAATTCCTGCAAAAGTTTCTAATTGCTGTCAAAAATATATATATTCTACATGAACATTATTAACAAGTACTTACCTTTTTATTTTCTTTATCAGTAGTGGGATTATTTGTAATTTTGTATTTCTGAAGATCTATTATTTCCTTCATTTCATAATTATCACCTCTCCGTTTGCAAACAATTACAGCCAGATCAAACAAGAAGATATGCCTATGAAAATACAATGTAGAGAGTTAAAAACATTCCAGATAGCCAGCACACAGTCTCCTCTTATAAATCTTTGCCCATGGCACTTAAAACTTTGAAAAATTTAACTACTGAATAACAAAACAAGGAATGCTGAAAGTACTCTTGCTAGAGACGTAGATTATCTTATATGATAATGTAATAGCTAATTTCCCATAGATAATGTTTTTGCAAATTCACTTGCTAAACAGTGATGGTCTCTATGAATGCACAGTGAAATTAAAGTGTTCTCAAGAATCACTGAACAGACCTCAAGTATGCAAAGAGAGAGTTACTTCACAGGCATTTTAATAACAAACACCAGAAGTCATGACATCACCTGTCTTGCCTTGCACGTTTGTCTAACGTAGTTATCCTTATTTCCCCATCGCCTTGAGGTCTTCCATACTGTAAGAGGGAATGATTCTGAAACAGAAATAATTCACATGATTCGGTACAGCAAAAGTGGTAAGATAACACATTCAAATGTTAGACCACTCACTCCTTTTACCCTAAAAATGGACTTTACAAGTCACTGTCATTTAAATTAAATACAAGGACTACTCCAAAAGTAATGCCTCTTATTATGTTGGCCCGCCACATCAGAGGCAGATGTTGGAGGTTGAACCTTCCCATCAGTATTCCATTACATTTTGTTGCTGATGCCAGCAGGGGGGCAGTCTGACAAAATGGAGTCAGACCTGAAAGCACGCAGGAAGTGAAGGTGTGTCACTGAATTCCTCCATGCAGAAAAAATGGCACCCATTGACATTCATTGATGCTTGTTCAACATTTATGGACACCAAACAGTGGATGTGAACACAGTGAGCTGATGGGTGGTGCATTTCAGCAGTGGCAATAGTGACACGAAAGACAAGCCAAGTTATGGACAGCCGTTTTTTATGAGCACAGTATGTAGGCTTTTATTTATCGATGGTGAAAATGCATAGCTAATGGTGTTAACTACGTTGAAAAAATAGTGTTTTGTTGTGGAGAATTTGCTCTATCAAACAGTGCTATTGTGTTCTTTGTCTCTGTTGTAGTTTCCAGGAAAATAAATAGGAGGCATTACTTTCAGAGCAACCTACGTACAATAAGGCATCAGATTATTATACATTTGTCTTCAGGTAGGAAGAACTTTTTGCGATACAAAATCGTCTGAATCGCTGAATCACTGTACAAATACAAATACTTATCCATACAAATGTTTGTAACTGCATTACAGACCCCCAGCAGGGATTTACAGAATTTTAGCAGATATTTCTGCAAGTATTTCTATCATTCTAGACCACGCAAGTCATACTTTACATTAATTTCACCAAGAGTACTATCTTCTCATATGAACAGAAAAAAATACATATGTACATCATTGCATTTGATCAAAAGTTACTAATAACTGTATGAGCTAAAACTATCACATACCAAATTCTCTATTGATAGTTGAAATTGTCTAATTTCACGGAGTGTTTCATTATCTCTCTTCACTTCATTTACATACTGAGCCAAGTCCTAGAGCACCAACCAGAAAACGAAGAAAGAAGTCCAAAACAGGCCACTTTAGTACATTATTTCAGCAAGTTTATGTCTAATTCTGTCTTTGGCTTATCTTCACATTTAAATAAATATATGCATACATATATACAAGTACATACATGATGTTTGTGAATTACCAATCTGTCTGCCTAAATACAGAAAAAAAGCCTCTGCACATCTTAAATCAAATTTACAGCTTTCTTCATTGTATCTGTTCAAATCCAAGTCCTGTAGCAAGAAAGAGGAAAATGTACTGCTTTGTTTTTCGTTTTTTTTTTTTCTTTTAAAGGGCTGACTTTTTCTGGACTTTGTTAAAGTCTTATTCTAAAAACTAAAGATGGAAATGTAATTTATGCAGTACAGCTGTGGCCTAAAGAAAGCAATCAACAACATTCAATACCCGATAATAGGAAAGAAGGTAAAAATAGAATATATTAGAAAGCATATATGCTCCTCAAAAGTAAGGTTTTAATCTATGTCAAGGGATGCATATTAGGAGGGAGGTAAGAAGCTACTGCACAGTAATCGCGTTGTACAGCAGAAAGAAGATATTACACAGATTTTAAAAGCGTCCTTAATGGGATATACTACTTAAAGTCACAGGTTGAGATCATTATTGTCTCCCTTACCAGAACACATAACGTACACATTTCACTAAAGCCTTTAAACAACTTTGAAAGTGCTTGAGTAATGGTGACAATTTGCTGGGGCTTCTCTGTTTATGGCTAGAGATAAGGAGCAAGCAGCAGTGGTAATTGGTGAGGTCAGGGACGCTGAGAGCAGTGGTTAGGAAAGGTATTCTGATCTTCACAACTTGCTTTTACGGTGTCCTTCAATATGGCTACAAATTTGGGAGGGTAAGAAAAAGACACATCTTCCAAGACATTTTTATTCAGAATCTAAGAATAGTTGCAATCATCACGCTAGTTTCCAAAAGGAATCCAAACAGGATACATTCACATCAGTCTTAAAAGAGTTGGTGTAGAAATTAAATAACCTTTTTATTGTTGCTAAAAGAAATCTGACAGTCAGATTTCTTTGCCACATTTTCTTTCCAGGGTGCAGTACCATCTTGTTTTCAGCTTTTTTCCAAGAATTGTTTTCAAGCAAACCAGAGCCTTTAGAAGCAACAAATCTATGTTGCACAGCTACTTCTACTCCTCTGGCAGGGCTTACTGGTATAATTATATGGTATAATTGGGAGGGAAATGATGTTGTGACCTTAATGAGAGATGCCAGTTCCTGCAGAATTATTTATTATTATTATTATTATTATTGGCTGGCTGGCGGGACACAACTGCCACAACCATTCTGACAAGAGTTTTCTTAATTGGTCTTATTTTGAGTCCAGCCATCACCAGAAACAATGAAGCACATACTCAAAGAAGAAAGAGAAGAAAAAAAAAAATAAAACCATGGTTGTTTTCCTAGCCAATTACCAGCAACCAAGATGCATGCCTTGCCACCAGATGGAAGCAATGCTGTGCCACTCCCATTTCAGGCATCTGCCTTGGGAGATTATCATGCTAGTGCTCTCTGCATTCACTACACAGAACTGGGAAACAAAAAAGGGGAGCCAAAAACCTCATTTGTGAGCTAGTCTATATTCTAGGAATTCAGGTAGCAGAACAGGCAGCTGCGTGACTGAAAACCTACCTATTCTGACTTCAGTGTCTCCTGTGGACGACATAGATTACAATAGAAGGAGATATGACCTTTACTGTGTTGGCTTCCCTCCACCACAGGATGGAAAAAACTCAATTCCACAACATGAATTTCACAACTCATGTTAGTGAAGCCAACTGAAGCAGAAATTTCACTGTACAGAGGAACACGAAGTAATATTAAGGTAGCACTGCTCTTCTATAAAGCATATGTTTGTGCCACTTCCAGGTGAATGTACAGTGACAGGTACTATACCTAAATTTCAAGGGTAAAGCTGCAGAGATCATAGAAAAACAGTCTTCTAAAGCAAGATGTCTTCACCTCATTGGGAAACCACTGACCTTGATTAGATTTGGTTTAGAGTTATAGATATAGTCCTACATTTTGGAACTAAGACCAAATTTTTTGAAACACCTGCTGCTTACCTCAATACATGACAGCAAAGTGATAAAAAAAATAAACTGAAATGAGGAAGCTCCATTTCATAAATGCTCCCTTCAGAAAATTACTGAATTTGTTCCAAGATGTGAGCAAAGCCTTCAACTACGAACTCACAAAGTACACAATGACTTGAGAAAACATCTATTTGATCTGTTGTGAAGAACATTATATTTTCCAGGAAATATAGTTATGAACTACCATTTTAACTGCCAACACAGATATAAACACTTAATCGGCACAAACACTTACCTTCATTGCATCAAGCGCCAGTTTTAGATTTGCTTTTTCCATGGGATCTGTAGTGTGCTTTACCAGCTCCTATTGATACAAGTAGTTAAAACTTCTCACCCATTGTCTGCCAGTTATAGACTGAAGTTATTATTCCGTGCACCATCCCTCAATGACCACCAACCCACTCCACTCAAAAAAAAGAAAAAACCCCACACCAAAAACAGAAACAATCAGAGAATTCACATTTTCTTCTCCACTGTGACCAACTCTGTAAACAGAGCTAGGACTGTAGCAAACAAATAATTGTCAAAGATGATTTAAGAATGGTATAGTCTAAACACCAAGATTTGTATTAATGAACAATCATTAGAAGCAAATTTGGTCTGCATAGCACTTCAGTATTGCCAATCGGATCAATAGTTGAGTTCATTTGCTCACTGCTGTCCAGTGCATAATCCCATTCCAAGGTATTCACTTGGCTGCAGAGGGGGACACACGCTACCAGTAAGATCTCAGGTAAATGAATACCTACCTAAAAAGTCACTGTTTCATTATGCCTAAGACAAAACTGACTCAGAGGACACATTTAAATCACATATAAACGTTCACAGAATTTTTTTAGCCACTTCCCTTTAGGAAAATAAAAGGATTTTTTTTAATTTTCTTCTGAAGTTAAGAAGTAACCTCCTAGGGAAACACAATGCTTCTTTTTCATAATTTGAGAATAAAATTATACATCCCAGCTAGCAAAATATCTTCCTAAAATCCTAGGAAACGAAGGAGTATTTATATTTCATATTACAATTTTAAGAGTTTTTTTTCATTTAAAGTCTATAAAATATTTTTGAACAATGTACACTGTTATTACACGTTATCTCAAACATTAGACCACAGTCACACATTGTATTTCATCTTCTCATAAAGTAAAGGTTGATTATAAAACTATGATACAGGTGCCATGCTTTTTAAAAAGCAGTTTGATCATTCGTTTTGTTCCAAATTTCTGTTGATCGAAATGTTGATGATTCAGAAATATTTCAAAAATTTAATATACAAAATGTATGTTGTTTCATGGAGTCAAAATTATACTTCACATGCAAGCAGTAGATCTTTTTTAAAATGACATTTTACAAGCATCAGCAGGGTTGACAGTCTCATATAGTAATATATTTCTTTGCAGCTGAACTAATGAGTCTCCTGGCACAGCCATCAAATTAAATTTATAAGACTCTCCACCCTTATTATAGGACTAACTGTGAGAGCTCGCGCTTTGTGGGTTATAACAAGAAGCATTTCAAAATAAATATGGCTTTATTGTAATTTATGACAGCAGAAAAGCATCTTAAAAGTATGCTGTAAGTATGGTTCAGCTTCTTCTTTGGGGGATAATGGTCCACATTTCAAAGCACCACGATTATAGCGTGGTACTACTAACCATTTTAAACATACCAAGAATGAAAGGTTCAGATACTGGGAAACGGCTGTGGTTTTTCATCTTTCTCAAATATGCTTCAGCTCTGAGGAATCATCTCTTTAAGAAAACCTGCACTTCACTGGGTTTTATTTCATAACAAATCAGTCTCAAATCTATGGAAATGTCAGTTACCTCCCTTTGATAAAGGCTTTTAGCTCTCATTCTTATAAACCACCAATGATAAACAATCACAGTTCTGTTCTTCAAAAATAAAATACCTGGAGCAGTAGGTGGTATTTTAGCACCCTTTGCATTGGAACCACTAAAAGATCTCGCAAAGTAAACTTCCCATTATTGGCCCTCTTGGAACATTCCTAGTTTGAAACAAAAAAATAGATTAGGACGAGAGTTATAAAAAAATTAATTTCCATGAATATCATTTTAAAGTGATACATGGGCTATGGTAATAACTATAGTAAATTTGAGATAAAGGCTTTCAACGAACTGGGACAAAATAGTTGATAAGACAATAAAATCTGAACAAAGACTGTGTCTAGACATTTGTTCTTGGATATTCCCACAGCACAAGAAAGAGCATGGAATAAACATCACAACAGAAATTAGGCATAGGACTGAACTGAAAAAAAGACATTGCCTATAAGCGGAGCGAAGAAGGCAGATGTTGCAACCACCTTAAAAAAAGCAAAAGACAGTTTTGGAAGCAAATGCTCTTGAAAGCCCTTTCTGGGCACCCAGAGGAGGTGACTAGGGATATCCAGAACAGATCTGCTACAGTTATACCAGTGTCTGAATTTCCTGCTTTCTGTGACAAAAACAAACAGATCTGTGGATGGATGGGAACAGTCTACCTTGACTTTTCCAAGACTTTCAATATCATCTCCCATAGCACCCAAATATCCAAGTTGGTATGTTATACTTCAAATGAACGCACTATTAGGTGTATGAAAAACTAGCTAGAATTATTAGTCTCAAAGATCAGTGACTAATATTTCCCATGCAACCTGCTAGATGGTGCAAGTATATGAGGTGCAAGAATAGCTCCTCAATGGTCTGTTCTGGGACTCCTCTCAATAGTTTTAATATTTTTAGCAGCAAAGTGGAAGGATAACCACGGCATGTCCACATACAACACCAAATTGTAGGTGCAGGTGATGCTCTTCAGGGCACATCCAGCAGGAACCTCATGAAGCCATCGAGGAAAAGACAAAGTCCTGCACTTTGAACACACTAACTTGGGACATATTAACCCTGACTGCCAGCCAGCAGCCTAGCTGTAAAGGATTGGGGGGGGGAGGGCCTTAGTAGGCAGCAAGCCCTAAGAAGCTTCAAGATGGGCTTATTTGGCATAGAAGTCCCTCCCACCTTGAGTTATTCTGCAATTCTATATTCTCAGCCAAGCTATGACAAACAGAAGGATATCAGTTCCAAAAAGAAATTCTAACCCTACTACTGCCAGTGAAAGGCTTTACTCACTTCATCCATTCAGGATGCCAGGGTCTGTATCTCAATAACTAAACATTAATTTGATGGAAGGCTCCAATAAATTACAAGGAAGAGAAACTGAGTTTTAATCCACAAGGTTTTTGACTTGGGTGAAAGCAAGGCACAGTTAACAGAACATGCATAATACACATGCACAAACATTAGAAAATTCTTATACCTCTAACTTCAACTTAACATCTTCTTTTGTCTTAGAAATGTTGTCTAAGCATGATATGGCTGTTTCCACTTGACTGCAGTACTGTCCATAAATAACCAATCTAAATCAAAGCAAGAGATAAAGAATAAAGGGAACATTTGCTTGTTTCAGGACAATCCTTGATCATTCTTCACCAGAAAAAATGGCAACAATTCTCTTTTCAACAGCAGCAGTGTTTAAATATGCAAAGATCACATTTAGCCAGACTCCAACAATGAATACAGTGAAAAATATTCAGAAAAATGAAGTTTAAAGCTGCTTTCAAAATGCTGTAAAATCACTGCAATTTCCTTTAACAATCACATGCGTATGCTGCAATAAATGCAGGACTCGTTAAAAGCAGCATAACCACTGTCTAAGAGTAAAACACCATATATTTACAACACTGCAGATTTCCAGGACTGTAGTGAATATATTCTCAAACAAGTTTAATAGGATTAATTGTGCATATCCTTTAAAGAACTGTTAAGTTACCCTAACTGATCCATCTCCAGCAGTTTCTACCGGGTTGCATCATGTGAGCTTTCAGATCCAAATAACAGCGTAAATTAAAAAAAAATACCCAGTAGTTGCCAACAGGACTAATGCTTCGTGGAAGAGTCTGGTTTTATAACAGGGTTCTCCTGACCCTTCCTAAAGTGCTTCTGTCAGTCACATTGCAGAGTTCTGCTTTGTTGTACTTTTTCCATACATTTCTTCAGGTGATTCCTTCTATATGCTTCAAATTCCTTTTTGGGAGGTTCCTATGGTTTTGCTTTCCTTTGGGGCCTCCTAAATTTCTTTATCCCCAACCGAATCTTGGCCATTCATTACACAATTGAAGTGATGACACTGACTTAACACCACTTCTGACAACTTTCAGTATATGGTACAATGCTGGCCATACGTCATGCTGTTTCCCTTTTGCATGATAAATATAAGCTTGAGATTTCTTCTCAGTGTCCTTTGTTGCCTTTTTAGCACACATTTGTAGTGCTACTTTTGAAAAATAAGTATTTTCCAGAACAAGTTCTTGTCCCTATATCCCTTCTAGAGCAGCAGCAAGTCTATCAGCCTAGGGAATAATTCTGTCCTTCTCTGCCAGAAAAGCTGAGATAGAGGACCTTAAAGGCAAGACTGTTTATGGACAGTCTGGCAGGTCCTCTTCCCTCAATAAACAACTCACCTGTCAAACATCTTCCAGATGCTGCTGCTCAGTTCCTCACAAGACCATTATTACTCCAATCCTCCTTCCCCATCACCCTCAAGAAAGTTCAATTAGATCCCACCTCTCTTTTGCACTCTGGACCCAGAAACTCCTTTTTAACCACAACCCAAAGGTTATTTTGTGCTAAGTCAACACTTCAGCTTTTCAGTGAAGTATCACCAGTCCGTAAGTTCATCCATACAGCTCAACAGTTGTTCAGTACTGATCAGTACAAAAACACAATGTGAAAAGGGGTTAAAAATACTGGCAACTAGCCTACGCTCCCATGGCTATCCTGTTATTAGTCTGGCTGTTTTTGACAGTTTGAAGGTGAAGCATGCTTGCTTCGCTGCCACGTTTGACTGCAGGTCAGAGTAAGACCCTAGAATCTTCTCTCCTCTTTCACACCTACCTTCTCTGCTTTCACATTATCACCTCTCCTGTTTTCTTTAACCTGGGATGCCCTTATTATATATCCTTGCCTTATTTCACACCTCTTATGCCTTTGTACCATTCTATCTGTTAAACGATACAGGTACATGCTATAAAATATCGGGGATTATTTGCATGGTTAAAAAAAAGTGCTGTGGGAAAAAAAAAGCTATTTAAGTTTTGTTCAAAATGTAGCTGCTACCTATCTATAGAATCACATAGGCTAGAAATGACCTTCAAGATCATGTTCAACCATCAACCTGACCTACCATGTTCCATCACTAAACCATGTTCTGTAGTGCCATGTCCATATATCTCAAATATTTTCAGGGATGGTGACTAAACCACCTCCCTGGGCACCCCATCCCAACGCTTGAACACGCTCTTCATGAGGAAATCTCCTCATGACCAATCTAAACCTTCCTGATGCAACATGAGACTGTTGGTATGTAACTACGTAACAGTTATGCCAAAACTGGGGGTAAAAAGAGGGAAAGCTCATTAAGTAATAGATGACATTTTGACTTCCAGGCTCATAACACAAAATATTAGCTTTATAATACTGACGTTGAATTCAATTTTATTGTAGAAATATTCATCGAACAGAAGTATAGCAAAACGATTTCACAGATTGGGCATAGATATCATAATTAGTAAAAATTAGTACATAAATCTTACCTTTCCTTGTAGTTAATAAAAATTTGATACAAGTTCTGATCATTTTTGTTAATAATGGAATCACTGATGTCCTGTGTTAGACTTCTGTGAATTTTCACCAAATCCTTAAAAGAGTAATGAGAAGGGGGAAATAATTTTAAAAACAGAATAATCAAAGCTTTGTATATAAAAATAAGTGGCTTCATGTTAGATCCATTAATTGAATAAACTGGAAAACAGATCATTTGGGATTAGAACATAAATTGAAGGTTTGTACATCTTCCATACACTGCAATAAGAAAAGCTGAATTCCAAGAACTACCTATTTAAGACTCATTTATTCTGGCTTGGAACATGCACTGTTAATTCATCTTCATTTTACAATGATAATTTTAAAATTAAGCAAGTCAAGTAAATGCTTCAGTGACAAGATAAAGTAATGATTCATGTCCCTGAGCTGTGAAAAATTAGTTTTGTACATTACATTGGTCAATTAGTGATGTTCTAGTGCTAAGTTAACTGCAATCATAATGAGTTTCCCAATACAGCAGACAACTAATGGCTGAGAGAGAGGCAAGAATACTGCAGAAAGATTTTCTCTGTGAGCACAGTAGAAAAGATTCTTAGATCGCTATTATATAAAGAACGTGTATGCTATTATAGATGACACCAGCCTTAATACTGTATGGATGCTGTCAGAGAAGTCATAAGAAATTAAGTCAAAACAGGTTAAGAAATTCTGTAATCAGGATTATTAAGTGGTATGCAGACCTCTGTAATGAAAAATAGAGGACTGTTTATGAAAGCTGCCAAAGATGGTTTAATGCAGTAAATGATACATTACAAAAATACACAGCACTGAGTTCTGAATTAAGTGAAAGCACTTTGCTTCATACTGATGGAAACTATGAGTATATGTAAGGTCATTCACATCACAGCTGAGGTTGTAGAAGCTTAAAACCAATCAAATTTAGTTTCTAGCAATTGTACAATCATATCCTCAGAATCTTAAATTGCAGCATATAAAGACACTGCTACAGAAATGCTTCCTGATGAATGTACCACAGCAGCACATTTTTTCAGGAGTGTACAGGGACTCAGCTAAGCAGCAAACTTTATTTCAAGTTGAATGTTAAAGTAATACAATGTCTTTAAGCTTCTCTCTCCACCAAAATTACTTGACTTTGATTAAACTAATGCTAACATCATTAAAAGTTAATGAAGTGTCAATACTTCAGCATGTTATGTGTATTTCCATCTCTCTTCCTCCATATGTCTGCATATATCTCAATTCAAATGCAAGCACAGACACACATACAAAAGCATTTCATATGCATACACAGAGATGTAGAGATGCATGCAAACATACAGCCATCTTTACATGTTAAAGGATAGAATTTTGAATTCTGAGCCCTGATGAAAGGCACTATTTAGACTGGTGAGCTGTGACTGGGGGCCTTTTTCCTTAAGAATAAAATGTATTTTGACATCAGCAGATAATTTTGCACAGCTAGCACCCACATATAATCCATATATAAGGAACACAACATCATTCTAAAGCACTGAGTCACCACAACCTTTTAACAGAGGCAAATCTGTCCTGTTTTGAGACTGCCACAACTGCTCTCCACGTTGTTGTTCACTGTAGAGCTCGTAACGGCTATTTTTAGTTTAAAGTGAGCCTCCACTGCCCTCAGTCTTCCTGCTGAGGAACTGCTGCAGAGACAAGGTCTGAGCAGAGAAAACGCTTGCACATTTTTTTGGCTTAAACAAACCCTTTGCTTCTGTCAATGTTGCTGGATGCCCGTGAGATGTTAGGAGTTAGAAATAACCATGACCTTGTAAAAACAGAATACTGAATGCCCACAACAAAAAACAAAGTAAAAAAACCTGAATAGCAGTTTATTATGTTGTGCTAGTTCCAAATTACAGATAAATAGCTTTTGTCCTTTTTACTCCGCTTATCTCAATCATAGAATCATTACAGTAGGAAGGGAACCCTTAAATGCCATCTATCTAGCCCAACTCCTTATTCATTAATAGGGACACCTACCGCTCCACCACGTGCTCAGAGCCCCACCCAGCTTGACCATGAGTGCCTCCAAGGACAGGGCACCCATCACCTCTCTGGGCAACCAGTTCCAGTGCATCACTACCCTTACTGTAGAAAACTTTTCCCTTATATCCAATCTAAATCTCCCATCTTTTAGTTTGAAACTATTTCCCCTTTTCTTATCACAACAGTTTCTGCTAAAATATTTGTCTCCTTTCTTATAGCCTCTTCTATACTGAAAGACTGATCTATCTCCTTACAGTTCTTGAAGGAGTAGTGAGTAGGTTGACCTCTTAGTTTCTTCTTGCAATACATAAACCCCTTTTACATCCCCGTGAAGCACGTCACATTGGCTGGCTTCAAGGCTTTCAAGTGCAGCTAAGTCAGTGTATGTGGGCACACTGCACCTTAGAAAGAGATTTACAGTAGGTGAGGAAGGTCACATAAGAGCTTCATTCACAGCGAATAAGAAATATTACTGTAGGACAGAACATCAATTTGTTTTCAAAGCAAAGGGTTCTCCAAAGGCAGCTGACATATTCTAAGACAAGTAGGTTACTGATATCTGTGGCAGTACTCCGGACTAATGGTCAAAGAGGAGGCAATTGAAGCAATTAAGATTCACAGTGAAGGCTTTAACAGGGAGACAAATATGGAGAGATGTGAGGTATCACCTTATGATTCATCAGCTCAATAACTGCTATAATTTAGCTGCAGTCAGGTTGGTACTAGCTCAGCAATTAAAATATTTTTGCGGACCAGGTTCTATTGAATAAAAAATCCCCAGCACCTCCTCCCATAGCCCTGAGAAGCTGCAGGACATTCCAGAGATAGCCAACGCAGATGATCTTTCATAGGTGATAAAGGTTTGATGTGGTCTGTGGGCCACGCTTTGGGGATTCTTCCTTTACAGTCTGCCTCATAAAAGAACAGTTCTTTCATTTCTCTCTGTTAAGAGAAGCTTCAGACCATGTCTGATGTCTTCCTTTAATGTCAGACAAAGGAAATATATCTGCTGGATACTTATATCAGCTACAAAAATGGTATGTAAAAATTGTCATACTATTGTGAACAGGCCAAAAATAAGTGGGACAAAGTGATAATCACAGGAAATCTTGAAAAGTTCAGTCAAATAATGTCTCCTAGACACTTCAGAGGATTTGCTTTTCCTGTCCAGTGCCAGATTCAGAATCTAAAAGTTATTTGAACATCAAAATGTCTTCAATGACAGACCAAGCTAGATACAAAGATTTGCAGACTCTTTATAGAAATTCTATTGAAAGCACTGCTGAATGTCAAGTGGTAGGCAACATAACAGTGACTATTTTATACAGTCACTCAAATAGCGGCATATTTTAGAAGTCAACGTGTCTTCTATAAATTATCCTCTACGGGACAAAAATGCTTCCATTTGGTTAAGAACAGGTTAAACTTTCTATCTGGTAGGAGAGTATTATTTCTCATTTTATTCCATGAAAAGGACTAAAAAATAAAATATTGTGCATACTCTTTTTCATCAAGTACCCTACAGCTACATAAATCAATTTTGCACTGTATTTCAAATATTCAATTTATGCACTAACATAAAACACTAATATATCATAACCAGATATTAATCTTATAGCTCTTCATTAAATACACAATTACTCACAGGAATGTTGATGAAAACAGTTTCAAACTCTGATGGTGACAAAAACCTTTTCAACGGCACCATAAAAAACTGCAGGGAAAAAATACATACATTGACTGTGTTATATTTTCTAGAATGCTATAGAAACACATATGTAATGTTTCTGTAAGGTAGTAATACTTACTTTTTCTATTGATTCCAGAGTTTCAGTGTATTTCTCCTCAGTTTGTTTTATTTCAGCAAGACAACAACTTCTTACATCATTTTCAGCGTGTTTCTGAAATTACAATGAAGCCAAGTTTATGTTATTAACAGGCACCAAATGGATAACAAACATATTTATTTGTTTAAATTTAGCAATTAGGATAACTGCTTCCTGAATTTTTTCTGCGTCCTGCATCCTCCAAAGATGATAGCAATAACAAAGAATATTTTAACGCTCAATTACCTGATGGCTTTCAGACTTTTACTAAAATTCCACATCAAAGGAACGTTATGAAAAGTTTATGTTTAGACAAAAAGAGCTCAACTGTCTGCATGTACTTCAGAAGCTGAAACACAAGGGCACATTTAACTTACATCCAGACTAAGAAATCTTATTTTAAATACTGAGCAGTTGGTAATTCCATTAAACTTAATGGGACTAACTCATGTAAGTAACTTTACATTGCCATAAATATTCAGCCTAGTGCCTGCACTTATTTACAGCTTTTCCCTTTTAGTTCTCAAGTGGAACTTTCTCTTTGGACACAATGTGAGCACCTCTTTGAACCAGGAAATGCAGTGATCTCTAAGTCCCGCTCTTGCCTGTGTTTGTCTGGGATTTTTCCATGTAAATTAGAAGACTCCTAGGACATTTAAGTATGAGGGTTGCTTCAAAAGTAATGCCTCCTATTTTATGATGTTGGCCAATGATGTCAGAGGTGGATGTTGGTGGTAAAGCAGTAGAGATTGAACTTTCCCACCAATATTCCATTACACTTCGTTGCAGTGCGAAGGATGGCAGCAGAGGGGCAGTCTGACACATGAAGCCTGATACAAAAGCGCAGATGAAACAAAGCCATG
Organism: Aquila spilogaster; assembly: GCA_024606505.1. NCBI lineage: Eukaryota > Metazoa > Chordata > Aves > Accipitriformes > Accipitridae > Aquila > Aquila spilogaster. The sequence goes on along the minus strand of JANHGO010000020.1, from coordinate 22,543,764 downwards.
TCACTGAATTCCTCCATGTGGAAAAAATGGCAACCATTGACATTCATTGATGCTTACTGAGCATTTATGGAGACCAAACAGTCTGTGGTAGTGAGCACAGTGAGGTGGTGGGTGGTGTACTCCAGCAGGGGCGATAACAGCATAGAAGACGAGCCACATTCCAGACAGCCATGCAGGCTCTTGTTCACTGCTGGCAAAAACACACAGCTAACAGTAAATGTTGAAAAATAGAGTTTTGTAGCTGAGAATTTGCTCTATCAAAGAGAGCTATTGTGCTCTTTGTAACTGTTGTAGCTTCCAAGGAAATAAATAGGAGGCATTACTTTCAGAGTGGCCCTATGTAATTATCAACACAGGACACCATGAAAATAATTTACAAGCACTCTTACTGAAGATCAGATCTACAGTGTTACAGTTTCAATAATTTGTAAAGCTCACTTCCAGCTAAAGATTAGATACCCAGAAGCAGGTATGAAAGCATTCATGCCACACAAGTCTTAAAAACAGCTGGGGACATATCTGGGAGACCTGACACAAAAATCAGATAAGCTCTAAAATGTTTTCTCCAGAAACACCAATAAGCAATTGCTTAACAAGCAACAATAACATCACATCCTTCCTGAAGCCTAATTACCAGTCTGTAATATCTTTCTGAGGTCTTTCAGACCATATCTTACATTTCTCACTCTGTGTAGGTGATTCACATCCTGTACACAATAGACCTTATGACCATAGTACTCTTTATGGAGGGAGTCAGGAAGAACTTAACAATCTAGTACTACAGTCCCATGCATTCAGAAAATTACTTTTAACTTTTAAGCAAAAGACTTCTTTCTCTTTCAGCAGTGACAAGACTTCTAGACTCTGAAACTTTAAAAACTAGCTCTTAATATGGCCAAGAGTTATACTGAGCTCACTCCCCTTCTCCACTATCAGTCAAATTGACACATCTTGTAAGTATAACCAAGCAAATAGCTAACCACATTTAAACTGTCCATGAGCCACACACACGTGTTCTTGGGATAGCTTGGCCACAAATAAAGAGTAGGAAATGTATGCAAATTATGTGAAAAGTTTCAAATCATACCAACACATAAAGCTTCATCACTGTATCTTCATCACCTTATCTCCGTTACCCTACTCAGCATTTGTGTCTATATGATTTTACAAGCAATTCCTGCAACTTGAATTTGCTCCTCACTCATCTACCAGGAGCTCCACCTTCTGAATTTTCTCTTTAAACCCTAATTTTCGCAATTATTAGTCTTCCTCCACACCAAACATCAAAGTGCTTTATTTATCAGCTGGAGACAGAAGTAATCAATTCAAAAAAAAAAAAAAAAGAAAAAAAAAAGCAGTCTGTCATTGTAGGTAGAAACATACTTGGTGAGTATTCTCCGATAATCAGCCTCATCTGAAAAATCTATCACTTATTTCTAAATTCTGTCACCATTAATCATACTTAATCTCAATTAAGATTAATTGACATTATTTGGGATTTTAGTTATTTTTCACATTTAGCCTTGTAATATTTGCATCAATACAAACATTGTTACACTCAATGGAGTGTATGACCACTCGCACAACATGGGTATTTGTTGTTCACCAACTGATATGAGTAATGCAAACAAAATCCTAGGATTCCATGTAAAATAACTGGCTTCAGTCTTGTGCTCATCTAACCCAAATAGATCATTCCCATAATCACTTTTGACAGGATTTAGTACATCAATTTTCTATTGATACCACAAAGTTTTGGAATTTGGGTGCAGTAAACAAAAGGAGAGAAGAAAATAATGTGTAAATAACAATACAAGTGAGGAAAATTGCATCTGAAGGTCATCAACTGAGAAAAAAACATAGTGGAATAGATTACTTTGCAAAATAATGATGACAAATCAAGAGTGAGGGAGACACAAAGCATTTTGGCTACTAGTAGAGACTTTCAAAAGCATTAGGTGCTTCTGAATATCTGCACGAAGACTGTCCTGTGCTAATCTTTTTCATATGCAAGGAATTCTTGTAGGAGTATTCAAATGAAAGAAATGTGTTAAATCATCATATTAGCACGCAGTGCATTTATAAACCTGAGATGAAATTATCACAAAGCAGAAATAATTACCACATTCAATAAAGCTGCCGGAGCAAAGCAACTGTAATGTCTCCATTCATTACATGTTGTGGAAGAAATACTTAGCTGTACTATGTTTTCATGTTTCATTTATTTTCTATTAGAAACAAACATAAGTCTGTTTCATCTGAAGTATCTCGGCTAAGATGCAACCCAATTTAAAGCATGTAAATTTAAATTCTATATTAATCGTTTGCTAGAAAGGCAGATAGGCAAGAATAGCATTTGTAATCAGAAAGAAAGAACCAGAGAAAGTTTACAAGCTGCCAACTGTCAGAGATTACCAACTATACAGTAGAAAAAACGCCCACATCCATTATGTGAATTCCAAATCTTTTAAGTTTCAGTATAAAATGAAAATAAAACTATAGTAAATAATTCCTGCAATTCAAACACTTCTCTAAAACATCCTACTTGCAACTGAATGTGACTTGATTAGATACGAAGTTTTTTCATCTCAAACTTTATTCAGTTATTTCAAAAGTCTAACATTTTCTCATTAAACAGAAGTAAGCAAAAAGCTAAAAACTAACAGGTTTCTCCTCTTCTGATTTTATGTGTAGTAGCTGCAGAATACTGTATTAGCAGAAAAACAGACTTGAAAACATTTATACTTGAAACTACACAGTTATAAAGACTAAAACAAATCAGTTCGCTTTTCAAAGGATTTTTGGTTGGTTGGTTGGTTTGGGTTGTTGATTGGGTTTTTTAAACAGAGAGTGGTAACTGCAGAAAACAAATCACATCACGTATCTTTTATACCTGTATTGGAAATACACACTAATTAAAAAAAGAAATCAAAAGAGGAAGGTCTCAAGAATGTTTCACTTCCTCAAGTAATATCTTCGTGTTTGTCATTTTCAAGATTAATTGTCCAAATTATGGCTGAAGAAACAGTGCATACATATATATATATATTTTTTTTTTTTAAACTTTTGAAGCAGTTAATTTAATCACTTTAAATTAAAGTAGCTGGTAAATATTACTATTAGTAATCAGTAATCTTATATTTCAGTTAAATAAAATACATTTCTTTCAAAAAATTACCATAACTAATGTTCAACCCTTGGCCAAAAGAGACCACAAAATAGGAGATAATGCATTGCACACGACAGATCTGCATGCAATTAAGCATGAGTGAGGTTTCAGTGAAACTAGCTATGAAGAGGCAATTTCACAAACGTTAAATAAATAATCACTCTTGTGCAAAAGAGTTATTAATTAGAAAACATACAGGTTGCTGTGCTGCTTCATCTTTCATTAGGTCTTCATAAACCTCCCCACCTTCATCTTCTCCATATACACAATCATACAGTTCCTCATCTTCATCAACACCAGTTTCACTGAAAGGAAAAAGAAAAAGAAGAATTAAATAAAAAAAAAGCTGTGCAGCACAGGCAAGTTACAATGCCAGCTCTGCAAAGGAGCCTTTCTTATAGGAAAAAATTGCTGTGGTAAACAAAGAGAGAAATTAATAGAAATATCTAGTGAAAAGAATCAATAAAGGAAAATTAAGTCCACTAATTGTCTTTCCTTGAGATTTAAAATATGATTGTATGAGATCAACACAATAGTGAAGATTGAATGAATTTACAACCACATAGAACTAGCTAGGCATGAAAAGCAGCTTGTCAGGACATACCACCCCGCCCCACTCTTCTCTTCATCCCTTTTCCCACCACATCCAGAGGCAGGGTAGCTGCCCCTTCTGACTGCCTGGCATCCCACTGCAATGCAGGACAGTGGCAGAGGTTTCCTTCCCTGTCTAAAGAAAAGATTGTTCTGGGGGTAAAATACAGAAAAGACTGCAGAGCAAGAAGCTGAGAGCCTGTACCTCCATACCATAAGCAACCTTCAGCTACCCAAAATGATAAAGCGTCCTTTCCAATTTAAAATGAGGTATTTCAAAGAAAAAAAAATGCAAAACAACACAAAAGAAATGTCCTCCTCTTACGCAGACAACATAATTAGCTCCACAAAAAGTCAGTGCTCAACTCTACCCTCAGGTAATTTAGCTTCATTAGAGTCAGTCCTGCAGGAGTTTTGCCTCATTTACACTAAGACTGTACACAGTCCATAAAACCTCTTGCACCCACATTTCTTAGGTTACATCTACAAAACAGCTAAAAGATAATGAAAGTAATTTGGTCATAATAATACAGAGACTTGCTCAGATTTGCTAATAATTTGGGGATTTTGTTGTTGGAAGGCAACACTAAAATTCTTCAGAGTGAAAAAAAAAAAGAGTATCAGTCCACTCAGATGCAAGACTACAATTAGAAAGGACAACTATTTCAGTAAGTGAACTGTCTGCATGAACTCAGGAAGCATATCATAAATTCCACTGTAGGATTTTTCCTTCTTTATAGACAAGTAAAGAAAAAAATCCATGGTATGAATAGCAGCAACATCAGAGCAAGAGACATACAATGTGACCCAGGCAAAGAGAGTGGGATGGAAACCAGCGAACCAAGCACTGGTTAAATTTAAGCTTTGTGACAGCATGCTCTGATGCTAGCTCTTATCCAGCATGATTCCTAGGGAATCTTGAGAAGTCTTAACTACCATTATACAGTATTTTCATGTCTATCCTACTTCTGCCTCAAAGCCAATGTAAAAATTGGCTTTAATTCATAATCCTGCAAACTCTTACCCAGAAAGGTAAACGCATATATACAAACAATTTCATTGCATTTTCTTTGCAAGACTAAGACAATTTCTTTGGGTTCCTTAAAACTGATACCATAGTTCTCTGAAAGCATTCTCATAGCTCAGACAGATAATTCAAAAATGTATTCATTATTCACCTAATTACCTGAACCCTTTACAAAACATGTTTCTTTAAATATATAAATATATTACAATCTTCAGATAAGCTCTCATAATTAATTCTTTCTGGTCACCATAATGACAAACTAAAAAAAAAAATACCAAACTAACATCCCTTTTTTCATTAAAATTATGTGTTCTATAACTTCACATAAATAGTAGTGTTTAACTGAAAACCAAAATCTTTCATTTAACTAAGGGTTTACAACATACTCGATCAAATCAGGCAGACATTTGTAGACATCTTCATCATCAACGCTTTCTTCTGTAGGGAAGGGCCTATAGAAAGAAAAACACTATAAATTAGTATAGTTGCAAAGTGGTTTTGGTTTGGTTTCTGAAATTTTCATACAGATAACACAGTTCATTAATGTTAACATGTTTTATTTTCCCTTCTTTACTTGATAAGCAGTGACATAGATATCTAGGTTTGTATATATGACTTGATACTTCATAAAATCCCCACTAATAAATATTATGTCAGCTTTTACAGTGAAGTATGAATTTTTAGCACAGGACATGGATTACAGGACTGGGAAGGCTTTTGGGTCTGTTTTGGGTTTCTAGGTTTTTTTTGTTTTGTTTTGTTTTTTAAACATCCATTCACACAAGACTGCTGAATTAAAACACACAAAGAAAATGGAGAATTTCAAATCTAAAGCATGCAATCCTTCACCTCCTCTCACAGCCGCAATTAGAGTTCATGAAGTTCACTTAAATTAATTTGTTGGTGGGGTTTTTCAGTTTGTTTGATTTTTTTTGTTTTGGATTTTGTTTCTTTTTTACAACAAGAATCTCACCAATGTGGCAGTTTAGGTTACTTCTAGAAAATAGAAACAGGAAAAAATCTGTTCTTCATATAAATCAGCAGTCAGATTTACAGTCTATATTACAATTATCGCAAACATTCGATAACGCTAACTACTCATTTGTTCACTCCATGTTTCAGCACAAGAAGGCTTCAGGCACTTCAGTAAATGTACCGAAAATGGAGGATTCCCTTTGGAATCAGTTTCCAAACAAACTGTGAGACAGACTTCTGCTTCTTCTGCCAGATCATATAAACTGCTGTTAAAAAATTCCATGTCTACATACACGGCCCCCATCAGCATTTCCAAAGAGGACCACGCAGGAGGCATTATTCACACCATTTACTAGGCCAATAGCATACCTTATTCCTGTGCCAATTGCAATAGGAGTGCGGGAAAGTTTTGAGAGTGTTTCTATCACCTGGAGAAAAAGAAGGAAATTAACCATAATTAGTTGTAGAATAGAAGCATAAAAACTCTATCTTTTAATCAAAGCATATGATACGAGAAGACACAGAATCTGGCTGTGCCAAATACTGTGTGATGCAGACTTCCGCAGATTTCCCACGACATGATCTTCAGTGCTTGTGTACAGAGGAAGTGACGGAAACACAAAGAAACAAAGGGAAATTTCTGATTTATAATTTTCAGCACCAGTGGGGGGAAAAAAAAAAAGTAGATTTAGAACAGATCATGTAGTAGTTTTAAGTTAAACGTGCACATAAATTGCATCAGCCTTGCAGACTGCTCCGGACTTTATCTACAGAAACATTTCATTTGAGCGTTTCCGAAGGCTGACCAGAAGAGGGAGCCAAACTACAAGTGGAAGAGCCCTTTTCAGGACTCCCTTGAAAAGGAAAGATTTCTATTAGCCAAACAGGAAATGAAGCTATACATTTGAGTCCATAGCTCTGTTTATTTTTAGAAGATTGCAGCAGTGTGGGAGATCTCATTCTAAGAAAATACTTCCCATAAGTGCTCAAGGTTATACAGAAGAGAGGAGAATATTAGGGAGGGCAGAGGAGGATGTCTGGTCATATATAAAGAGTCATTTTGCTGCCAGCTGTAATAAGAGACCAGCTCACACTCTACCTAGTATGTCCTCTATGTTGCAAATAGTTTCTCTTATTTTGAGCACTATCAGATTGACAAGTCTCATTTGTCAGTGAGAGAAAAGAAGCCAAAATGACACCCAGTAGGACAAGGTCCCCTGAACATCCCAGATATTTCAGGTTGACTCAGTAGAACTTAAAACTCAGATTAAATTCAAGGAAAGTCTCTCGAGAAGGTTTGCGCCAGTAGTATTAAAATTCAGGTGTAGCAATGGATGTTCCATGGACATTGTGAATAAAGTTTACAAATAAAATTAATTATTGCTGAAGTTCTAATTGCAAGACTAGCCTGATCATAAAGTGCATAGAGTTAAAAGTATATCTCTCAGAGGAAGGACAATGACACGTTCACACAGGAAAATGACAAAGTAAAAACCACACAGAATAACCACCAAGTACAGAGCCTAAATTCAAGTAAAAAACTTCCAAAGTGAATCAAGTTTTATTTGTGGAGAACAAAATTGAAAAATGAACTGAAAGTTTTACCACTCCAGTAGAAGAAACACTTGGGGTTCATTTACGGTGTCTGGAAAACTAACACAACAGAAAATCTGGTTTTGCTGTACAGAAATGACAAAAAAAAAAAGGAAGGAAATACACTGTGTACATAATCAAAGATGACAGCACATCGATTCCCCCAGAATAGGAGAACTGAAATACATCCTAGAAAAAAAATTTTGAAAGCTGCAAGAAAAGTGAATAATAATGTTTATTAAAAATTATTTTACATTATTCAAAAGGTCAAAAAGGAAAAAGAAAAATACTCTTAAAAGTTCTGTCTTATTTGAAACCAGATGAGTTCTGGTTTAGATACCAAAAGAACAACCTGTCTCCTGCACAGAAGTTATCAGGTTTGCGAACTGGGCAAAGACTGCTGAGCCGTATGAGACAAGGCTCCACAGGAAGTCAGTCAAAAATTCAATAGCCAACAAAGTGATCTGTCCTGACAGATGGGTGAATATTGACTGGCAAAATAACAGGAAAAGAGGTTTAATGATTATTGAAAAAGTGCAGGGCACGTCTGGTGAACTAAACATCCCTCTCCTGTTTCAACGTGTAATTTCTCGGCACACAAAACATCTTCTTCAAACAGTTCCACCAGCCCACGCAAATCCTTCTCCTAAAGGGATTCTCACTTATCTGGTGTAATCAAACCCAACAGCTATATAGCTTACTCTTTGTACATAGCTATGGTTTGTTTCAAAGTAACATGAAACAATCTGGACAAACAGTATGAATTTTAGGAAGATAATGAGCAAACACTATTCCCAAAAGATACTGTCAGTGTGTATTTTGCAGCTAACGATATGCACACAAACAAAAGATTTGGAAATTAAGAGAATACACACTTTTTCAGAAACCAATGTGAAATCCTCATAGAAAAAAAAAAAAACACAAAGGTGAAGAAACCAGAGAAGTGTCTGAGAAAATACACATAGGAAAGGAACCACGACTGGAAAAAAAGGTGACAGCTAGTAATTTTCACTGTTCTTGTAAAAAACAGAGCGTCTGGCACTTTATGAAGAGGAAACTATCATGCTAGGAAGCTAACAGGCAGAATTCTAACACAACCTGAGCACTGGATAATCTGTTAAGAAAAAAATGGCAATCATTACAGCAGCTGTCAGTGTCTCAAGATATACTGCGTTCCCCAGAAGGAGGTGATGAAGTGTGGCTACACAAACGTTGTAGAAGGAGAAAGCACTAGGCAGAGACTTCTATTCTTCTCCATGAAAACAAAATAGATAAGAACCAAAGGTCTCTAATGACCCAGTGTTTTTAGGATTAAAATACATAACTGAAAACAGCTGCAACTTCTACAAAATACAATTTGATGCTTGCCTATTGACCACTCCTATTAAAGTGCAACTTAAAACTCTGACTAGAAATATAATGATTTCTACCCAAGGGTTCTGTTATTGTTTTCTGGGAAGTTTTGCTGGGTTATTTCTCCTCCCCCTTCGAAGAATTATGAGAAAATGTCAAGATAGCTGCCACAGCTACACAAACAAATATATGAACCTATCACTTCTGGTCAACACACCAGGCCTAATTCAACGCCACACGTATTTATTTGCTTCAGCATTAAGTGGTGCAAAGAAGGTTTCTGCATTTCTCCTGCATGAAATCTCAGTTCTTTGTTGTTAACGCACTGCAGAAATTTTTCAGAGTCCCCTTATTTCTGGGTCTGTAGGGAAGGTCTTGGTTATGGACAGGCCAAGGTGTCAGAAGAATATCAGAATTTCACCAGAAATTCACTAAAATTACCAAAGTATCCACAGTAAAATGTCTGACTTCAACAAACTGACAGAGAAGAGTTTCCTAAGCAGCTCTACTTTGAAGCCCAACACAGTTGTTGTGGGGGAAGCTATAATACAGAGCAATTCTGAACTCCAAAATTACAGCGTACCACCCATATGAATGTTCAAAACATCCAATTTAATGCTTCTCATGGTTTTTTTTTTGTTGTTGTTTCTTTTTTTTTTTTTCTCCATATTCTCTTGCACTCAGAGGAACTTTAACCCATTTTACCCCTTAACCCCAGAAGTATTTGCAGTTCTCTCCCATAGCAAGGCCTCAAACCCTCCATTCAGACAGATGTTCCTGCCTAGGCTGAAGTGGATCCCAGCTTCTAGTGTAAAATTAGCACTTCTTGCTTGTACAAAGTCCAGAACAACAAAAGTTCCATAGCTGGGACTATTCTACAACAAACAACTGTACAAAGGGCCACAGGGACTCTGCACACCCAGTATTACCAGGAATAGGCACCAAGAATTAGATAATGAGTTAAGATTCTAGTTATGCTGTTTATGTTCTACCAATCCATGACATTAAAAAAACAAACTTTATATTCCAAAATATCCTACAACAAATATATTCAATCATTTAGTCAAGCTGGAAAGCTCACTAACTCTACATCTCTCCTACAGTGAACCAGGAACTGGTAGGTGTTTGCAAGAGGCTTCCAGTCACAAGAGGAACCTCTCCTAGCACACACTTCCATGTGGCTGCCTCCCACTGACTAATTCTGTCACACAGAGGTTAAGCAGTTCTTTGGAGCGTGGCTTTGAAGTGACTTCTAAGAAGATGTGAACATCCAAGCCTGGTTCTCAGTATACAGCCAGTTTAGGCAAAACATGGCATGAAATTCAAAATTAGGGCCCTGCAAGAGGAAGTGTACCTTGGCCCACAGCCCAGTGAGGAACACTGCTCCTCAGCCTTATTTCAGGCACAGCTGGCAAGAGCAACAGCCTCGTGCAGCCCATTAATTTCTTACTTCAATAATTACTCCAGATTTTTTTTGGCTTGGTATTTATTATTGTTTCACTTGACTTAGTGTTGTAGGTCATACTCTCCCAGTTTACATTAGGACTTCTGTATCCCTTGCCAAAATGTTATTTTGTAATTTCCTGCTGCCATACTCCACAGCCAATCATCTCAAGTATTCCTGCATACACCTACCACAGCAGTACACTAGAGGGACTATTTTACTTCTTTCCATAGTCATAATGTCTTAATTTAGAATCAGTCTAAGTAATTTTGTGGGATCACTTCTTAATCTTGTTTCTTAAAAAGCAGCTTACAAATCCTGCAATTCAAAAGCAGACAAAATTCACTTCAGAATTACTTTTCCTCTTTTAGAATAGATAAAATATATAATTTTGTGGCTCACTGTTTCCCCAAACAGGGGACATTTCCTTGCTGCTGACAGCTGTTTTCAGGACTAGGCCCATATTTACATTTATGATGTTTAGCTAAACTGAAAATATTAAGTCATCTACAAGTGCTGATGGTAATAGTTTCAGAATTCATACCAATAAAACTTAGAATACACACAGGTTAAAAGAAAGCAGTCCTGTTTTCATGTATGCACTTCAACAAGGACGTGTTTTTCTAACACTGCAAAAGTCACCAAGAATTCATAACCGTATTATATTTCAAGTCTTGTCTTCAAAATCTCAGTATCCTGTTTAGTATTTCAGTGCTACATTTTGTTGAAAAGTTAGCCCTCTTCTCTCCCTTGAAGAAAATTTATTTAGCCAATATATACAGACAGAAATAAAGCAGTTACATTTACCAATGAAAAATATTTCCAATACTAGCTTACTTCTTGACATGTTATTTTGAAACATGCATTTAAGTTTCTTCCCAAACAGGATTTACTTTACTACATCAAATTCTGGGGATGGAAAAAAAAACCCTTCAGTTATACAGGAAAACTAATCCTTCAGAGAGCTGATTATCTCTTTGGCTCTGATCAATCTCCATTCCATTTTCTTTAAGAAAACTGAGGTTTGTAGCTACATGTCTAATGTTCTCTATCAAGTGACTCGCTGTTAACTACTTTACAAGTAGTTGTAACTACTCTCAGACTAAGGTCTATGCGTGAAAGACAGTCTCATAGCTGCCTAAGACTGCCTAAGTTTAGATGACACCAACTCAAAAGAAACTACAGAACTGTTGTTTGCTTCCTCAGAAGCAAGTCCACCTGTAGTTTGTTATTCAGAATGTTTTTCTGTCTATGCTTGACTAAGTCTGAACATCCCTCACTTTTGTATGCACTATCAGCATATTGACCCTTTGTCACTTCAAGAATCAGTTCCTTCAAAGTGTGTCTAAAACACATTCAAATTTCTATTGACAATGAAGGCACTTGCTCAATTAGGTTATACAAAAAAAAGCCACATTTTATTCTGCAAGTCTATGTGAACTTCCAACTGTTTTCCCAGCAAAACGTGTCAGCAATACAAAACCAGTAATACAAAATGAATTAGGAACTTTCTGAGACCTAAATAAGAAGTATTGAAAGTTAGAGATTCCTGAGATATGTGCACTTTAATATTAACACACTTCCCACAGTTTACGGGCAGATTCTAGAAAAAACAAAAAGCTAAATCAAGTTTAAACTGAATGTTCCTAGGGGGTGGGAGGCAAACTCTGAATTACTTGGAGAAGACTTACACAAGGCCATGTATCATATTGAGTGTATCATATTGAGGATGCTTCAAAGCCAGTACTACCACTCATGCCCTCATACCAAGCATTTTTCAAGAAGCTGTTTTCACTTATGCATCCCATTGTAGGCAAGATTAAAAAAAAAAAAAAGCAAGAAATCTTCATTTTGCATATCTGTCACTCAGAGATAAGATGAAATTGCTACACAAGTTTGTTCTCAAACAACTTATGTTAATAAAGAGTGTTTATCATTTGCTACTCTGAGGAAAGCATCTGCAGTTTACCAGGCCCTGGACAATCATGGATCCATACTTCATTTGGCACAGAAGGGGGGAGTGCATCTCTTTGTATTTTACTATAATACATCATTTTTCAAGGCCAGGTTGGATGGGGCCCTAGGCAAGCTGATCTAGTGCCTGATTAAGTGGCTGGCAACCTTGTCTGTGGCAGGGAAGTTGGAACTAGATTATATTTAAGGTCCCTTTCAACTCAAGCCATTCTATGAATCTATGATTAACTTTTGGACCAAAAGACATCCAGGAACTGTTACATTTACATTTGATTTTAAGTTTGTTGATAAATGCAAAAAAAAAAAAAAGACATTTGGCCAGACACCTCCAAGCTGATTACGTGGCATAATACGCTTCAGATGCGTTAGGTGTGTTACATGCATCAGTAAGTAAATACGAACATTTTCTCTCCAATCTGACTTGTTCTAGCATTGTGTTGGTATTCTCTGCTAGTCCAGGTTAGTTTTAATCAAAGCACAAGCCTCTAGGGAAGGAGAAAAATGAGAGGTATTCCAAAAAGGCAGAAAAAAAATGAAAGCTCCAATATGTATGGCCTAAAAGCAAACCTAGTTTCACACCTCTAACAGGCCATTATAAACAAAAAGCTAATTTCAACTCCCAGCTTTGCAAATATGCCTCTACTAAATACTTCCATGGTGTACACTGAGATGTCAAAGTCATACAGACACAAACACATGAAAGAAAATTTACAGCCTTGGCACTCTCACCACCACCTCATTAGGAACACCACGATCTCCAGACCCTCAGCATACAGAAGTGTAGAAATGTTTGTTTTTGATTAAGCAAAACTTCACATAGCACTGAATACTGATTTCCATCTCATTCAAATTAAGAAATACAAGCTCTAGGTGTACAGCAGAAGAGTACGTTGAAGTCATTAATTTCCTACAGGGGCGATCACTAGCTGTGGGACGCTGTCTGTCTCCTTACTGATATCATCTCCAGCTACCCAATTTTGGTGTCTCTCACTGTGTCAAATTTTCATTTCCACTGAACTACATCCACCAGAAATATAACAGAGGAATACATTATCCTTTCTCATGTCATCATAGCACTGGCATTTCAGAAGCAAATAGCCAAACTACCCCAGTGAATCACAGCAGAGAAATTCACAACTGCGAGCCAAGTTTTTTGTGACTGACAGGAGCCTGCCAGTAACTCTGAAGAACAGTTTGAAACCAGGTGCCAAATGCTTATGTAGAGAGAGAGCAAAGGTAAAGCAACTGCTGTAAAAGCTGTTCTTGGCAGTCATGCGTGTTTCCTCTGAAAACAGCCCCAGCTCCCATCTGCAAGAGGAGACCTCCGTCCTGCTGCTGTGCTGGTTGGGGGAACGTATGATGGCTTAGACATGGATATCAGGGCACGAACATTTTCTCCTTCTCTCTTAGGCAGGGTTTAGGTACCATGTGTGCATTGCCTTGGGGAAGGCTCATCCCTCATCCATTTTCTTCAGTGTGTCTCCAGTGTCTTCACAGATAAGCAAGTAACAGGAAATTCTTTCTCTAGACAGAAGAAAAGAAATAGCCAAGACAAAAAAAACCCTCCCCAGTGTTGCCTCCTCCTGTTTGTAGATAAGCTAAGTACAGAGTTGCAAACTAGTGGGACTTCAAAAGCCCTGGGGAATCAACAACTATAGAAGATGCAAAGTTTTTCTCCAAAGCCTTGTGAAAAGGAGAGGTGAGGCAGGTGGCTTGGCATGAGGAAGGCAAGCAGAGCTGAAGAGATCATTTTAAGAAAACAGTCTGGAAGATATGAGAACAGAAGATCTGGTGTCCATAAGGACAGGGCAGGGCAGGGCATATTTATGTATGTATTATGAACATTTACATCTTGTTGCGCCGCTAGACAGAGGCATTTCATTCCCTGCTACAGTATCTCAGAAGAGTTCTAAGTTACACTAAACAATGTCTGATGTCATATTCTTAAATTACAGATGTGAGGTACCTAGAGCACTTTTCTCTAGGACTGTTGTTTGAAATAGAATTATGAATGCAGCTTCCAGCAATATCAGAGGGCAGGCAGGAAGCCACGCTGACCAAGCCCATCTCCCATCCCTTTAGCTCACTGAACATTTTGAACATTTCATCCCTCTTACAGGGAGCAATAGCTCAGATCGCTCCAGCTCCTGAGTGGGAACAGTGGGACTGGGGCTGCACACGCAGCTCCTGAACATCGCTTATGATAAAATAAAAGGAGAAACAAAACTGAATGCTCTCCAGGAATGCATAACAAACAATCTCATTATTAGGAATATAATAAGCAAGACTTCAATAACCAGCATTCAATTATGCACACCAATCCCTAGCCATTACACAAAAATTGTGCTTCAAATCCCATTTTTTCAAGTTCAGTCCATGACAAGGCTACAGATCCTGGACCAAAAGCATGACAGTTCCCCTAGACAATTCTGCTCCTACAAGGAAGTAAGAAAATCCAAACTGCACAAGCAGCATATTCTGGCTAATGTTAGGTTTGCTTTGTCCAGAAGACCAAGATACTAACCAAAGAAAGCTGTGGGGGCAGGGAGCTTCAGCAGCTGCTTCCTGCCTGCAGCTTGTGGTTTTGGTTCTATGAATACCTTCAAGCCTCACCATGCCTAAAGGGGTTTGGGTTGCTTTTTTTTTTTTTTCTAAGGTGATGTTGCTTCAAGAATGATAGCCTCACTTCAAGCACTACTTGAACATAAACTGAGCACTTAAATGCTGCAGCTAGTAAATAGCACGAGACCAGACAGCCATCAAGCATACTGCCTATGTAAAAACTGGAGAATAAAATGGGATTTTGTTCTCATTTCTGATACAGTTATTTTTCAAGTTTGGGTTTAGAAAGAATATGCTCATGTCAATTCTGCAAAATATATCTGCTGTTGAGTCATTGCAGTACTCTTCACAAAAGTCTTTATTATGATTACTCATAGTCGGTGTCTTCAAATTGCATTCAAGATTTGTTGAAGTGCTCTCTTCCTATGACTTTTAAACACTCTTATTGACAATACCTTATTTTATAAGGGCCATAACACTAAACAATTGTGAACAAAGTCATTCTTTCCTGTACTTCAAACAGCACCTTTTAATATAGTCCAAATCTCTTCCTAAATGTAAGCATCCATTTTTCATCCTTAATGACTAACAGCAGGAATTTCCAAGGTGATCAGAGTTGATACCACAGGAAAAAACTAAATATGTGGACATAAATTAATGTTTAGTGTCTTTCAGAATCACATTTCTTTTGCCATTGTCCTTTAATAGACTTCAAAAGACTACTTTTCCTTTTTTGAAAACAAGTGAATTATCTAAATTGCAAATGCCAGCTAAGGTGTTTGAACACTCTGTACACATTTTGGGTGTGCTTGACCTTGGATGATCCATATTAGCACAAACATGTTTTAGAAAGAAACAAGCATTTTTGCATTCATTATTGATTGTGCCTTAAGCAAATACTGCTTTAGGTATGCACCCTGGAGTTTAAGTGGCATGTGGTTTCTGCACTCCCACTGAAATATTTCACTTTTATATTTAAACCAACTCCTTGTCAACCTTGATATCAGTAAAAAGGATGTTAAGAGGAGACTGCAATGGAGTATTTCTTCCTCTCTTTTGTTAAAAGCAGAGGAGGGTCTTTCTCTTCCTGTCTTAAGCAAACCATGCACTGCCACACTTCTCCCTCTTCTGAATTCACTTTAACCACAAATTCAACTGAGGTTGCTGAATGGTATCAAGCCTGACTTGAATTTACTCCAGCACACAATAGTTATTGGGGTAAAAACACATTTTCTGTCCTCTTATTCTCCATAGGAAAAAAAATTCCCCTGCTACAGAGAGCAGTGCAAAGGGAGCAAACTGCTCTCAGATGCACACACACTTGCATCGTAATTTACGAAAGCCATTGGTTATCTTCAAATCCCATGCTCTGGAAATCTCTTGTCAACCAGAAGTGATAAGGGAATGAATCAGTCCATAGCAAAAGCACTGTACCTGTCCTCCACACTACAGAAAGATAAACAAGTCAGCATAACTCACTTTACTTACATCTTCTACCACTCTCACTTTAAACTGTTGTCTCTGAAACCGGACAACAAAAGATACCTGAGAAGACATCCTGCAACGGGAATGGCAAAACTAACAACTCACTTTATAGAAGCCTGAAAAGAGCTATGGTTTGCTTCCCTCTCTAATTGTCTGTTCATGTAGATAATGAGCAAAGCTACACTAACTGCACTGAAAGAAAATTAAAAACTAGTTTTATGTTCTTATTATGTTTGTACTTAATTCTCCTTAGCTGGGTCCTTCCTCAGAAAAATCAGCAAAGGAGTGAGAGAAATTAACTTGCTTATTTTATTCACTACTGCTTCATCATTGTTTTGTTCCCTTGAACATGCAGCAGCTTGCAGGCTTTAACATTATCTATAAATAGATAGAACTTTCACCTCAAATGAACACTACATTTCCAACACAGAACTGCACAACTGAGGGAAAGAAAGATTCCTCTATTTTTCTTTTTCATTTAAAAAAGAAGTTGGAATAATTTGCATGTAATGGTGACAATCCACAAAATACAACCTCTGTGCCAGTCAATCTCTGACTGACATCATACCCTTTGCACTGACAGTGTCCTTACACTGCCTACAGCAAAATTAAGTCAGAAACATCTTTGAGAGCTTACCATCAGTTAGAAGATCAGTCAGAAGACAGAAATAACAGACAAAGATGTCTAAGGGAAGTACATTATTTCATCTTCCACACACACCTACTTGGGTCAATGTTTTTTCCCAAGCCAGTCACCTATTAACATTGTAAAGCACAAAAGTATTTGAATATAAAGCAAAAGAAAAATATTTGAACACAATAATACTAGCAAAAGATCAAAAACTTCACATCTCTGTACCAAAGAGAATATCACATTAGGCTTTGTGCCCAAGCCACTAAACTGTCAGAACTAGATCCCATAACAACTCTGTAACCCTGTCCTCATGCAAACTAGAATTACTTGAGCACTACACTAGGAAATGATGCTATCTATGGTTAACAAAAGCAGTACTTGTTTTAAGTCTTCCTGTCATTTTCATGTGGCAAGGGGGATGCAGTGTTGTTCCTGGATGCTCTAATAAGATTCCAACAAAGCTGTAGGGTTTCAGGCACAGGAATAAAGGAAGAAAACAGCTTGAGTATGATTTCAAGGAATGCCTTATTTTGCTTCACCAGTATCAGAACACACAGCAGCCACCACCATGTCTGTTACTAGTCTAGGGACTGCAGCACCAGAGTTAAACTGCAGACAAGAATCGTATTTCCTTACAATATTTCTAATGAAGTTTCTCATATATTTGACATCCTTCAGATAAGGAATTTTTCTTCACTTTTCACTTGGCTGTATATTTAGAAGTTCTTCAAGTACTCAATAGGAATCATACTATGCATCTCAGATGCAGATTCTATGATAAATAAGAGCAAACCACAGATGCCTATCATTCAACTAACACGTAGTTCTATTTAATATTAAGACACATCTTGAGATTTCGGTAACACTCCTGACTTTAGAGATTTCTGTCCCTGTCCTCTTGTCCTCTGTGCTCTTTGACCTCTTGTTACTGTCCTGCACTGACATGAAAGGGAACTGGGTT
The DNA here is from genome assembly GCA_024606505.1 of Aquila spilogaster. Classification (NCBI taxonomy): domain Eukaryota; kingdom Metazoa; phylum Chordata; class Aves; order Accipitriformes; family Accipitridae; genus Aquila; species Aquila spilogaster. Next base: position 22,525,996 of record JANHGO010000020.1, on the reverse strand, counting down.
GAACACAACTTGGATTTATAACAGGGTATAAAAGCTTTATCTAAGGTCAACTTCAGTCCTGCATGGAGCATCTAAGAGTTCAGTGAAACATTTGATATGAATCAGGCATTTCAGTTCAATACAAATTGTCCACACCAAATACCATATCCAGAGTGCTATTCAGTCCCACTGCAGTCACTCAGCAGAAAAGTCTAAGAGTGAATGAAAGCAAAATTAACTGCAGGGCAAGCAGATGCACCCAGATAACACACCATGAGTAATTCTGAAACTGTTCTGTGTTTTAGACAGGAATAAGTCAACAGAAGCGGCCACGCTTTATGGACATAAGGCTACTGCATCTTCTGTGGTCAATGCATAAAGTCATTTCTGGGAGATACAAGTGGAAAAATACACGGCAATCAAACAACCTTGTGTAAGCACCGTTTTTGGTCGACTAACATACAATATGAAACAAAACTTATGTAAGACCAAATGCTTAATATTCTACTAGTAGCATTGTCACAGGTACAAAGGTCTTACTGGGAGGCAATGTTTGCAGGAAAAAAAAAGTTAAATTTTCATGGGTCATCTGCCCAGGGAAAAAAAAATTCAATTATTTAAATTTTGCTTCACATCAGCAACAAAATTCACAGACTTAACTACGAGCACGAATTGAAAATCAACATTTTGAAGTTATACTCCATGTCCAGCAGCAACCTAAACTGAGTTATGCTTTTCCCTTCTCTGTTTTTTACATCAAATTGAAAATCTGAGAGAAAAATCAGTTAAAAGGTACGCAGGCCGGTGGATGTTAAAGAAAGGGACTGAAACAGAGTCAATATCAAGATTTCAAGAAAGCTGTTAAGTATCAGTGCTTGTAGTTTTATCCCATGTTGATCACAATACGCTTTCTAAAATTGCATCCTTCAGTGTATTTCATTTTTATTTGGCAAGCAGTAGTTATAACGCTCATAGCTATTGCCAACAGCAAAGAAATTCTCTTGCTGCATTCACACCAAAAATAATAGCTTCAAGGATGAGACAGTATCAAACAGTGAAACACAGCAATATCAAACTGAGGCAGAGGTGTGAAAAGTGATCCTCAGCAGTGAAATCAGAGGGTTTGGAGAGAGCTATGATTTGGGAAAGATAAGAGATGTCAACAACAGAAAGAAGTGAGAAAGGAGTTGAAGGAGGGAGGGTAAAGCAAGAGAGGAAGGGGATAAACCTCAGTCTAGAACAAGTAATGTTGTCAGCTTCTGATAGAGTTTGAAACGACAAATCTAATCTCAAAAATTAAGAAACAAGATAAGAAAACTGAAACCAAACCTGAAAAGCAACTGAAATAAATTGCAAACAAAGAGTCACCGTTCCTTCAACAGTAGTTTGTTTGTTTCCAAAAAAAAGACACAAAGGAACAAAATATCATCAGATAAGCTTATCCCAAGAATCTCTGTTAGCTGTATTAACATTGTTGTTTTTTTGCTGTAGCTGAAGCTAGTTCTCAGTCAATATTTAGTACTACACACGTAACAGGCCAGGCTACTGCAACGCAAGTTCAATCTGGCAGTGGATTTTGATTGCCAAGACACTCACATTTGTCACTGCCTGCGGCAGTCCCAGCAAGACTTCTCAGGGCAGCCTTTGACTACTACAGCTAACACACCAGCGGGGCAGGCAAGGGAAGGAAGGGCTGCCAAAGGAACTCACTGCCCAGTTTAAGGCTCCTTAGGCTATGAGAAGCTTAACAGCAAGAGTTTTGCTGTAAGGATTTCTGCTGCCAAATGAACTAACATGGATCAATTTAAAACCATCATGAGGACTGAGGCACGCTGTCAGACCAACTCTTTTCTACCAGCCAAGCAGCTCTGATACAACTGTACCAACTCAAAACACTTGGAAAATGCTGACTTAGCTTCTAACATTTTACCTAACGTTACAAAGTAAACTTCCCTGTACAGCCAGAGGTCTGCACTTGCAAATGTGCATCAAGAGGAAAAACAAGGTAGTTTGGTAACATACCTATTGGAACAACCAAACTGTGTCAAATTATTTCCAATATGCATGCAAATAGCAGAGCAAGACCTAATATTAGTATGGTAAGCTGAGTAGCTTTATCTACTAATTACTATCTATTATTAATAAGGTTTTTTTTCCTTACATTAGGGAAAGTGTTTCAAAAGGAATTTTATTTAGAATAGAAAGTAGATCAACTTCCACACAAGCTTACATTACTGAAACACGGTGAAAGCTCATTTCTCAGATGTCCTGCTTTCTCTAAATCAGCTCCAGGATTCATCATCACATACCACTTTGGGGAAACCACTCAGAAAATGAGTAAATGTTTTATATTGCTTTGTCTAAGCAATGTGATAAAGCACCTTTCATGCCTGCCAGAAAAATATATTTAAGGCGAAAGAAAGCTTACTAACTTTTAGTCACTCCCCTAAATGGGATACACCCCCTCTCTTAGCCATAACCAGGAAAGTCCAAACCATTCCCAGTTGGCTTACCTCCGTGTTCTCCATCCACCTCAGCGGTAAGAGCTGAAGACTCCCAGTGTCTCGCTATATGACTGAATACAGGTACTCCAATCATAAGAAAGAAACCAAAGCACCAGTACCCACGTAAAAGTTAACCAAACTTAAGCACTCCATGTTTCACCTTGAACGAAGCAGAGATTAGCCCATCACTGAAGGCACACAAACTTGGTGAGACCCTCACGTGCACCTCTGGTCTCCCTGGGCTGTCCCAGTATTTCCCAGCGGAGAGCAGCAGGAAGAGCCACACACAAAATGGCAGCCTGCATGGGCAGGAGCTGCCAGGCAGAGCACATGCACTGCAGAGCGAGTGAGAAGAGACCAGGCCCTTTGTGCTCCATAACATTAGGGCTGAGCAGCTCGGCTGCAGCCTTCTGCTTGCAGCAACTGAAGTTAAATGACTTGCACCACCACAGGAGCCCTGTAGCAGGACTTCATGCCACCCGGGTTTTATATTATTACTGTGTTCTGTAAGTAAAGATCTATAGCTCAGAATCAAGACATTTATGAACCACTTCTAATAAATGAAAGAATATTTTATTGCATGCAAATTTTTCAATTTGTAGAATTATTTTATTGAACAATTTCTTGACCTCAAAGATTTAAGTTACTTCTCTGCTACTTCGAGTTTGTTGCTTTTTCCTCCTCCATTTGAGAGAGGAAATAAAATTTTATCAAACAATCAGTGCTAAGAATTCTTTCCTTTTCAGAGGTTTGCTAGTGCCAGACAACATAGCCCGATGCCTTTAGTTTACTGTGCTATTCAACATGGCAAATATACTCTCCATCAGATGCAAGCAAACAAAACCACACTTAAATGCCTTCTTATATGACTGAAATGATAAAAGACAGCATAATATTCAAATTCTAACCGATGAACAAGAGAGG
>JANHGO010000020.1:22465910-22522489 GCA_024606505.1 Aquila spilogaster | reverse complement strand
CAGCGCTGCTCAGCAGTAGCCAAAACACTGGTGTGTTATCAACACCTTTCTAGCTACTAATGCAGAGCACAGTTCTATGAGGACTGCTATGGGGACTATTAACTCCATCTCAGCCAGACCCAACACACAAGACATAGAAAAAACCTCAGTATTAGGTCAATATTAATTTTAAGCTTAATACTAAGAATATTCTCTTCTTCAGAAGGAGGATTTCTTGCCAGGGGAAAAAGAGAGGAAAGAAAAAAGAAAAAAAAAAAGGAAAAAAAAAAGGAACCCACACACAATTGCATACATGATTGTTATAAAACTTCAAATATAGTGAAGCAATTTCTGCAGCTAGCATTAGGAAAGTCTCATTTAGAACTTAAACTGGATTCCTTCCCTATCACAGTGAAACAGTCACCAGTCAAGCCCTCTCACAGGCTCCTCAGTCCTCCTTCCACAACAACTTCTACAAAGGGGTGCCCCAGCCTCAGTGCAAATGAAATGTTTTATCCATTTCTGCTGTCGAACAATATAGATGAGTGGCCAGAGCAGGAAGTCACCCATATACCAGGAATACTTCATCTGAAGAAAATAACAACAGAGATTATGTTCCTCTTTTTATGGTAAAACTCACTTACTTTTACAAGCAACGTGGGGAGTCAAAAGTAGTTTCCCTTCCCCTCTTCTACTTTTTCCCCAGGCTGTTTTAACTCCTACACTCTAGCAGAGACAAAATGTCAGGATACAGAAACAGAGTGAATCTGTAATTAGGAATTTTTTTCCAATTCTCTCCTCAATTCAGCAGCAGAGACAACCACGAGTGCCCTCTCCTGCATAGTGCTGGATCCCCCATAATCAGATTTACTCCAGTCACTACCGTAATGTCCTTGGGCTGCCCCTAAGCCTTTGAGTAAAGCTTTCACTTTCCAAGTTACTTGCAGAATATTAGTCCCTCTGGGACCAATTCGCTGCTACACCACGAACCCAGAGACCTGCAGATGCTTGTCTTGCTAGTCTCCTCCATCATTTGGACACACAATTCTTGTCTCTGCATCAGCCATTGAAGCCACCATTGAAGGAGCAGAATGACGGTCTTCTTCAGTCAATCCTGCACCTCTGAACAGATCTTTTGTCTGTAAAGTTTGCAGAGTTCAAGTGTAGACAAGAGTTATCTGGGTATCTTATTTGATTGCCCTTGAGATCATCAGACTGTGGAGCACTCCATTTTTGCTGCCCTTACATGTATGAAATATTCCCCTTTTAAAAATACTTCTCCACATTTACCGTGCCACTTCTTTCTATTGATTCTTACTTCTCAGAAGAGTAAATTGATCATAGGCCAACTCTGTCTTCAGTCACCCACTTAATGCAACACCTTTATAAATGGTGTCAGAAGGTGTCATATTATCAACAGTCCCCCACAAGCTTTTGCAGTCAGAATTCATTCTAGTAATAATCTTTGCCTAGATTAATGGCACAGTTGACCACAGAGTAATGCTATAGATAGCCCAAAATTATCTTGTCAGACAAGACATCTAGATGCCTATTCTTATGTCTATAGAATAAGGAATAAATTCTCTCTACTCTCCTACCTCAAAATGCCAAAATAATTGTGCACATGAATAAAATGAAACAGTTTAAGCTACAGTTTTCTAACACTTTCGTATAGCGGTTGGGATAACAGTTCAAAAACTTAAAGTAATTCTTAACCCTCAAGACACCAACGATACAATCAAAACATTAATACTTAAGTCAAAATAAAGCAATGAACCTTGGCAACCTTGACATATCCGACAGTGTAAGTTCAATACCTCATTTTACAAAACTGAACTTTGATCATCTTGGGTCTAAAGCATTTCCAAAATGCATACTGCAATGAAAAGTGTACATCATCAATACCAAGCAGCTTAGATAGAATTTGTTACTGTCATTTCCTTACTTAATCAAAACTACAATCTGATGAGAAAACATAAAGATCAGAATGTGTCTGAATAGCAACAGCATTTGGCTACCCTATAGCAACATTTTAATTTAGCAGCATTCTTACATTCATGTTTGTTTCCAACAACAAAAACTATACAGAGTACCTTTCACAACAGGTTGGACTAAACAAATGAATTGTAGTTTCTTCAGTGGCCTAGGCACAAATATGCTTCCTGTTGCTGTCAGTTTAAACTTCCTCCACAAAATTAAGGCTTACAAAATAAAATGCACCAGAAAACCACTAAACTTTCAGCCGCAAAACTCTATCTTACCTCTCTACTAAATACGCAATTACTACAGATAACATGCCCCAAGAGAATAAATACAAGGCTAAGAGATAGTTTACTATAGCTCCTTCCTTTTCCCATGTGGAGAATAAGTGTATTAAAATCCCAGTCTTCATTTCCAGAAAGGCCATATTTTTAAAGATAGAAACAATGAAAAAGCCCTTATTTCACAAATTTTACCATACTGAGTACATCTTCCCTTGGATGTTTTGCCCTTCAGATGTTTCAGTATTAGCCTTACAGATTTTAAGAACTATTGTCTCAAGTTTGTTTTGCATGGACATATTACTGAAAGCCTACTGGCTGCCAACAAATCTAACAAAAATATAATAAAGGGACAAAGTATTATGTTGATTAGCTTAATTAAATTCTTATAGCAAGTTTAAATTTTAAATAGGAAATTAATGAAATGCAAATAACACTGCCTCTACTGAAAAAGAGCATAAAAAGAGAAGAGGTGGTATTATAAAAACGTAAAGAGTAGTAGCAATTAGATTTTTCAGTCTTTGGCTCCTGGTTATGGGTGTCAATCTCATAGCACAGCACTAGCAACAAAAAGGCATCCAGCAGCAGAGAGCACTGGAAGTCTACCATCTTGTGGCTTCATATTCTGCAAGGAGTTAAAGGAAGGAGACTTCAGAACACAGCACAAAGAAAAATTCTCCTCTTTCTTTTATTCTAAATCTATTTACTATTACCTTTAATGCTACCAGTTAGAAACTGTAGTTTAAACAACCTGCCTGCAAGGTCCACTGCTGTCCTCCACGAGTGACCAGTTCTTCTGTATTTCTTGCTGTATTTTGAAGGGCATTTCTTTTAATTGCTTCCTTGGCAGCTTTTCAATACTACCTTGACTTCGCCAATTAAGACCTGTACAGATTCCCGCCCTCCCTGAGTCTAGGCCACTGAGAAGGTGTTGCTTAAACCCATTACAAACATTTCAATTAATGTTGAAAAATTGCTTCTCTGGAGTACTTAATTAACAACTCAACTTTTCCTTCCCAGACTTCACATATTTTTAAACTGAATTTATTTTTTCTTAAACTGGAAGGAAGAATGTATTACAGGAAGAAACAAAAACCTGAAAAATGTTTGCTATTCCTTGGATATATGCACATCATTTTTCCACCACAAAAAGCACATACACACTTAATTGCAGGAATTGCAGCACATACAGGAAAATAAAGAAAAAATACATCACAAAGAGAAATGCAAAAGTAATCCTTTGCAAATGGATCAAGTAAGCTCCTTTCAAAAGTGAATTAGCTGCATAACAAGAGCAGGTGCTGACCTAGACACTGTAATGTAGATCACTACTTCTGTTAAATACAGAGAAAGCAAAGGCATTGTAAAAACTGACTGAATCGAGCCATTCTTCTCAGTGGACTGATGATAAACCTCACAGGTATCATTTAAGCCCAGAGATGTTCCTCCAGATTGTCACAACTCAGTGGGGCTGTCAACTTGGATAGAAAACGAACCTTCTCTTTCCCCAGCAGCAATGCCACAAGCATGTTTTTCTGAGTGACCTGAACAGCAACAAATGCACAGATCTGGATGCTCTTCGGTTGGGAACAGGCTGTCCAGCAGAGTCACAGGCTCTCCATAACAGTACGGTGAGACAGCTGCCCTTTCTTTGGGGTTGACAGTTTTCCCCCAAAATGGAAAAACATGCTAGGAAGTTCTAATGATACTTCTTTTTTTTGGTTTTGACTCATTTTTGCAGAAATGCTATTTAGGTCAGGTTTTGAAGATCTTTTTCCCGTATCAGTCTCTAAGAAATGCAACCATGTCACAAGAAATTACACAGGGTTCAATTGTATGTAGATGTTTGCAAGATATACCATAATTTTAAAAGTGCATTATATTTGAAACTAAGTAGCCATTTCACTTAATTAAAACTTGGCTTTAGAGAACAGTTAATGTATGTATGCCCGCTTGTGAGCCAAGAGGCATAACAAATAAGCAGATGTATGAAGTATCAGAAAAGGAGTCTGCAGTGAATTGCAACTGTTTTAAGTATTAAAAGAAGAAATACTATGGGGAGTTCAGATAAAACTCACTACCTTGAACTCTCCTCAACTCTCAACCCGGAGTTAGACCTTTGCATTTTAGAGCTGTTATTATTCTGCACTCCATGTTATGCTTAAAATAATTTAAAATGCTCCATACAGAACTGTTCAGAATTATGGACACCCTGAGCATGAACTGCTGAAGAACATTTTAAAGTGTATGTGACATGAAATCTGATGCTGTACTTATGCAGTATAGCCTATAAAGAAAATGGCACAGGTTAATACCTGAGGACACTGAAATTTTTGCTTCCAGTTTTACTTATTGTACTAATATTTGACATCACTGCAGAATATGCATCAATAAACCTAGATCTGCCATATTTCTAAGTTATTAATTGCTAGCAGAAATTATTTATTAAGACATCCCAAGTTAAAATTCCTGGTTTGTGCCAAAGTGACCACCTTTCAAAATTTTAAGTACCTTAGAAGTTAGCCATGACAACTGGTACTAAGCATCTCAGAAAATTTTGGAAAATTTAACTGAGCAATAAAATATAGCTAACATTTATCACATATTCAAATGTTTTAATTCATAACATGGACAGCAGAAGTTAAAAAACAGAAAACCATATATGTTACTGTCAAACAAGACAAAAAGCTTTCAGCCAAACCTCATATGAAGAATTTCATGCAAATGTGGTTCCAAGAGATATTCAGCCTCACTCCCTGCTCTGATACGTAGCAGACTTCCCTTAGAATCCTGTTCCCCACAAACAGCAGAACCAGCCTTACATTTGCACTACCCTTTCTTTCCACGCGAAACATTTTGGCTCTGTGCAACTATCACCATTTCAACTGATAACTTAATACAACATACTGCCATCTAATAGAAAGAGAAAATAAGAGTGCAGAGACAAAACCACAAATAAATAATGCTTTTTCTATCTTTACAAGGATTTTATTATTTACTGTAAAAAGGTGAAGAGAGAAAATGGCATTCTTAAGGGGTATTGTCACTAGAGGTGGGCAATGCCATTTCACGAAGGATGATTTTGAGCTTCTTTGCTCCTGAGAAAAGAAGGTAGAAATGCTGATTACTTACAGCTCATTCCCTTTCTCTGTTCCAGCTAGGCTATTATATTTCAGAATCATCTTTGAAGATGCTACTTACTGAGTTAATCAATCAATCAATTCTCCACATGCTAATATTTAAACATTCCGGTTTGTCACATCAAAGAGTCTCCGTCAAGAAGACATGTTATATAATTAAATTAACCATATCACAAAGTAAATTGTGCTTTTGATCAAGAACACATAACTTCTAAGACTTTGCTAGGAAATTTGCTTATTTGATCATATGATGAGTGGCTTTTTTGAGATCAAGGAAATTATCTTGTTAACTTTTTGGAAATGTACTGCATTGTTTCAAACAAGATAATGGCTTTCCTTTTTCCTTAACAGCCTACTTCCCTAAAAAGCATGGGAGATGGACCGCTTTGAGCTAATCTATTCCTGTATAACATTTTTAAACACCACCTGATAGGAACAAAGCTCTGTCACACATCAGTATTTGTAAATCAAAAACATCAACACTTCACATACACGAATATTCACTGGCTGAGTCTTATTTGTGGAAGTTCTAAGTCTTACAAATCCGAATTTACAAAGTTGCTTGCCTTGATAATCTTTAAATATGTTATCATATATTTACACTTAACTGAAGACAAATGTCTTGTTTTGGAGTAAAAAATGTAAAAATAGAGGACGTATACAGCCATAAACTTGTAAATTACCAGACAAGCACCTAAATCTGCTAAGAAAAAAAGGTAGCATTGGTTTGCAAGGTTAAACTAGGACATCTGGTCATACAGCCAAAGTATCGGGACAAACATGTAATGCAGCATTCCATATTTAAAGACAGAAAAAAACTAACACCTTACGCAAAAAACAATATTTAGATGGCGGTACTTTATTTTTATGATGTAGTGTCACTACAAATTTATTTCACTGAATTTTAAGAAACACTTACTAATTTTCACAGTAATATACCTCACATGTTGTAAGGTAAGTTGTAAAAACATAAGGACTGGGAAATCTTTGATTTTGTGAACCAGAAGACATAATATCAAAGTATATTTATCACCTCCAAGTGTTTACACACTGTTTCCATAAATTCTGTTTTGGTTTCACATTCTATGCTGCCTTTACACTGTGCTCTTAATCATATACAGAATCTTCACACAGTTCTTGCTGTGTCTGGAATAATCTAAAGAAATTGCATAACTATAAATATGTTGTGAATGGTTGCCTATAACCCAAAAAAACATTTGATCAAAACCAACTGGAGTCATAGGAAAGAATTCTTCTTTGGCACACATGAACTTGGCATTCATTTTTGCAGTACTGAAATATTTATACTGATGGAGAAGCCGAGGCAGACATGTTTGTTTATTGCTTTGGTAACCTATGTGAGGTTGATATAAGTGAAACACCTTTGCAGGCTATTTGAAAAATGCAGCAGATATCTAAGGCTTTTAAAGCACTCTGAGATAAGAAAGCTTTAATTTAATATGTCAGTGTTCAATATGTCAGAGCTCAAATACTCTCTCAGAAGAAGTCTTAATGCATATGCATTATTAATGCACTATCTGAGGGAACAGATCTATTTGAGCTGAATCTGACCAATGTCATCAGTCACAGAGTGCAAACCAAATTTGGAAATAGGTATGGTAATAGGTAAGAGAACACTTTTCACCTACCTTGTTTCTTGTGTACTAGTTGTCTTTAAAATTTAGAAAACCGATGAACTCTATCTACAATTTATGTAGCTTGCCTAATCTAAAATGTTGCGTACACACCTATCAGGTTTGAGAATCAGTGAATCTTGGGATTATTTCCTTACAATCAGATGATGTGTTCTGCGACCCCTGAGTTACAGGGTGTGAATTTATGTCTAACTGAAACAGTAATTTTTCAAAAATATATTAGACTGTACCCGAGCGGCTGCACAAACTATGGTGACCTAAAACTTAAATACAGTGTAATTAAAACTAAAACCACTAATTTTTTGAGAGCTGTACAGCTTTCATGTCTGAAATCTCTTTTACTTGGGTATTAAAAAAAAAAAAAAAATCAGATTCATTAACTCCATGCAATTAATGCATACCCTAATCACTATAATGATCATGTGTTTCCCACTGATTTTTCAGGCATTACTAATTAGACATGACATTAATATTGCAATTTCAGTAACAATATCAAAGCAGAAACTACAATCATAGTACTTCTGAAGGTGAAATTTTAACCAAGTACATTAAAAAAGAAGGTCTGTTCCTCTGCCTGCAAGATGTTTTCATGCACTTCTCAGTTTGTGAAAGAGAGATGCTGAGTAAAGCCTAATTAAAAGGTGTGTTACAACACTGCTGCATGACACTTTGCAATATTGGTTCTGTACATCTCAAAATCCAGCAGTATTAAATTCAAGCTGACAAGGCCCTGAGCAACCTAAGCCCTGCAGGAGTCTGAAGCAGACAATCTCCACACACCCTTTCCAACCTAAATTCTTCTATGATTACATTTTAAACTGCATTTCTGTCTAATATGTTCCTATCTAGGAATATATACTGAAGCCAAATTTGCTAATGGGCATTTTTAAAGTGATTACAAAGCACAGTTGAGAAACCAGAGAAAGACTTAATTAAATTAGCAAACTGGACATCACAACAACAAAATAAATTCAGCACAAACCAGCATAAGATATTGCATGCCATGTTACACTAGTGGATTCAGATATTAAGTCAGTGGGAAAATAAAATATGTGGCCTTTCATGGAAAAGGTCTCTGCTGTTGTGAGGAAGACAACACACACCTGCTCCATGCTCTACTGTGATCAAGAAACAAACTACATACAAAGAAATATTTAGTGGATGGAAGCAAATGTTTAGCGTCAACATGAGACAGCTGTAGTAATAATCAACATATTTTCTTTCAGTATTTATTCTATCATCTCATGATGAAATAAAAGAGAATTAAATTGATCACAGCAATGACGAGAAAAGCAGTAGCCACATAATAAGAAATTAAGCCTGACAATTAGTCAGCTAAGTAATTCCAAAGTAATATAACTGAGGTATATATACACATACAATAGAGGAGGACAACTTCAACTTTCAAGGAGTTTTTTCTTTTAATAAAGAATGGTTAGCATAAATTCATTGACACATATGTTAGTCAACTACTTATTTTGAAAAAGCTTATTTTTATAAGACAAGCATCTGTAGGAGAGCTTTCTAGCGGGGAGAAAAAACATACCAATCAATGCTCCTACCTTTTAGCATAAGCTAAGTAACATAAAAGTATCAAATATTTCATATAATTTGTAGGTATGAGACATTACATATTTGTTCTGATTCTTCTGGTTGTTTTTAATACAGGAGAAAAGAAATAAGACACAATATGCTACTAGAAAAATCTAAGAAAATTGCGTCTTACACTTGCAACCAGTTTTTGAAGTTTTTAATGGCTCAGTTACAGCAAATAAACCATGCACTTTATCACATTGCTGACAAACTTTCACTTAATACATGTTGTGTCGCTAATTTGGCTGAGTAATTTGGTACAGTAATTTGGCTGTACACTTTTATTAATATTATCTTGGATACGGAATGACTTTGCATTTAAACCAATGCTATTTGATCTGCTACATTAAATTTAAATGTTCCACGTCTAGTACAGTAAAGTCTTTGTAGTAATATGTTTTTAAAGGTGCTTATTTACTCATACAGCTATAAGCTCATCCATTACTATGAACAGAGTTCCAAGAACAAAATAGCAACTGCTCAAATTAACCACTATCGCTGTTAAGCACCGCATCTCTCCCAAGGCAGTAAGTGGTTATGCTCCCCTTATGCATGCAAAACTTCCATTCACATCAGTGAGGGACAGGCACACCAAGAGACAACTCAGCCATTTCTGATATGATGGCTCCTGTTAAAACATCCTCCACTGGTCTCTGCCTGGTAGCTTCATGAAAACCTCTGAAATTCATCAGATTTACAAGTCCAACTGAAGTTTCAGCTTCAAGAGCTTGACTGCCATGTTAACTGTGCTGCCCCAGTGTCCTACTTCATTTTACTGTCACCTAGGAAATCCAATGCTCCCAAATAACCAGCCATTTTGAACGTTGTAGACAATAAACTTTAAAAAGGAGCGGGGGGGGGGGGGGCGGATGGACCACACGACACACTGATGACACACGAGATGAGGTGACCCAGCCTCAAATGTGGAGATTACTGTGAATAGGTCAATAGCATCAAATTCAGTGCAACCATGCCACAGTACCATTGCTGCTGAGGATGTAACGTGTGTAGTATACGAACAGGCTTCATCAATAACCATTGTGAAATTCTTAGGAAAAATAGAAAATGAGGTGTTTTGGTATTATATATTTTCTAAATTAAGCAATAGTCTCAGGAAAACAGCAAATACATACTGTAGCAACAGAAATGCCATATGAATAAAACCAATTTACTCAGTTTCTTATGACCAGTAACCCATCGTTCCCAACCTCCCTCACGACAAAACAACTCGCCATATACCACAGTAACAACAGAGCTGGCTAAGAAGTAGAATATTTTCACAGGTTTGTGAAACTAGTTTTCTAACAGAAACTTACTAGTCTGAAAAGTAACACTCTGAAAATTGCACTGGGATTTCATCCTTCCTTCCTTTAAAGATTTTCCATATCAAGTGTGCCTAACGTATTCCTGCCCTCAAAACCTAAACCAAGGCCAGCCAGCAAAGCAGTGTTCTCCTCTAATTCATACTTCACCAATAACATAAGCTTCCCATATCTGGAGACAAATTCTCATCTCAATGACACCAGCATCTCAACAACAGATGCCTTTTCAGCAATATAACTATCATCACTGTTGTTCATACACTAGTATAAACATCTAAGCTCCTAAAAAATAAAAAATTACAGCCTAGCAAACATAGTTATGCCAATAAAACCATTCTAGTAGCAACAAGGTTAATTCTTAATTTAAAAATAATAACAGAGATCCTAATGTGTTCTCTTGTTATGTTCTTAGATTAACACTTGCACAGACCTGACTTCATACAGAATGCTATCCTGAAGACAACAAAACTGCATTGAAATTTCTGTCTGGAACTCAGTAAACACCATCATTTCTGATAATCAAAAAAGAACGTAATTCACCCCTTCAACTGTGCTGGTTTTGCAGTCTCAGTAAATTTTTTAAGTGATGAGAAGTATTTTGCCCATAGAAGCAACAATTATAATTGAGTATGATGAATAATAGCATAATTTCAACCACGGCTAATTTTCAGAGTAGAATCGCACTAGAACAAGATAACCTACACAGTAGGCAATGAGACCCCTGAAAACAACAAAACAAACCAACCAATTGTTCAAAACTCTTGGCTTAGTTTATTCCCAAATACAAACTCTTGTGCCTCAGCATGCATTAGAATATATTTATTGCTACATACGCCAAGGTACGTTCTAGGAGAGCTGCTAAGGGAAACATGCTATGAAGTCAAATCCATGTAACGGAGTTGGGGGAAAGGTATAAAAACTTCAGAAAGCATTAAAGTTTCCTATTGTTTTCAATCCTAGTGGTTATAAATACAAGGGAGCAAAAGCATTGCCCAATGCAAATAATACCACTACATCATGTTGCACCTCAGCCCTGACCTGCAGCAACCCTTCTGCTCTGTAACGTAAAGCATTACAGACTTTAATCACACGGGAAGAGGTTAAACTAGAGGTATGGGTTTACGAGAAAGACAAACATCCATGCAAGACAAGGCTGATGCCACCACTCATTTTCAACGACCAACTCCATCTGCCCAGGAGGAAAGAATAGGACGTTAACTTGTCAACCCTTCAGGTTCCGTTTGTTCTGCTCACATAAGGCAACCAGCAGCAGTAAACCATTGTTCACAAAGGCACGCTCATGAACAGCTCATGAGCGCTGGCTGGTGCCTAACACTGTGTAAGGATATGCAGCTGCACTCACTCACCACATGCACAGCGGTGGGGGTGGGTCCTGCACAGAACCATAAAAATGTTTGGGAAGAATTGAGGATATGCTCCTGGGAAAAAACATAGCTCTCTTACTGCTCTCCTTAGCTCCCTGGCTGACTTCTGTTTTGTTTGGTTGGGTTTCTTTGTACACTGGGCCAGGACACCTGAAGAATGATCAATAGTTGCAATGCTAAAGCTGATAAATCTGAGTTCCTCATGCTTTTCATAACGTTTCATCTGTGTTTAAGTAAATATCAATAACGACATTACAGCAAGTGCAGCAGGGAGAGCACAGGGACAGAAAAAGGCAAAGTACTCAGCTTTCCACACACATACAGATAAACACATCTTCCCATCCCCCACTCTGCTACCCAGAAATTTTTGCCAAAACACATGCCGTTTTTGCCTTCAGTAAAAACCAGCAAGATGGGAACCCTACTAAGCAGGCCTTGTAATACCTATCCAGCCCAGGCTCTTCTCCCTAATGTTTTCGTTTAAATCATTAGCACTCATCATACTAAGGTTTTAAAATATATATATAGTTTATGAGCAAGTTTCGCTCATATCAGCTTATTAATAGCCTTTTTTCTGAATCCACATACCTTTACAATCACATCCAAAACAATCTTTATTAATGCGCTCTCTCTATTTTCACTGGGAGTATCTCACTCCCCCCACACTTTCTTTTTTTTACCATAAAGCAAGCATCACCTTGTCATCCGATTCCCTTGTTCACATTTTAAATTTAATCAGAATACCTGAGGTGTCAATAATCATGTTTCTCTTTCTGACAAGAATCAGAAATGGAAATAAAGCTCATGCTGCATCACAACAATGTAATCTGCAGTGCTGCATCTGAACAACTTACTTTTCAAGAAGTCTAAAGCAAACTCCTCTTTTAGCTGAAAACATATAAAGGAAGTCAGCCTTTTGAAACTAAATTTAATAAGCCAAGCAACTGGATCCAAACACTAAAAAATAAATTAGTGAAAAGCCACTATGAAAGATGCCAGGATCCCCTCTCAAATCATCAGCATCACGTTTCAAAAAATATATTGCAATTAATCAAAATAAAAATGGGAGAGGAAAAAAATGTCACTATTATGCTAGATATTTATTGCTAAAATAATTACTATTCCCCCTCGTTGCTTAAGACTGTATTACTAAAACAGTCCTAGCAGCAAAGTTAGAAAGTAATACATAGCCTAGAGTGCCCTCTTTCTTTTCCAAGAGGAGTTTCAGGGAAATAGTCTGTTCATGTAGATGTTAGTCAGTTGTTTCTCAGAAAGTCAAATACAATAGCTAACTAGGCTGTATTAAAAAAATCTAAACATGAAAGCAGTTCAGCATAATTGAAGTGATATCCTTGCAGTGGTGATGAACATGATTCTACCTTAATAAAAATATACTTACAGAGCCATCTGAAATTGCTCAAGCCATTTTTTCTTCAAGTCTTTAGTTTTGCAATAAACTTCTAAACCATTTTGACCTTGGATATGAATGAGGTAGAAGCCATAAGACCACTGCATAAAAAGATTGGCAATACAAAGGTCATCAGTTATGAAGAAAGGAAAAGGAAAAAAAAAATAAAGAAGCATTTGTACATTCCTTAATTCCCTTATTTTGGGAACAGCAAGACCACATTTTGTGTTCACTTAGGAATGACTTACTCAAACACTTCAATTACATCAAAATAAAAAAAGTTGAAATCCCTAAATATTCACTCCAGCTTACATTTAAAACATAAAACTTTGTAAATAAATTGTATATACATTCTGAACTCCTGCAAAATGTTTCAAATTGCTGCTAAAAATATACATTTTATATGAATTTGCAAGAAATATTTACCTTCTTATTTTCTTTATCAGTAGTGGGGTTATTTGTAATTTTGTATTTCTGAAGATCTATTATTTCCTTCATTTCATAATTATCACCTCTACGTTTGCAAACAATTACAGCTAGATCAAACAAGAAGATATGCCTATGAAAATACAATATAAAGAAGGTTAAAAACACTCCAGAAAGCCAACACCCAAAGTCTTATTTTACACAACTTTGCCTGTGGCACTTAAAAATTTGAAGGTGAACAATGAAACTACTGAATAACGAAACAAAAAAAACCCACTGAAAGTACTTTTGCTAGAGACTTAGTACTTGCAAGGGACTTAGGTGATCTTAGATGATAACATAATAGCTAACTTCCCATGAATCACTTTGCAAATTCACTTGGTAAACAGTGCATAGGCTCTGTGAATGGACAGGAAAGTACTCTCCAGAATCACTGAGCTAACCTCAAATCTAAAGAGGGAGTTACTTTACAGGCTTTTAAATAGCAAACACCAGAAGTCATGCCATCACCTGTCTTGCCTCGCACGTTTGTCCAATGTAGTTATCCTTATTTCCCCATCACCTTGAGGTCTTCCATACTGTAAGAGGGAATGATTCTGAAACAGAAGTAATATGTATGATTCAATATAGCAAAAGCATCAAGATGACAACACATTCAAATGTTAGACCACTCACTCCTTTTACCCCAAAAAAGGACTTTTCAGGCCTGAAAACAAGTTCTTTTCCTATCATCTACAATAAAGAATCGGTCCATTCCATTTTTGTCTTCAAATGGGAAAATTTTTCCCATTACAAAAACACCTGAGTAACTGTACAAATACACACCTTTAACTATGCAAATATATATTAACTACAGACTGACCCCTAAAATAGCAGAGATTTCTGTACTTAAATATTCATGTCATTCTAAACCAAGCAAAGCATACTTACACTTAAAATAATACAAAGAGTACTATAATTTCATCTGAAATGTGGAAAAAATACATCTATCAATATATTTGATCAAAAGTCATTTAAAAACTGTATAAGAAAAATATCACGTACCAAATTCTCTATTGATAGCTGAAACTGTCTAATTTCACGGAGTGTTTCATTATCTCTCTTTACTTCATTTACATATTGAGCCAAGTCCTACAGCAGCAACAGAAAAAGGGAGGAAAAAAAGTTTTCCATAACAGACCACTTTAATACCTTATTTTGGCAAATTTATTTCTAATTTTGTCTTTGACTTATCTGCATATTTAGTAATTTTTTTTTAAAAAATTATCTTTTATGTTCAAAAATTACCAATATGCATGGCTAAATAAAGAAGGAAAAAAGCCTCTGCGTATCTTCAATCGTATTTACAACTTTCTTCCTCATATCCACTGAAGCACAAATTTACTAGTAAGAAAGAGGGAAACATAATAAATTGTAAAAAAGGCCTGATTTTTTCTGAATTTTGTTAATGGCTTATATTCAAGATTAAAGACGGAAATGGAATTTATGCAGCACACTGCCAAAAAAGCAGTCAACAACATCCAATATCAGAGAATAAGACAGAAGGTAAATAGAGCATATAGTAGAAAACGTATGCAAGGGAGCTCAAAAGCAGCATGTAAGGTGTAAATGTATCATAAGCCTGTGTGCTTATTAGGAGAGAAGCTACTGCCCCAGTAGTAGGATCTTGCTCTTACTGTTGCACAGCAGAGAGAAGCCATTACGCAGCAGATTTGAAAAGGGGCCTTTAATGGGATATACTACCTGAAGTCACAGGTTGAGATCATTATTGTCCCCTTTACCAGAACATGTACTGTACACATTTCACTACAGCCTTTAAAATGCTCTGAACATGCTTGAGTAATAGTGACAATTTGCTCGGGCTTCTCTGTTTATGGCTACGGATGAGGAGTGAGCAGGAGTGGTAATTGGCAAGGTCAGGGATGCCAAGAGCAGGAGTTGGAAAAGACATTCTGATCTTTACAACTTGCTTTTACAGTATCCCTTCAATATGGTCACAAATTTGGAGGGTGGGAGAAAGGTACATCCTCTTTCTAAGACAGTTTTAATCAAAATCTAAGAATAGCTGCAATCATTATGCTAGCTTCCCAAATAAATCTGTGCAGGATACACTCACGTAAGTCTTGAAAGAGTTAGTGTAAAAATGAAATAGCCTCTTTTCTTGCTGCTAAAAGAAATCTAACAGCATAATGCTTCCTAGAATTTTCATTCTTGGGGGGAAGTACCACTTTGCTGGCAGTTTTCCGAAAGACATTTTATTTTCAAGCAGGCACACCAGGGTTTTTAGAAGCAACATACCAACGCTGCACAGTTAACTTCTACTACAGTGGCAGGGACTATTGTAAGAGGATACAGTACATCGGGAGGGTAACAATGCTGCAACCTTAAGAGGAGATGCTCATATCTGGGTTGTTTTGTGGGTGGGGGGAGTAGTGGTTTTTGTTTCGGTTTTGGTTTTGTTTTTTTTTCAATTGGCTGGTTAAGTCTTGCCAGCCAGCACGTAACTGCCACAGCCACTCTGGCATGAGATTTCTTAATTGGTCTTTTATTTTCAGTCCAACAGCCACCAAAACCAATGAAGCAAACCAGCAAACAGGAAAGAAAAAAGGGAGGTGGGAGGGAATAAAACACAAGGTTATTTTCCTAGCCAGTTAGCAGCAGCCAGGATGCATGGCTTGCCACTAGATGGAAGCAACACTGTGCCATCCCATTTCAGGCATCCTTCCGTGGGAGATTATCATGGTGGCTCTCTCTGCATTCACTGCACAAAACAGATAACAAAAAAGGGGAACCAAAATCTCATTTGTGAGCTGGTCTGTATTCCAGGCATTCAAGGCAGACAGTCACATAATATGAGACAGGTGTGTGACCCAAAACTAACTTCTGTGGACCACACATATTACAACAAGACATATGACCTATGTCATGTTGGCTTCTTTCCCCCTTTCCCAACAAAGGATAGAAAAAGTTTCACAGTTCCAGCACATGAATGTCACGATTCATGCCATGAAGTCAGCTGAAGCAGAACTGTGCTGCATTTCTGAAGCAGCGCAGAGGAACACATAACGTATTACCTTATACATAAGGCAGTACAGCTATACACAAAGCATTTGTTTGTACCACTTGCAGGTGAATGTACAGTGACAGATATTCTACCTCCAGAAAGACAGTACTGCTTTCAAAGGTAAAGCCACAGAGATCATATTAAGATGACAGGAAAAAAAAGTGTTGTAAAGAAAAATAATTGTCTTCATCTCACTGGGAAACTACTGACCTTGATTAGAATTGATCTACAGTGGTAGAAATATTCCTAAATTTTGGAAGCGAGACCAAATTATTGGAACACCTGTTTTTCATCTCATTATATGACAGCAAAATGATACAAAGTAAACTGAAATAAGGAAGTTCCATTTCATAAACCGTCCACTTCAGAAAACTACCGAACTTGCTTCCCAGACTTGAGCAAAGCCCTCAACTATATATACTTGCCCTGACATACTCACAAAGTTCACAGTGACCTATGAAAACATTTGATCTTCTGTGAAGATTATCTCCCCCAGGAAATACAGTTCTGAGCTACTATTTTAACTGCCAACAAAGACATAAATACTTCATTGCCATGAATACTTACCTTCATTGCATCAAGTGCCAGTTTTAGATTTGCCTTCTCCATGGCATCAGTAGTGTGCTTTACCAGCTCCTGTGGACAGAGCAGCTAAAACCTTTCACCCACTGTCTGTCAGTTTATAATTGAAGTTGTCATTGCTCACCCTCACCCCACCTCCCCACCCCACCCCCCCAAAAAAAAGAAAAAAGCCAAAACCAGAAAATACAACCCAACACAGTTCACATTTTCATTCCCACAGTTAGTAGCCTATAACTGAGTGGGGACTACTGCAAACAGATAATTGGCAAGTGTTTAAGAACAATTGCTGGATAGCCTGAACACTGACTTTAGCCAATAATAAACCATCACTAATTTCTGTCTAGCACTTAAAACTTGCCAAATCAGATCATTACTGTACGTGTGTGCTGAAAGCACAGGTAAACACTAGAGTTCATTTACACATTACTATACAGTATATAACCCCATTCCAAAGCCTGCACTTGTCTGCTGAGAGAGATGTATGCTGGCAATAAAATCTCAGCTAAACTGTGCACTGCTTAAAAGAAGTCATTGTCTCATTAAGCCTAAGATAAAGCTGACTCAGAAGACATATTTAAATCAAAAGTGAATGTTTAAAGAATTTTTTAGCCATTTCCCATATGGAAAATAAAAGGGCTTTTTAGGTTTTTATGAAGTGAAAGAGTAACCTCTTGGGGAAACAGGTTATTTGTTCTTTATAATTCGATAATTATATTTTTCAGCTAACATAATAACTTGCTAAAATCATAGGAAATGAAGGAATAAGTATTTATACTTCATATTACAATTCTAATAATTTACTGGATTTTTTTTCTTTCAAAGTCTATAAAATATTTTTCTTGTACAATGTATACTAGTGTCACACAACATAGTGACATATTGTATATCATCTTTTCATAATATACAGGTTGATTATAAAATCATGACTCAGTTCTCCTAAGTTTTTTTTAAAAAGCAGTTTACCATTCATTTTGGTTTTTTCCAATTTTCCATTGATCAAAATATTGATGACATTTATAGAAATACTTCAAAAAATTTAACATTACAGAACGTATGTTGCTCTGCCGAGTCAAAATTATGCTTCACATACAAATAGTAGATCTTTTTAAAATGACATTTTACAAGCATCAGCAGGGTTGACAGTCTAATATAGTAATATATTTCTTTGCAGCTGAATTAATGAGTCTCCTGGCACAGCTATCAAATTAAATTTATAAGACTCTCCACCCTTATTACAGGACTAACTGCAAAAGCTAATGCTTTGTGGGTTATAACAAGGAGCATTTCAAAATAAATATGGCTTTATTGTAATTTATGACAGCAAAGAAGTATCTTAAAAGTATGCTGTAGTACGGTCCAGCTTCCTCTTTTGGAGGGTAATGGCTCACATTTCAAAATACCATGATTATAGTTTGGTACAACTAACCATTTTAAATTCAGCAAGAATGAAAGGTTCAGATACTGAGGAAACAATTGTGTTTTATTCTTTTTTCCCCAGATATGCTTCAGCTCTGAGGAACGATTTCTGTAAGAAAACCTGCACTTGACTGGAGTTTGTTTCGTAACAAATCAGCCTCAAACCTATGGAAATGTCAATCATGTCCTTTTGATAAAGACCTTTAGCTCTCATTCTTACAATCCACTAGTGATAAGCAATCAGAGTTTTGCTCTCAGCCCCCTTAAATTTCAAAAATAAAATACCTGGAGCAGTAGGTGATATTTTAGCACTCTCTGCATTGGAACCACTAAAAGATCCCGCAATGTAAATTTCCCATTATTGGCCCTCTTGGAACATTCCTAGTTCAAAGCAGAAGAAGGAACAAGACAAGAGAGTTAGAAAATAAAAATATTCAAGTGAAACATATGAAAATTTAGTGATATATGGGCCAAGCAACTATATTAAGCTTGAGATAAAGAATATCAACAAAATGAAGGAAAACAGCTGATATGGCAATGATAGCTAAGCAAAAAAACAACTTGGTCTAGACACTTGTTCTTAGACATTGCGACAGCATGAGAAAGAGTAGAATAAACATCACAAAGACAACAGAAATTAGGTATTCCATTGAATTAAAAAAAAAAGACATTGCCTATAGGCACAGTAAAGGCAGAAGATAATCTTGGAAACTACAGGCCAGTCTCACTTCAGCCCCTGCAAAAATTATGAAGCAAGTCCTCTTGGAAGCAATTTCTGGGCACATGAAGAAGGTGACTGGGAATATCCAGCATGGATTCACCACAGGTAAATCAACGCTTGACCTGCTTGACTGCTTTCCACAATGAAATGGCTAGATCTGTGAATAGGTGGGGAGAGGCTACCCTGACTTTTCTAAGGCTTTCAACATCATCTCCCACAACATCCTGATATCCAGGCTGGGATGTTATGCTCCAGATGAACTATCTACTAGGTGTATGAAAAACTGGCTAGATCACGAGGCTCAAAGAGAGCAGTGACTAATGTTTCCTACACTACCTGAGAGACAGTTGCAAGCAGAGCTCCTCAGGGGTCTGTCCCCTGAGGGAGGGGAACCCCTCTCTTTTAATATCTTCAGCAATGATCTGCAGGAGAAGACAGAAGACACCCACAGCAAGTCTGCAGGCAACACCAGATTGGATGGTGCAGGTGACACTCTTCACACCATGTCCAACAGAAACCTCGCATGAAGGCAACAAGGTGAAGACAAAGTCCTTCACCTGGTATGTACTAACCAGGGACATGCTAACCCAGAAGGCTGACCAGCTAGGGAGCAGCTCTGCTGGAAAGGACAAGGGGATCGTGGCAGACAGCAAACCCTGTGAGGCTGTGGGACCAGGGCTTGTTCAGCCTAGAGATCCCTCCCAACCTGAGTGATTCTGCAGTTCTGTGTTCTCAGCTGAGGTGTCACGATAAACAGAAGGGTATCACTGATGATTCACTTCCCAAAAACACTCCTAACCATCCTGATGTCAGTGGCAAAACTCCATTCACTTCAGTGCCAGGATGTGTACTGCAACAGCTCACATATTCATTTGATCAGAGGCTCCAAAAAAAATGAAAAGGAAGAGAAACACATTCCTCTATCAGTCCAGCTAGTTTTTCATCATAAAGTTTTTGACCTGGATGAAAACAGGGCATATACATAGAAACATATATAGGTGGTTTTATATATGTATGTATATATATATGTATTAAAAAATACTGATACCTCTAACTTCAATTTAACATCCTCTTTTGTCTTAGAGATGTTGTCTAAGCATGATATCGCTATCTCCACTTGACTGCAGTACTGTCCATAAATAACCAATCTAAATCAAAGCAAGAGATAAAGAATAAAAGGAACATTTGCTTATTTAAGAACAATCCTTGATCATTTTTCACAAATACATTGTTAACAATCCTCCTTTCAAAAGGAGCAGTGCCTAAATAAACAAGGATAGGATTTAGCCACAGACTTCAATGGGCAACATGAATACAAGAAAGAATATTCAGGAGAACACAATTTTGATCTACCTTCAAAATGCTATAAAATCATTGCAATTTCCTTTAATATTCACATGTATATGTTCTGATAAATACAGGACTCATTAAAAAGCAGTGTAACTGCTGTTTAACAGAACAACAGTCTGTAGTATTTACAACACTGCAGACTTCCAAGGTTGTCATGAATAAATTCTGTAACGCAGGCTTAACAGGATTAATTACAGCTATCCTTTAAAAAACTTGTAGGTTACCCAGACTGATCCATCTCCAACAGTTTCTACCAGGTTATATCCTGTGAGCTCTCAGATCAAAATAACAGTGGATGAAAACTTAAGAAATTTTCAGTAGCTGTCAAGGGCAGCAATGCTTCTTGAAGGAGCCTGGTTTTATGACAGGAGTTTCTTGCCCCTGTTTGGAGTGTTTCTTTCTGCTAGTCCCATTGCAAAGTGTGCTGTTTCATTTCACCTCTTCATAAATTTCTTGAGGTGTTCCTCTGGATGCTTCAAATCCCTTTTTTGGGGGCCCCCATGAGCTTTCCATTGGGGTGTCCTAAATTTCTTTTTCTCTTGCCTAATCTTTACCTTTTTTTTTTTTTTTTTTTTAATTCTTCTTTCACAACTGAAGTGATGATACTGATTTACCACCACATCTGATTACTTTTAATCACTACATGGTTAAGACACTGAGTCTACCTCCATCTGTTTCCTTTTTGTATAATATAAACTTGAGGTTTCTTCTCAGTGTCCTTTTTTCCCCTTTTAGCACACATTTCAGAACTACTTTTGAAAGATAAGCATTCTACTGAACAACTTCTGGTCCCCTAGTTCCCTCCTACAGCAGCAGAAAGTCTAACAGCCTGGGAAATAACTATGTCCTGCTCCAACATGAAAGCTGAGACAGAGGGTCTCTGAAGGCAAGACTGTTTATGGGCAGGCTGGGACACCCTCCTCCCTCAGAAAACAACTCTCCTGTCTAACGTTTTCTGGATGCTGCTGTCCATCACAAGCCTCTTATTACTGCAACAGTCCTCCTTCCCCATCTCCCTCAAGCAAATCCAATTAGCTCCCACAGGTCTTTCCCACTCCAGTGCCAGAAGGAACTAATTTTTAACCACAACCCAAGGGTTATGTCAAGGTAGGTCAGTACTGTAGCCCTCAGTACAAGTGTTTTTCAGCTAAGTACCACAGGCATGTAAGTTCATCTATACAGTCCAACAGCTGTTCAGTGCTGGCAGAAAAAACAATCTGAAAAGGTGGGTAAAAAAATTGGCAATTAGCCTACAGGGCATGGTATGCTGCCACAGCTACCCTGTTATCAGCTTGGCTGTTTTTCACAGTTTGAAGCTTCACTGTTGCACCTTTGACTGCAGGGTAGGGTAAGACCCTAGTCTATTCTCTCTTCTCTTTTGCACCTGCCTTCTCTTCTTTCAAGTTACGACTTCTTCTGTTTTCTTGAACCTGGAATAGCCTTAATATATATCCTTGCCTTATTTTGCCCCTTCTTCCTTTTTTATAACATTTTATCTGTTAAACAATACGGGTACATGCTATAAAATACCTGGGATTATTTGCATCAAAAAAATGCTGTGCAAAATAAGCTATTTAAGTTTTGCTCAAACTACAGATGTTACCTGTCTATGTAACAATATTGCCAAAACTGGGGGTAAGAAGAGGGAGGGCTCCTATAGCAATAGGTTCCATTTTGACTTCCAGGCTCAAAACACCAAATACTAGCTTAGTAAGTATACTGACATCAAATTCAATCCTGTTTCAGAAATATTCGTTGAATAAAAATATGGCAAAATATTTTACCAAATTGAGCAGAGGTTATCACAATTAGTAAGAGTACATAAATCTTACCTTTCCTTGTAGTTAATAAAAATTTGATATAGGTTCTGATCATTTTTGTTAACAATGGAATCATTGATGTCCTGTGTTAGATTCCTGTGAATTTTCACCAAATCCTTAAAAACAGTAATGGGGAGGGGGAAATTTTTTTTAAAAACAGAACAACTTAAAGCTTTGAATATAAAAATAAATTATTTCATGTTAGACCATTAATTTCAATAAATTGGAAAACAGATCATTTGAGAGTAGAACCTAATTTCAAGGTTTGCCACATCTTCCATACAGTGCGACAAGAAAAACGAAACTCCAAGAACTACCTATTAGAGACTAATTTATTCTAGCTTGGAACGTGCACTGTTAATTCATCTTCATTTTATAATGATAATTTTAAAATTAAGCAAGTCAAGTAAATGCTTTAGTGACAAGATAAAGTAATGATTCATGTCCCTGAGCTGTGAAAAATTAGTTTTGTACATTACGTTGGTCAATTAGTGATGTTCTAGTGCTAAGTTAACTGCAGTCATAATGAGTTTCCCAATACAGCAGGCAACTAATGGCTGAAAGGCAAGAATATTACAGAAAGATTTGCTCCCTGAGTATAGTAGTAACTCACCTTACTTGTTCGCTATTATACAAAAATCTTTAAGCAACTATAGGAGATTACATCAGCCTTAATACTGTATGGATACTGTCAAAGAAGTCACAAGAAATTAAGTCAAAGCAGGTTAAAAAGTTTTGAAATTAGCGTAACTGACTGTAAGCAGTGTACAGACCACTGCACTGAAAAACAGAGCACTGTTTAAAGAAAAAGCCATTGAAGACGGTTTAATGCAGTAAATGACATACTACAAAAATAATATGCAATACTGAGTTGTGAACTAAGTGAAAACATTTCACTTCACTCTGATGAAAACTAAGAGTACATATGAGATCAATCACATCACACGTGAGGGAGCAAAAACTTAAAACACATCAAATTCCGTTGCTAGCAAATGTATGGCCATATCCTCAGTATCTTAAGTTGCAGCAGACAAAGATGTCATTATAGAAATGCTTCCCTATTAATATATTACAGGAGCACATTTTCTCAGGAGTGCACAGGGACTCAACTAATCAACACCCCTGAAAAACAGCTTAATGCTAAGGGGACAAAATGTCTTTTTAAGCTTCTATCTCCAATTCAAAGCCAAGTTTTAAATTAAACTGATATTAGCAACATTAGAAGTTAATGAAAGTTCAAACAACTTCAGTATGTTACATGTACTTCCATCTCTCTTTCCCTCTGTATGTCCATATATACATCTCAATTCAAATGCATTCATAGGTGTACATACAAATGCATCTATATGTGTGCACACGTATATACGTAGACAGATGTACATACAAATGCCATCTATGTCTATATATATATATACGTAGACATATACACACAGAGATACACATATAGAGCCATACATACATTTTATAGGACAGAACTTTGAAATCTGAGCCCTAATGAAGGGCACTGTCTTTAGACTGGTGAGTCGTCTGGGGTGGTTTGGGGGCCGGGGGGGAGGTTCTTAAAAATGAAATATATTTTGACATCAGCAGATGATTTTGTCCAGCAAGCATCTTTCAGAATCTATATAAGGAATATGGCATCACCCTAAAGCACTGATCCTTCACCACAACACTTTAACAGAGGCAAATTCATCCTGTTCTGAGAACACCACACTTGCTCTCCACATTGCAGTTTGCTGTAAAGCTCTGCATAACAGCTATTTTTAGTTTAAAACAAGCTTCCACTGCCCTCCAGCCTTCCTGCTGAGGAACTGCCACAGAGACAAGGTCTGAGCAGACAAAGCATTTGCATGCATTTTTGGCTTAGGCAAGCCCTATATCTCTTTTAATGTTTTTGGATGCCTATGAAATGTTACTGGAGTCAGAAATAAGCACGAGCTTGTAACAGCAGAATACTGAATGCTGATAATGAAAACCAAAATAAAACAACCTAAATGTAACAGTCTACTACATGTCTTCCTAGTTTCAAATAAATAGGTTTTGTTCTTTTTACTCCTCTTATCTGATCCCCTTGCATTTCTTCAACTAGTAGTGAATAGGCTGACCTCCCAGTTTGTGGTTACAGCGTGTAAGCCTTTCCAGCATGTAAGCCTTTTTTATACCCCTGTGCAGTGTTTCACGTTGGCTGGCTTTAGGTCTTTCAATGCACGTAAGTCAACATGCCTGGGCACACAGAGCCTTAGGAAAGAGGTTTACAGGAACTTAGGTAGGGCACATCAGGGCCTTATTTGAAATGAATAAGAAACATTAATGTAGGACAGAATATAAATTTGTTTTCAAAAGCCAAGGGATCTCTACAGGCAGCTGGCATACTTCACGACAAGTAGGTTACTGATGTCTGCAGCAGTATTTCAGACTAATATTCAAAGAGAAGGAAATTACAGCAATTGAGATTCAGACTGAAAACTGTAATAGCGGGATGAACATTGCAAGGTGTCAGGTATCATCATCAGTGTAATAACTGTTGTAATTTAATTTCTGTCAGGATGGTGCTGGAACAGCAACTAAAACAGGTTCCCACAGAACAAAAAAAATCCCCAACACCAACCCCTACAGCCTTGAGAGCCTGCAGGACATGCCAGAGATGGCCAAAACAGAGGTGATCTTTCACAGGCAATAAAGGTTTGATGTGGCCCATGGGCCACACTCTGGGGACCCTTTCTTTACAGTGTGCATCATAAAAGAACATTCCTTTCATTTGTCTCTGTTGAGAGAGGCTTCACACCACGTCTGATGTCTTCTTTTAAAGTCAGATAAAGACATCTGCTGAATACTTTCATCAACTAAAAATATGTCAATTGTCATACTATTATGATTAGGCCAAAAATAAATGGAACAAAGTAATAATCACAGAAACCTTTAAGATTTCAGTCAAATAAAGAGGTCTCCTAGATACTTCACAGAGGATTCCTTATCCTTTCCAGTGCCATATTCTGAATCCAAAACTGTGAGCTATCTTAACTTCAAAATGTCTTCAATGGTGACAGAGCCAGCGTAGATACAAGGATTTGCAGAGTAGCTACAGAAACCCTCATAAAAGAGCCACTCAGCATACGGTTGTAGGCAACCTAACAGTCACAGCTTTGTACCATCACTAAAATACCAGCATGTATTGGAAGATAACCCGTCTTAGAATCATAGAATCATTTGGAGTGGAAGGGACCTTAAAGGTCATCTATTTCCACCTCCCCTGCCATGGGCAGGGACACCTTCCACTAGACCAGGTTGCTTAAAGCCCCATCCAACCTGGCCTTGAACACTTCCAGGGATGGGGCATCCACAGCCTCTCTGGGCAACCTGTTCCAGTGTCTCACCACCCTCACAGTAAAGAATTTTTTCCTAATATCTAATCTTAATCTACCCTCTTTCAGTTTAAAACTGTTACCTGTCATCCTATCACTACACTCCCTCCTAAGAGAACCCCTCCCCATCTTTCCCATAGGCCCCCTTTAAGTACTAGAAGGCTGCTATAAGGTCTCCCCAGAGACTTCTCTTGTCCAGGCTAAACCACCTCAACTCTCTCAGCCTATGCTCTAGGGGAGGTGCTCCAGCCCCCTGATCACCTTCATGGCCCTCCCATCTTCTATAAATTATTAGCTTCTAAGGGTCACAGATACTCCAGTTTATAACCATTCACTATCTGACACAATAACACCACTTATCTCATCCTATTCCCTCAAGCAGAAAAAAAAAAAACCAAACAAAATAGTGTACACATCCTTTTCTATCAACCACCCTAATACCTACAAAAATGCATTGTGCACTGTATTTCAAATAATCATTTTGTGCAGTAACATACAACACAAATATATCATAACCAGCTATGAACCTTTTATCTGTTCATTAAATATGCAATTACTTACAGGAATGTTGATGAAAACAGTATCAAACTCTGATGCTGACAGAAACCTTTTCAATGGCACCATGAAAAACTGCAAGGAAAAAAAGATGTATATATACATCGACTATGTCACTGTATTTTCTAGACTGTTACAAAAATACATTAAGTTACAATTCTATAAATAGTATCTTACTTTCTCTATTGATTCCAGAGTTTCAGTGTATTTCTCTTCAGTTTGCTTTATTTCAGCAAGACAACAGCTTCTTATGTCATTTTCAGTATATTTCTGCAATTACAGTGGAGTCAAGTTTAAGTCATTAACAGGTACCCAAAGGATAAGAAATGTATTTATTTGTTTAGAATTAAGCAATTAGGATAACTGCTTCCTGAAATTTTCTGAGTACTGCAGCCTCCAAAGATGATAGCATTAACCAAGAATATTTTAATGTTCAATTAGCTGATAACTTTAAGAGTTTTACTAAAATTCAGCATCAAAGGAGCATTATGAAAAGTTAATGTTTAGACATAAAACGCTGAACTCTCTGCATGTACTTCGGAAGCTGAAATACAAGGTCACATTTAATTTACATCCAGACTGAGAAATCTTAGTTAAAATACTCAGCAGTTAATAATTCCATTAAACTTAATGGGGCTAAATCATGTAAGTAACTTTGTACTTCATCACTGTTCGCACTTCTGTTTGCTGTTTTGACTTACCTCCTTTACCCTTCTCTCTGTCTCCATGTGACTCTACAAGCAGCTCCTGCAACTGGAACATGGCTTCTCACATCTACCAGATGCTGCATTATCTCAGAAATTACTCTTTAAAACCCAGCTGCTGCAGTTTTTAATTTTCCCACAACAAACATTATATTACCATCCTTATCAGCTGCAGACAGAAGTAACCATTTTGCAAAAATACAGTCTGTCATTACCAGTAGAGATGTACTTAATGAGCATCATCTGATGATCAGCCTCATCTCAAAAATTTATCATTTATTCCCAAATTCTTTGGCAGGGCGAAGCAGGCACTGTCACAGTTAACCAGATTTAATCTCAATAAAGTATTAGAATTTGACATTATTCAGGCTTTTAGTTATTTTTCACCTTTAACTTACTGAGCTCAATACTGTTCAAATTGCTTGCAGTACTTGCACCAATACAGAAGTTGTTGTACCAATAGGAGTTTATATCCATTTGCAAAATGTGGGGGTTTGTTGTTCACAAACTCTCATGTAAGAAATGCAAACAAAATCCTGGGATTCCGCTTAAAACCATTGACTTCAGTTTTGTGCTCACCCAACCCAAACAGATCATTCACACAGGCACTTTTGGCAGAAATTGACATATTGGTTTTCTATCTGTACCACAAACTTCAAGAATTTGAGTGCAATAAACAAAACGAGAGAGGAAATAAGAAATAATGTGCAAATACCAGTACAAGTGAGAAAAATTGCCTTTGAAGGTCAGCTATTGCTAGAGAAAATTTAGCGGAACAGTTTACTTTGCCAGATAATGATGATAAATCCAGGATGAGGGAGATGCAAAGCATTTTGACTGCTATTGGAGACTCTGAAAAGTATTGGGTTCTTTTAAAAATCTACTTGAAGATTGTCCTGCGCTAGCATTTTCATATGCAAGGAATTCTCACGCAGGATTCAAATGAAGGAACTGCACAAAATCGTCACGTTATCATGCAGTGTATTTGTAAACCTGAGAGGAAATAATCACAAACCAGAAATAATTACCACATTCAAGAAAGCTGTCACAGCAAAACAATTGTAATGTCTCCATTCATGACATGTTGTAGAAAAAAATATTTTGCTGTACCATGTTTTCACTTTTCCTTTACTTTCCATAAGAAACAAATACAAGTCTGTTCAATCTAAATTATCTAGACTAAGAAGCAACTAAAATTAGAATGTGAGAGTTCCGATTGCTATATTAATCATTTGCTAGAGACACATATGCAAGTGACATTTGCATCAGGAAAAAAAGAATCAGAGAAAATTTACACACTACCAAATGCCAGAGATTACCACTGTTACAGTTGAAGGAAAAAAAAGGCACCCACGCTCATTATGTGAAACCCAAAACTCAACGCATTTTGAGTTTCAGTTTAAAATAAAAACGCAAAAACAAGATCACAATAAAGGTTTCCTATGATTCAAACACTTTTCTAAAACATCCTGCCTGCAAGTGACTGTGACTTCATTAGATATAAAACAGTGTTTTCAACTCAATTTTTAATTTGGCTTTCATTGAATAACCTAAACTTTAGGAGGTAAACAAAATTAAGTAAAATGTGAAAAACTAACATAACTTTCTGCTTATCTCATCTTTGATATAAATGCACTACCTGCAGGATTTTGTATTAACAGAAAAACAGGCTTGAAAACAATATTGTTATACTCAAAACAATAGAGATTAAAACAAGGCAGTGATCTCCCAAAGACAAGATAGTGGTAACTCTGGGGAATCACCATAAAAGCAAAGAACACAAATCACATTAGCTATTTGAATTTCTCACTTCTTCATGTAACTATATTACTAAAAAGCAATACGGAAAAATAGAGGCAATTTTCCAACTGAAGACAACAGGAAGCATAGCATATGTTCATGTCAATATAGAGGAAGAAAACAACTGTCCTAAAAAACATATCCTGTCATGGCCACAGACTAACATTTTCCAGATCAGAAAGCACATCTCTGAGGAAGGGCAGACAAGTACATTAGGGTTTCTCCCAATTTGCAAATAAATTTTATTGCCTAAGTTTAGATTTTTTTTTCAAGACAGTTTTGAAAACTGACCATGGTACCTTTATATAATAAAGTAAATAAGCTACTTAAGTCATTCTCAGTAAGACCAACCTAATGATCAACAGAAGTTACATGGTTGAATAAGCAGGAATTTCATTGGTATGAAACAATTATCAGTTGTCCTCGTTAGATTAGTTGTCCAAATTATGGCTGAAACAACAGCATTTCATAATATTATAAGTTAATTTTGGAAGTAGAACACTTTGAAGCAAGCAGTTAATTTAATAGCTCTTAAAATAGCTGGTAAATCTTACTATTCATAACTGGCAAACTTAACAAAATAAGTGATTATTGTATTTCATTTTAAAATTATATTTCTTTCAAAAAAATTACCGTAGTTAAGGTTCAACCCTTTGCTAAAACAGCCTGCAAAATCTTACATAGGAGTTAATGCACTGCACTTGACAACTCTGGATGCAACTGAGCATGAGTGAAGTTTCAGTGAAACTAGCTATAAAGAGATAATTTCACAAATCTTAACTTTCAAAAATATAACTGCTATTGTTCGAAAATACCTAGGAATTGGAAAACGTACAGGTTGCTGTGCTGCTTCATCTTTCATCAGGTCTTCATAAACCTCCCCACCTTCATCTTCTCCATAGACGCAATCATACAACTCCTCATCTTCATCAACACCAGTTTCACTGAAAGGAAAAGACAATTAAAAAAAAAAAAAAAAAGCTGCGCAGCACTGGCAAATTACCATCAGCTCTGCAAGGGACCAGTCCTCATAGGAACAGATTTCTACAGTAAACAAAGAGATTAATTAATAGAACTATCTAATGAAAATAACTCATTAAGTCCATTAATTTTCTTTCCTCAATGCATTTAAAATATGATTATACAAAATCGACACAACACTGAAGACTGCATGAATTTAGAACCACACAGGAACTAAACTAGGCACTGAAAGCAGCTTGTCAGGACAGTTTTGTCATGAGGTACCATCCAGCTGCTTTATTCTCTTTGTCCCTTTTCCCACCATATCCAGCGAAGAGGAACTGCTTCTCCTTACTGCCTGGCATCCCACTACACTGAGATGCGAGACACTGGTACAGGTCTCCTTCCTGCCTAAAGGAAGGATTATCTGGGGTTAAATACACTAAACACTGCAGAGCCAGCAGCTGAGAGTCTGTACCTCCATACCATAAGCCAGTATCTTGATCAACTCATTGCAACCTCCAGCTACCCAAAAAAGAAAAAAGCAACCTTTCAAACTGAAAAATCAGACAGTTCAACAAAATAAAATATACACAAGAAGTGTCCTCCTATTACCCAAGTTACAGAAATACCTCAGGATAAAGTCAATGCTCAACTCTACCCTCAGCTAATTCAGCTTCGTTAGAGTCAGTCCTGCTGGAGTTTTGCCTACTACGTACTAGGACCATATCAAGCCCATAATATCTCTTTCACCCACATTTCTTAGGGTATGTCTACAAAAGAACTCTAAAAGATACTGAAAGTAGTGCAGTCATGTATTGGGTTTCTGTGGCAAGGTTTTGGTAGCAGAGGGGTTACAGGGGTGGCTTCTGTGAGAAGCTGCTAGAAGCTTCCCCTGTGTCCAACAGAGCCAATGCCAGCCGGCTCCAAGACAAACCCACTGCTGGCCAAGGCCAAGCCCATCAGCAATAGCGGTAGCGTCTCTGTGATAACATATTTAAGAAGGGGAAAAAAGCTGCAGCGGACACAGAAATGGCAGCTGGAGAGAGGAGTGAGAACATGTGAGAGAAACAACCCTGCAGACCCCCAGGTCAGTGAAGAAGGAGGGGGAGGAGATGCTCCAGGCACCGGAGCAGAGATTCCCCTGCAGCCTGTGGGGAAGACCATGGTGAGGCAGGCTGTCCCCCTGCAGCCCATGGAGGTCCACGGTGGAGCAGATATCCACCTGCAGCCCATGGAGGACCCCATGCCATAGCAGGTGGGTGCCCGAAGGAGGCTGTGACCCCGTGGGAACCCCGCGCTGGAGCAGGCTCCTGGCAGGACCTGTGGCCCCGCAGGGGACCCGCGCTGGAGCAGTGTGCTCCTGAAGGACTGCACACCGTGGATGGACCCACGCTAGAGCAGTTCGTGAAGAACTGCAGCCCGTGGGAAGGACCCACGTTGGAGAAGTTTGTGGAGGACTCTCTCCCATGGGAGGGACCCCACGCTGGAGCAGGGGAAGAGTGTGATGAGTCCTTCCCCTGAAGATGATGAAGCGGCAGAGACAACGTGTGATG
This sequence comes from Aquila spilogaster, assembly GCA_024606505.1. Lineage (NCBI taxonomy): Eukaryota > Metazoa > Chordata > Aves > Accipitriformes > Accipitridae > Aquila > Aquila spilogaster. Next base: position 22,491,430 of record JANHGO010000020.1, on the reverse strand, counting down.
AACTGACCGTAACCCCATTCCCCGTCCCCCTGTGCCGCTGGGGGTGGGGGGGGGATAGGTAGAGAATCTGGGAGTGAAGCTGTGCCTGGGAAGAAGGGAGGGGTGGAGGGAAGGTGTTTTGAGATTTGGTTTATTTCTCATTACCCTGCTCTGGTTGATTGGTAATAAATTAAGTTAACTTTCCCCTCGTTGAGTCTGTTTTGCCCATGACAGTAATTGGTTGAGTGATCTCTCCCTCTCCTTATCTCGACCCATGAGCCCTTTGTTATATTTTCTCTCCCCTGTCCAGCTGAGGAGGGGAGTGATAGAGCAGCTTTGGTAGGCACCTGGTGTCCAGCCAGGGTCAACTCACCACAAGTCATAATAATACAGAAACTTCATCTGATGTCCTGATAATTTTGAGATTTTTACTGTTAGAAGACAGCACTGAAATCCTTCAGAATAAAAAACAAATTGAGGATCGGTCCACAAGAACTAGGAAGGACAACCAGTTCTGTAAGTAGATCAAGTACTCAAGAAAAGGACATCAGAGGCTTTACTGGCAGAGACTAATGATTTTGAAGAAATCAAAATTAATGAGAATTGCTACCAACACAGCTGCCACATGAATTACTTGGAAATGCCAGACAAAGTCACTATGTCTATAGTCAGGACTATATACAGAAACCAAGTGAATTTTTTTATTTCTCATTAAATATGAGGGGGTTGGTTTGTTTTGTTTGTTTGTTTTTTTTTAAATCAGGAGATCAGAAGGATAAAGTTAGCAAGCACTAGAAGTTTCAATAGATGGAATGATTAAAAAAAAAATTTATTTGGGGGATTCAACAGGAAACAGAAATTGCTCACATCCCTTCCTTTTCCAACAGATACCATGCCACAGGAGCACTAGAAAACTCAGGTGCTCCAGGGTAGTCTAACATTTCAGCTTGCACCAGTGATGATGGTGTGTTAGCATTTCACATTGAACACTAGCAGCTGTGTCAGATGCAGCTGACACACTCCCTTTTACCACCTATGCTCCAGGGAACAAAAGCTGGCAAAAAGGCAGAGTAAGGATAGAAAAATTTAACTACTACAGCTCTTTCTGACAAAAAGCCTTGAATTCATTCTAAATTCTTTAGACACCATTTAAACTCAGGGACATTTAAGTTAATTTTAGTCAAATACACTTAGTAATTAAGAGAATCTAAAAAATGTGGGCTATTTGCATCATTCACTGGCACTTTTGTTTCTTATGGAGAGAGTACTTCTTGAATTGCTTCCTCCACAATTGAGACAGGATGTAAGTATCAAATTTCAGTGAATAATATTTGTAATTTGAGGCAAAAAAAAAAAGTTACAAATCACAATTTCTTTGGTATGATTTGTTAACTTTTTTTTAAATGAAAACTGTCTCCGAGTACTGAATTCATATACCTATTTAAAAACTGATATAAATATTATTTTCAAACAGTGCTAATGCCACCACTAAGTGATGAGGACATCACCTCTAGCCCACTTGAGTGTCAGAGGAGTCTGCAACTTCTACCTTCTGCATGTTCAGCTACACAGAGTGAAAAGCAGCTATCTATGAGACAGCCAATCAGCTGCATGAGACAAGGATGAGCTTTGTAGGGAACGTGATAAATTGAATAATGCCATCCATGGCGGGGTTTCCCTTCTTTATAGGCAGTAAAGAAACAAATCTGCAGTGTGAACAGCAGCTACTTCACCACATCACAGCAAGTGACATACAATGTGGCCAGAGCCAATATAGAGCCAGATGAGCACTAGTGAGGTGAGTGCTGGTGAGCTTTGGGACAGTGAACTCTGATCCAAGCTCTTGTCCAACATGATTCCTAATGGATCTTGAGAGACCCTAGCCGTAGGATACAAGAGTAGTTCTTCCTAACAATTTTTATGCCCAGATGTATTTACCTCACCAGTCTGCAAAATAAAGCTGCAGTCTACCGCTCAACACTATACAGTACGTTCATGGCTACCTTATTTGCACCTCAAAGCCAATGTGAAAATTGGCAACAATTACTAATCCTGCAAACACATACCCAGAGAGGTAAATGCACCCATACAAAGAATTTCATTGACTTTAGGGAAACGACCCACTTGAATTATGATACAAACATGCATTTTCTTTGCAAGTTCAAGACAATTTCCTTGGGTCCCTTACAACTGATATTGTAATTCTATGAAAGCTTTCTCATAGTACAGACAGATAATTTAAAAACACATTTGTGATTTACTTTGCTACCAGCACCCTCTATGACACATGCTTCCTTACATATATAAATGTATTGCAATCATTCAGATAAGCTCTCATAATTAATTCTTCCTGACCAGCATAACAGCTAACAAAATCTTTTTAAATCAAATAAATACCCCATTCTCATTAAAACCACGTGTTCTATAACATCATATAAATAATAGCATGCAACTGAAACCAAAATCTTTCATTTAACTAAAGATTTAAAACATACTCTATTAAATCAGGAAGACCTTTGTAGACATCTTCATCATCAACGCTTTCTTCTGTAGGGAAGGGCCTATAGAAAGAAAAATAGCATGAAGTACAGACAGCACTAGTCTAGTCACATAGTGGGGTTTTGTTTGGTTTCTAAAATTTTCACACAGATTACTGTATGTTAATGTGTTTGTATGTTCCCCTCTTTCTCTGATAAACAGTATACGTGTATTTAGACTTCTATATATGAATTGATACTTAATATAATAAAAAAAACCTACTGGATGGGGTTGTTATAAATCACTAATATACATCATTGTCAGTTGTTCAACTGAGAATATTAACTGGTTTTTTTAGCCCAGGACATGATTATGGGACTGGCTAGGAATTTTGTCTATGTTTTAAAAACATCATCCATTCATATATTATTAGACTGCTGAATCAAACCATTCAAAAAGATGGAGAACACCAAAGCATGAAGTCTTTCACCTTCTCTCACAGCCCACAATTATAGTTCATGAGGTTAGGTTTGGTTGGGGTTTTCTGGTTTCTTTCTGAAAATTAGAATCTCACAAACTTGGCAGTGTTGCTGCTTTTTAGAAGGGAGAAAGAAGAGAAAATCCATTTTTCTTTACAAAGATCAGCACTGCATCAGCCTGACTTACAATCCATGTATCACAATTATCACACAAGTTCTGTAATACTAACTGCTCGTTTGTTCACCTTGTGTTTCAGCATGAGAAGTGAATGTAGTTCAGGCACTTCAGTAAGCGTACCAGAGGCAGAAGAAACCCTTTGGAGCTCCTCAGAGGTCCAGAGCCTTGGTTAGCTGTCCACTGGGCAATATGGTTTACAACCAGAGAAGTTCTTATTGGGGGACACTGTCTACACTGCCTCTAACAACTTTGCCAAGGAGCATCATGCAAGAGGCATTATTCCCACCATTCACTGGGGCAAAAACATACCTTATTCCTGTGCCTAATGCAATAGGAGTGCGAGAAAGTTTTGAAAGTGTTTCTATCACCTGGAGAAGAAGGAAACAGAAACCATGATTAGTTGTAGAACAGAAGTAATAAAACAGTCTGTTCTCCATTGTTTAATTATCAGCAACACCATTTCACACCAAAAGATATAAACAGACACAGAATCTGGCTGTGGCAAATACTGAGGGCACTGAACTTCCACAGATTTCCCATGAGCTGGTCTTCAGTGCTTTTGTACTGAGGGATGTGATGGAAGTACAAAGAGAGGAAAAGGCAAATTTGTTATTTACAAGTTTTAGCACAAGTAAAAGCCAATTTAAGTGGATTTGAAACCAGGTCACATATGTCACAAATATACATTCAATTTACAGTTGGACCTGGATGAAACTGTAACCAAATTTTATCTTACAGACTGCTCTGAAGATTTTTTTTAATTGTAGCTCCAGAAGAAAATCCGAAGTATTAATTTGAGCTTTTCCAAACACTAGCCAGAAGAGGGAGCCAAATGCCAAATCAGCAAAAAGCCACCTTCTCAGGACTGGCTTGCAAAGAAAAGGTAATGTTTTATTAGCCAAACAATTAAAGAAGCTACACATTTGAGCCATAAACTTTATTTATTTTTAAAAAATGACAGCAGTCTGAAAGATCTTATTCTAAGAAAATACCTCCTGTAAGCGCTCAAGGTTATACAATAAGAGAGGAAGAATATTAGGGAGGGTAGAATACATGTCCATATGGTCGCACACACAGAATTATTTTGCTGTCAGCTGTAATAATACAAGACCAACTTGTACTCTGCCTAGCATGTCCTCTCTGTCACAAATATTTTCTCTTTTTAGCACTATCAGATTGGCAAGCCTTATTTGCTAGAGAGAGAAAAAGAGCCAAAATGACACCCTGTCTGAATTTCCATACTTCCAATGACAAGAGGGGGGCAAGTCTGGTGCACTAAATATCCGTTTCTTGTTTCAACTTGTTATTTCCCAGCACACAGAAAATCTTTTGCAAACTATTCCACCCACGCAAACCCTCTTCCTTAGAGGGATTCTCACTTATCTAGCATAATCAAACCCAGTAGAAGCACAGCTCATTCTTCACAGCTAATTAGGGTTGCTTCAAGATAACACGAAAAAGATCTGTACAAAAAAAATTATGAATTTTAGGAAGCTAACTAGCAAATGTTATTCTCAAGATGTACCACCAAATTACATTTTACAGCTATCAATATGAACACAAACAAAAAAAGCAAGACTTAAAAATCATGAGGAATAGAAAAACTTTTTCACAAACTGGTGTCAAACCTTCATTTAAGGGAAGGAAAAGAAAGGGAAAGGGAGAGGGAAGGGGAGGGGAAAAGGGGGGGGGGGGAGATAGAAGAGAAAAACAAACACACCACCACCACACCACACACACTGAGGAAGCCAGAAAAGTGTTTATGAGGACATGTACACACAGAAAAGGAGAGAAAGGAACTATGTGACTAGAGACAACAGAAGACTACTAATAATTTTCACTGCTCTTGGAACAGAGAAGGTCTAGCATCGCAGGAAAAGCAAGCTAACATGCTAGGAAGCCAATGGGCAGATTTCCATCAAAAACTGAACACCGGATAATCCACCAAGAAGAAAACGGTAATCATCACAACAGCAGTCAGTACCTCATCAGAGACACACTGCGTTCTCCAGAAGTACGTGATAAAGCGTGGCCACACTGGCATCGCAAAGGGGAATGGTAATGGGCAGAGATTGCTATTTTTCTATTTCAAAACAAAACAATTAAGAACTTAAGATCATTAACCACCCCAGTGTGTATTTAAGATCAAAATACCTAACTGAAAACAGACATAAATTCTACAAAATAAAAGGTAACGCTTGCCCATTAACTGCTCCTATCAAAGCACAGCTTAAAACAGCACTGTCGAGAAACAGAATCGTTTCTACTGAGGGGTCTTCTTGCTGTTGTGGTTTCCTTGAAGAATTCTGACAAACTGTCAAGAATACATACACAAGTAATCGTAAGTGAAACTACCACTTCTGGTCAACACACTATTTCAACATCACATACATGTAAATGTATTTGCTCCAACATGAAGTGGGGCAAGGAAAGATTCTCCTTCCACATGAAATTTCAGTTCTTTGGTTCTGAGCCACTGCAGGAACTCTTTAAGAGTTCCCGAATTTCTAGGTCCATGGGGAAGGTCACAGTTACGTATGGGCTGAGTTGTCAGAAAAACAATCAGAGTTTCAATAGACATTCATCAAAACAATCTAACTAAACCCAGCAAAATGTCCGATTTTCAACAAACCAACAGACTCGGGAGTTTTTCAGAACAGTGCTAGTTTGAAGCCCTATACAGTTGACATGGAAAGCTATAATATAGTGCAATTCTGAACTCCAAAATTACAGTGTATCATACATGTGAAAGTCCATAACGTTCAATTTAATGCTTTTCATGTGCTTTTTTTGCCTTGCTCTCTTCCTTTCAGCGGAGCTTTAATCCGTTCTACCCATTTAACCCTAAATGATTGCCCAGTTCTCTTCCACAGCAAGGACTCAGACAGATGCTCCTGTACTTTCGAATGAGGCTAAACTGGATCTTAGCTTAAAAGCAGAAGTAGCACCCCTTGCTTGTACAAAGTCCACAACAACAGGGCTTCCATGGCTGGCTCTGCTCTGCAACAAACAAATGTACAAAGGACTGCAGGGCCTTTGCACACATGCTATTACAAGGAACGGGCAGTAAAAACTAGATACGGAGTAAAGATTCATATTTATGTTCTGCCTAGCTATGACACATGAAAAAAGAAACATTTATATTCCAAAACATCCTGCAACAACTACATCCCTTCACACTAGAAAACTCAGTAACTCTATGACTCTCCTGCAGCAAACCTGAAATTGGGAGGTGTTAGCAACAGACTTTCAGGCATAAAAGGAAGTCCCACCTGCACCCACCTCTCTATAGCTCCTTTGCACTGACTAATGCCATCAGACAGAGGTTAAGCAAGTCTTTCTTTAGAAGTCACATCAAAGCCACGCTCGCTTCAAGACGATGTGAACATCCAAGTTTGTTTTTCAGTATATAACCCTTTTATGCAAAATATGACATGAAATTCAAATCTACGGCCCTGCAAGAGGAAGCGCACCTCAACCCGTGCCCCGGCAAGTGGCTCTGCTCCTCATTCGTGTTTTGGGCACAGCTGGCAAGAGCAACGGTCTCACACTACACATTAACTTTTTACTTCATGAATTACTCTAACAGCAGATTTTTTTTTGGCTTGGCATTTATTATTTCACTTGACTTGCTGTCTTAGGTCAGACTCTCCAGTTTATGTAAGCACTTTCATGTCCCTTGCCAAAACATTATTTTTTAATTTCCTGCAGCCATACTCTTCAGTAAATCACATCAGATATTCCTATGCATACTTACAGCAGCAGTACACTAGAGGGACTATTTTACTTCTTTCCACAGCAGTGGTGTGTCTGAGTTTAAAACGTGCCTTATTAAGTATTTTGGTGGAGGTCGCTTTTTAATCTCGTTTCTTAAAAAAGAACTTACAATCATGCAGTTCAAGAGCAGACAAAGTACATTTTAAAAGTACTTTTCCACTTTTAGAAGAAACAGAAGTAAATAATTTTGCAACTCCTTGTCTCCCCAAACAGGCAACATTTCCTTGCTGTTGACAGCTGCTGTCAGGACCAGGCCCATGTTTATGTTTCTGATGTTTACCTAAACTGAAAACATGAAGTGATCAACAAATGTTGATGGCAATGGTTTCATAGTTTATGCCAATAAAACCTAGAAAGACTCACTTGTGGGTTAGATCTTCAAAGCAGCCGTTTCCATGTATGCACTTAAATCAGGATATGTTTTTCTAAGACACAGTAAAAGTCACCAAGAATTCACAACCATATTGCCTATCAAGTCTTTTTTCAAAATCTGGGCATCTAGCTTAGTATTTGAGTGTTGCATTTTGTTGAAAACTTAGCTTTTCTCCCTCCCTTGAAATGAATTTATTTCCAATGCTAAGGTGCTTTTTGACATGCTACTTTTTGATACATGCACATGGGTTTCTTCCCAAACGGGTCTTACTTTACTTCATCAAATTGGGGGGGGGGGGGGGTATATCTTCAATTATAAAGGAAAATTAATCCTTCAGAGAGTTGATAAGCTCCTTAGCTATTGTCTGTCTCCATTGCAGTCTCTGGGTTGGAAGAGTGATCTTGAGCACTCTTATATTCAAGAAAACTTTAGATCTCTAATTACAGGTCTAACATGCCCCCTTATCAACTGACACTGAAATAGTTCTGTTTTATATAACTGAAAGGCAGCTAACCAAAGTAGAGCCCTGTAAATAGTACATAAAAATAATACCTGCTTTACATGTAGTTGTAACTACTCTGATGCTAAGGTCTATGCATGAAGAGAGCCTGATGGCTGCATAAGACTGGTTTAGTTACCACCATCTCAAAAGAAACTACAGAGCTGCCATTTGCTTTCTCAGAGAAGCAAGCATACCTGCATTTTGTCATTCAGAAAGGAGGATGTTCTTCTGTCCATGCTTGACAAAATCTTAGTGTCCTTCACTTTTGCATGCAGTATCAGTATAATTAACCATTGTTGTTTCAAGAATAGACTCCTTCAAAAGCCTGTCTTGAGGACACTCAAATTTCCAAGAGCAAAGAAGGCATTTGCTCATTTAATACAGGGTATGTTATACAAGAGAAATACTACACTCCATTTTACATGAGCTTCCAACTGGTTTCCAAGTAAAATTTATCAGCTAGACAACCATGAACATAAAATGGTTGCACATACTTCAGACTACTTATCAAGGCTACATTACATTTTCTGTGGTTTTTCCTCACTTCATAACCTGAAAACTTTGATTGAAAGAAGAGCATATCAGTTTTGATATGGCAAATATCAAAGGGTTTAATTTAGTAGGAGAAATTCACCCTAGAACCTTTTAGAGACTCAGATTAGGAGTACTGAAAGGTAGGGAGTGTTGAGATACATACGTGCACATATTAATTATCTGGATATATACATACACTGCCCAGAGCTCAGAGCAGATTATGAAAAACAAAAAAAGCTAATGCAAATAGAAATCCAATGTTCCTAAAGAAAACAGAGACATATACAGTCTGCATCACTAGGGTAAGTAAGGCTCTTACAAAGCCAATTCCAAGTGCCTCATATCCAGCATACTTCAAAGCCAAAACTGCTACTCATGCCGACATGCTGAGTGAGTTTTCATTAAGCTGATTTCACTCATACATCAGATCGGGGAGAGAGGGGGAGAAAAGAGAAAAAGAGAAGTCACCATTTTGCATCTCCGTCACTCAGAGACAAGATGAAATTGTTATACATAACCATATACTCAAATGACTTCTATTAAGACAGAAGGTTTATTATTTGCTACTCTGCAGTTTACCAGGCCCCGGACAACCCTGGATCGATACTTCATTTGGCACAGATGAGGGGGAGGGGAGAAAACCTATCTTAATATTTTACAGTAATCCATCATTAACTTTTGAACCAAAAGACCTCTAGGAACTGTTACGTTTATATCTGCATTTAACTTGGCTGACAGATGTGAAAAAGAACATGTTGCCAGACAACTCCAGGGTGATTGCACAGCTGCTGATCTAATAAGCATATTATTCCAAGTAAAAGGTGTTCAAAAGTCAAACTGAATATTTTCACTCCTTCTGCCTTGTTCTGGTATTGTGTTGGTACTCTGTGTTGGTTCAGATTAGTTTTAATCAAACCACAAGCCTCTAGGGAAGGAAAAAGAATAAGGGTTTTTCCAAAAAAAGGCAGAATGAATGAAAACTCATTAAAGAGAAACGAAAGAAAGGGGGGGAAAAAAAAAAAAAGGAAAAAAAAGAGATGGCCTAAAAGCAAACCCTTCATTTCATGTAGTGGCACCTCTAACAGGCACTTAGAAACAAACAGCGAATTTCAAATACCAGCTATGCAAATACGCCTCTACCAAATACTGCTATGGCATACACTGAAGTGTCGAGGTCATACAGACACAGACATGTGAAAGACAATTTCCAGCCTAAATTGGCACCCACACCAACTTTCCTTAGGAACAGGACAGTCTGCAGACCTCCAGCAGGTAGAAATGTAATAGCCTGGTTTTTACACAAAGCTTCACATATAGCTGAATACTGATTTTCATCTTATTCAAATAATGAAATCCAAGCTTTAGGTGTAGAGCACTGATAGCTGCAATCCAAACGAAAGTCATAGATCTACTTTCCACAGGGGTAATCACTAGCTGCGGGATGCTGCCCATTTCCTCCCTGACATCACCGATGGCTACGCCGATTCTGGCATCTCTCGTTGTCCACGTCTATTCTTCCATTTCCACTGATCTACATCCTCAGGAAATACACCCGAGGACTACTCCATCCTTCTTTCCCACCAAGGCTTAACGCTGGCATAGTAGCAGTAAGGAAAATAGCCCAACTGTCCCAGGGAACCATGGCAGAGAAATTCACAACCCCGAGCCAGTGTTTTTGTGACTGACAGGAGCCTGCCAGCAACTGTGAAAAACAGTTTGAAACCAGGTGCCAAATGCTTTTATGCAGAGGCAGCAAGGGTGACGCGACTGCTGTAAAAGCTGGTTTTGGCAGTCGTGTGCGTTTCCTCTGAATGCCGAGCCCCAGCTCGCAGCTGTGAGAGCAGACCGCAGAGGTGCTGCTGTGCTGCTGGGGGAAGCCTGGCTGGCTCCGGGCATGCAAACCTCCATACCATACATGCATTGCCCTGGGGAAGTCTCATCTTCTGTCCATTTTCTCCAGCGTCTCCACAGTGTCTTCACGGATAAAGGGGCAGGAAGTCTTTCTCCAGACTAAAAAAAAAAAATAAAATAGCCAAGACAAAAAACCTCCTGGGTGTTGCCTCTTTCTGTTTGTAGATAAGCTAACTACAGAGATGCAAACTCCTGGGACTTCAAAAGCCCTGGGGAATCAACAACTATAAAAGGCGCAACGTTTTCTCCAAAGCCTTGTAAAAAGGAGAGGTGAGGCAGGGAGGAGGGCAGTTTGCCACCAGGAAAGCAAGCAAAGCCAGAGCGACAGAAGAACATAATTTTAAAAAAACACTCTGGAAGATATAAGAGGACAAATGACCTGATGTCCAAGAGGACAGGTTAAGCGTGGGCATATTTTCCCCTTTTAGTAAAAATAAAGCATCTGACATTGTTAGAAATATCTAAAACTGAAGAGTTCTGTTGTTTTCTTTTCACATCTCTAAATCATACCAAGCAACACTTGATGTCATATGTTTATATTACAGATGTAAACTATCTATAGCTTTTTTCTCTAGGACAGTAGTTAAAATAAAAGCATAAATGTAGTTTCCAACAATAGCAAAGGGCAGGTTCGACCCCTCACTAACCAAACCCCTCCTCCACCCCTTTCACACACTGAACATTTTTAACATTTTAGCCCTTTTATAGCGAGTGATATCTCTGATCATGCAAACTCCTAAACTGCAACAGTGGGACTGGCAGACATAACTACACAGGACTGCACACACGACTCCTAAACATTACAGGGCAGGGGGCAAAACTGAATGCTCACCAGGAATTTGTAAAACTCAATGCCGTATTATTAGGACTATAACGATCAAGTCTTTAATAATCGATATCCAGATGGACACAGATATATACACATTAAACAAAAGTTGTGCTTAAAATCCCGTTTTTTTCAAACTTCAGGCCAGTGAGGAGGTTACAGTTGCAAGTCCATGAAAGGTTCCCTAGACAGTTCTGCTCTTAAAAGGAACTGAAAAAGTCCAAATTGCACAAGCTGCACAGTCCCATTAATCTCTTGGTTCATTTCGTCCAAAAGGCTGAGAGAGTCACCAAAGCAAGCACGGGGAGGGGGAGGGAGTTTTAGCAGCCGCTTCCTGTCTGCAGCTTGTGGTTTTGGTTCTATGAATACCTTCCAGACCTCACCAGGCCTTCAGGATATTTAGGTTTGGGTATGGCTTTTGTAGGGTTTTTTTTGGTTGGTTGGTTGATTGTTGTTTTTAAGATGTTGCTTAAAGAATGACAGCCTTACTTCACTGCTGGGATATAAACAGAGCACTTGAACACTGCAGCTAATAGCATGAACACAGACTGCCTTCAAGCATAGTATCCTTGTTAGAAGATGAAGAATGAAATAGGATTTTGTCCTTTCTGGTGCATTTATTCAGGTTTTGCATGGAGGGCAAAGGAATAGAAAAAGCATATGGCTAGGACAGTACTGCAAAACCTAGCTGCTATTAAATCATTCCAGTTCCCTTCATAGTAAACTTTATGAGGCTAACCTGTACTTACAAACAGCATCTTCAAACAGTATTCAGCTTTGATCAAGTGCTCACTTTCAATGCTTTGTAAACACTCTTATTGATGATACCACAATTTTTTACCATGTTTTATATGGGTCATAACACTAAACAATCAAGGGAAAAACAGCTTTTTCCTGCATTTTAAACAGCACATTTTAATATAATCTTAATTTTTTCCTAAATGTAAGCATCCATTTTCGGAGAAGACTGCGCAATGGAGCTTTCCTTCCTCTCCTCTGCTAAAAGGAAAGGAAGATCTTTCTCTTCCTGTCTTGAGCGAACCAGTCACTGCCACACTTCTCCCTTTTCTGAATTTACTTTAACCATTGACTTCGTAAGTTCAACTGGAGCATGGCTTTGCTGAATGGTACCAATTCACACTTGAACCATGAACTGAATTTACTCCAGTACACAATCACTGAAGATAAGGATATTTATTAGGGGTAAACACACACTGTATGTCCCCTTATTCTCTGCAAGAAGAAAAAATTTCCCGCTACAGTAAGCAGTGCAAAGGGAAGTGAGCTGTTCTCTTTGATGCAATTACCCTCCAACTCACTCACAGTGGCTTACAAAACCCCAGGGCTATCTTTTAAGCCTTACGCTCTAGAGATCTCTCTTCTGTACCAGAAGAGACAAGAGATTGTATCAGTCCACTGGAAAAGCATCGCACTTGCCTTCAACGCTACAAAAAGATACACAGCGTGGCATAACTCACTTTAACTGTCTTCCACTCTTATTTTAAAAATCATCATCATTGATACAGGATAAAAAAATTATACTTGAGAAGACATGCTGCAATGGGAATGGCAATACTATCAACTTCTATTATAGAAGCCTGATAAGAGCAGTGATTTGGTGTTCTCCCTAATCATCTGTTCAGTTACATAAAAAAATATAACTACACTTACTATAGTGAAAGAAAATACCAAGTGAGATTTATGTTCTCATTATGTTTGTAACTAATTCTCCTTGAGCTGGATCCTGATACTGAAAATTACAAAATGAATGAGAGAAACTCACTTGCTAATTTTATTTGCTACTGCTTAATTATTCTCTTGCTTTGTTCCCTCCAACATGCAGCAGCTTGCAGGTTGTATTATCTATGTATATATCTTTCCCCTCAGAAAGAGTACTGCACTTCCAAAATGCCACTGCAGAACTGCACAACCAAGGGAAAGCGGGATTCCTCTCTTTTTTTTTTTAATGTTTGTTATATATTAGTACTTAACAGTGATAACCTACAAAATACAACTTCTGTGCTAGTCAGTGTCTGACATCATATCCTCCTTTGCACTGACTGATGCTGTCCTTATGCTGCCTATGACAAAATAAAGACAGCCAGACCTCAGAGAGCTTACCATCTAAAACATCAGTTTGAAGACAGAAAAGACAAACAAGACACTTAAGGGTAGTTCACTTAAAATTACTTCTTTTTTGAATTTTCATGTTTATCTAACACACACATCTATTTAGGTCAATACTTCTTGCAAAGCCAGCCACCTATTAACATTGTAAAACAATGTACAAAAGTATTTGAACACAAGAATAACTGCAGAAGATAAAAAACTCCTAACCTCTGTGCCAGGCATAACATCATATTAGGTGTTATGTCCATATTATTAAAAAACAGAGTCAGAACCAGATCTCGTAACAACTCTACATCCCCAGTCCATCCCACCCACCAAATATAAAATAGAGGTACTTCTTAAGCACTCTACACTCTATGACATGATGCCATCTCTAGTTAAGGAAAACAATATTTGCTTTAACTCTTCCTGCCATTTGGGGGGCGGGGGGGGGGGGGTAGGGAGGAGCGTATTCATGGATGCTTTAATACAACTGTGGGGTTTCAGGCACTCTATTTCCCTTACCGAAAAAAAAGAAAAAAGCTATAAGTACTATTTTGAAGAATGCTTTATTCTGTTGTATCAATATCTGAAGATGCACAGCAGCCAACGTGTCTGATACTAATCAAAGAACTGCAGCACCAGATATAAACTGCAGAGAGAAATCAAATTTCTTTATAATATATCTAACAATGTTAAGTGACTCATATGAAACATTCCTTGGATAGGTACTCGTTCTTCAGTTTTCACTGGTCTAGAGATTTAAAAGAAGATTTAGAGTTCAAGTATATGATAGGGATCATACCATATATTTTAGATGTAGATACTGTGATAAATAAGAGCAAACCACAGATACCTATCACTAGCCATTTAGTTAAATTTAATATTAAGATGTCTCTTGGGATTTCACCAGCACTATTGACTTCAGAAATTTCTGTCCTCTGCCTTGTGCTCTTCATCCACTTGTTTCTGCCTTTCGATTCAGCACGGTCGTGTCATAAATTACATGTGAGAATTGATACACAAAGAGGGAGGAACTCATTTCTTAAAATGTTATTTTAAAGGACAGATAAGCTCCTCTGCTTATTTCCCAGTTCAACCACACTAACAGGTACGCTGGCATGACAAAGGGAGGAGAGCAAAGGAGAGGCAGTAACTTCTGTTAATACTGCTTCTTAGAGTACATAAGACTATACCTCACATTTACTCTATAGGGTTTATAGGCATTTCCAAATATTTTGTGTGGAATTGCGTTTACAAGTATTTGTGAAAGGGCACAGGACCTAACACATGCCAGATTGGTAAGAGGATATAAAGCTTCATCTAAGGCTGACTTCAGTCCTAATTATTTATGATAAAAACACCAGTAGCACATAAGAGTTCAATGAAACTCTTCGCACAGAGTTAGGCATTTCAGCCCAACACAGCGTGTCCAAACCAAACACAATATCCAGACTAATTTAGTCCCACTACAGTCCATCTCAGCAGAGGCCTAACAGTGAACGAAAACAAGGATCAAGTGTAGGCAAGCACATGCAGCTAGGTAACATGCCATGAGTAACACTGGAAACTATTCTCTGTCCTAGACAAGAATAAGCAACAAGAAAAGGCCATGCTTTACAAACAACAGGCTCCCACATCTTTTGCAGTCAACACACAAAGTCATTTTGGGGAGATAAAACTGGGAAAAAATATATTGCAACCAACCAACCTTGTATAAGCGCTCCGGTTTTATCTAACATACAATATGAAAGATAAACCTTACATGATACCAATATTCTCCTAGTACTTTGCCAGGTATTGTGGTCTCATTGAAAGGCAGTGTTTCTGGTAAAGACAGTTAAGTTTTCATGGGTCAGCTGCCCTGAGGAAAAAAAAAGAATTTCAAATATCTAAAACTTTTTTCAGGTCAGCAACGAAATTTACAAGCTTCACTATAAGCACAGGGTGGGAGCAAATGTTTTGAAGTTGTAGGCCATGTCCAGCAGCAACCTAACCTGAGTTACACCTCTACCTTCTCCATTTTTTAGATCAAACCTCAAATCTAAAACAGAGATGAGTTAAAATCTACGCAAGTTGAAGAATGCTAAACAAAGTGACTGAAACAGCCTCAAAGCCAAAATTTCAGAGAAGCTGTTAAGCATTAGTGCTTGTAGTTTTATCCCACGCTAACAGTAATGTTTCTTAAAATTGTATCCCTCAATATATCCCCCTTTTTACTTGGCAAGCACTAATTTTACTGCTCACAGATATTTCCAACATCACAGAAATTCCCTTGCTGCACTCGTACCAAAAAAAGTAGCTGCAGGGATGAGACAGCATCCAAAAACAGTGAAATAAAGCAATGCTTAACTAAAGCAGATGTGTGAAATGTAATCTCCAGGCAGCAGTGAAGTTGGAGGGTTTTGAGAAAGAGAAATTTTGGGAAAGATGAGAGATGTCAACAGGAGAAGGATGTGAGAAAGGAAGTTGAAGGAGAGAGGGTGAGGCAATGGAGGAAGAGGAGAAATCTCATTCTAGGAAACTAATGTTGTCAGCTTCTGAAGGGGTTTGAGATGACAAAAATGTCATCTCAAAAACTAGGAAACAAGATAAGAAAACTGAAACCAAACCTGAAAAGCAAATGAAATACAAAATGAGAACAAAGAAAGTCACGGTTCCCTCAATGGTAATTTGTTTCCAAAAATGATGCTGCATGTTTTCTACAAAAATAGAACAAAAATATCAACGTATGAATCTTCTTTGTTAGCTATATTAACACCGTTAGTTTGTTGCTGCAGCTGACGTACCTACAGCATGCACACACACACAACTTAGATTTTGAGGTATGTGGATCAGGTCAGTACAAGGTACAGCATTTGTTCTGAAGTTAGACGTAACTTCTGAAAATTTTTAATTAT
Source organism: Aquila spilogaster (assembly GCA_024606505.1). Taxonomy (NCBI): domain Eukaryota; kingdom Metazoa; phylum Chordata; class Aves; order Accipitriformes; family Accipitridae; genus Aquila; species Aquila spilogaster. The sequence goes on along the minus strand of JANHGO010000020.1, from coordinate 22,475,384 downwards.
TGCTGTTCAAGAATAACACGACCATTAAAACCACTCTTACACAATACTTTTTGGTATCACTTGTACTTTAGACTATGGAGAAAAGCTTTTAAGACCTGCATTACAACAAATGATAACTATTTATTTTATGTTAAGATGAAGGTCTAGTTCTCAGTCAAAATTTAGTGTTACATATGTAAAATAGGCCAGACTACTACAGTACAAGTTTAATTTTTCAGTGGATATTTGATTACTGATGTACTTACGTTTCCCACTATTTATGACACTGGGAACTTGCACCATGTGACCCCCATCTTCAGAAGCCTACTACAACTAACATCCAACAGAGCAGGCAAGGAAAAAGGGCCTCTGACAGGATTCACTGCCTTGCTAGCTCAGGGCTCCTCTGGCTGTAAGAAGCTTCACAGCAAGGGGATTTTTCCCTTAAGAATTTAGCCTGCCAAGTCAGCTAACATGGATCAATTTAAAGCCATCATAAAGTCTGAGGCACTCTGTCAGATGGATTCTTCTCTACCAGCTGAGCAGCTTTGATACAATGCTACCAAGGCACAATACTTTGAGAATGCTGACCTTGCTTTTAACCTTTTACCTAACATTATGAAACAAATTTATAGCTGAATTCCCCTGCATACCCAGAGCTCTGCACTTGCAAATGTGCAAGGAAACCCAAGTTACTTTGACAGCATACCTACGTGAATGACCAATTTCACTGTGTCTGAGCAAATTGTTTTCAACGTGCACACAAATAGCAGAACAATATCTAATATTAGTAAGTTTAGCTGAGTAGCTTCATCTACTAGCTACTATCTATTAATGAGTACATTTTTCATTATATTAGGGGACTGAAAAAGTTTTTAAAATAATGGGATGACTTAGCATAGAATGCAGCTCAACTTCTACACAAGCTGATGTTATTTTTACTTGGCAAAAGCAATACTTTCTCTCAAATGCCTGTAAAAAACAGCTGCCTCTAAACCAGCACCCACATTCATCTTCACCTCCCATTTCTGGGAAACCACTTGGAAAATAACTTAACATTTTGGATTTTCTTTCTCAACAGAGTAATGCAATAAAGGATCTCTTGTGCCTCCCAGAAAAATACGTCTAAGGAGAAAAAAAGCTTATGCTCACTAACTTATTCACTCTCCTAAATAAAGCACATCTTTTCTCTTAGCTATAACCAGGAACATCCAGACTACATTCCCAGTTGGCTTACTTCCACATACTCATCTACTTCACCGGTAGGAGGTGAAGACCTGTCTTTTAGCATCAAATTGTGTCTATGTTATTAGGCACAGGTGCCCAAATTAAACAAACCAATGCATCAGCATCCAAATTAGCTTCTACACAAACAAATAAATACCATTATCTTAAGCACTCTATTTGTCTCCCCTGAACTAGGCAGAGATTTGAAATCATACTAGCCCTGAACAGTAACACACATAAACTTTATGAGATCTCCTCCTGTATGCCTCCTGCCTTCCAGACACTTGCTAGTGGACAAAACAGCAGTAAGAGCAGCACAGAGAACGGCAGCCCTTGCTAGCAGGAGCTGCCGCAGCAGAACGCACTCACACCAGCAGCATGAGTGAAAAAAAGCCAGGGTCTTCTTTCCATCATAACTTGAGGGTCTCAACAGTCAAGCTGTAGCCTTCTCCACGCAAAGGGAGAATGTAAGTAATTCGAGTCACTGCAACAGCCTCACAGCCTGACTTGACCTCACAGTTTTATACTCACAAAAGTTGGTACATCATTAACAATGTCTCCAATTCTTTTTTCCCCCACCCTTTTTTCCTTTACATGCCTCAGACAACTCAGACAGCCAGCACTATATGGAGTCTCTGCTTCTGCGAACACATACACACAAGCAGAAATGCACCATAAAAACACAAACATACCATAGAGCTCACTACACTTCCATGCCTTGCACTGCGCTCTCTGTTCAGCCCAGAGCTGTGCACTGGCAGGAGACTCTCTTGCTATTTCTATGTAGCATTTTCTCTGGAAAGATCTTGATCAGCTTCCAGAGTTCATAATCCAGGCTTCTAAAAAGTGCCATCACTCAGGTACTTTTTATTGCCTTATTTTCTATGACACAAGCCTTGTTTTCTGTATTCAAACACCAATAGTAGTTTTCACAGTCATATTTGTGAGTACTGATTTGATTAGAAATAGAAAGCTAATGTTAGATTCAATGTTCTCTAATTCAGCTTTAAATGACGATCAGTTACTGCATCTTGGAATTTGATAAATGAACTCTAAGAAACTCAGGAAAAGTAAACCTGGTATAAGTCCAAATTTCTGACCTCTTGAGACATCACAGTTCATATATGCATGCATTGATCAATATTTTTTATAGACCCCAGTACATGAATGATCTCTCCTCAACAACCCTCTACTGCATAGCAAACTGACTATTTTTTAATGTCAACTTTTTTTTTTTAAATTAAGAGAGGGAAACATGGTTCTAATAAAAATCTACAGGTCAGATTTAAAACATCCTTTTGAGTAATTCCAAATAAATGAAAACTTATTTTATGGCTTGCAAATTTTAAAATTTTAAAATAATTATATTGAACAATTTGTGTGTGTCAAAATTGTAAGTTCCTTCTTTGCAGCTTCATTTCAAGAGTTTTGGGTTTTTTTTCAGTTTAGACAGAGGAAATAAAACTTTACCAGAACATCAGTGCTAAGAATTCTTTTTTCTTTCCAGAGGTTTGCAGGTGCCAGCCAACACTGAAGACTGGTCTCACTATGCTATTCAACATATAAAAATATGGTCTGAATCAGATGCAAGAGGAAGCAAACAAAACCACACTTGAAAATTTCTTCTTTACATGACCAAAATGAAGAAAGAGACCCTCATATTCAAGTTGTAAGAAATGCATAAGAGGAAAAGAAGCTGAATTGCAGGATTTCCAGTAGACCTATAGTTCTCCTCTTGTAAGTAGCGAGTACTTAATCTGGTCAGCAGAAAAATTTGAAGTCGTATTTAAGTAAGCACAGGAGTAACAGGACTGGTCTCCTGGTAAAAACCAAGAGACAAAACTGCAGAAACAAATCTGAAATGCAGAAATGGAAAAGGCCCAAGAAGCACTGCAGGGAGGAGGACATACACCAGACTGCAAAGTGAAGTGATGAGAGAGGCAAAGGATGAAGGCAGCAAAGGAGACAAGGCAGTGATGAAGAGCAAACAGTAACTAACCAGGGAAAATGAGTTTAAACATTATGTGATGAGAGCATAATTAAGTAGAAATGGTTATACAGCTTATGTCCTTTAGGTGTAAGGCTAGAGCAAGGGAGAACATAGGCCAGCACCAAAAGCCAAGCATGGAGGAAGGAAACCAGCAGCTCTGCAGCCCAGAGCCTGTGGCAAGCGGTCAGAGCAGTCTGCTGTCTCCGCTCTTCCCACTTCACCACCTTTCTCTATCTCATCCCTCAACTCTCTTCCTTTTCACTTTCATCCGGACCGATAAAATATTGTCTATATTACTTCAAAAACAACTAATTTTAAGAAATCCCAGCAAAGCCATGAACAGAAAAGCATGAAAACATTTTATCCCATACATGTCCCATACTTCTGAACTCGTATCATGAGGGAGACGTGCTGCTTCCTGGTATGATTATTGCTTTGTTAACGTGAAGTTTGTAAGTAGCACCTTTTGCTAGTGTTTAGGAGACTGTTCAAGGCACAGGTGGACTACTTGCTTCCACGAGGGAAACAGAGGTAAGGAGCTATCTAAGAACTCTACAATTTGAAAAGAAATGTTCTCATGCACTCCCATTTAACTCCGCATCCAGCATCAGCTTCCTTAGTGCTGCTGAACCAATGGTTAATCTAATTAATAACACATACAAGGCAAGATTTAAAAGCAGGCTGGTTGCAGCTCCTACAGATTCCAAATTTATGCCAGCCACCTGTGGGTGGTAAATGTCCATCAAAAAAACAAAATGTAAATATGAATTACTCTATAAAAGTTCAAAATCAAAGTGCATATTATGCTTAAGTTCCTAGTGTTTGAGCTCTTTCACCAAGTTTTGGATGATATTATCTAATGCTTGCTAGATAGAGGAAAATTACTTTCTTTCCTATGTTCTGAAAAAAATGAGTTCATATTCCATTTTGTTTCATTTTATAAGGAAAATGTCTGTAGAAAGGGAGACAATATTGGGATTTTTATTTATCTGAAATCAGATGCATGGTCTAGAATCCAGTTTTTCAATCACAAACTACATGCTAAAGTGTGTTAATAACAATATTAATATAAATAAAAAATATTTATCCTAATTTAAAGCAACCTTGTACTAATTTGGCCAGGAAAAACCTGTTTGTTTTCTCATTAAGGTACAAACATGCTTTAAATAAACATTTTTTGCCACAAAATATGCAACTGAGAAAAAAAGTCTTATATCCCGTCTACATCCCACCTCCAGATTAGCACATACAAAAACATACATCTCACCACTCTGAAAATGGTATGATGACATTTCTAATCAGGTGGTTTAAGAACTTTCATTAACTTCACTGAGCTACTACTTCAAGACTCATAATGAAGCTTGTTTGCAGCACCCAGATCATTTCCCACAGATGACACAGACTGACTGTGTCCAACTACTACATAGGGTACTGTCTAACCTTTCTTTTTAGCTAGCTGAAAAACTCTAAGGGAGGTCCTCCCTCTCCCCAAATCAAAACACATTAAAACTCAGTCTCAAAATAAACCCAGAACTATGACACTCAACAATATTTAGTATACCAGAATAAGTTGTAAGAGGAGATGCCATATACACAAGTATTTAAATCTCAACAGATGTATATATATTGTACTTTTCAAATAAACCGGTGGTGACCAAGAGATAAGATAAAATCATAAGAAATTGCAACAGCCAAGTAAATACCTTAAATGCAAAAGAAAGCGATCTCAAGAGAAACATGCACAGCTATTCCTGGCTGGCCATTTGTTCCAAACAGCTACGAAGTTTACTATTCATTAGCTATCCAAATGAGGAAAGCATTTAAAAGCAAACTTGCAGGTAAGAAAAAGAAAAAAAAAAAAAAATTTAAGAAATTTGGTCTCAGTCCCTGTTCCACTGCTTTTGAAGAGACAGCTTCTGAAGGCAAGAATACACTGTATGGGATCATTACACCATACGCAAACTACAACCTCTTATCAGGACTTCAACAGCGATAATATTTACACAACAAGTAGAGCCAACTGTTTGGACAGTGGCTGCCACAAGCCTGGCATTGTTTCCTTCCCTAATGCCATGTTTTACTTTATACCTCTTCTGTGATGTGCTGGGTGATGTCACCTCCTAGTCACCTCCCCAAGCCCAGAAGCAACTCCCAAGGTATATTCAGGTACATCAGTCAGAGGGCATACAGCTACTGCTATGCCTCATACCACTCAGGAAGATTATTCTCTTTTTACCTAGCACTGGGGGAAGAAAAACCTACATAATATACTATTGAGTCACTGTGAAATCAACAGCATCTCTGCTTGACACTTTAAACTGCACTGTGAGTTTTGGACAACCGCTTACCCCAGTGAAGGCTGAATAGGAAATTGTGGAAAACTCCCCACCCCACCAGTGACTTACATTCAATTTTTTGCACTACTCTCCTGCAAGGCCACAAGCAGTAAATCCTGCCTCAAGTCACTTACATATTTTGGTAACAACTGGATTATATAGTGCACTGAATTACTCAGCTATTATCAACTAGCCACTGCAGGAAACACACATCACGTGCTTGTACAATGTCACTGAAGTATTTTTGCTCAGATCAGCTTTACTTTAGAAACACTTTAAACCTTTGAGCATCTTAAAGTTGATTTGGGGGGAATGAAATATATTTATGAGAACTAGCCCTCAACTGGTTTTCTTAAGTAATTCTGCCAAGTGTCCCTTACATGTTCACAGACCAAAATGGGTTTCAGTTGAAGATATATTCAGACCTATACACAACTCTTTATTTTGGGGATTTTATTTTATTAAGGTTAAAATTTGCATATAAAATATGCTCAGAAGAGCACCTTCCAAAAATTCTATTATATTCCATTCCAAAAATTCAAATAATATACTTCTGTGAGCTTCTTCAGCATCACACTGCATTGTGCAGTGTGCCTATGTTACTACTTTTTATCAAAGGCTCTTTACAGGCAGGTCTTGAGACCTATGCTGGCATATTACAGTTTTAAACTGTAATTGGGTGAAATCTAAGAACTGATTTACTTGTAGAGGTTAGCAGCAGCTGAAGTGTGTAATTTAATTTCACTTTTGTTACTCATTTTATTTGACTGTACTTTTAACTTCTTCTGTAATATTACTTTTTATTTAACAACTGTAATTATTTACAACTGTTTTTAAACAGGTTCCAAAGTTTATCAGCTACGACATTCATTATAAAATTTTACACTGAATGATTTAATTATTGAATGGTTATTTTGGAAATTAAATCCTCAGTTTTCAACCACCAATGTTTCACCTTTGAAATCTCATGAAGAAAGCCAAGAAAATGCAAACAACCTGTTTTATAGAACTTTTCCAAATAAATCTCATCTCATGCTTCAGAGTTAAAACATTTAAGATCCAAAACCTAAGATCCAGCATTTCTGCTGTAACATATTTTGACCAAAAGAAAAAGCCATCTCCCTAAATATACTTAGTGTTTGCAGAGAAAGATGCATTAATTTTCCCAGCAAGGTAGTCTTTGTGATTTCAATCACCTACAAACAATATAAGCTTTTCAGATTTATAGATAACTATGTTGGAGTACACTCTTCCGACTTATTTTTCCATTACCAAACTATTTCAAGTATCAATCCTTTTCCAAGGCATGCAGTAGCTGTGCATCTGACATTTATTCATAAGACAACTACTGTGTTGGAATGAAAAACAGCGGAACAAAATTCTTTATTAGCAAACACCTCTCTAGCCCTGTCACCAACATGTTAAGTAAAAGCTCTCTAACATTTTGTAAACATTTCTCATTAACTCATACCTATTTCCGTTTTATGAAATACTCAAAACGTTATTTCCTGCTGCAAACCATTCACTGCAGGTTTCACTTTCTATTGAAATTGGACAGAAAAAGCAGCGAATGAAATTACAACCAATCTAACTACCAAAGCATTCTCCATGCTAAACAAGCCCTGAAATTTTAATACTTACAAAGAAACAAGCAGCAACTACTGTCTTTGAAAATATGTTACTATTTGGGACTTTTCACTCAAGTACACTTCTGCTTTACATAGGAGAACTACCAACCATAAACAGCTGGCAGGTGGTCTCCCCCTTGCCTGCATGAAGAGGGGAACTCTACAGACTGAGCATAAAAATCACCCATCTGGCTTTCCACCAGCATACTAACAACTCCTGGGTTTGGCCCCACAATGTCATTAGCAGCTAGTCTTGGAGAATGCTTACATATGCTTGACTAACTCTTCACAGGAAATCCCAACACTGCATAAGAGATGGTTTGAGCCACCACCTCCTTAGCCTGCAATTTGTGCCTCTCGGGTAGAGTTCAAGAGTGGCCCAAACCTCTCTGGTGGAGGTTTAGCAATGTTTTAAACTCATTATATATATACACATATATATAGGCTAGGAGACATCTTTCAGTAAAAGAGAAGTTTAGCTGTTTCAAATCATTCTGAGGAAAAAATAGGAGGAAAAAAACAAACTTAGCAATTATACTTTCTCTAACTTTTTTATATTGGAATAGAGCAAAGAAAGTCACCAAATTTATTATTTTAAGACTATGCATAGATAATGTATCAAGTTAATTGAATTGCCTGTAATCATTAATGCATACAGCAAAAAAGACATTTGGCAAGAAACATAGGGACTGATAACTACTTCAATTTGCTCACCTCTTAATATCCTTTTTGCTTGTTTGTTTCTGCTTCTTTGCCTCCTAATCTTTGATTTTTATCAAGATGCAGTCACCTAAGATTCAAAGTGAGCTGCAGGAAACAATAAGCAAAGCAGGTAATAGTGCAAAAAAAAAAAAAGTGTTCTAGGTAATTCATAGTGTTGCTTGTGTCAGTCTCTTGCTCAGACAAAAGGCCACGCAGAGGAACAACACTGAACATTAGTAAGAACGGTTTACCAGTATCATAGTAATTAAGCTAGGTTTGTTGTAATCAAAACTTTTTAAGGATAGACCACTAAGAAACTGAATGCTTTCTCACATAGATCCTACACAAAATCATCTCCCATTTTAAACAAGGTGCCCAGTTTAGGATTACTTTTGAATAATCAACCTACTGTATCTTGAACATAACCTCATACGGCTTATTTAAAGAAAGACTTTTTTTTTTTTATCAAAGATCTTCTCATATTCTCTTCTATAGCCTTTATTAAAATCTCAAGTAGACAAGTAGAACTGAAATATGTCAAATGGGCTGATTCAGATAGATCCAAAACTAGAAAATACACAGCAGAAGAAAAAGAGGTAGAGACAAGTAAAACCAGGAAGGAGCATAAAGGTCCAACAAACATAAGAAGTGATAAGCCACATATTAAAGAGCTGAATAAATACTTTTACAGTAAACACAGCATCAACAAATAAATCATGAAGATACATTCCTTAAATCCAGAGGAAGGTGGTGGCATATGCATTTTTCAACAAGAATAGGAGACCACTTTTTGCATGCTAATTAATTTGAGACACCTGAGGGACAGGATGCCATCCAGAGGGACCTGGACAAGCTTGAGAAGTGGGCCCACGTGAACCTCATGAGGTTCAACAAGGCCAAGTGCAAGGTCCTGCACCTGGGTTGGGGCAATCCCCAATATCAATACAGACTGGGGGATGAAGGGATTGAGGGCAGCCCTGTGGAGGAGGACTTGGTAGTACTGGTGGATAAAAAGCTGGACATGAGCACATGTGTGATCACAGCCCAGAAGGCCCACCATATCCTGGGCTGCATCAAAAGAAGCGTGGCCAGCAGGTTGAGGGAGGTGATTCTGCCCCTCTACTCCGCTCTGGTGAGACCCCACCGGGAGTACTGCCTCCAGCTCTGGAGTCCTCAAGTACAGGAAAGACATGAACCTGTTGGAGCAGGTCCAGAGGAGGGCCACAAAAATGATCAGAGGGCTGGAGCACCTCTGCTATGAAGAAAGACTGAGAGAGTTGGGGTTGTTCAGCCTGGAGAAGAGCAGGCTCCAGGAAGACGTTATTGCAGCCTTTCCATACTTAAAGGGGGCCTATAAGAAAGATGGGGACAAACTTTTTAGCAGGGCCTGCTGCGATAGCACAAGGGGTAATAGTTTTAAACTAAAAGAAGTTAGATTTAGACTAGATATAAGGAAGAAATTTTTTACAATGAGGGTGGTGAAACACAGGAACAGGTTGCCCAGAGAGGTGGTAGATGGCCCATCCCTGGAAGTGTTCAAGGTCAGGTTGGATGGGGCTCTGAGCAACCTGATCTAGTTGAAGATGTCCCTGCTCATTGCAGGGGGGTTGGA
>JANHGO010000020.1:22422138-22465810 GCA_024606505.1 Aquila spilogaster | reverse complement strand
TATTTCAGATCACTTTTTTTCGCACCCCTTCTACATGCCTTTTTTCCCTTTATGCAACCATGCACAGCTCAGACCACCAGCACTACCCAAGTCTGTCAACATGCAAACATGCAGCACCGCACAGCAAAGGCCTGACTGTGGCATGAAGCTCCCTCCCTGCAGCCCAAAGCTGTGCCTGGATGAAGACTTTCTATTTTTGAGCAGCATTTTCTCCAGAAAGACCTTGAGCAGCTTATGGAGCTCCTTATCGGGGCCTTGCTTTCTGTATTCAGACACCAGTAGTAGCTTCCAGTCACATTTTAAGTACGTATTTGAGTAGAAATAAAATGCTTTATTGTCCTCTCAGATTCAATATTCTCTACTTCAGTTCTACATTCAACTTTATTGTAGAATTCGATAAGTGAAGTCTGAGAATCTCAGGAAAAGTAAATCTGGTTCAAGTCCAAGTTTCTGACCTGTAGAGAGGTCACAGTAGTACTCACATCCACACATTGATCAGTATGTGTTACAGACAATGGTACATGAATGGTCTCCATCACATCCTTCTGCTGCCCTACCAAACTTGTTCTTAATATCAACTTTATAAAAAAAAATAAGACAAAAACACACGTAATAAAGATCGGTAGCTCAGAATGAAGGCATTTTTGAACCAGTTCTAATAAATGAAAGCATATTTTACTGCTTGCAAATTTTAAATTTGTAGAATAATTTTAGTGAACAAATTCTTGGTCTCAAAAATGTAAGTTACTTCTCTGCTACTTCGAGAGTGGTTTTTTTTTTTCCAGTTGAGACAGAGGAAATAAAATTTTATCACGCCATCAGTGCTAAGAATTCTTTTCTTTTCAGAGGTTTGCTAGTGCCAGACAACGTAGACAAATGCCCTTAGTTCACCGTGCTATTCAACATATAAAATATACTCCGAATCAGATGCAAGAGGAAGCAAACAAAACCACACTTCAAAACTCTTTCTTATATGACTGAAATGATAAAGGACAGCATGATATTCAAGTTGTAACAAATGTACAAGAAGAGAGGAAGCTGAAGTGCAGGATTTCCAATCTACTTCTAATTTTTCTCTTGCATGTAGTGAGTACTTATCAGGTAGACAGAAAATTTTGAAGGTGTATTTAAATAAGCACAAGAATAACAGGACCCGTCTCCTGGTCATAAGAGACAAAACAAGACTGGGGAAACAAACCTGAAATGCAGAAACAGAGAAGGCCCCAAAACCACTGTAGAGAGAAGGACATACAGCAGCCTTCAAAGCAAAGAAATGAGAAGGGCTAAGCATGAAGGCAGCAAAGGAGACAAGGCAGTGATGAAGAGCTAATAGTAACTAAAAAGGGAAAGTGAATTTAAAAGTTATGTGATGAGAGTATAAAGTAGAAACAGTGACACATGTTGAGCTCATTAAGGATAAGGCTGGAGCAAGGACAGCATGAGGCAGTGCCAAGAGCTGTGCGTGGAGGAAGAAAATGGGCAGCTTTGCAGGTCTTAACAGTGAGTCCTCATCATAGGCTTTCTGCACTCCACTGCCCTCCTCCTGCATCTTATCCTCCATCTCTCCTCCCTCTCTACTTCAATATGGACAGGTAAAACAGCTTGTAGGACTCCAAAACCAGCTCATCCTAACAAACCTACTGCGAAGCTATAAACAGGAGATTATCAAAACAGATTCTCCTGTTCACGTCCCATACTTCTGAACCAATCCTACAGGGGGGATTGGAGGGTACAATTATTGCTTTGCTCATGTTTAGTTTTTAAGTAGCACCTTTTCCTAGTATTTAAGAAACTACTACAGGCACAGGTGGACTATTCTGTCTGGAGAAAAAAAAAACAATTCCACAGCTGAAACAGGCATAAGGAAACCTACAAATATTCTGCAATTTGAATAGAAAGGTTCTCATGCACTCCCACTAACTTGGCACCAGCATCAGCATGCTTGTACTGATGAACTGTTGGCTAATCTAATTAATAAATCTTGCCTTTGTATGCATTAAAATCAGTCTGGTTGTGGCTTCTACAGATTCTGAATTTATGCCACCCACACGTGGGTGGCAAATCTCCATTAAAAAAAAAAGAAAATGTGAAATATTTTGCAATATTTATCTCATCAAAATGCATACTATGTGTTTTGAATTTGAGGTCTTTCACTAAGTTTTGTGTGATATTATCTAATCCCAAATACCATGGCAATCTCTAACATCTTGTCTTTTATCTGACGCTTGGCGGGTGGGGAGGGAAATGAAGTCTGGAATACTTCGGTTACACCAGAGACAAAAAGCACCTGAATTTCACTGTGACACAAATGAAGAAACTCTAAACTTTCAGAAGGCAAAACAACATCCAAGGAAGAGCAGTTCAGAGTACAACACTCCCTATTAGCTCAACATCCACTCATTCAAAATATTAATGAAATATTAACACAATACTAATACAAATATAAAACATTTAAACTAATTAACTGAAAGCAAGTTTATAACAACTTGGCCAGTAAAATCCAGTTTTTGGTATTATCACACTTAAAACATTTTCTGCCACAAAATATGCAATTGAGAAAAAAAAAAGCATCTCTCATCCAGTCCGTATAGAGCCTCCAAGTTAGCATATATAAAAACAGAGACATCAACACTTGGAAAATGGTATGACGACATTTCTAATGAGGTGGTTTAAGAACTTTCATCAACTTTACCAAACTAATCCTTCCAGACTTGTAATGAAACTTGTTTCTGAGGCTCACTGTCTCCCACAGATGAAAAAGAGCATCTGTGTCCATCCACTGAGCCGGGTGCTCAAGCTGCCTAAGCTTTTTTTTAGCTACCTGAAGGATTCTAATGGAGCTCTCCCTCAAAAAATAAAAATCAAAGCACATTAAAAATAAACCCAGAATTATCTCACTCGGCAGTCTTCAGTATAACAGAATAAGTTTTAACAGAGGGCAAGCGCTTTAGTCTTAAAAGATATGTATACACTGGACAGTTAGAATAAACCAGTGGTGACCAAGTGACGATTTAAAATCACGAGAAGCCACAACAGCCAAGTATCTTAAATGCAAGAAAGTGCTCTCATGAGGAACATGCACAGCTATTCATTTGCAAGGCTGGCCATTTGTTTCACACAGCTACAAAATTTCTTATTCGCTACTTATCCAAGAGAGGAAGTTTAAAGGAAAACTTATGCATAAGATATTTATATATAAAGCAAGTTGGTCTAACTCCTTATTCCAATTCTTTTCAAGAGACAGTTTTGCAGGCAGGAGCTCATTGGAAAGATCACTACATGACTCACAAACTACTACCTCTTATCGGGTCCTTGATAGCAATAATGTTTAGACAGTAAACACAGCCAACTCTTCTGACAGCGACTGCCACAAGCTTGGCATTATTCCCTTTCCTAATGCCATGTTTTACTCAGCTAATCTTCCAGAGTCATGTTGTGTGAGCTGTTGGCTATGTCACCTCCCAGCCACCTTACCCAGCCTCAGAGCAGCACCAAAGGTGCGCTCAGTACATCAGCCACAGGGGATACAACCATGCTGCACCCCGAGGGACCATGCAGAAATCCCTTCCCAGCTGCTGAGGCAGAAGCAATGAAGAAAAATTCTGCTTATTCTCAGCACATACCCCCAAAACTCCACTGGCTGAGTTGGATTTGCTGGGTCCCCAAAGGAAGTCAAGTGATACATAGGGTGAGAAAAGACTAGGGAAGTACAGAAAATCAGTACTGGAGAGAGCAGTTGCTCTTTTCTCTCTACTTTCTCCAGCAGGGATCCCTTATACAGCCTCCTAGCCCCAGCCCTGCTCCCCATGCACACTGAGACCCCATCCCCTGCCAGGCAACCCAGGGAGCAGGCATTTCACACTCCTGTCCCACATCTGGAGGGAATGGTCCTCCTTAAAACACAGCTTTACGCATCAGCTCAATAGACCAGCGTGTCTCTCCCATAAAGTCTCAGCTCAACACTTTACAGCACACATGGTGCTGGAAAGCACAGCTGGACACAGTAGGTACTGCAATTTGCGGTATTACATGAAAGTACTAAATATCAGCTACAAGAAGACTATCCTCTGTTTACGTAGCACTGGGGAAGAAGGAGCTACAGAACGTGCTACTGAGTCACAGGAAAATCAGCAGCATCTCTGCTCAGCACTTGAAACCACACGGTGAGTTTTGGACAACAGCTTGCCCCTGAGAAGGCTGAATGGGAAACTGTGGAAAAGCCCCCACCCCCCAGCAGCGACCTACATTCCATTTTTTGCTCCATTCCCCAAAAATGCACAGGCAGTAAATCCTCTCTTAAATGTCATTTATATATTTTGGTAAAAACTCGATTATGGAGTACACTGAATCACTCAGCTAGCATCAATTAGCTACTGCAGGAAACACAAAACATGTACTTTCACAATGTCACTGATGCATTTTGGTTCAAATCAGTCATAATTTAGAAGCACTTTGAACCTTTCAGCATCTTAAATTAACCATGAAGTAGAATTTTGGAGAATTAAACATATTTATGAGAGCTAGTGCTCAACCAGCTCTGCTGTGTAATTCTGACCACTGTCCCTTACACATTCACTGAACAAAATAGCTTTCAGTTCTATATCACTTTGAGATATATTCAGACCCATAAGTACTCAGTTTAAACCAGGAATTTTATTTTACTTTATGTCAAAGTTAAAAGTTGCATATAAAATGTGCTTGGAGTAGCATCTTTCAAAAACTCAGATATGCTTTTATGAGCGACCTCAGCATCACAGCACACTGTACAATGCGCCCACATTGGTACTTCATATCAAAGACTCTCTAAAGGAAGGTCTAAGGATGTATGCTAGCAAACTGTAAACAATGAGGTGAAATCCAGCATCTGATTCACTTGCAGAGGCTAGCAAGAGCTGAAGTGTCATCATTTAATTTCATTTCTGTTAACAGTATTTTAATTTCTTCTGTAATGTTACTTTCCACTTAGCAGCTATCATTATTTATAACTGTAAACAGGTTGAAGTTTATCAACAAAAATATTAATCATAAATTTTTTGCATGGAATGACTTCATTACAGAATGGTTATTTCAGAAATTAAATCCTCATTTTTCAATCGCTAGTGTCTCGCTCTAGAAATCTGCTCAATATAACCTGTCCAAACAAATCTCATTATTCATGTTGGAATATAAAGTACTTTCTTTTATCACTTCTATCTGAAAATACAGCCACAGTTTTGGCATAGGAACCAAGAACTTTCTTTTCTTGGCATCAAGGTGCTATCACCTTGGTCTGCCTATCCCAGCACTAAACACCCCCTTACATTCTTCTGCTCCCCTCCATAGGTTCCCCTTTCCCTCTTCTGATGTTTTTACTTATAGCTATCTCACAGGAGATGACGTTATACCAACATTTAAGACCAAAAAGGCTATGACTCAGAGCAGTGCCATGCCATGGCACAGGGCATTGCAGCTCCAGGTCACTCAGCCCAGCAGATAAGCCTCTGGTGCCAATGGAAACAATCTTCACAGTCCCACAGCACCACGAGTGATGCCTCATCAGCCAACAGCTCCCCATCTACCACACCAAGCCCTCTGCCTAGGCAGGCGCTGGCAGCCCCAGGACTGAGGCTGTGGGTGCAGAGCAGACGAGGGCAGCGGAAGGATTGCTTTTTGACCTGGTGCTGAGCAGGGAGCAGTCGTGGGAAGGAGCCTGCTGCCATGAGCTCCAGGCTGTTCCCGAGCACTCACCACCTCACACTGACCACAGGCTCACATCAGATGACTTTCTTTCATACTTCTTTCTTCCAGCCACGCTTTAGGAACCTCATTTGCTTTAGGACTGAGCAAAGCAAACATCTGGCTGATCCACATGAGCCCAGCAGCTGATTCACATCATTCATTTTCTGTGCTCCAAAACCAACCGCCTTTTGAAACATTTTCTTCTTAAACCTTTACCATCTTCTTCAAGAATGACACATTCCCTTCACACTGTGATTTGATAATCAAACAGGGACAGATCGTGCCAGGCACACCTAATTCTACAGCAGCTGACAAGTTTGCTGTATGTTTCTGCTGTGACATGATTTGACCAAAACAAAAAGCCCTCTCCCTAAATAAACCTCACGTTTGCACAGAAAGACACATCAGTTTTCATAGCAATGTTGTTTTTATGATCAAGCAGATAAAAGCTTAAACTCATAAATACATTTGTATACACTCCTGTGACATTAGTTCATCACAATGTATATGTCAGAATGAAAACCAGCAGAACACAATTCTTCATTATCAGACCCCTCTCTAACCCTCCCACCAACAGGCTAATTAAGAGCTCTCTAACACGCTCTGCAAACACTTCTCACTAACTCAGTACCTACTTCCTATTTATGAAATACTCCAATGACGTTTCTTGCTGCAAACCATTCACTATAGATTTCACTTTCTACTGAAAACGGGCAGAAAAAGAAGTGAATGAAACTACAATCAATGTGACTAGCACAGCATCCTTCAGACTGAACAAGGGCGAAATTTATAATACTCACAGAAAATCAAACAACTGTTTTTGAAAATATACTCTTATTTGGGGCTTTTCACTAGAATTTACTTCTGCTTCACATAGTAGAATGAAAAAGACTATATAAAGAGATAAGATGCTTATCTCCTCCCCTGTATTCTACAGAAGAGGGGGTTTCCACAAAACAAGCACATAGCATACTACACACAGCACACTACCAGCTCACTCACAGGTTTGGTCCCACAATGGTCTGCAGTTACACCTGGAGAATGTTTGCACTTGCTTGAGTAACTCTGCACAGGAAATCCCAACACAGTACAACAGATGGCTGATGCCACTGTTTCCCTCTACCTTGCAATTTCAGCCTCTCAGGTAGCAACCAAGACTGCATCCGAAATTTTTCTTTGACTAAAAGGAAAATTCAGCGACTTCAAATCATTCCAAGGAAAAACAGGAGAACAAACTAACTTAATTACATTTCCTCTAACTCTTTTTCTAATATATTGGAATAGATCAAAGAAAAACAGCAGTTTCATTATTTTAAAACCAAGCACAGACAAATGTATCAGGTTAACTGAAACACTGTCATCATCATTAATGCATACAACAAAGACATTTTGGTAAGCAGTATAGGGATTGATAATTATTTCAAGTTGCTCACTCCTGAATATCATTTTTGTTTCTGCTGCTTTCCCTCAGCCTTTGACTTTTATCAGGATACAGTTCTGATTCAAAGTAAGCTGGAGGAAACAATATGAAAAGCAGATACTATTGCAGAAGGTGCTGTAGGTAATGCAAAGTGCTGCATATGTCAGTATTGCCCTGACAAAAGTCTAGGCACAGGGGAACCGTGCATTAGGAAGAACAGTTTACCAGTATCATAGTAATTAAGCTAAATACTGTAATCAAAACTCCTCAAGGATTCAACAGTAAGAAACTGTTTTCTTATGTAAATCTTACACTTCTCATCTTAAAGAGGATGTCCAGTTTACCTTTGAATAAGCATCCTACTTTATTTTTAATGTAATCTTGTAAAACACTTCAAGAGAAATACGTAAGACTTTCTCAGATTCTCCTCTATAGCCTTTATTAAAATCTTAAGAAAACAAGTAGATACAAAATACATCAAAGGGGTTCTGAAGCAAGAAAACAATAGTAAAAGAGGTAGACAGAGGAAAAATAAAACCAAGAGGGAGCATAAAGGCCCGAGAAACATGAGAAGTGCTAACCCATAACTTAAAGAGCTGAATGAACACCAATACACTAAACATAGCATAAACAAGCAAATCATGAATAGACATTCCTTAAATCCAAAGGAATGTGGTGGAACACATGATTTTCAACAAGAATAACAGATAAGATGCTTGATCAGCGTGTAAAGAGTGTGTCAACACTAAAGCATGTCATACAGCCTGCTGTTCCCTATTACCTAATAACCAGGAGATATTCTACTGTTTGAATATAGCAGGCAGGCCCAGAGATTGCCCTTGACCTGTTTATTTTCAGATACCTTAACCAAAATTGTTCTGTCACTTCATCTTTTACCATGATCTAATAGTAATAGCAGCTTGCTTCTTCAGCTACAAGAGCAGTCAAGTGTGTAAATAGATTCTACTTCAGTCCTCATGGTTCAATTAAACATTGATTTTAATATGACTGTTACAAGCAGACAAAGTATAGTACAAACCACTTAAAGTTCTCCCCCTAGAAATATTAATGCAAACCCTGAGACAAAGCAAAGCCTGAATTTGATGCACAAGTCTTGTCTCATAATCTAAAAAGGTTGTGCAGTAAACTATGTCAGAACATACTGTTATGGAAAAACAAGCATATGAGTGAACACAGATTTAGATCCGAAATTGAGAGCATCTTAAAAAAAAAACAACATACCCACTCAGAAAACAAGCCCTGAAGTCAATGTAAAGCCCAGCAGACTGTCATGAGATAAATGAAATTAAAAGAGGAAAACACCCTGGTAGTTTTGGTAGCAATAATCGTTAATGGTAAAACATTAATTTTTTCACAAATGTTAGTATTACTTTGCTGTAAATCTTAAAACTCATAGCTCTAAGGGTCTGATCAAGTCTTCCTTACAGAGGTTGTAAGGGAATTAATTAGGAAGCTAGAATAAGTGATCATGCCGGGTTTATCTGATTTCTGGCTAGGGAAATAAAATGCTGATGTGCAACAGACAGACTTCCCCAGAGCCTAGACCATATAGTGACACCAAGTTCTTTCTCTCTTTCATCGCTTCCAAAATACAAACAGAATGAATAGGGTATTACATTTTTAAAAATGAAGGCATCCAACATTTTCCTTCATTACATAGTAATGGTATTTTGACTCGGAAATACTACCTACAGGTAGGTGTGACATGTGTCAACTGAAAGCAAACACCCCCCTCTCAGAAGAGGCAGAGGGTCATTAAGTGAATAAAAATGACAAATCATTTAGGTCTAAAACTGTGCCCTACTTCAGGCTCTGCTGAATATTTAGAATTTGCACCTCTGATGATGAAAGTAGAAGCACATTGATCCAAAGACATGGCCCAAGCCTTTCAATGTTCAGTGGCAACTTCATCTTCCATTCTTAATCTGAAATTTGAACACATTTGCCACAGACTCTGTAGGCTGATGTCAAGACCATTTCAAGTGTTAAATGAAAATATCAGAATGATCAGCAGTCCCAGGTAACTGCAATAACCTTATTCTATCCGTTTCTAGAGACATAGTTTTATCTTCACGTCCTTTAAATCTCAAAATCCCAGAGCAGTGAGAGGAACAAGTAGAGAGCCCAGGCGGCAAGTAGGAGAATCTAGGTCAAAACGGGAGAGGGATTCTCTAAGAAATGAACAAAAGTACAAATATGATACAGCACAGAACAGCTTATACAAGCAGTTCTTCAACTTCTCCTCTTTTCCATCTGCTCTGGTATACATACAGACAACTGCTATGCTTTTTCTCTTCAAAAGCCTGGTTACTTGAGGCTTTGCAGAAGAGGGAAAAAGCAAATAAAACAAAACAAAAGTGTATCCCATCTTTTTTCAAGGGTGAACAACATCTCTATCAGAGGAAATAAAAGACACAAAAAACTCTTTCAAGTCCATTTGTATTAAAACTAGAAGCCACTCACCTTCTGTTTTTATCTATGGTTTTCAGTTGTTTGTATGAACAATATTGATGAATTCATTAAGTGCATGGTTTAGTTGTCCGTTTCATCATCAACTTGTAGTTACTGATAAGCTTGTTTTGCAAGTTCCACAGAGAATGAATTCTCTATTTAAAAGTGAGGTTTAAAAACCATTTGTCTGTACAAACGTCTGAGATGACATAAAAGTCTTAAATCCTGTTATGCCAACCAAAGCTCCAGCTGTCCTCCTTTCTTTCTCCAATACTTTTTCCACCCTAGAGGAGCATGTGATACCAGAATTAAATAATAGAAGATGAGCGTCTACAGGATATTGGAATAACACTACACAACATTTGGGTTTCAAATAAAATTTGGGTAAGATAGCAACAGAGAACCATCCCTAGAGGTGTTCAAGAACAGTGGAGATGTGGCACTGAGGACCATGCTTTAGTAGGCATGGTGGGGATGGGTTGGCAGTTGAACTTGATGATCTTAAAGATCTTTTCCAACCATAATGATTCTACAATTCTATGAAATGTGCTCAGTTTTATTCTTCCATATTAGCAGTTTCTCACTAATCTTGACTTTCCCAACCCAGCTCATGTTTGCTGAAAAATCTAAGTGAAGTCTTCTTCATGTAAGAAGTCATAATGTCTTCTGATACTCCCAAAAAATCAAGTGCTCTCTAATAGAATTTTTTATTAGTGATCAAACACTTGTATTGTGTTTAATGCTTTATTGATGTGGTTAAAAATGAAGATTATCATTACCATTTTCATTGACTGGAAGCAAATGCTGTAGCTGGAAGAAGTTATGACAGACTTTTAAGAAATTAATAAAGAAAGTGAGGCAGCTGTCCACTTGTACTCTGTCACAAGAACATGCAATAGCATAATCCTAGAATGTTCAGACTCAGATGTATAAGCTCATGTAGAAGCTGTAAGCTCACGCTGATAGTTCTAGTTCCATAGAAGTTTCATGTCTAGCAAGTTGTATTAGTCATCACCAAAGAGCTTACACAACAGAAATTATTACTGATACATACATTGAATTTACCTAGAGTTTGCAATGGTGTCAAACCACGGCTACATGTCTCTAAAAATTTTCAAGGAACTTTCAGAAAGGTGGTTGATGACCAGTAACATCATTCATTCCACAGTTTCCATCCCCTCATCACTTAATCCAAAAGCATGACCTACATTCTTTGGGGCTATAAGTCATGTATTTATTTTTTTAAATGAGAGGTTATGAAGTATTTGACCTTTACATAATCTGTATGAACAAGAATAGCATCTAACAAATAGGGTTTTCTATATATGCCAAACATTTCAGCAGTTTTGTAAAGCAGATAGAGTTTTCTTACTTATTTTGACCATTCCTGTGGAGAAGAAAGCTGAAACCTGACTATACCTTTTTATTTCTTCATTCTCTCATATTCACAAGTATGCCTTGAAGGACTTCAAATGCCATTCATCCCAAATCAGTTCATTTCACCAGAGCACTTGACAACATTGGTTTATTGAGCAAACCCTGAGCTTTCTTTTCTTTTTTTTTTTTTAATAAAAATTCAATCGTTAAGAACTCAGGGAGTGCAGATATAGAACTCAGGTTTTGAGTGATCATCTCATTTTCACCAGCTCACTTCTCACTTCCCATTCTAGGTTTATTACCTTTACAAAAATATGCCGTCTTGACATGATCCCTAGCATCCTGCAGTTTTATTATGACTATTACAGTTAATAAAACGTGAAACAACTGGAGTTAATCTCAAATATCTCTGTTCATTGAAGATTTCCTAAGTGTTTTTCCTCCTCTCTCTTCCTGGAAAGTTATGTAAGTTGTCATAACAACTATTGCTCTTTGTGGTGTTGATTTTGGTATGCACAACTCATGCACATCTGCCTGATCTTCCTGGAATCTGCTAAACCTGAGGGAATACTAACACACCAGGGTCCTCAACTTCAGCATGACTTTCTGCTTCATCATAGCCCGGATTTCCTTTGCACTAACAGAGAGACTACAATGATCACAAACTGCATGACCTTAGCATTTTGCATTCCATATTTTCACAGCGGTTTCTTGCTTTTTACATAAACAAGCTTTTTAAGCATCACTGAAGAGCTGGCTACACCAGATACTATCTTAAATGCTTTTAAAATGTGCTTTTCAAAAATTAGGTACTTATTTGATTAGTAGTAGTTGATATCTGATCACCATGGCTTTTTTTTGTTTGCTTAAGTCATAATATTGAAGATTATTTCTAGACACCTATTGCAGGGTCCTGCTATTATTTAACCTATCCTGAAATTAAGTCTATTTATTCCTTACTGCCAGAGTTCAAAGATAAAAATATGTTCATATTGGATGAGTTGAATCATAAAAAACACTGTGCTCAGTCACTGCTGACAATATTTAAAAGCACAGTAAACAAAGCTCTCTTCCTGACAATATCTGGACAGCATTTTCTCCACAAGCCCTCTAACACTTCTCCTGAGGGCAGCGAGTGCCTGTTGACATCAACAGGAACTGGATCTAATCCCAATTCCCACTTCTGCAACACAGGAGTTTGAAACTTCTTCAGAGAACAGGGATAGCAGCAATTTGTTGTGGCACACTGAACACCACAGGCGCTGCGGGAGGAGCGCGCAGGGCTCAGAACTGACTGAACAAGCATCAACACTATTTGTTGATTCTGGCACACAGGTAGAAAGGAAGAACCTGACAACGTTGTGCTAGTGAAAAATGACTCTCCAGCATGGAATTTGCAATGAAAACACTGTCTGGCACCCCGCATGCGTGGGAGGGCATTTCGTGCTCTGTCAGGAACTGAACAAGGCAACCATAAAATTTACTGAAGGAAAGGTTACTGAGTGGGGATGGGTGAATACTGCAGAATGCAGGGAAAAACATGAGGGTTTTATGGCTAGAAATCATGGTTTGAGAACCTTCCTGTTTCTGTGTAGCCTATTCCTTCTCTTTCACAGTCAAAAAAAAAACAAAAAATCTGTGCTTTTAGGTTTGAAACAGAAGAAAACCCTCACTGTGTAACAGCCAGTATTAACAGTCATACAGCACTTATGCTCTGATAACATACTCATGGGGTTACCTGCTTTCTACGTGCCGCTGCTTCAGCTTCCGCCCTACTTTCCATAAAAATAACTGCAAACACCCTTCTTTAATCTCAGAGATCAGAGAGTCTCTCCAAAGCGAAGCACAAAGTTCAAGACAAATTTCCATACGTTTTGAGGCAATACGTAAAAGTCTTAGCTTATTTACCCCTAGCTATTAAATGCAAGTTTCACCATTAAAATCAAACATTTTGTAACCGGTATTTCATAAGGTTGATAAATGGTCTATGTCTATATAGACAATATACAGCTACTACTACCATGACACAGGGTTTTGCGCCAAAAAGAGTATGTATATATATATATATTTCAAAAAGAGATAGTACTCATCACAAGGTCTATCGTATGTTTTTTTCCATTCCAGCTTATTTCCTTGAAAGCATATCACTCATTTACAGTTGACGCATTCTTCCTGTTCCCTCCATTATAGTGTATTTAAATAGTCATTGAAATCTGTTAGAGCAGAATATTTTATCATAAGATGACAAATTCAGGTGTTTTTCTTTTTTTTTTTTTAAATAAATTGTTCTACTTTTCTTTTAAGTACCAAGTATATAAGGCTTAGAGGGTCACCTCAGCAACAGTTTATTCACATCTCAGCACTGGTAATTACTTGCCGATTTCTGACAACTCAGCTACAGTCTGCCTTATAGGGTATTCAAATGTTTCAGAGGCTGTGGAAACTGCATGTACTCATCCCATCACACATTTGGTCAACAGTCTGAAAACGTGTGTCTGAGAGGATTTCTAAACCATAGTATGTTATGTTTGTGTGCATAATCATTCATATTTTGCACATAATGAGGGAGAGAAGTTTGAAGAACTCATTTCAGAAACTGCAAAATGACCTGGCTGCAGCAGAAGAAAAATGCAGTGTGCTGCTTTTTTAGCCTTTTGCATGTCTGTAGCTTCAATTCAAGAAGGCTGGAGATTTAAGACTACGTTTGAGTGGCTATACACAGAAATAATCAAAATTAATGCAAAAGTTAAGAAGGAAAAACTGGGAAGAAAAACAACAAAGCTTTCTTATTCCCATCACTGGTAATAGTAGTCAGAATCTCCAAAGTAACAAGTACTTTATCAGATATGAAACCCCATGCCACTTCACAAATATTCTCATGCTAATTGTGCGAACTTGGCACTGTTAAACCATAGAAATAACTGAGCACAGTGCTAACTATACATTTCAATGTAATTTTCAGGAAGCTGCCTACATGCTCACTTGCAGAGGCTGGTAAAACTAAAGACCAGCGCACCTAAGTGTAACACACCACAACGTCCAATTGCACGGCAAGCATTCACACAAGCATGCAATGGCAACAGCATGACAACAGTGCCATTTTGCACCCGGAAGTGTGTCCAACACATCTTTGGCAAGGATTGCTTGGGTTTGTCCAATTTATTATCTCCACCTCTACAAGTAGCTGTTACTGCACATGTAATCTCATTAAAGAGCCCCACACACTGGTTCCTTCCAAATTTGTCATGGCATTTTTACCTGGTAGCATTCCAGGAAAGGTGACAACAGCCACTGAATTCCAGGAATACGAAGTCTATTGTGCAATTGCATGGCAACATAAGCATAAAAATGTCAAGTCTGATTTTACTGAGTTTACTGGATCTAACTTTACTTTGGGAAGATAAATGAAATGGTAAATACATTGGATGGAAGACTGATGGATTTTGTTTCTTTTTGCTGGTGTTGGTGTTTTTAAACCATTCTACTCACATAAAAGTAAGTTCCAAAATAAACTCTGTTAAAAATACAATTAAAGAGCGTCAGAAACATTTGTGCTGGGCTAAACTCAGAACGTATTTCTTTGTATTCAATTATACAGTAATAATAACTTGCACCACAAAGTATTTCTTCAGAATCTGTCTGTTTTCCAAAAAAGACTGGTTATGTTCATGTGGTGGGAAATAAACAAATCTCAGCAATTAATTAGAAGCTACAATAATAGAAGACATTTTATTATTGCATTAGGCATACATATTAAAGATTTGATGCAAATATAAAGGATATCTGATTACCTAAATACCCTCATAAAAAAAAGTCCTTGATACTCCACAAACAAAACCAGCAATTTGTTTTCCTTTCAATTGTGCAAGGAATTTAAGCAGAGGAATTTAAATCTTTAAGGTATGTTACATACTAAATTTGTAAAAAGACAGCATTTTAACAAATGCTTTGCCTTAAACATGATTTAAGAGGACAAAAGACACTCATTATCACTAAGAAACAAGTGCAATTACCAGATTTCTCTTCGTCCTTTTTTATTATTATTACTAAACAAAGGACTTAAAAACCTAACAGAAGATTCAGTAAACAATAGTTAGATATTTTGGTTAATAGTCTTCACTGAAGGTTTTCAAACACTCAGTCATGCTGCAGACCTGATTCATGCTTGCACTCTTACATCATCTTTACCTCTACATCTACTTACATAAGTATTAGTTAGTGAAAGTATGAGCGCTTAAAAAAAAATACTGTTTAAAATACAGTAAATTTGAATAAATAGCTATTTTTTTTCTGCTACTTCATTTTCTGTGGAAATAGGGTAACAATACCCTATGACTCAAAAGCAGAAACTGAAGTTGAACAACATACGCTGGCAATGAGAGATCAAACAGATACGTGGGAGGCTGTGAACAATATACTGGAAAAAGCTTTTATATTTAGAATAACTAGTGATAGGTTTAAAGAAGAATATATTTCAGGCCGTGCAAATTAGAATAGTCACATTAACCCAGTGTAGCTGTATCTGAACTTTATATTGGGTTAAAAAGAACATCAGCTTGAAAAACTGATTGTCAATACACAAAATTGACAACAGAAGATACGCGAATGAATTTCAAGCGGCTGAAATGGAAGAAACATGCTGGGCACCACATGGTCTTACAGTGAAAACACCCAGAGCTTCTAATTCCAAACTGTTGTTGGATTTGGCTTTTGTTGGTTTTGTTTAAGTCAAAAGCAATTTCACCACACAGTACTTGTCCACATTTTGCCACCTTTGCATGTTTCGTGTACATCTTAACTCATCATCTTTCAATCCAGTTTGTAACTTCTCTCTTCCCCTTTCACATCTTCAGAATATTCCTACCAGCAATTTTCCTCTGCTATTTTGTTAGAACCTCCAATTTCAATTTCATTTATCTGTTTTCCTAATTCTTCCCCTTTTTTTTTTTTTTTTTTTTATAATGGCTGTCCACCCATTGGTTATACTTCTACACCACACCTACAAAGAAAGACTTTTATCCTTAAGCAGCAGAACATGAGCGTTACTCAGGATATAATTGCTACAGGATCCTTACCTTTCCAAAGTCTCTCACGTCAAACAAATCGAATGCTTCGAAAAGTTCACTTTTCTTCATCCCAAATATTTCACAACATGCCGAAAGGAAAGTCCTTATATTCTTCAAGCAGAGAAACTAGGGGAAAGAAAACAAAAATGCTAAGCATAAAGCGTGTCGATCAGCAACTTGTTCATCAGTGCTTTGGTCACAAATACTTCACAAAATTTGCGGATGCAATTGTTTCTTTTCTAAGTCAGCACTTCCACTGTGCTGTGACCTTCTTCTGGTTCTAATTCAGCCATAAACGTTCCCTGCAGTCTCAGAAGCATTAAAAAACTCTGCATAGAAACACTGTGTGAATAGAAACTATTTTTTTCATGTAAACAAAAATTATAATAAGCTACTAGATATAAATTAGTCTAAATACAGTTACTTTTCAGTCCTGTACAGAAAGCAAACCACAGAACTTAAAAAGGACTTCTATTTCTTTTTAATAAGATTACATAAATAAAATTATATTAACATGAAAAGGTTGGAAAAGTTATCCTGCATGTACATAAAATATCTTGATTTGTTAAGATAAAAGCCAAGTTTGAAAGTTTAATGGTCACACACTGAAGACACTATGAATATATATTCACCATTCACCCACCACGTGAAGGGATGAAAATGGAATGTGAAAAAGTACCCTTCCATTTATCTACCAGAAATTTAACATCCTCAAACCACCCTGATTTCTGTATTGAATTCAAAGGTTACTTTCTTCCTGGTCCTCTTATACGAACATTAGCTCCATAAAGATGTCGTGGCAGATTCTTAAAATCCACTATACAGTACAGTACTAAACCAAATACAATAACTGACAGTATTTCAAGTGACATAGAACTGTGCTCCTCTTAGGCATTTTATTAAAACCTGTACAGCAACTGAGCATTAGAACTGAGTTCCCAAAGTTCTCCATGTTATAATGGATTCATAACAATGTGGACTATTTACATTAGGACTGATTATAGCATTGTTATATGTTCCAGCTTAACACTGTTTACATAAAAACACAATTTTTGAAATTAATACAGAGCAGGTGTCACAACCAAACGTATCCCGAGTGCCCAGTAATATCCAAACTGCTCACTCAGCCAAATACCTCACTGCCTTATTTTCAGCCTGAGACAAGAAAACACCAATTCAGCAGGGAACCTGACTTCATATCTTAGATCTAACCAGCCAGACAGAGGAAAACGCAGCACATCTGGTAGATCAGACTGATTAAAAGCAAAAATTCAACTGCACAAGCCTAGAGTGGACAACTCCAGTGGTCGTGGGCATCAAGACGCAGCAAGAGCCAACAATCTCATTGCAGAGTGCCACTGAAGCCATCACAGGAGCTCCCAGTGAGGTACCTATGACAAGCCCTGAGCTGCAACCGACAACATGCACACCAAGTCTGCGGGGCCGCAGGTGGACACACCGGCACTGCATCCTGCAGCCAGCCCCCAGCCTCCTTGCTCACCCAGCAGCACAGCTGCACATGCTCCACAGCCACACCAGGCCACGTCATGCTGCGCAACCAACAGGGCTGCTTGGTCACCATGCTGTGCTCACATATACCAGGAGTTACGACTACTGAAGTATGAGAAAACGTGCCTAGATTTCCTCGTCAACACCACAAGCATCTCTCGTTTCACAGAAATTACAATCTTCAAGTCAAAATTACTTAGAAGATATAGCCAGCTAACAGGTAAGGTATACACAGCCCTTCTAATCTAGCCCTGCAAAAAAGCACCAGAAGACTGGTTTAAAACAAAGTGATTACTGTTTTCTGATTTCTTTCCTAAGTTTTTTATTATTATTATGCTAAAAGCCATCAAGGTCTACTAAGTTCGTCCATGCAGAGTACAGTCTTAGTACTGATTTACCCACAGTGAATTTCTCACAGTTGCCAGTTTTAACCCTCACCAAAAAACTCAGAGCTCCCTCCTTCTCCCCTAGAAAGTGCTGAGTTTAGATTAGGGATGATGAGCTCTCATGCAAAGAAAGCTCACAGCTACATTAAGTTGTTTACCTTTAAAGAGAACCAGAAGTTAAGGGAGAGACAGGAGCTGTCACAGACCTGAAACCTGGCCTAGATTTGCCTGAAGTATTTCCAGAAGTTGCATTTGGTTTTTTAATGTAGCTAAAAACTGCTTGCATGCCAGCAGGCATGCACAAACAAAATGCTCTTTCCATTCTGCAAAATTTCTCCAACACTCTCTGGAAGAGGTCTGTTAGAATAAAAGGTAACAATGGCAGCATTTTGTCCAAAATTATATATCAGTCATTACAAGTTGGAGGAGAACTTTGTGAAATTAAGTTTCCCTAGCCCTCTGTTTTTAGAAAAAGTGTTAAAGCATTTGCATTTCAGGTAAGAAGCGTAATTCTTGGGCACATTCTAAAAGAAATCAAAGAGGATTCTAATCCCCACTCCCCACCCCATACTATCTGGGGGCTTTGTTTGTTTCTTAATACTCACTTAAGTGTCAAAGTGCACTTAACATGCATCATATGTTAAACAGCCTTGATGCAATTATAATCTAATATTCAATAACCATAAGACAACACTGCAGTTATATTGCATGTCTTGTACAATCTAGAAACCACAGACTAAGCGTTTGTCAAACCTACCCACGCTTGGGACTGGACCACATCATCAATTACAGTGTAGCAAATGGTGCCTTTATCGGAACAGGCCTCCAGACAATACAGACCAACCCCTGCCAGCTCACAGGAAGCCTAATGAGTTTAGCTAGGTACCTAATGATTCAGTAACCATCAATTTTCTCTTGCAAAACTGAAAATGAAAGGCTTACTTCTGAACTATGTGAAGCTAACCACAGTAGCTACCTGGATACAACTCAGACTACTAAAACCAAAATCTGTTTATATTATAGGCACAGTTTTCAAAAGAGCATGAGTAAGAAAAGCTCTTTTTACAAGGAACTAGCTATCCACTACTTACATTTTTTAAAAGTCAATCACGCTTTCCAGAAAACTTTCAGAAAGACTTCAAAAACATTACATTACAATCATCTAAAGAAACAATTTTCTCAATGAAAACAAAGATTTTTATCACTGTGGTTATAGTGTTGCAAATTAGTAAAAGAAACCTCAAAATTAAGAAAGAGCATACACTTAAATCCGAGGAAGTTCTCTGAAAGACAACCCTCCTCACCAGCAATAAGGAGAAGGCAGCATCAGTCTGCAGTCTCTTATTAACAAGAGTCGTCCTGAGGATATTTGGAAACTTAGTACATTTTTGTGTTTCTTTTTGACACAAAACCTTTATGCTTTGGCACACCATAGGGAGATCAAAGGTATGAAGAGCAGCTCTTGTACAGGTGCAATGAGAGCCAAAGGTCTCTCTCATTTAGTCTGAGCTCTGAAGGTCTCTTGCACAGGAAACACTGTCTTTCAGTGCAAGAACTGGTTTCTCTTCGTTATGTAAAAACATACTCTGTAGGACACCACAGTCTGGAATTCTTGATACATGGATCAGTAAAAAATTGCAGTAGGATAATGGAAGACACTATCCTAAAACCTTTACGCAAGTGAAAAAGCTAACATCAAAATATGGAGCTATGGTTTATATGTTTGGTGATGTATTTGCATAAACTTAAATTGGAACAAAGCAGATAAACCAAATCATACTCACAATTCCACACACAAAAAAAGTATGCTGTTTTCTACTGTAACATTTGCTATTTGACACAAAAAGAAACATTTACTTGAGGCTTTGTCAGCATAGTGCATTGTTACGGGTACTGACAGAAATGTACAGAAATTCTTTACAAAAGGAACTGAACAAAAATGACTAATCAGACAAAAAGCACAGGCAGGACTATAGCTGCCCAGAGGGAAGATAGACTTCTCTAGCCAGGCTTCTAATGAAGTGAAAGACTAAATGCAAAAGGAAAAAAAAGAAGAAAAAAACCAATTCCACACACTCTCCATTACTACAATCTTTGAGGTTTCTCAGAAAATATATTCTAGCACTAAACTACTTCAATAGAATAAAAATCTGTTAGTAGGGACCATACTCTGTATCTAGACGTAGCTTCTGTACTGTAAGTATTCTTAAGGGAATTCAGAGACCAACATAAAGACCTCTGAAGATCAAATTCTGCCGTTCGACATTTACGTGCAACTGCAACACAGCAACATCATTCAAGTGAGTGAAAACCTAAAGGCCATGAAACAACAAGTACTTAGAGAGAACTGAATTCTCATTACACTTCCAATATTTCATTTTAATTCCTAAGAGTGGAAAAAACAGCAATTGGTACTTATTTCAACTCCATCTCCATTTTATCATATAGCTTTGTCATAAAAAAAGGGAGAAAACTTTGGTAGCTAGCAACTTTCTTGTATTTGTATCTGAATCAATAGACATTTATACAGCATGTAGGACAAGCCAGGACCAAGCACTGTGCACAGAACAAACTCAAGTTTGTGCCTCTGAGATGATCTGAAGAGATGCTGGGCTACAAAGGGACATTAAATACAAAGCAGATTGCTGTTAGTTTTTGTCAGGAGGAAGGTGGGTTTTTTCCTCTCCTTTTGAAATTAAGATCGCAAACTGCTACTCCAGTGTTTCTTAAACATGTACTAATTTCAGTGTGATGTACTTTTTCAGACATCATACACCTGTTTCTTCCATGCCTGCACCTCCCAGCCTTTGCAACACTGCGGTCACAGCTGTGCAAAGACATCAGGAGGTTCCCGGAACTGGCCCAGAACCGAGGTCAGTTGCTCTTGACAACTAACATGTAGGAGCTATGACAAAAAGTAAAAGCACAGAAAAAGAGGATTCTACTTAGCTAATTGTCCTCTCAGTCCACCTTGTCCCCTTTGAGAGAAACAGGACCTATCAACAACAATATCACCTTCCCCCACCCTCCTCTAACAGCACTGCTCTATGAACTACGCTCACAGCTGCAGCTACTCACCTTTGCCTCAACAGCCACATGGGCATACCCAAGAAGTGGGAGGGGGTTATGTAACAGCAGGTATGAGTGACAAAAATAGCTGAGAAAAAGCCAGACATTCAAAAAAAGTGTATGAAAGGGAAGTAATCAGATGAGCGAATTTGGTCTCAATTCATGCATCTCAGAAGGCACAATCACGTTTGTTTTTTATTTTGTGAAATACTGATGTTGCATGCAAGAAAGCACATACAGGGTTATTAAGATGGGAGGTTTTCCTGTCAGTCCTCAATTATAACTCTAGCAAAGCAGAGTTAAGCAAGAACAGAAGGCAGAAAAATAAAAAAGGAACAGACCATTGCCAGAATACTTTCATATTCCTCCAAGACCTAAGCACTTAGTGCAAAACATAGGCTCCTGACCTTTCCTGTCCTGGGGATGCTGATGACAAAAGATAGCTGGAAAAATCTCATTCTAATTGCCATTCTGTTGCTAAGAATATATCCATAAAGAAAAATTCTTTCAGCCATATACAATAAAGGAAGAATATTAGGTACATGCAGACAGAGCTGTTCTTATATTGAGGGCTCCTCTTTGTAAGTCAGGCTGGACAGTCCCCCAAAACATGCCATCTGACAGACTGATCCCAAAAGCAGGGTCATCAAAATAGCTGCATGTTACATCTCTATTAAACTTTACAAACTTTAACACCTATATGTTCATTAACATCAGCTTACTAGGTATTCGGACAAAGTGGAAGCCCACTGTGGTACTGATGGAACTGCAAGTTCAGGGTTAACAATTCAACACAGACATCGTTCCTGGCTCCTTCACAGATTTCAGCTGCCAAAGAAGATTAGATTAGTTCTGCTCTGCCAACAGGAGTAATTATCACTATATGCAGTAAAAATAGCTGTAAGGATTTCCAGTGAATGAAGTACGGATCCACTGATGAAGTCTTAATTCAACATCTATTAATGTCTTCTCCTGAGCCAGCAAGAGGGAAAAGCAATATCACAGTCAAGAACAGAAATTTAACATTTGTATCACTCCTGTGTACCATTTTCTTGTGAAGCTCTGGAGACTTGGACAGGCAATGCAAAATGGCCATGGCCATAAAGAATTTAAAGACCAAGCCAATGGGATAGGATGTGTGCTCCTATTTTCAGTAATATATTGAAAGCCAAAAGATATCTCCTAAGTTTTTTGGGTTGGAGTTCAGAACAAGTATTACTCTGACTCTTAGATAAAACATTAACTTGAAAATGGCCATTAAAAAAAAAGAAACTAACAAACACAGGAAGAATCAGTTTTAGGTTCTACATTTGATCTCTTGAGCTGCAAACCTTCTCCATCGTTCAGATGATCAATATTTTTTAAGCTCTAAATAGGAGCAAATGAGCCAAATGTTAAATACCTCCTAACCTTCACTCTCCAAAAGGGATTGTCAGGAAATATTTTTAGTTCTGTCACAAAGCAGACACACTAATAAGGATGCAGGAGACAGCACACCGGGTTCTGAAAAAGGCAGGATCATTAGCAGCATCTATACAGGTCTTTTTATAGTCGCTTAAGGCAGGAATCATTTTTGGGTAACAAAGCATGCAAGACTGGTGCTACTATATAACCATGAGGAATTTTGCTTAGAATTGTGCTTTGAAGCGAACAGCAGATGTTCCTTAATTCTGAGAGGATGCTTTAATGTGCAGTCCTACAGACAGAACAGCTAGGGAGATCTGGAGAGTTAAGATGTGGGCATTCTTTGAAGGCCTACACAACGCACAGCAGGCTGTATGAACTATAAAACATATTAAATTCCTTTGAACCACTGCTAACAGTACGAATATTAATAGCATGTTCTTTATTTGCTCAGTTAATGTAGTAATTAAATATTCATGGAAAAGCTGTTCTTAAAATTCCTGACTACTATTCAATTGTGTCTATTGCATTTTGGCTTGCGTGTGGAGTTTAGTTTATGTACATTTGCTCTTCTCTATGCTTCAAATAAAGAAAATAGAAATTGAAACTTGAAGAAAAAGCTGAGGAAGCGCAAAGTATGCTGAGCTTTTGTTGGTACTGATATAGAGCAAAGGGAGGGCAGGAAAAAACACTCTAGACACTCTGGACCCCTGACTCTCTCCTTATCTATGCTTGCACTATGGCACTGGTTAACAAGTGAGGGCAAAGAAGCATGTAAATTCTGTGTTCCTTCAGTCAAGTCCTCCTACAAGCCATGAAACTTGCAACTTCTAAGTAAACAGTCACCAAAACCTATTCAGCAAACAGCCGCCACCTCCCACGACACATACAGGAACAGGCATCACCACGCTGCCCCAAGAAACCTGCCCTCTTTGGCCTGTTGCAAGATACAGAATGAAAGGGAGCTTGGGGGTAGCACAGTCACTGAGCAGACAGCAATTTTTAGATCACAGAATCCCAAATGGAGGAATTCCCCAAGTCATAGGTTTAATTAGCAAGAGGCAGGGGTGGGAGCTCAGGACAGTATTCTGTTGTAAATAAAAGTTTTTGGGGAGCCCTTTGTTCCCTTGCTGGCAAGACTTAACATGTCTATTCTGCCCTATCTCATCAAAAAGAACAGTAATTAGAACACTGTATTAAGTATGCAAAGTGCACACAGATTAGCTAAGAGGTTCCTGTGCTTAGTTACCTTCTCAAATGCCTAGCCCTATTCCCTCTTACCTCCTAAAGCTGCACCCCTGAAAAAAAGCAGGAATACAAAAGGAACATGGAACACAGTCCTGAGGAGACCATAAATAGAAGGAAAACAGAAGCAAGGAAATGAAGAGAGAACAGTAAAAGGAACAGCAGAGGAAGAGAGACAGCGAAACAAAGGTTAAAAGAAAAAAAATCAAAATAGGCTGATAGAAAGATCCAGTGAGAAAGACCATTTAACTAATACAAGATTTCTCTCATGTTTAAATCAAGGGAAAACATGAAACAAGTCTAAACACAAGGGAACAATATGTTAAAATTCTGGTGTTAAAATGCTTCAGGCCATTTACGGTGAGATAGTGGTCACCGTGAATTGTATTTACAACCACGACAAGGAAAATGCTTCTGTAAGGGGCAGAAGCGTGGAGGACACTTTTTTTATTTCTAGGATGCATTTTCATCGGTTCTAACACAGAGTTTCTAATCATTCAAATTTCAGCTTAGTTGTTGAAGCGCTAGCAGTTGCATGAAACTGTTCTATAGTTGGAAAAACCTCGAAACCTATACCTACATAAAGGTATCTAAACGTATGGGGGAATTGAAAAAAAACCTAAAAGCTACAGCCTACTTGACACATTAAATCTGCAACATAAATGGAAAATGTCAAACAAATTAGCACCAATTTTTTCATGACCAAAGTAAAAAAAAAAATTGTATCCACACTCAAACCACAAAGAAGCTTTCAGCTACAGAGATCTTCACTCCGCTAAAAAGAATACCCAACACATTTCATACTGTTAGCCAGGCACACTATGATGCTGCTTCCATTGCATTTTAATGTCACTAACTCATGACTGTTTTATTTTACATGTTTCTAATGTTAGAAGGTGCAGCAGAAGACTTTCATACAAAACTTGCATTTAAGATCCATACTTCAGTTCAGCTTCTTCTTGGAATTACAGTCCCCTTCCCAATGCCTTGCCCCAACCCTAAAATGAGCCTCATTGAATTCATCATCCGAACTGAATCTACACTAGTGAGCCATGTTCTAATGCCCTGGACCTTCCTACTAGGCCACACGTGGATCCCAGCCACCACATTCCTTTGTAAATGCTCACAGTGCAGATTTTTTAACAAATAATTTTAAAACTAGCATTTCTTGCTCATTCTTCTTTAACTACAATTTCCAAACTTTCAACATATAACACATTCAACATTCATTTTTTAAGATTTTAAGAACAAAACACTGAAGCCCACATGGAAATTCAACACAATAGAACACTTTTTAAAGTGTTAGTAAGCATTTGTTAAAAGTAAATCTAGTCCAAATAACTCCTACCCTCTTCTATTTCTTATCAGTAGATCATATATCTCATGTACTAGGTTTGTGATTTCCAGTATAAAAGAGCAACATTCTTATCATTCATCAGTGTTAACACACGTGAATCCTGCTATATTTTAAATGCTTTCTTGAATTACATGAGTAGTCTTTTCAGGCTCTTATAACACTGGAATAAACTCCTAGCAAGATCTGAAGATGTAGTTAAGCTCTCTACAAATTGCTGAATACAAACATGGCTGCCCTCTAATTTAAAAATCCACTGTTCTGTTTTTGCTAGTACGCTATGTCAGGTTTGCAGTATATTAGGCTGCTCTCTGTAGTAAGGACAGGCGTTTCCAACACACTTGGTGAGCATTCCTCAGGGACTGCCAGCTCAATAAGTAGAACAGCAAAGTCCAGGAGCCCAAACCACAAACCAGTGGGAATAGTCACATCTGACAAAAGCTCCAGCAGTAAATTTGCAGGATTGGAAGTGAAAACTCAGTGGACACCATGCATACTACCTATATTAAAGCTGCAGAGAATATCATGATGAGTAAAAATATACTGTCACAGCACCAAATGTCATCTTTATTGCACTGATGGCCAAACAGTTTCGATCTCAAAAGTTGAGGAAAAAAATTGAAAGCTCTTAACTTCATCAAACTTATCATATCTATGCATGGAGCTCCATTTTATTTATCAAGCTGAGAAAGTTAGATACTTTTGCAATCTTAGCAACTGAGCATCTCCCATTAACAATGTGTTACCTATTAAAAGCAAATCCAGAGTTGGTTTTACTGTTCCTAGATTGTCAGGTAATTATCAGTCAGAGCAATGGACACCAGGCATATCATTCTTTTCTGCTCAGTAGTGAAATAAGATGAGCCTGGTTAGAGTGCCGCAGAACAGTATAGCCTTCATTCAAACAGCCACCAAATGCTCCATCTGTGTTTCTACCCCCAAGCAAAGACAATACAGATCATTGTGCTGTACCAGTGCCTCTAGAGTCAGTTTTGAGCCAAGACTGGGACCAAGTTTGAGCAGCTCTTACAACAACAATCAAATCACAGCAGAAAGGAAAACTGCTTGACACTTTGGGCTGTTTAGGTTTCTCTTCCTCCCTCTCTCCAGTAGGTCAAAGACTTTGGGAAAAATACAAAAGTGCCACAACCTTCCAGCACCTGAGCAGCTGCTGTGAGGTGGGAGCAGAGATGCAGTCATCACTCCAGCACCACAGCTTGTCTTTACTTGCCAGCTTTCCCAGTCCCTTCCCCAGCATATGGAAGCACAGGGCCCTTCATCCCCTCTTCTTAGGGATGTCCTTGTCCAGACCTCATGCAACTGCAAGAGAATTTGCTGCCCAGGTCATCATACATCTGATGAGACTGAACTGACTGCACCAGGAAAACAGCAAGCCTGAGGCAAAAAACTCTCTTCAAGATAACACAGAGCAGGTAAAGCAGTTTTAAAAGCAGAAGTACTACTCTACAACTTATTTTCTCTGTCAAGGAGATGTTAGTACACAACTGTGCATGGACTGCATGTTTAACCAGCAGCACTGCCTCCAAGAATGTGTTCTCAAGCATGCGGTGTCACCCCCAGGACCTTCACAATCTGCACTAAGTAAATAACGTAGGTATTTCAAGTAAAATACATCTTTATTTCAACCTAAAATGGGAAAGAAAGGTATAATGCCATTTATTCCATAAATAACTAAAATGATCTAAAGCTCTGAGATTTTATTTTAAACAGCACTGCAAGTTTTTCAGAGGACAAAAATCATTTGCGTGATTTCTGTGACTGACTTAATCAATCTGATCTTTTACAGTACTGCATTACCTCAGATGAGCTTTAAAAAACACTTGCAGCGTTAATGACAAAGCTTTTCTGAAATACTTAAAAGCCACTACATAGACCACAATCTGAAGTTTAAGAAGATCTAGCAGACCACACTTCCTAACTCCGTTAGGTGAAGCAACTTGCTCTGAATCTGCTACCTACCACTTGCACTGGATATCCCCCCAGAAAGAAAAGCAAAAAAATCCCTATTTCCTCCCTCAGGCCTCTACCATAAACTCCTCCTACACTGTCTCTTTCCCAAGATAAAAAATCCTTCTCTGTTGAGCTCTTCTTCACCAGAAAGCGTTTCATACCTTTGAAAGCCCCTACTGTCCTTCTCCACACCTTTCTCATTTTCTTACATCCTTAAAACAAGAGACCACAACTAAGTGACTGTGGATTATGCAAAAGATTGCAATGGCATAATATGCTGTGATGCATAACAGTATAATGAATGTTCAGAGCACAAGACAAGTAGCTACAAATATGATTTGCAAAAATCTTTAGGTGCCACATCCTCACAGATATTCACCAGAACAGATTGCTGCTCTGAAGAATCTGGTCCAGATAACCCTAAGATACAGAGCTAGATTAAACAAGGGTTTGATCCACAGCTGCAATTCCTGTGATTTTGACATAAACAAAAAGCTCTCTGCAGGAGAAGTCAATTAAAATACAAGTCTAATGCCTCTGTACTTACAACTGTTTCTCACACAGCCATTCTTAAGTCTAGCCAGCGCTAGGCAAACTCTGCTCCACTTCTTCAGTGACAAGCAATCTTCCTAATTAAGGAATTCAAAGTGAAATAGTGACATAAAGTAGTTACGATGAGAGAACTGATTAATTTTAGATCAAATCCTACTACCAGCAACACTACATTACAATATCAGCTTAAAATATGCTGACTATTTATGAAGCTTTGGGTTTCCTTCCTTAAGGATGCTGATAAACAGTGAGAGGTAAACTTGACGTAAGATGTTTCAGCCAAGTACTGGCATAGGTCTTTGCTGTCTAAAAGGCTGCATTTGCTCAACCCAGCTGCCTGACAAAACAAAACACATCACTGAAGCAGCCCGAATTTGTATGGGAAACGTGTCCAAGTCACATAAACACCTACTTCCACTGGTATGAATTAACAGCTATGACAGCCTCAGCAGAGGGAAATGAGTGAACGGTCATGGAAATTCAACTGTCACTTCTGCATGCGGCCCATTTGATGTCTCCACTGAATCATACCAATGTATTGCCTTTGCAGCCTTTGAAGTACACCCATGAATAGTCCAAAACCTGATTTCAAAAGATGCCACTTTGGCATCTCACAAAGTAAAACATAACCATGAGCACGGATTCATTAGGAAAGATATTTATGAAAAGAGGAATGTTTTTAAAGTTAAAATCCCAGAGCACAAAACACTATTAGATCATCTAAACCAGTCAAGTGGTGAACAAACACTAGGTTACAGCAGAGAGTCATCTAGCATTGTCTGGACTCTCATTTCCCAAGCCATCCATCAGTGCCAGTGAGCAGCCTGCATTACTGGGCCATCCTGCATGCTGAGTCTTAAGGATAGTCATTCCATTTTTTCTCCAATTCAACTAATTTTTTTTTTAGTCATCGTAATGTAGATGACCGTTTCCAATAGCTCATGGTAACCAACACACAGGCAAGGCTGAACACAGAACCCAACACCATTACTGAAGATCCAGTCCTCAGACTTCAGCACATGAAGTCCAGGAGACAAGAGCACATCTGGAAGCTGCCTTTTGCAGAGAGCAGCACAGAGCCTTTGCAGAGAGCAGCACAGAGCCACAAAGCCTCTCAAATTCACAAAAAACATACAGATGAGTACTGGAAACTTTATCCCCAAGACAGGACCCGAAAACCACAACTGTAGGAAATCCTCAGGCGGTGCACTATTGGTCCCTGAACTCAGTGAAGGGGCTGAACCTTGTCTACTGTATTCACTGAATTGAGTCTATTGAAATCACGACATGGCTATAAAAAATAGAACAAATTAATTTACTACTCTAGCAGCAATGTATGCTAAGAGGATGCAAAATTTAACTCATTTTTATAGAAGCATTCCTATCATCCTAAATTTAATGTCATCAATAAAATTGAGTTCATAAAGCACACGTATCGGAGCAAGATGCTGCCTACCTGCACAAAACTACATGAAAACCAACAGTCACTCTTGCCATGGCTAAGAAAAAAATTGTTTAAGCAGTAATCTATCACTAATTTTGGTACCGATGCATACAAAAAGGAAAACACAGCACCATAATGTAGAGTCAATAAAAGCATTTCCCTGCCTGCAAGTTGTAGGCAAATATTTTTTTTAAAGCTATTATACAAAAGAACACTTTCAGAACCAAAACAAGCAGCTGCTGTAACATACTTTCAGACCTCTGAACAGGCATCAGCTTTCTAACTGCCTGACAGAACAAATGATTCTTTAGGATGTTTTCCTTTTATGAAACATTGAAGACAAGCATTGGAGCTACTCTGTAAGAACATGTAGAAAGCCTAGGCTTACACCTGGTTGTTCAGTGCTGTTTTGTTCTACAAACTAATCTACTAAATACAGTGAAATCTAAATAAAACACAATGTGACCCTGGACAAGCACCTATCTTCTGAAAGGCACAATAGTTTAGTGTGATAACAAAGCAGGTGGAGATTAGAAAGCATAACAAAAATCAATATATATGCAATTGGTAACTGGGAATTTATAACAATGACAGATTTCCTTCTGCCTCTGCATGGAGATGGTTCTCAGCACAGAGGAAATAAGAGTTATTTTCCAGCCAACGGACACAATAACACTACAAGGCTGAGACTTTCCTTTTAAGTCAGATAAGCAGAACAACAGCACGGAGTCCTTGTAGCAAGAGACAAATTTGTTCTATTTGTTGAAAGAAGAAACAGCATGAAAAACTAGACAGAAAAATGATTTAGCAACATCATTTTGAATGGATCAGAAGAAGTGAGGTTATGCGAAACACAGGCAGGATAATAAGGAGGCAAGACAATTGGAACAGACCTTTGCAACCAGCTTTGTGGCTATATTCACTGTTTTCAATGGAAATTATAATCGCTGTTTTCAGAAACTAGCATTTCCCTACTTGTGACAATGATATGCTACTTCTAAAAATGTTTCCATTAAAAAAGAACATATAGACCACAAGTCAGCATGCAGAAGGGACCAGAAGTATACAGCCTAATTATTTAATTTCTACACAACTCATTCATTTCTAAATGAAACCACAGGAGCAGCTACTTGGGTATTTCCTGCACCAGGGACTGGAAACTCACAAGGCTGTGACTCAGTGTTCCCCATTGGGGAGGGCTATGCCACACACAACTGACCAAGCTGACTGATCCTCACCAGGTGACTCACGAGTCTGCCAAAACCCAGGCCGAGTTCTGCCACCAGCCCATGGCCACCCCAGTGGAGCCACAGCATCCTGCACAGAGCTTCCCCACCTGCTCCAACAGCCTTCCTAGGGCAAGGGCAAGAGAAACAAGTTACTGTAACACATGCAGAAACATGCAGAATTTACATGCTGCCCGAAATAAGCAGTGCAAACTGTATTTGCTAGAAGTCTATTCTCTGCAATTTGCAGAAAATTGCTCTGTAAGGGCAACAGGAGGACTTACAAACTGTCCACATTTTACACTCTGAATGGGTAGATGAGAACTGTATGTCTAAACACGGCAGCAACACCAGTCAGGAAATGCAACTGCTCTACACAGAATTGAACTAAAAATGCAAGTACAAACAACAACTGGATATTAGAGGCAATATTTATCTATGTAAGCAATAAAATGATAAATGTAACAATGGATGATTTCATTTCATTTTTGTAAATCACTAGACCTACCCAGCAGGAAATAGTTTTCAACCTCAAGGACCTCCTAACGCAACAACATGGAAATCACTTCTCTTTTTAGTCAGACATGATTGTTTTGAAAATGTGAAATTTGATGATTAAAAAAATCATATCCAATTCAATTCCAATGCCAGCTGGAAAAAAATTAAACATCTGCCGTTCATTTATTTCCTCATAATTCTTGGAAGACTTCTATTTACAAAGAAGGTTTTAAATTATCCTAACGCAGACAAGCGGCATGATCAGTAATACCAAGGGAGTAGACATGCTTCAAACAATTTTTCTAATGCTGACAAAAAAAACCTCAAAGAATTTCATCATCACCTTCTTTTCAGTCAATTTGTAGACACTCAAGTTCTTCACTTGACTTTTGCCTTGGGACATTAGCGAATTTTTCATCAATAATTTAAGGAAAAAGAAAGAAAACCTCTCAGGCACAGACTAAGACACAGCTTTACTTCCCAAAGTGCAGAAACACCTTCACAGAGTCATAGCCCACTCCCAACATGCCTCTTTACAAGAGAAGAGTATCCCACAGAAAACATAGGACGACCCCACAGAGGCAGCATCAGGAATTCAGTATACCAGGCCAAAGGGTAGGTGACAGGAGAAACAGCATCCCCCCAGGACAAGGAAATGGGCACAGTCACTGCCATCCCTTGCAGGTGGTGGCTTATGAGACTCAGAACTTCCATAGGCAAATACAGAGACATGACAATGGCTGGAAATAAATATGACTACTAACGAGTACTGCAATTTTGAAAGGAAATTTTCTCATTAAAATTCACTTACCGCTATAAAAAGTGAATAAGGTCGAAGGAAGCATAAACGAGTGGGACAAACTTCGCAGTGGAAAACTTGAATGATAGAAAGCACTGATGTGACTAGAAAACTAAGCAAAAACCACCTTTTTCCCAGCAGCATGGATCATTTCTAGAGGGGCATGTGAGGGAAGCTATTCTGAAGTTATGAAACACTCAGTACTGAAGTCCACGATCATTGAGCTGGATTAAGTTCTCATCACAAAACAAAGATCAAAGCTGCTCTAGGGCTTCAAACAACATGAAACCATAAAATCAGCCAGGACAGCAAGCTGAATGTCACAATAATTATTCTTCAAATACATGTTGTCTCTTGGATCAGGAACCGCATGAAAACATTTGATTTTAGTCCCATCAGAACCTGTGTTAACTCACAACACATGGTAGTGTTGAACTGCTTTCACCTTCACAAAGAGAGAAATAATGGAATAACTTGAGTAAACCAAAACAGGAGATGCTAGTTTACAGGACAGTAACTACTTATGGCTTGATCCTACAGAGCTGTTAATTCCAGCACATCCACAGCCTTTGATGGAGGGTCCAGCAGGGACTGCCACCTCCTCTGTCTGCAGCACCAGGGACTACACCAGGCCTATCACAACAGCATCCATCCAAAGAAAGCAAGACAGTAAAATTTCAGATCTGAAGAAACAAGCTATAGCCTGAACAAAGTAACTAAGATTTTGTAAGTGATCTCCAATACAGTACTTTTTAACTTTCCATCTAACCTGATCTCTGTTTTCTGACTTACAGTTCGCATTAGCTCTCATGGTAGTCTCTCATGGACACAATCCAATGGAAATCCTTTAACATGACAGAAAGTCATAGAATCATTAAGGTTGGAAAGATCACTAAGATCATCTAAGTCCAGCCACCAGCCCATGCTCATCACTGCTCTAAACCATGTCACTCAGTGACATCTACTCTTCTCTTGAAAACCTCCAGAGATGATGACTCCACCACTTCCCTGGGCTGCCTGTTCCAATCTCCATCCTCAGCCAAAAGATGGGTAACTTAAATCCCCAAACTATTTTCTATGATTTATTTTTCTCTCATCTCCAGTCTGGGAAGAAGAAATAAAATTGTCATGTCTATCAGCCACTAAAAAGCACGTAGAGCCCAGTGGAAAAGAGAACAAAATGATGGGGATGGGTGTCCAGCCTGAGGGAGCTGCAGGCTGAGTGTACTGGCTAGCATAGGGCTGGTAATTTCTGCCTTGCAAGCAACACAGAAAATCAATCTGAAAAAGCAAAGCAGTTAAAAATAACTATCATTCCCATCTGCAACTGCTCCCACAGGACATAGCCCCAGAAAAAAGATTGCTCAAGCACTGCCGCAGAGGCACGCAGCTCCAGAGTTTGGTGGGACAAGCAGAAATCAAGTGAAAAAAGTCATCACCATTTATGAAAATTAATCACTGAAAAGCAGTTTGAAACATCGTAACACCAGATTTCTGTTCAAGTGAAGCTTAGATCCTTGAAAACCCCACCATAGCTGTTCCTATGAGTATGGCTCCCACTGGAACCCCCTGCCCAGTGCTCACACTCATGTGGAAAGCAGCATCTGTAGGAGATCACTCATCCATGTAGGAAACAGATTTCAGATCTGTGGAGAGATGAGGCCAATGGAACAACAGGGCAGAGAAAACAGCTGAAAGGAAGAAAGAGCATCAGGAAAGAAGTTAATGAGGAAACAGACGCACCGGA
Organism: Aquila spilogaster; assembly: GCA_024606505.1. Classification (NCBI taxonomy): domain Eukaryota; kingdom Metazoa; phylum Chordata; class Aves; order Accipitriformes; family Accipitridae; genus Aquila; species Aquila spilogaster. Next base: position 22,432,553 of record JANHGO010000020.1, on the reverse strand, counting down.
GGGAGAGAAAAATACCAGGGTGGGTGGTTGCAAGGCAAGAGAAGGTGAAAGTAACGCAGCCCTGAATGTGGGTGGGGAGAGCAGAACAAGCTGCAGAACTGAGATGACTCAAAATGAAGGAGAAGTAAATACAAGAAAAAGAAAAAAATCTACTCCCCCAAAACCCACAGCTGTCAGAGCAACAGCTCTCACTAATCACAAAGCAGTCTGGGATCCTGGACACAATAAATGAGATCAAGCCACCTGAGTCAGTAGGAAAATGTGAGAAGTAAGGTAAATTGAAGAGAGGCAGTCAGTAGCAGAGCTGACAGGAAAATGAAGTATCCTACAGGAATTACAACATTTCAAAATCTGCGCTATTTCAGATCAGGATTAAAGGTACGTTTAAGTTCATTAAACTTTAACACAGCTTCACTGAAACACTGAATTTTGAGGTCAAACTCTAACAATACTCAGCATGAAACAGGAAAAACTAAATACCACATTTCTTTTCCAAATAGCTTAAAGAACATCTCCCAAAAACAGCATTCCTGCAAAACTTTGAGGTTTAATTTTCTTGTAGAACTGCTCCATCACGAATTTGTCAAACAACATTAAATGAAACCACTATTCCTCACTAGAATACTACATAAAAGATGCAACACTCAGGAGTCACATTTCAAAAACAAATAGTTTTGCAAATCTGTCTGTGGCCCTGCAAGATGAGCTACAAAATCTGACATCTGCTTTTAAGTTTTAGGGGGCAATTCTCCAATCTTGTCCTCCTACAGCACAGAAATGGTAACTGAGTTCTGAGATGGAAAGACAAAGTCCTACATTCATGACAGCCTCTACCAAGAGATCTGTGCAGAGAAGCTGCACCCAAACACCACTTCTGCCCCAAAGGGGAACATTTCAGCCTTGGTACACTTCTAATCCCAGTTTCAGTTTTTTTAATCAGCAGTTATTTCCTATAATTCCTCCCACCAGCCACGGTAAACTTACAATTCCTTCAAAAAGAAAAATCCAGGAATGCTATGTCACTGGCAGTCTCCCACACCACTGCTATTTTTTTCTATTTCTTAATTGGTATTTTTAACACTAGACAACAATTAATGTTCCGTTTACTATTGCTAAAGCTTTGTGCTCATGAAATAACATGATTAACTATGGGCCTTACAGGCAACAAAAACCTGATGTCTGAGAGAAGAGCACATAGATCATACAAATTAACTGGATTCCCAAGCGGCCCACAAACCATTACTTCGTACCAAGCTTCCCAAAACTGGAGAGAGATCCACACCAAATGAGACAAGAGAAAAAGCAGGTGAGAAATCAAAGTTCAGTAGAATTTTATAAAAAATACTTTAAAATAAGCAACTATCAGTTCAGAAAAGTACATTATACAACCTGGAATACTGTCTTACTTTATCCAGAGGGTAAATCACTAAAAGAAAGTGGAACTTAACTGTTTCCTCATACAGCTTGGTTCAGTTTAGCAAAACTGGTGCAGGACTTCAGCCTCAAGGCAGCATGAGGACATTTTCAAAATACGTGCTTAAACACAAGCTAGGTTTTTCAGGCTTGCCAGAAATACCTTTCCAGCAACCTGACAGCAACCACCCATGGGCCCAAAGGCAGCAGCTTGCAATGGCACTTGAAATCCTCAGTCTTCAAGCTGAAGACAGAGCTACAAGCAATAGCAGTAAACACTCTTCGCCATTCTCTACTTTCCACTTGTCCTCCAGAACAATGAATTGAAAGCTGGAGCTAAATCCCACAGATATGAGTAGGATGCTAAGTGCTTACCTTGAGCTACAGTTCCCTACCGGACTGCATCATCACTGTTCCTCTACTCAAAGACAGCCAAAACCTGCTGAGTATGTCAGTGCAGTGACAGTGTGGTCTTCCACCTACCTCTAACCAACTCTGTTCTGGAATCAGATAGATTTACTCACTGATCCTCAGGAATTCAGAGGGAAAAATAAGGCCATCCTTAATTAATAAAAGGCACCACTACTATGTAAAGTAATAGTTGGAGGGAATTTGAAGTCCATCACTCAAGTATTTAAGTATAATTTAGATACAGACTGCAAGCAAAACACGAAGAATTGAAGCTATAAGGATATCATCATTATTACTATATTTACTTAGAGTGTGAGCAGTCATGTTTTAACATCTAATTTCTTACATGACAGTGAAGTTGCTTTAACAGTCAGTTTTCAAGGGCCAAGCTTCTGCTGTAGTTGACTGTAAGGCTTCTCTTCGTTTTGAAGTGATATGAACATAATAACCAATGGTATGAGGTATCCTAAGAAGAGATTACACAATACATCGCCTTGTATAATGCAAACGAATAGACAAATTTGATAGCACCAACGATTTGGCAATAAAAACCCTCCTGTCCTGAAGCTTTGCCACTTAAAAATATGCTTTAAATATGCTTTTGGTTTTTCAGAAAACGTTATTATAGCAACAATTCTAAATACATATTTTGTTCGTTTCTACAAGGCAATCATATTGTGTTTCCTATATAACCTAAAGTGTCTTACATGTGATTTTTTGATGGATAAAACTAGTGAAAAATAGGTAGTGACAGACTAAACCAAATCCCTACTAATCAAATTAAAATTCTGACCAAATGTAAAGGTAATTTGCAGGTCCAAAATATTGATGTTGTAGAATAAGATAGTCGAATGTAATTTCCCCAATTGTTAGTTTATACCTTCAGGTCTGCAAGTGTATTAAATACTACATGAGTGGCTTTCATACACATTGCTACGATACTGCTATATTACACAATTTGTGGCTGAAGTTTCATGTTCTGAATATACAAAGAATCAAATATCCTATTAATAGTCCTTCACTGCTTCATGTTACCAAGACATTCACTACTGTCATTTAATACAGGATGAAGGAAAGAGTCATTGGCTGATATTTATCTGAAGTACATGTTCCCACTCGACAGTGGATTGAATTGAGCTTTGAGGGAACACCTTTCTCCTAAATATACAAATTCAAAACATTGCTATAAAGACAGCAGTTCAGATACCAGTTTATTTGTTACAGACAGCAGCAATTTCACAATGCCTCCAGTCTCAAACTTGGCTTGTCAAAGTAAATTGAGAGCAAAGAGAAGGCAGCTCCAGATGATGCTGGGTCAACTGGAGAACACAGAGAAAAAGGTTAATAGCCAATTCACCAAAGCATACAGTAATTCATACTTTTCTTGTGAAACCATTTTTAAAATACTGAAATAACACAGCACAGGGTGGTAGAAAACATTGCTATGGACTATTGTGGAATAATATAGAAGTACTGTGATGCTGTTTTAGAGCAATAAGGAAGAGAAGAAAATAAATGAAGTTCTTTGGTGGAAAAGAGGGCTGTTGATTTTGTTTCACTTGTTCGTTGAAGAACTACAGATACAATCCTAGTGCTGGGAGCAGTGAGTTCCAAAACTGCCCCCTTAAACTTCCTGAAGGTAGAATTGTCAGTGACAATAAGCCAACGCACCCTCCTTTGTACTGGGAGATCCCACACGATGCCAGGTACAAACCAGGAGCTCCTGCCTTCAACACAGCTCAGGCCATGAGCCCACCTGCCCTGCAGTGACAGGCCCTCGTCCCACCCAGCCTGGTTTAGCCACTTGGCAGGCTGCCCTGCACCTCTCCAGCAATCAGCAGCACAAAGTGGTCTCCCGCCCTGCCCCCTTCTTTCATCATACAAGTCCTGGTCCCAGAAGTCCTTTCCATCCCCAGCCCACTGGTTCCCACTAGCCCACCCAGGGTTCAGCAGCAGCCATGCCCACACCCAGCCATGCCAGGTCAGGCCCTGCCAGGTCCACAGCAGTGCCACCACTGCCAGGAACAACCACACTATCTTGCCGCACACCTTGAGCCCTTCCCTCCTGTCCCTCCACATTTCCTTCCTTACACTTACAATTTGATCTTTACACCCAGATTTAATCAACTCTTGATCTTCACAGGAGACGAAGAAAGGATGAGGGTGAGAAATACACAATCCTCTGTGTCACCCTCACACAAACGGCACGAAACCAGCCCTGCGTCCAGTGCTGCAGCCTGGGGACAAGCCCCTGGACATGGCAGACCCAGGGGAGCATGCTGCAGCAGGGAATGGCACGCTGACATCGAACAATAACGCCACTATCATTACAGAATAACATGGTATAGCCAGCACTGGTTTCCTGTATTTATCTCAACATAAATCTTAAATGCTTTTTGCAGTTCTCTCAAAATCCCAAAGCATCTCACTTGCTGATACGCTTTTTGATGAACCTCTCAGCTTCTCCTGACCTTTCTTTCCAGTTCACACTCATAAGAAGTAGGAGGAAGCAATTGGAAGATGCATCTCCTTTCTCAGAACTCAGAAATTCATTCTTTCCTTCCCACAAACAGTCTTTTCAGCTGATCACTGCCACGGGTCTCCCACCTCTGTCGGACAAGGATCAGGAAATAGCTTGACTTCTCCCACATGACAGAGTAGCACACCATGCACAGATACTGAGTTAAACTATCCACAGCTGACGAACACTACGGTCTCTGTGAGAAACCAGCACTAACATTTTTCCTGTTACTGCATTATACAACTTCCAGCACACTAAGGCTTTATGCAGGAGGTGGCATTTCAGGCAATTCTTGGCAAGATGCATTGGCTGCATTTAATAACTGTATGATAAACATAGCATGTAAATCAACTTTGCAATATAAATACAGCACAGCTGCAGTCTTCCCCCCTCAACCAAAAATAATCAACCCAAACCAAAAAACCTTACGTCAGTTCTCAAATGTTACTGTCTCCGTTCTAAGGTAAGCAGAATTACCTACATACAAAAATTGAGTCACTTGCTTTTTGTCTGCTGCTTTTCTTAGCATAAAACAAAGGTCATGTTAAGGTTTTGCTTTGAAGAAATATTTGTTCAAAATATTTTACAAAGCCCAACATGTAGAAGATACATATATGTGTATACACAGCATATTTATGGATATATATGGACAGATAAGTCAGTTGCCTGTCAGTAATGCCTCCTATTGGTTTCCACGAAAACTACAACAGATAGTGTTACTGCGCTCTTTCTACCAGATAGAGCAAATTCTCAGCTACAAACCATTATTTTTCAACATAGCCATACCATTAGCTATGCATTTTCACCAGAGATGAACAAGAGCCTGCATGCCGCACTTGTAACAATCTGCACCAGCAGAGATGATTCACTCTCGCTGTCACCACTGCTGAAATGCACCACCCACCACCTCACTGTGCCCACATCCACTGTTTGATCTCCATAAACATTCAGCAAACATCAGTGAATGTCAATGGGTGCCATTTTTCCACATGAAGGAATTCAATGACTGCCCATCTGCTGCCGTCTGTCACATGGCAACAAAATGGAATGGAATACTGGTGGGAAGTTCAACTTCTACTGCTATACCAACATCAGTCTCTAACATTGTGGGCCAACATAATAAAAAAGGAGGTATTACTTTCAGAGCAACTGTTATGTATCCCTTACAGATACAACAGTTTTCATTTAGACAAATCACAGAAATAAGGTTAAATACGTTAAAGATGTGTAGTGGGCTGAAGCACCAACAAGTGCACAACTTCACAACCCTTTTAACCAAGATGTGAAGCAGAGGCACGTCTCCTGGTGTGCCCACATCCTGTGGTTTCCTGGACACCCCCAGCAAGGACAAGGAGCTCCTGCAAGAAAGCTCAGATACCACCCAAAAACATCATGGGGACAACAAAGATAACGAACTTCCTCAGACTGCACAGTCACACCAAATAAGAGGAACTTCCTAAAATTAGACAACATTTGAACTCTTAAAACAAACTGAGGATTATTTTGTTTATTAGAATAATAGGAAATCATTATTTTTAATATTTAATCTATGTCAACATCTCCTTTGGTGAACTCCCATGCCAGTATTGCATTAAGCGCAGCCTTCCTGTTTAGCAATCTCTTGCAAGTTAACTAAATGCCTTGCAAAAACTATTTCAAAACTAGCTTGCAAAGTATTAAAGATAAAATATAAGCATTAAACAGATGACATCTTCTGCAAATCCACTGTAATCCGCTGGTTTAGGTTTTATATTTCTGATGATAAATTAAAGTTCTTTTATGATTAAGATTAAACATTAGGATTAGTACTCTCTGTTACTGATCACTTCTGTTTTCATTATTTCTCCCAACCCACGTTAGCAAAGCAAACAGCTCTAGGGAATGGTTCTCAGGGAGATGCCAATGGCAAACCACCCCACTCCATCCTCCAGCACCACACTTCAGGGGAAGGCTGCCCCACACCAGCATGACTCTCACATCTCCACAATGCAATGAGCACAGCGCCTCTTCCAGCTCCCTTTCCACCAGCTGTTCACCCTTCTTTGCATGGGGGAGCACATGCCTGCAGCAAGACAGCACAGCACCAGAAGGACAAGCACTGCCAACTCTCAGGTCTGAATCAGACCCCCCTACAATTGGCTTTAAGGTCCAAAAGATACCTATGAGATCTGTCTACAGAATCTCCTTTTCTGATTGCACATATGCTGGACAAAAATGACAGGTGATGTCACTAGCCCTTGAGAGGTCAAACAGTGGAATTGGTTTGGGCTGACACAAGAGTTCTAACTCGAGCCAACACCACTGTTCTTCTCAGTCACAGTGAAAACACCTGGACATGGAAGTCCCTGAGCCCAGCCGTTGCCATTCCCATACAAAGCCCACATGTAGTTTTTCCACAAGTGACCCAACACTCAGACAAAAGCAGGCAGCACTGAGCTTCCAGAGGTGGGAAACTGGTTAGCAAAGCACAGTGCCTCTGGTCCTTGCTGCAGGTGAGTTTTGTACTTCCACACCTGAGGCTTGTTCTCTGTGTGAATGACTAAATCAGCCTCTGTTCTTCCAAGGACAGATTGCAGTAACCAGGCTCATAATCATAAACACAGAGAAACACTAGCAATAACAGCAAACATCCAAATAGCTTCTAAATCCAATGTCTTGCAATCTAAAACCACTGAGACACTTGCATTATACAGGCATCATCTCCAAGAAGGTGGAGGGACTGAATCCACAGCTTCCAGATGCCTAACACAGACCGCCCATAAGAACAGCTGTGACGGAAAATGAGTGGTTAGCAGTGGGACAGACATGTGGCCCCACGTTGGGCAGCTCACAGAACAAAATGCATGCGTTGCCAGTTGGCTGAGCATGTGCCAGCATTGCAATGCCAGGCACCAGCCTCAGTTTCTGTTCCTGTCCCATGAGCAGCCTGGTGCTCCCCCAGCAGTTCAACAGCACTCCATCCCACTGCATGGAGCCTCTCTGACACGTGGCACTAAAGAGGCAGCACCAACTGCAATCATTCCACGCTTCTGATGGAGCTTTTAATGGGTTACCAAGAGCTGCTGAGCAGAGCTGATGAGCATTACAGACATTTGATCCGCCACATTCAATCTGAAAAAAATAAACATGTAGCAGAAAGGAAGAGACTTGGCTCTGCTATCAGGGAGCCAACAGCTATTCCCACCTCTGCTTGGGGCAGAATCATGCACCGTCCCGTTTTTTGACACTGGTGACTTTAACTAGACATGAAAACCTGCTTCACTGACAAAGGTCTGACAGATGTCAAGGGCAGCACAAGTCAAGGCTAAAACCGTGCAGTTTGCCTCCCGTGAGGTCCCTTCACCTCCACCCTTCTCTTTCTACGGTTTTATCGCTCAAAAATGCAGTAAGAATCCCCTGACCGTACTCAGATTGTGCAGCAGCAAACAACATCAGATCATGGAGCAGAGGAACAGTAGCTCCATTTTAGAGGATAACACCAAAGGGCCACAGGGGGCTCAAACAGCTCAGCTGAGCAGTACAGACACAGCAGCATTCGAGCAGGCTGCATGACCACAGGCTACATCCTAATGCCCAACCTGCTCTGGCATCCCATGCCTCCAAGGTCCCTAAACCACTGCCGCACAAGGACAGGGAGAGTCAGCTCATGTTTCTTTAAGGTCCGAGATCCTACAATGCACCAAATGCACCAGTATGCTGGCACGTGTTTTCTTGGCAAAACTCGTAACTCGGAGCTTGGCAGACTCCAAGTCACTCTCACAAAGTTAGAAATCTGAGACTTCAGCATAAGTTACTAGTTGGCATTCTTCACAGTCGTAGCAGCCAACCACAAGCAACTTGCAGAATTTCTATTTATTACGTTGTTTATAAAAATTTCTGAAATTTTCACTGAACGATTCTTTCCATAAGAAACCACCTCCTCTAACCTAAGAGGCTTTTCATCAAAGCCCACAGAACCTCACTAAGACAGACAACCCCTGATCTTGCAGAAAGCAAAGGAACCAGAAGGGTAGGTTTTGTCACTACAGGTTTGATCCAGCAGCAGTTCCCCCCATTTTCAGGGTGAAAACAGTGCAGGGCAGAAACACACCACTGGTGAGGGCAGTGTGCAGTTCAGTGCAGTGCAGGTGCCTTGGGCGTGCAGCAGGGATGCAGACAGGAGGCTCCTCTTAGCTAGGAAAGTTTCAGTATACACACATTGCACATATTAAGCTCAAAATGCACATTACAAGTACTCAAAGATCTAAAATAGTAATTCATGGTTAAAACAAAGAACTAAATATGGATCTTAATGATTCTCAAACAGCTCTAAGCAACGAAGACAGAACATTCTGATACTTAAAGGCAGATCACTACAGTTTTATTCATCGTAAATAAAAATAAAACTGATAACGGTTTTTGCAAGTAACATTAACCTCTAAATGAAGCTGATTCAACCAGTTAGCTATCCAAATAATACAGTGTAATATCAGGAGGACACTCTACCAGTTCATTAAAACACAACAAAATAAATAAAAGAGAAAATCTATTTCTATCCTTTTTATCCATTCTAAGTAGGGCAGAAAACCACTTGAAACAGTTCATATGGAAATTATTTATAGCTCTTCAAGCTCAAGTGAAAATGGGTCAGTTTGGAAGTGAACCATCCACCTATAACAAAGATATAAAGCAGGACTCTGGTACAGGTAAGCAAGACCCAAGTCTCTCAAGAAGCTCGAATGGTACAGACCCAGGAGAACCTTTGCAAATCCAGTCCATTCAGAAGCACATCTCCCCATGCTGTCAGAGCATTGCCTCTGCATGCACAACTGAAACAGGCACTGGAGCTCCCAAGCACACTAGGACATCCATCACACCCTTCTGATCCAACACAGCTACATCAGGTCACCTGTCACACCCTTCTAATCCAACACAACTACACCAGAAGACCCATCAGATCCAATACGGCTATACCAGGACAGTTGTCATGCTCTTCCAATCCAACAGAGCTACACCAGCACAGTCATCACACCTTACTGATTCAACACAGCAACATCAGGACAGTCATCACACCCTTCCAGTGCAACACAACTACACTAAGACATCCATCGGGCTCTTCTGATCCAACACAGCTACACTAGGACAGTCACCAAGCCCTTTCAATCCAACACATCTACACCAGGACACTCCTCACACCCTTCCAATCCAATGCAGCTACACCAGGACAGTCATCTCGCCTTTCCAATATAGCACAGCAGCGTGGGGGTTTCCGCCCTAACCCGCTGAATCATGGCTGGTACTTTTTCTCTCCCTTTTATGCGCACGGAGAATGTGTTGCCAGTAAAACATAGTTGCCAGAAAAGGAAATTAAAAAGTAACAAAGTAATAGGCTCCATGAGTTAACACGGACAAAGAATACTCCCGCAAAAGTATCTTTCACTACCACCTCTTACCAAGGTTCCTAGTCGTGAACGGCAGCTCTCCTTCTAATACGTTCCACAACGATGCGAAAGGGTGCAAGGCGTCCCTTTCCCAACGCGCTGGAACCCACGAGAGACCCGAGGCCCAGCTACCTTGCCGGCACCCGCCCGCGGCCCCGGCGGGGCGGAGGTGTGTAGGGGGCAGCAGGAGGGCCCGGCAGCGCGGAGCCCCATCAGTGCTGCAGCCTCACCTCGGCGCGCGGCTGCCTTCGTCAGGCGGTAGCAGAACAACAGCCGTGACCAAAAAACGCATCTAAAAACCGGATGAATTGGGAACTACGTTATTATGTAACCAAAACATCAACTGGAAGAGTCCAACACGAGGCGACAGACTCCCGCGGTGCTGCGGGCTCCCGATCGCTCCCAGTCGCGCTGCGGGGCAGCGGGGACAGGCGAGAAGCGCCGCCGGCACGAACCCGGCCCCGGGACCCCGCGGGCCGCCCCGAGCACCGCGGGCGCTCTCAGCCTCCCGGCCCCGCACACACCTCGGCAAACCCCGAAGAACGGCACGACGAGGGGCTATTTCCGCGACGAACGGCCCGCGGAGAGCACCGACGCGCGCAGAAGCGCGAAGCCGAGCTCGCTACTCGCCGCAGGGCTGCGGGGAACTT
>JANHGO010000020.1:22380746-22422038 GCA_024606505.1 Aquila spilogaster | reverse complement strand
CCCAACCCTGGAAAAAGACTATACTTGAGTCCACAGGGCTTAATGAAACATTAGATTTGAATATGACTTAAAAAGCAGACAGAAAGTGTAGCCCAAACCACTCATTAAATTCTCTCCCTAGAAATATTAATATAAATTCTAAACAAAGAAGAGTCAAAGCAAAGCCTGAACATTACTTGCACAAGTCTTTTCTAATGGTCTAAAAAAGTATGTGCAGTCAACCATGTCAGTATGTACTGTTACGGAAAACTAGTATATAAATGAAGATCACAGATTTAGATCTGAAATGGAGAGCACCTTAAAAACATACTCTCATAAAACAAGCCCTGAACTCAATGCAAAGTCCAGTCTGAGACTGCCATGAGGTAAAATTAATTAAAATAGGAAAACATCCAGGTAGTTTGGGTAGCAATAAATGTTAATGGTAAAACACTAATTGTTGCCACAGATGTTAATGTAACTTTGCTTTAAGCCTTAAAGCTCATAGCTCTATGGATCGGATCAAGCCTTCCCTACCTAGGCTCTGGGAAATTAGTTAGGAAACTAGAACAAATTACTACGTTGCTTTTACCCAATTCCTGGCTAGGGAAATAAAAGGCTGATGTGCAATGGGTGGTCTTCCCCAGAGCTCAGACCATGCAGTGACACCAAGTTCTCTTTCTTTCCTTCATCACTCCCAAAATATAAAATAGAATTAACAGGAAAAAAACAAGGCGGGGGGGGATCTCCTTCATTACACAGTGGTGGTATTTTTTACTCAGAATCGAATACCTACAAGCAGACGTGAGGAGTATCAACAGAAGCAACTGTCCCCCAACTCAAAAGAGGCAGAGGATCATTAAGTGAGTAAAAACTGTAAATCCTTTAAACCTACAACTGAGCCCTATTTCAATCTCTGACTTAAATATTTAATTTGCACCATTGATGACAAAAATAGAAGTGCATAGGTCCAAAAATCAAGGACCAAGCCTTTTTAAGTTCAGTGGAAAAAACAATCTTGCATTTTAACAAGTTGTGAAATTCAAACACAATTTGCAACAGGCTTCTTAGGCTGATGTCAAGCCCATTTCATGTGGTAACTGGAAATATCAGAATGACCAACAGGCCCCGGTAGCTGCAATAGCCATATACTTTGTTTCTACAGACATGATAATTTTATGCCTATGTCATTTGAATCTCAAAATCCCAAAGCAGACAGAGAGAAGAACAAGCAGAGAACCCGGGCAGCGAGCAGGAGAATCTTGGTCAAAGTGGGAGAGAGATTCTCTTATAAATTAACTATACGGCAAGGATGAGAGAACATGGAGCAGCTTATACAAATTGTATTTCAACTTCCCCTGTTCCCCACCCCCACCCCACCCCCGCCCCTTCCATCTATCCACTGTACTAACAGAAAACTGTCATGCTTTTCCTCTTTGGAAGTCTCCAGGCTTTACAAAAGAGGGAGAAAAAAACAAACAAAAAACCATGTTTCCTACCCTTTTTAAAGGGTAAACAATTTCACTATCACAGAAAAAAGATACACACAAAACTCTTCAAAGTTCATATGGACTTCAGCTACAAGTCACTCATTTATTGCCTTCTGGTTTTATTTATAGTTTATATTTGCGTTACTTTGACCAATATTTATAAATTCAGGAAGTTTGGGGTTTAGTTGTCAGCTTCACCATTAACTTCTGGTTACCAAAATGCCTGTATTGCAAGTGCTGCAGGGAATTAATTCCCTGTTTAAAAATAAGGTTTAAAAATATTTCTATAAACAAATGTGTGAGAAGACGTAAGTCTTAAGCCCTGTTAAACCTACTCAAGCTCAACTGCCCTCTTCCTCCAAAAATTCTTCCACCTCAAAGAGAAATGCACGCTACCAGAATTCAATGCTACGAGTTCAGTGTCTCCGGGATACATCAATCAGATACACCTCACATTTGGACAAGATCATCTTAATAACAGAGAAACGTGCTCAGAAACTTGGTTTTATTCTCTCATATTAGTAGTTTCTCATTAACCTTGACTTTCCAAACCTGGTCACATCTGCTGAAAAACTGAACAGAAGCCTACATTATATAAGGACTCAAGGTCTTCTGATACTTCCAAAACATCCCAAGCACTCCCTGAATGAGAATTTTTCATTAATGATCAAATATTTGTGGTATGTTCAACACTTTATGATGTGGTCAAAAACAAAGATTATCATTACCATTTTCATCAACTGGAAGCAAACATTATAACTTGAAAAGTTATGACAAATCTTTAGAAAATTCATGAAGATTCATTTGGAAAGACCAGTGAAGTGATAGTCCACTAGTATCCTGCCACAAAACATTCAAAACCATAATCCTGAAATATTCAGGCCTAAATATATGTAAGATCACATAGAAGCTATAAGCTCAACCTAATGGTTTTAAATTTATTGAAGTTATATGCCTCGCAATTTGTACAGACTCTTTGGTGATGACCACTGCAGCAAATTATTACAGACAAGTACACTGAATTTATCTAGTGTTTGTAATGGCCCACCATGCCAATCTATTTCTATATATTCTCGAGGACTTTTCAAAAAGGTGGCTGATGAGCTATACCATTATACATCCTGCTTCTTCACCCACTTCATCACTTTGCCCAAAACTATGATTTATGTTCTTTGGGACTGGAAGTCATCTTTTGTTGTGATTCAAGTGAGGCTTTTAGGGAGGCTACTGAGCGCTTGACTTTTATGTAACTCTATACAAATAGAAATAATACCTAACAAGTAAGGTCTTCCGTACATGCCAAGCATTTCAGCAGTTTTGCAACAGGCTAGTGTTTCTTGCTCATTTTGTCCAAAGTATTTCCACAGAGGAGGAAGCTGAAACCTGTCTTTATCTTCTGTTTCTTCATTCTCCCACATTCACAAGTACACCTTGAAGGAGTTCACGTGTCATTTATCCCAAACCAGTCCATCTCTCTGAAACACTTGAAAACATTAAAACGCTACTCCTAAAAGCAATTGTACAGCTAGTTTCTTGAGCAAACCACTAAGTTGTGGTTTTGGTTTTTTTTAATTCTACCACTAAAAGAGCTCAGAGAATGAAGATACAGAGCTCTGGTTTTAACGATAGTCTTGTTTTTACCAGCTCATTTCTCTTTATCCATTTTAATATCTTTACAAAAATATGCCATAATGTCTTGGCACGTTCCCCACTGTTCTGCAGTTTTAATATGACTTTATTAGTGATAGTGCTCATACTTTGCTCTATTACCTCACTCATTAAATTCACCAAATAAAACATGAAACAACTGAGGTTCATCTCAACTGCTTCAGTTTTATTGAAGATTTCCTAAACAATTTTTCCTCCTCTCTCTTCCTGGAAAGGTATATAACTTTTTATAAAAACTGTTTCTCTTTGCTGTGTTGATTTTGGTGCATCTCATGCACATCTGCGTGATCTTCCTGGAATCTGTTAAACCTGAGGGAATACCAACACACCGGGATCCTCAACTTCAGCGTGACTTTCTGCTGCATCATAGCCCCGATTTCCTTTGCACTAAGAGACTGACTAAAATGATCACAAACTACATGACCTTAGTATATGCACCCAGTATTTTCCCAGCAGTTGCTTGCTTTTACATAAACTAGCCTTTTAAGCGTCACTGGAAAGTTAGCTACACTAGACATTATACTATATGCTTGTAAACAATTAGGTACTTGTTTGATTGGTAGCAGTTGATATTTGATCCCCTTGTTTGCTTTTTTAAAAATCATGATTGAGTATTGTATGGGGGGGTCTGTGGCTATGTTCATGTTATATCATAAAAGTCACTCTGCGCTCAGTTATACATTGCTTAGAATATTTAAAAGCAGAGTGCACAAAGTTTTGTTTCTGACAATATCTGGACACTGTTTTCCCCCACAGGACCTCAGACACAGCTCTCTTGAGGCCAGGGAGCATCTATTGACATCAATGGGCACTGGAACTAATCCTCAGATTCCCATTTCTGCAACACATTAGTTGCAAACTTCCTTCAGAGAATACGGATAGCAACAGTTTGTTGTGGTGTACCAAACAGCAAAGACTGCTGTTCAGGAGTGTGCAGGGCTCACAGAGCTGAAAGAACAAGTATCAACATTTTTTGTTGATTCTGGCACACAGGTAGAAAGGAAGAACCTGACAACCCTGCAGTAGTGAGAAATGACTCTCCAGCATGGAATTCGTATGAAAACACTGTCTGGCACCCCATGTGCGTGGGAGGGCATTTCATGCTCCATCAGGAATTTAATGCAGCAACAATGAAATCTACTGATAGAAAGGTGAGTGGGAATGGGTGAATACTGTAGAACTCAAGGAAAAACAAGTTTTATGTAGTTTTAGAAAGCATGATTTAAGAACCTTCCTATTTCTGTGTAATATAGCCCCTCTTTTTTCAAGCACAGTCAGTCTAAAAATAAGAAAATCCATGCTATTTTACTTGAAATAGAAGAAAACCCTCATCTTGTTAACAGCTGATATCAATATTCATACAGAATGTACACATTAAAAACATACTCATGGGGTTACCTGCTTCCCTGTTTCTTCACCTATTCTCTACTTAGGTGTTGCTACTTCAGCTTCACCTCTGATTCCCATCCACACCACATACACCCTTCTTTTTCTCTAATCACTGAGATCAAAGAGTCTCTGCAAAGTGGAGCACAAAGTTCAAGTCAAATTTTCATACGTTATGTCAAAGCATCTGGAAACAGCTCATTTACCCCTAGCTATTAAATGCAAGTTTCACCCTTAAATCAAACATTTTGTAACCAGTATTTCACAAGGCTGTTAAAAGTCTTATGACTATATAGGCAGTGTACAGCTGCTACTTCTACCATGCACAGGGTTTTGCTACCATTGTCTTTAAAGAGTTGAAAAAGATCAGAGTATTTCCAAAAAAATTACAGTTTCCATCACCAGGTCTCTCATCTGATTCTTCCCTTCAATCTTATTTCCTTGAAAGCACACTGTTCATTTACAATTGACACATTTCTCCTGTTCCCTCCACTAGCATGCTTAAATAGTCATTTAAATCTGTCATATTAAGCAGAATATTCCATCATAAGATGACAAATTCAATAATCATTTCTTTATAAATTCAATTGAAGCATTTAGAAGTATGTCATATATAAGGCTTATCGAGTCACCTCAGCTACAACTGATTTACCTCTCACCACTAATAAGTACTTGCCAGCTTCTGAGATCTCAAGACAGCTTCCAGTACGTTCAAATGTGTTAGAGGCTAGAGATATTGCACATACTCATCTATTTGGTCAACAGTTTGGAAAACAGTGTTTCTAAGCCATATTATTCTTTCTGTTTGTGCCTGTAATCATTTTAAGATCATTCATATTTTGTACACATTTAGGGAGAGCAGTTCAAAGAATTCTTTTAGAAACTGCAGAATGACTTGGTTGCAGTAGCAGGAAAAATCTGCAGCACTGTTTTTTTGGCCTTTTCCATATATACAACTTCAAGAAGGCTAGAGATTTAGGACTATATTCGAGTTGTTATTTATAGGAAAAAAAACAATGAAGGGGAAAGTTGAGAAGCAAAGAACAACTTGAAAAATATAAGCTTTCTTATTCTCACCGCTGCTACTAGCAATCAGTATTTCCAAAGTAATAAGTAATTGCATATCAGATATGCAACTGAAATTCCCATGCCACTTTACAGATATTCTCAGCTAACTGTACAAACAATACACTTAAAACCACAGAAATAACTCAGCGTAAGGCTAGCTATACATTTTAATACAGTTGTAAATTTCCCCTCCACTTTCTTAATGGCCTCAAGCTCACCAACTGCTTTAGGAAGCTGACTACATGTTCATTTGCAGAGGCTAGTAAAATACATAGATCAGCCTATCTAAATACAGCATATTGCAACCTCCACCTGTGTGTGGCAAGCTTCCACAGGAGCACGCAATGGAAACAGCTGAACAGCAGAGCCATTATGCACCTAAAAACATGCCCAACGCAGCTACTGCAAGGATTGCACAGGCTTGTTCAATTTAGCATCTCCACCTCTGCACAAGCACCTGTTACCTTGTACATAGTTAGCCTCATTAAAGAATCCCACACACCAGTGTCTTTAAAATTTGTCACTGCATTTTTACCTGGTAGCTTTCCAAGAAAGGTGACAAAGGCCACTAAAGAGGCCAAGACTAGAGAAACCATTGCTTGTAAGCACTATCACCATCACTAAAGCTGAAATACCAGTACCAGGAATAATTAGTCTATTCGTGCTATACTGTGGCAACAAACACAGTAGAAGCTTTGTCTTAAATATGATTTATGAGGACAAAAGATGTTCAGCATAACTAAACAAGTGGAATTACCAGGTTTATCTAATTTATACTCAAAGGACTTAAAACCAGACAAAAGATTCAGAAAAATAATTAGATATTTTGGTTAACAGTAATCACTGAACCATTTCAAACACTCAGTCATATCGCAGCCCTGATTCACGCTTGCACTCTTACATCATCTTTACCTCTATGTCTACTTATAAAAAGAGCAGTGCATAAAAATGAAGTAGTAAAATTATAATCTCATTAAAAAAAGGAATAATGCTTGAAATATACTAAATTTGAATAAATAACTATTTTGGGTGCTACTTTAGGTAATTTTCAGACCTTTTCCTGTGAAATTAGGGTAATGATACCCTATGACTCAAAAACAGAAACCAAAGTTGAACTGAACATATGCTGGCAATGACAGATCAAACAGATATGTAGGAGGTTGTGAACAATAGACTGGAAAAAGCCTTTATATATAGAATAACTAATCAGAGGCTTACAGAATATACTTCAGGCTGTGTAAAGTAGAACAGTCACATTAACCCACCATAGCTGTATCTGAGCTTTACAGCAGGTTAGAAAAAACAACAGATTTTAAAACTAATTGTAAAAAAAAAAAATTTCAAAGGGCAGATATATGAGTAAATTTTGAGCACTTGAGACTAATGAAACATGCTCTGTACCATGTGGTCTTAAAATGTATAAGCCCAGGGTTTCTGATTCCACACTATTTATGTCAAAAATGATATCACCAGACAGCACTCGCCCACAGTTTGCCATCTTCACACATTTAGTTTACCTTTAACTCAGCATCTTTCAAGCCATTTCTTTTTTAACTTATCTATGCTTTTCACACCTTCAGAACTTTCCTACCAGGGATTTTTCCCTGCCCTTTATTAGCCCCTCCAATGTAAATCTAATTCTTCTGCTTTCTTAATTCTTTCCCACTGTTTTTTTACTAATGAACACTTATCCATTAGTCACAACTTCTACACTATATCTACCATGAAAGTCTTCTATACTCAAGTAGCAGAACACAGGTGTTACTCAGGATATAATTAAAAGGATCCTTACCTTTCCAAAATCTCTCACATCAAACAAATCAAATGCTTCAAAAAGTTCACTTTTCTTCATCCCAAATATTTCACAACATGCCGAAAGAAAAGTCCTTATATTCTTCAAGCAAAGAAACTAGGGGAAAGAAAACAAAAATACTAAGCATCAAGTGTGTCAACTTTTGTTCTCACTTTGGTCACAAATACATTACAAAATTCACCAATACAATTATTTGCAAGTCCGCACTTCCACTATGCTGTGATCTTCCACTGGTTCTAAGGTTCTAATTCAGCCATAAAAGTTCCCTTCAGACTCAAAAGCATTAATCAAATTCTGAGTAGATACTTTGTGAACAGAAACTATTTTCTCTCTTTTTATGTAAACAAAGAGAAATGACAATATGCTACTAGATACAAATTAGTCTAAATACAGACTTACTTTTCGGTTCTCTACAGACAGCATATAACTAAACAAAGTTACCTTAATTAAAGTATATTAATATGAGAAAGTTATTCTTCATGTATACATCAAGTGTCTTCAGCTGTTAAGATAAAAGTCTAGTCTGAATGTTTAATGAATACACGTGCACTGTTTTAACACACTAAAGACATTATGAATACATATTCTCCGTCTGGAACACAGGAGCGGATGAGATTTGCAATTGAGAAGTCATTTACAATTCATCTTGTGGAGATTTAAGATCCTCAAACCACCTTGATTTCTGTACTGAATTAAAGGCTATTTCTCTTGAAGTTATCCACATGCAATGATCATCTGAGTCTAGAAAAGAATAAAGCTTCTGCCACAATACTCTCCTTATAAGGCTTTTAATGCATTTTCTTGTAGACTATTTTTTGAAAGACCTTACCAGTACAAAACACAGTAACTACCAATAGCATTGCAGTAATTAAAGAGGGTTAGCTAAAAAGTGCAAATTCCATTCTTGATAATGGTTAGCACCATAAGGTACTAGTACCTTACGAGGACATTAGCTCCATGAAGATGCTGTTGTAGATTCTTACAATCCACTATGCAGTACAGTTCAAAAGCAAATATGGCATTTATAAGCAACAGTATTTCAAATGACCCAGCACTGTGCTTTGAATATGCATTTTAAAAGTACCGACACAGCAACTCAGTATTAAAACTGAGTTCCTAGAGTTCTCCATCTTATAGTGGATTCATAAGAATGAGGATCATTTACATTAGGACAGATTATAGAATTGCTGTATGTTCCAACTTAATGTTGTTTATAAAAGCAGTATTTTGATATTAATACTGTCACAGCCATACTTCTCCTGAGTGCAAAGTAATAAATACCCAAATTGCTTACTCAGCCAAAATATGTCACTGCTTTACCTTCAGCATCACACAACAAAATATCAAATTCAACAGGGAGCCCTACTTCATGTCTTAGAACTAACCAGCCAGACACAGAAAAAGCAGAGCACCTGATACATCAGATTCACAGCAAGGTTACACATGTGAAAGCCCTGATTCAAGAAGAGAAGCTTCAAGAGCAGACAAGTCTAGTAGATGGTTGTGGACATCAAGACAACAGCTGACAAACTCATCACAAAGCATCACAAAAGCAATCCCTGCACAAGCCGAAGCTCCCGGGAAGGCATCTGTGACTGACAACTGCCACATCAAGTGTAAGGGGCCACAGATTACCAGGTGGAGCTGTAGGCTCCACCATTCCCTCCACTCCAAATAACCCCATCTGTACATGCTCCCAGCTCACATGGGGCAGCTGGTGCTAGGCTACATACTGGGCTGCTCGGAGACAATGCTGCATTTATGCTGGACTGCTTTTATGCGTAGTAAAATTTGAAAAATGAGTCTAACTTGCTTAGTCAATATCACAAGCTTCTCTGGTTTTGCAAAGATTATAATTTTCAAGTCAAAATTACAAGGTTATAAGGCTAAGAGATGTAAAACATATGTGCTTCTTCCACCATGACACTCACAGAAAGAACCAGAAGATGGGCTGGTTTGGGAGCCCACAGCTTTAAAAACAAGATGGCACATACAAAGTGATCATTGGTTTTCTGATATATATTTTTCCCCAGGTTTTTTATTATTTTTCTTAAAAGCCATCAAGGGCCACTAGGTTCGTCCAATGCAGAATACTGATTCAACTTGAATACCTATTTACTTTCTTACGTTGAAATTCTCACATCCACTGACAAATTTTTTCCTCACTGGAAAACTCAGCTGCCTTTTTAAAACCTAAGTTTTGAGTTTAGATTAGTTAGTGCTGAAGTCTGCCAGTGCAAAGAAAGCTTACAGCTGCATTAAGTTGTTTACCTCTAAAAAGAGCAAGAAGTTAAGGGAGAGACAGGAGATGTCATAGGCCTAAAATCTGGCCTAGATTTCCTACAGAGCATTTTAGTGAGTTGCATTTAGTTTCTTAATATAGCTAAAAGAAAGATTTATCAGTCACTTCAAATTTGGTCAGAATTTTGTGACATCAGCCTTTTGTGTTTAAATTTATCATTACTATGAATTATATGCAAATAGATGGGAGAGCATATTACAAGAAATTAAGTTTCCTTTAGCCAACATGTTTTAAAGGAAATGTTAAAAGTATCTACACAGTAAGTAATGAATTAAATTCTTTGGAATATTCTAACAGAGAGACCAAAGAAGAATCTAATTCCCCACACCCTTTTTTTAAATACTCACTAATTCATTAAGTGGTAAAGTGCACTTTAACATGTATCATATATTAAACAGATTTGACATAATTATAATCTAATATTCAATAACCATATGACAACACAGCAGTTCCATTACATTTCTTGTAGGCTCTAGAAACCACAGACTAAGCATTTGTCAAATCTACCTGCACTTGAGATGGGACCACATCATCAATGAGTATGTGCCAAATGGTGCCTTTAGCAGAACAGGCCTCCTGACAAAATAGTCTAACCCCCCTGCTAGTTCAAAGACTGCTTAGTGAGTTTAGCTGGGCATCTAATGATTCGGTATCCATCAATTTTCTCTTGCAAAATGAAAGGCTTATTATTAAACTATTAAGCTAACCGCAGTAGCTATAAGGATAAAACTGTGAGAGTACTAAAACCAAAATGTGTTCATATTTATATGCACTCATTTTGCAATAAAATATATGAGAAAAAAAAAAAGAAGTTTTAAGAACTCATTATATGCTACTCATGTTTTGGAAAAGTTATTTGATTATACTACCCAGAAAACTTTCAGAAATATTTCCAAAACTTTATATTGCAATCATCTAAAGAAACAATCTTCCTCAATGAAAACAAAGATTTTTATCGCTGTGGTTATTGTACGAAGAAGTACAAATTAGTAAAAGAAACCTCCAAATTAAAAAAAGAGTGTACATCTAAAATCTGGGAAGTTCTATAAAAGACAACCATCCTTGCTGGCAATAAGAAAAAGGCACCATCAGTCTGCAGTCTCTCATTAGTAAGCACAGTCCTCAGGATATTTGGAAACCTACTACATGATTCCATTTCTTTTTCAAAAGCAAAACATTATACTTGGGCACACCACAAGGGAGATCGTTAAAGGCATAAAGAGCAGCTGAGTACCCAGTTCTCTTAGAGATGCAAGGAGAGCTAGACATCTCTCACTTGGTCTGATCTCCAAAAGTCTCCTCCACAGGAAATGTTGTCTTTCAGTACAAGAACTGGTTTCTTTTCATTAAAAGATAACATAACTTAAAAACAATCCTTTGAAAAAGTTAATGTTGTCTCTTTTTTTTTTTTTTTTTAAATTACACGGCTATATTAGGAGGCAGCAGTCCAGAATTCTTAATACGCAGATCAGTAAAAATACTGCAGTAGGGTAGTATATGCCATGAAGCTGAAAAAAGTTCACACTTTTGAAAGTAAAGGCTTATATCTGGCTCATCTCCAGGTACACCATGAGAGGAGAGCACACCCCGCACCCAGAGACAGATCGATAATATCACAACCCATTGGGGTTCAGGACCCTGAGAACAATTTTCAGTATTAACATCTGTAGATTATCAAGACATTCCTAAAGCACCCTAATGTTTCACAGCATAAGTAGCCACACTACTACAAACCAATAATGTTGTCATTGTCAGGGCTACTGAAATGGTACTACTTTTGTGATAAAACACAATTTTTATGGAACAGATTAGAGTTTTAGTGGGCTCTGGTCCATTCTGCACTAAATTTCATTTTGTAAGAGGCATTAACACAACATTTATTGAAATGAAGAGCAAGTTTGCAGAGAAAAAAAAAAGTCTACCACCTAAAAAAGCGGCTATGGTTTATATAACTGGAACTGTATTTGTCTGAACTTAAAAGCAGAAGTGAGTGGGCAAACCAAATTATACTAAGCTACACAGAAAAAGCATGCTGTTTTCTACATTTGCCACTTCACACAAAAAGAAACATTTATTTGAGGCTTTTTCAACACAGTACATGGTTATGTGTGCTGACAAAAATGTATAGAAATATTTTACAAAGGGTACTGAATAGAAATTACTAATTAGACACAAAAAGCACAGGCAGGACTACAGCTGCCCACAGGGAAGAGGGATTTCTCTCACCAGGCCTCTAATGAAGTGAAAGATGAAATGCAAAAGAAAAAAGAAGAAAAAAAAAAATCAATTTCATGTATCCTCTATTCATATAACTTTAATGGTATTTCTCAGAAAATATATTTTAGCACTCAAGTACTTCAATGGAATAAAGGTCTGTTTGGTACAGACCATAATATTCAGTATCTAGATATACCTTTTGTACTACAAGCACTTTTAAGGGTGTTCAGAGACCAACACAAAGAGCTCTGAAGATCAAATTCTGCCGTGAGACATTTATATGAAATTCCAACATAGCAACACCAGTCAGGTGAGTGAAAACTGAAAGGCCAAGAAATAGCAAGTATTTAGGAAAGACAAGAATTCTAAACTACTTTCAACTTACTTTTTTTTTTTTTTAATTACCAATAGTGGAAAAAACAGCTACTTGTATTTATTTCAACTTCCACCTCCTTTTTATTATGGTGATTTAGTCACAAGCAAGGAAGAAAGCTTGGGTAGCTGGCAGTTTCCTTATACTTCTATCTGGATCAACAGACATTCTTACTGCATTTAGGACAAACTAGAGAACATACTGAAGCCTGAGCATCTGAGACAGTCTAAATAGACGCTAGACTATAAAGTGGTATTAAAAACAAAATGGATCACTGTCACTATGTCAGGGAAGATGTTTTGGGGTTTTTTTTCCACTGTGATTTGATTCACTTTTGCTGACATTGTATACCCATCCTTTTGTAACCGCATTTTCCAGGCTTTTTTTGCATGTTGCATTGACGGCCCCGCACAGACTTCAGGAGGATCCCAGTAACTGCACAAGAACTGAGGCCAGTCGCTCCTAGCCACCATCACGTAGAAGCTATGACGAAAGAGTAAAAACATAAAAAAAGTAGTATTCTGCTTAGCCAATTGTCCACTAAATCCACTTTGCCTCCTGTGGGAGAAATAAGGCATGTCAATCAGGGAAAGTCCAGAAATCTTCCCCTCCTATTCCTCTTCTAAATGGCACCACTTTTGCCTTGTCTTTAAACAGCCTTATAGGCATAAACAAAAAATGGTGGGATTTTATGTAACAGCAAGCATTTTATGACAAAAATAGTTGAGGAAAGGCCAGACATTCAAAACAAGTATATAAAAGGGAAGTAATCAGATGAGCAAATTTGGCTTCCATTCACGCATCTCAGAAGGCAAAGTCACTTTCTTTTAATTTGTGAAGTACTGATGTTACATGCAAGGAGGCACATACAGGCTTGTGAAGATGGGAGATATTTCTTTTAGTTGTTTATGGTCTTAGAAAAGCAGAATTACACAAGAATAGAAGGCAGAAGAATAGAAGAGGAACAGACCATTGCCATAACACTTACATGCTCTTCCTACACCTCAGCGCTTACTGCAAAACATGGGCTCCTGACCTTTCCTGTCCATTTTTGGGATGCTGATGAGAACAGATTAGTTGGGAATATCTCATTTTGATTTCCACTCTGTTCCTGAGAATATACACAAAAAGGAAAATAACGCAGTTATACCTCTCGAGCACAAGGAGAAATCTGAAAATTGCCATAATGGATTTAACTGGAAGAATTGCTTTTCTACATTCTGTCACCAAGATTGGTATGTGCAAGTTGTTTCAGTCAAAGAAAGCACTGAAAGAGAGCTTGTCTCCTCAAAGTTTCCTTCAAAGAAGTTGCTTAATGCCCTGAGGGTTGCAGATTTTTCTCTTCTCCCTTGTTTCAGTATTTGTTGCAACAATTGTTGCAGTAACATAAATTCCACACTAACACTGTTTGAATCCTGCAAAGTCCAAATCTAAGAGAGATATCCAGGAACTCCTTACTGTGACCGAACAGCACCATCACCTCTTGTAGCCACAAAATGAAGATGCTGTGACCACAGCGCAGCTACGCAGCAGCAAGACCAAAGTTGTACCTTAAACCTATATACATAGAAAAGCAACAGTAACTAGAGATACAAACCCAATGGTTTCATCAGCTCCTACATAATGTGTGTGCAGAGGAACTGTCTAGCTTCCTTTAAGTTCTTTCAGCCACATCCAATAAAGGAAGAAAATTAGGTACTTAGAGAAACAGCTGCTCATGTATCAAGGGCTCCTTTCCATAAACCAGGCTGGACAGTTCCCCGACACATGCCATCTTTGACAGACCAATCCCAAAAGCACGGTTACCAAAACAGGAGCACGTTATACCTCTATTAGATTACTATTTTTTTTTTTTAAATATCTGTATGTTCATTAACACCAGATTACTAGGTACTCACACAAAGCAGGGGCCCACTGGGGTACTGACGAAATTGTACGTTCAGGGTTAACAATTCAACACAGAAATCATTCCTGGCTCCTTCACAGATTTCAGCAGCCAAAGCAGATCAGATTAGTTCTGCTCTGCCAACAGGAGTAATTATCACTATATGCAGTAAAAAATAGCTGGAAGGATTTCTAAGTGAATGAAGTACAGACCCACTGAGGAAGTCTTAATTCAACATCTATTAATGTCTTTTCCTAAGCCAGCAAGAAGGAAAAGAGCAATACAGAGTCAAGAATAGAAGTTTTAACATTTCTGTTGTTCCTATGCATGCCACTTTTCTTGTGAAGATCTTTAAATCGGAGCCTTACTGAGGGTAGGCAATGCAAAAGGACCATAAGGAATTTAAAGACCAAGGCAATGCGCAAGGATGAGTGCTCCTATTTTCAGTAAGCAATGAAAGCTACAAGGCTGTCTCCAGAGACTTTTTTGGTTTTGTGTCAAAACACAAGTAAGCATTATTCTTTTTCTCACTCTTAGATAAAACATATTAACTTGCAAATTACATTTTAAAAAGAAACTAACACACACAGGAAGAACATGTCACTCACAGCAAAGGAATTCAGTTTTAGGTTCTGCATCTGGCCTCTTGTTCTGCAAACCATCTCCATCATTCGGATGATCAATATTTTTAAAGCTCTAAGCAGGAGCAAACAAGTCAAATATTAAATACCACCTAACTTTGCTCTCCAAAAGGTCACAAAGCAGATACACTAATAAAGATGGAGGAGACACCACACTGAGTTCTGGAAGAGGCAGGCTCATTATCAGTATCTCAGCAGCTTAGAGCCTATACCTTGGCTCTTTGCATAGTTGCTTAAGAACCATTTTTGGGTTACAAAACATGCAAGACTGGTACCATTACATAACTATTAAGAATTTTACTAAGAAATGTGCTATGCAAAGAACAACAGACATTTCTTAATTCAGAGAATTAAGGTATAGCTAGGGAGATCTATAGTGTTATTAGCTTACTAGATGTGGGCATTCTCTGAAGGCCTACACAACGCATAGGATGCTGTATGAACTATAAAACCTATTAAATTCCTTTGAAGCACTGCTAACACAGTATGAATATTAATAGCATGTTCTTTATTTGCTCGGTTAATGTAGTAATTAAATATTCATAGAAAAGCTCCTCTTAAAATTCCTAACTGACTACTATTCAACTGTGTCTATGGCATTTTGGCTTGAGTATGAAGTTTTGTTTATGTACTTTTGCTCTTTTCTGTGCTTCAAAGAAAGAAAATGGAAACTGAAACTTGAAAAAAAAGCTGAGGAAGCACAAAGGATGCTCAGCTTTTATTAGTAATGATATGGAGTGAACAGAAGGCAGGGGAAAAAAAAGCTCAGGACTTGTTACGCATTCCTGACTCTCTCCTTGGCTATGCTAGTGCTATAGCATTGGTTAAGCAAGTCGCGGCAAAGCAGCATTTAAATTCTATGTGTCCCTTAAATCAAGAACTCCTACAAGCCATGAAAGTGGCAACTTCTAGTCAATGGTCACTAGAACACATTCAGCAAACACCTTCCACGTCCTACCATGTGCATCAGGAGTCACTAGGCTGCCTGAAGAAGCAAGAAACCTTTTATCCTTTACCTATTGCAAGATGAAAAATAAGAGAGAGCTTTGGGAAAGCACACAGTCACTAACCAGATGGGAATTTTCAGACCACAGAGCCCCAACTACAGGAATTCCCAAAGTGTACTTGGCAAAAGGTATGGGTGGGAGCTCAGGACAACATCCTGTTACAAAGGGCAATTTTTTGAGTAGCCCTTTGCTCCCCGCTAGCAAGATTTCACAAGTCTATTCTGCAGTATCTTGTCAAAAAGAACAGCAGGTGGAACACAGCAGTGAGCATGCAAAGCGCACAGAGATTAGTTAGGGGGTTCCTGTGCTCAGTTACCTTTCCGAATGACTAGCTCTTAGATCCCAAAGTTGTATCCCTAAAATGTCTTTCACTAGGGATCTCAGTGTCTTAAAAACAAATGCAAAAAGAAGGAAGACAAAGGGAACATGGAAAACACTCCTGAGGAGAACAAGAATAGGAGGAAGACAGCAGCAAGGAAATGAAAAGAGGACCACAGGAAAAGGAACAGGAAAGGGACAGACACACAGTGAAACAAAAGTTTAAAAAGAAAATCAAAATAGACCAATGGAGGGAAAGATCCAGTGGGAAGGACCACTGAAGTAAAAAAGGGACTTGACTCGCTAATGATTAAATTGTGGGAAAACATTACATAAAAGCCAAACACAAGACAATTATGTGTTAAAATTTTGGTGTTAAAATGCTTCAGGCAAACCTATTTACGAAACTGCCATTTAAAGTAAGACAGTAGTCACTGTGCTGTAAATTGTATTTACAATTGTGACATGAAAAACTCCTTCTGTAAGAGGCAGAACTGTAAAGGACACTGATATTCTACTTGGATGTACTGTCATTGGTCCTAACATTGGGTTTCTAACCACTCACATTTCAACTTAGTTGATGAAGTACCAGCAGTTGCATGAAACTGTTTTATAGACACAGAAACCTCAAAACCTACACCTACCTAATGTATTTAAACTTATGGGGGGGGGGGAACCCTAAAGTCTACAGCACAGCTGATACACTTAAACAGCAAAATGAATGGAAAACCTCAAACAAATTAGCACTCAATGTTTTCATGATCAGAGGGGAAAAAAAAAAAAAAAACCAAAAAAAAAACCCAAACTGAAAAACCTTACAGCTATGGTATGAAATACAGATCTTCACATCAGTGCTAAAGAGAACACCCAATGCATTTGGTTTCATGTTGTTAGCTCGGCACACTAAGATGCTGCTTCCATTGTATCTTAGTATCTTTTATTTATTTATTCATGACTGTGCTTGGTTTTTACAAGTCTCTCATGTTAGTGTAATAACATCAGAAGAATTGAGGCCCTAGTGCCCTGGACACAGGCCCTACACAAGGCCAGGCCTGGATCTCAAATATATAATTCCTTTACAAAGACCTACAGTGTGGATTTTTTAAGATCATTTTTTAAGTTAGCATGTACTGGCTTGTTCTCTTCTAAGCACTTCAAAAAGTCTCAAAAGCTGTCAACAGTGAATCCTGCATGGAAATTCAACATAACAGGTAGGGGGGGGTGGAATCTCCACAGGGTTAGTCGGTGTCTGTTAAAGGTGAACGTAACCCAAATAACTCAAATAACTCCTATGCTCTTCTATTTCTTACCATCAGATCACATAGATCACATACTAAGTCTATGATTTCACAGGAAGGAACAATATTCTTATTAACATTCATTAGTGTTAACATACATGAGTCATTAAATACTTCAAATTTTTTCTTGAATTGCATGTGAATAGTTTTTTCCAAGCTCTTATGATCATGGAATAAATTCCTAGCAAGACCTTAAGGATGTAAGTACAGCTCTCTACCAATTGCCAAATACGAATACAGCTGTCGTCCAGTTACCTAGTTTAACAATCCACTGTTCTATTTTTGCTGGTGTGTCGCTTCAGGTTTGCAGTTTATTAGACCATGCTCTCTGTGCCAAGGACAGGGTTTTCTGTTATATTCAGAGAACACTTCTCAAGGATTGCAAGTTAAGTAAGTAGAACAGCTAAGTCCAGAAGCCCAAACCACAAACCAGTGGGAACAGCCATGAATGAAAAACAAACTCCAACAATAAATTTGCAGGACTGGAAGTGAAAACTCAGTGGTCACAGAGTGGACTGGCTACATTTATACACTTTGTGATATTCTCTGGACCTTCAACATATTGACCTGGCACCAAATGTCATCTTTCATGCACTGAGTGCCATACAGTTTGGATCTCCAAAGTTGAGGAAGGAAATCAAACTCTTAACTGCTCTAATTAATCATACACTTGCATGGAGCTCCATCTTACTTACCAGGCTGAGAAAGTCAGATGCTTCTGCAATCTTTGTTACCACATGTATTGCATTTGAGCATTTCCCAGTAACAATGAATAATCTATTAAAAGCAAATCCAGAGTTTGCTTTACTGGTCTGTCATGGTTTAATCCCAGCCAGCAACTAAGCACCACGCAGCTGCTCACTCACTTCCCCCCACCCAGTGGGATGGGGGAGAGAATCGAGAGGGGAAAAAGTAAAACTCGTGGGTTGAGATAAGAATAGTTTAACAGAACAGAAAGGAAGAAACTAATAATGATAATAATATCAATAATAAAATGACAATAATAATAATAATAAAAGGATTGGAATATACAAAACAAGTGATACACAATGTAATTGCTCATCACTTGCCGACCGATGCCCAGTTAGTTCCCAAGCAGCGATCCCCCCAGGCCAACCCCCCCCAGTTTATATACTGGGCATGACATCACATGGTATGGAATACCCCGTTGGCCAGTTTGGGTCAGCTGCCCTGGCTGTGTCTCCTCGCAACTTCTTGTGTCCCTCCAGTCTTCTTGCTGGCTGAGCATGAGAAGCTGAAAAAGCCTTGACTTAGTGTAAATGCTACTTAGCAACAACTGAAAACATCAGTGTGTTATCAACATTCTTCTCATACTGAACCCAAAACATAACACCGTACCAGCTACTAGAAAGAAAATTAACTCTATCCCAGCTGAAACCAGGACACGGTCCCAGATTCACAGGCAATTTTAAGTAGAGCAGTGGATACCAGATACATCATCTTTTTCTGCTCAGTAGTAAAATAAAAGGACCCAGGCTAGGGTGTGGCAGAAAGTTCACCTTTATTCACCGAGCAAGCACCAGGTGTTCCACCTGCATTTCTGTCCTCAGTGAAGCCAAGGCTCAGACCAAGTGTTGAGCTCTGCTAACAGCTAAATAATCAAACCAAGGCAGAAAGCAAAACAGCTCAACACTTTTAACTATTTAACAAGGGGGTTTTGTCCCATTCTGTAGGAGGGGCTTTCTGCCCCACTGCCTCATATTGAAGTAAAAGAAGAGGAGGATGGCCCTAAAATCTGTATTGGTCTCCATCACGACAGTGAGGAAAAAAAGTCATACAAGTTTATAATACAAATATTTGTAACTACCTAAACTACAGTAACTGGATAGAAAAAGCAGCAGCTACCTTCACATGCCATTCCATTGTTAATGGAAAAAATCATTTGTTATCTGAATGGTTTTTTAATGTATGTATTCAGGTGATTTCACCTCTGAAATATCTTAAACTATAAGCTTTCAGCACATATGTAAAGATTAAAGCAAGACGAATTCTAAATATGATTAAAAATAGGGAACACTGATTCCACTACATAACAAATAAATGGTTATTACTGTA
Organism: Aquila spilogaster; assembly: GCA_024606505.1. Taxonomy (NCBI): domain Eukaryota; kingdom Metazoa; phylum Chordata; class Aves; order Accipitriformes; family Accipitridae; genus Aquila; species Aquila spilogaster. Next base: position 22,402,517 of record JANHGO010000020.1, on the reverse strand, counting down.
TAAGTAATCTAATTACATTACATAGTAATACAAATTTATTTATAAACCTGCAGAAAAACAACTCCTCTTCCTAGCATATCAAAAAGCTGGGCGGGGTGGGAACAGGGCCTCCTCCTTTTTCAGTCATTAGGCCTCTGCACTGACATGGTGAGAGGCAGGACACCATCAGCACGCTGACCGCCACGGCCTGTGCAGCTCTGCTGACTTTCCCAGCAGCACTGCTGGGCTACAGAGGGCCCGGGAGGCGGCTGCCGCGGCAGCCCCGGGGACAGCCAGCACCTGCCGGGAGGGAGGCCGTGAGGCCGGCCTCCGCCATGGCAGCTCACCTCCACCTGCCTCCAGAGGCCTTCGGCCACACGCCACCCTTCCCACAGCCACCCACCCTGCCAAACCTCTCCGACTACTTCCTGGCGAGCCTGTCAGGACCCATACAACACAGACAGGCTGAACACTAGCCAGAATAAAGACAAAAGACCGGACTGGATGCAAAATCCTCCAGTGCCCCAGCAGGCCTTATACTTCAGAGGTTTATGAAACAATTGCTAAGCAGCTGATAAAATTGGCCAGGATGAGACAGGCCATCCCAAACATCCACAAACCATAACCTTCCAAAATACCTGGCTCAGTGAGGGGAACCACAGGGCTGTTCGTTCCCCCTCGTCACGTGAGGCCTCAGCCCAGACACTCATGCAAGTTCAAGAGACCTTGCTGCCAGGATCACCTACACCTTCAGAGACTTCGTTGACCACACCAGGAGAATGGGGAGCCTAAGGTGATACAACTCCACAAACATTTAATGTTTCTAGGTAACACAGACCAGGTAAAGCAGTATTAAAAGCAGATGGGTACTATACTACAATTCATTTTGTCAATGAGATTTAAATACACAACTCCACGCAGACAGTGGTTTTAACCAGCACACGCCTCGCCTCTGAGAACATCTTCTCAAACAGATGGTGTCACCCCAGGACCTGCAGGAACCACACTAAGTATAGAAACATAGCTATTTCAAGTAAAATAAATATATGTATTTCAACCTACAGTGAAGAAAACTGTTTAATACCATTTATTCCATAAATAATTAAAATGTTCTAAAACTCTGATGCTTTATCTTACACACTACAGCAAGTCTTTCAGAGGAAAGATGTATTTAGATTTCTAAGGCTGTTTTTTATTTGGTTCAGTCATTTGTAGTACTGCATTACCTCAAATGAGAGTTAAAAACACTTTCAGTGTTAATGACACAGCTTTTTGGAAATACTTAAGAGCTACTACAGAGACCAAACACCACTTGAAGTTTGGGGTTTTGTTTTTGTTGTTGTTGGTTTTTTAAAAAAAAAAAAAACTAGAACAACACACTTTAATTCAGTTTGGTGAAGAAGTATCCCCTCTTGCTTGCTGTGAACATGCTACCTACCACTTCGATTGGATATCCCTCTGTTTCCACACTGGAAAGGACAGGAAGTAATTTTCTCTTTCCCCAGGCCTCTCATATTCTCCCCCTATGTTGCCTCTTTTCAAAGCTGAAAAATCTTTTTCTATCGAGCTGTTCCTCATTGTTTCATACCTTTGAAAACCTCTACTGCCCTTTCCTGCACCTTTCTCATTTTATTACATCATTTTTAAAACAAGAGACCACAACTACATAATACAGGAGCACTGTGGCTTATGCAGTAGACTGCAATGACATAATAAGCATAATGCATAATAGCATAATAAATGTTTTGGGCACAAAACAAGCCTCTGCAAACGCACTTTGCAAAAACCCTTGGGTACTACACCCTCCACAGTTCTCTACCAGAACAGACTACTGTTCTGAAGAACCTGGTCTGGATGATGATGAGATATTGAAGTAGATTAAACAGTGGTTTGATCCACAACTGCAATTCCTGTGATAAAAAACATTTTATCACAAAAACATTTTAATAGTTCTCAACTTCCAAAAATTCTCTGAGGGAAAAGTCAGTTAAAATACAACTCTAAAAATGTAGAGACTAGTGTCTTTGTACCCACAAGTGTTTTCCACACAGAGTCACTTTGAAATCCAGCCAGTGTTAGGCAAACCCCACTCCATTTCTTCAGTGACATGTAACCTTCCTAACTAAGTGAAATATTGATATAATGCAAGAATCAGTAAGTTTTAGAACAAATTCTACCATCAGCAACATTAATTTACAACATTAACTTAAAATCATGTGACTCCTTATGAAGCTGCCATAGGTCTCTTCCTTAAGAAGGCTGACAAACAATGAAAGGTAAACCTGATGTAAAATGTTTCAGCTGTACATCATCATTGGCCCTTGCTGTCTAAAAAGCTGCATTCACTCACCCCAGCTGTCTGCCAAAATGAAAGGCATCATTGAAGGCAGCCCAAATTTGTGAGAGAGATGTGTCAAAATCACATAAACACCTACTTCCACTAGTATGAATTAACATCTGTGATCATCTCAGCAGTGGCAAATGAGCGAATGCTCATGGAAATTCAACTGTCACCCCTACATGTGGCCCATTTTATGTCATGGCTGAATTGTATTGATGCCTTGCCTCACAGTAACATTCAAAGAACACCGACAAACAGTCCAAAACTTTATTTCAAAGGATGTCAATTTGGCATCTCACAAAGTAAAACATAGCCATGAGCATGGTCTCATGAGAAGGAAGGATATTTATGAAGAGAAGAAAAAAAAATTTAAAATTAAAATTCTAGAGCACAAGCCAGTATTTTTTAGATAGCCCAAAACAATCAATCAAATGGTGAATAAACTGAATACTATGAAAGCTCTGCAGCAGAGTATAAGTTAGAATTATCTGGACTCTAAGTCTACTGAGCAATTTGCTACAGTACAGTCAGTGTTTTAAATGGAGTACGTGGGCGCCAATGAGAAGTCTGCATTACTGAGCCATACTATGTGCTGAGTCTTGAGATACTAATATCACATTTTTCTCAAATTCAATTAAGAAAATTATTCTTAAGTTACCGTAATATAGATGGCTGTTTCAAACAGCTCATTAGAACCAACATAAAGGCAGGTTCAGTAAAGAACCCAACATAATTGTTAAAAGATTCGGTCCTCAGTCTTTAGCAGATAGAGTCCATGGGAGATGATGTAAGACCACACGTGAAAGCTGCTTTTTCAATGAGAGAGCAGCATGGATCCCAAGATGCAGAGCAAGGTTAACACCTCCACACAGCCTCCAGTGCGCCATCTCAGATCCCATAATTAAATCCTTCAGCAGTGCAAAACGCAACCAGCAAACTAGCAAAAAGGTTTATTGTTATTGTGTATTGGCAGTACCTGCAATATAGATTACAAAATCGAGGGGTGTTGATAAAGCCCGGGAGCAGCTGTTCAGAGCAGGGGGCAGAATGGGATGTCACACACAAGAGCACTCCACTTAACCACCCGGGGTACTCTGCCACCAATACCTTATCACATACAACTATCTTGCCACCAGGTATTTTCACTCTCTTGCTATGCAATCACCTTGGGAAAAGAACTACAGAATATTCTACCAAAATAATAATTCCAGTTATAAAAGTACAATGTGCTTTGAGTTCTGCCACATTATTCCAAGTGTCTGTAGATGATGAACTGTGTTAAGGATAATTTTAAAGTAGTTTAAAGAACTCATCCCAGTCTTTAAGCTACTGACTTCCAGCTGAATGACTTCAGAACAACATTGCACATATATTAGTGACCTCACAAAAAGCGAATTTCCTGAACCATTCTTAAAAACAAGGTATTCCCCATCCCTGAAAGAAAGGCTGCATAAATGGTTACCGTAAGTTTCATGCTCATATTTTCATCCCTCTTAAATTTACAAATAATACACACATCAGTACCGGAACTGTTCTACCATAGAGGGGACCTGAGAACCACTAATGTAGGAGGTCCTCACACAGTGCTCCGCTGGTCTTCTGAACTTAGTGAAGAGGGCTGGATCCAGCCTATTCTATTCATAAAATTAATCCTATTAAAATCATAAAGTGCTTATACACATAGAACAAATTAATTATTTACTATTTTAGTAACAGTGTATGCTAGCAGGACACAATTTAACTTGGTTTTATAAATACATCCCTATCATCTTAAATTTAGTATCATCAACAAAATTAAGTTAAAAAACACACGCCAAATCGTAACAAGATACTGGCTACTTGCACAAATCTACAGAAAAATCAACAGTCATTCTTGTCATGGCAAAAAAAAAAAAATCTAAAAACCTATTACTGGTCTTGGCACTGATGCATACATAAAGAAAAACATAGCAACATAATGTAGGGGCAGTGAAAGCATCTGCCTGCAAGCTGTAGGCAAATATTTTTTTAAACCTATTACACAAAAGAACACATACAAAAGCCATACAAACAGCTGCTATAACATACTTTCAGACCTCTGAACAGGCATCAGCTAACTAAATTGCCTAACAGAACATCACTTCAACACAAATGATTCCTTAAGTGTTTTGTTAAATAACATATTGAATGCAAACATTGGAGCTAAGCTGTAACAATGTCTAGGAAGCCTAGATTTTGTCTAGGAAGCCTAGTTTTATGTCTGATTTTGTTTAGTATTATTTTGTTCTACAGACTATTCAACTAAATACAATGAAATCTAAGTAAAATACAATACAGTCATGGGCCAGTTACTGTCTTCTAAAAGGCATAATAGCTTGGTGAGACAACAAAGCAGGTGGAGATTAGAAAGAATAACAAAATCAATATATACGCAATTTGTAACTGGGAATTTATAACGACGACAGATCTTTCTCTGCCTCTCTATGGAGATAGTTCTCTGCACAGGACAAGTAATAAGAGCGATTTTCAGACAAGTGGACACAATAATACTGCAACGCTGCTTCTTGCTTTTAAGTCAGATAAGCAGAATAGCAGCACAGAGTCCCTGTAACAAAAGACAAACTTGTTCAATTTGTGGAAAGAAGATAATACAGCGTGAACAACTAGACAGAAAAATTATTCAGCAACATCCTTCTGAATGGATCAGAAGTGAAGTTATGTGAAACAAGGGCAGGAGAGCAAATAGGCAAAACAATTAGAATAGACCCTTGCAACTAGTTTTGTGGCTATATTATTCAGGAAATATTTGTATTAAGATCCTGTTTGCTTTTTTCAGAAACTAGCATTTCTCCATTTGTGAGCATATACTACTTCTCAATATGTGTTTTTTAAAAAAAGACCAGAAGTCAGTATACAGTAGGAATCTGAAGCATACAGCCTAATTATTTAACTTTTGCACTGCTCATTTATTTCTAAATGAAACCACAAGAGCAGCTACATGGGTATTTTCTATACCAAGGACTGGAAACTCACAAGTTTGTGACTCATTGTTCCTCAGCTGAGAACGGCTGTGCCACACACAACTGACATCCTCTAAACGTGACTCACAGGTCTACCAAAACCTTTGTCAAGATCCACTACCAGCCAGAGGCCATCCCATCGGGAGGCAAGCTTCTCTGTACGTATTCTTGGCAAGCCCTCCCATCACCACTCTGCTCAAGCATTCCCACCTGCTTCAAAAGTCTCCTCAGGGCAGAAAGGGACAGCAGTCTAAGTTGCGGAGACACAAGTTATCCATCTGCTAAAGCCTGTTAAATGTGTAACACTGCAAGCAATAAACAATGCAAACTGAAGTTCGTAGAAGTCTGTTCTCTGTAATTCAGAGAAAATTACTCTGTAAGGATGGCAGAGGAACAAAGAAACTGTCCACCTTCTATATTATTTTTTACTATGTCCACCCTATCCACTTATGACAGCAACACCACAGTTAAGGGATGCAACTTCTCTACATGGAATTTATTTTTTAAGTAAAAAAAACAAGCAGAAATATCAAATTGGATATCAGGGGTAATATTTATCAGTCTATGTAAGCAATAAGTGATAAATGTAACAATAGATTATTTTATTTCATTTTTGTAAATCACTAGATCTAACCAGCAAGAAATAGTTTCAACTTCAACAGATTTTAAACTTTTAAAACCTTTGAGATATGTTCAAAGCACACTTTGTGGGAGATCAATTAGCACAATTGCTACTGAAAGTAATAGATTTGAGGTCAACCCTGTAATGTCATCAGAGAGCTAGAGTAGAAAATAAGTCTTAGATCCTCTGGTTCAAATGAAATTCCCTTTCTAACACCAGTATGCCTTGCCACTGGACAGTATTTTTTATTTTATTCTTTTTTTGACAGCTGCAGAGAACTAGTGAAAAACAAGGTGTCCTATCTCTACTTCTGTCAAAGCAAGTCAAGTTACTGCCCAGTCTGTCTGCTAAATGTGGTAATTTCTTGAATGCAAGAGGACGTTGAAGAACACGGATAGGAAATCCAAGGACCTCCTAACACAACAACACGGAAATCACTTCCTTTTGTCAGCTGCTACTGTTTTGAAAACTTGAGTTTTGATGATTTAAAAGAAAAATCATACCCATTTCAAAGCCAGCTGGAAAAAAAGGAAACATCTGCCATTCATTTATTTCTTCCTTCCTTCTAATTCTTGGAAGACTTCTACCTCCAAAGAAGGTTTTAATCATCCTAAGGCAACCAACAGTGTGTTATCATTAATACTAAGGGAGTAGACATAACTGAAATAATTTTTCTAATGTTTACAGAAAAACCCACAAAGTATTTGGTCATCATGAGTCCTTCCAGTGAATCTGTAGCCACGCAAGATCCCTAGCTTACTTTCCCCCTGGGACATTAACAAACTTTCTATCAATAATATTTAAAAAAAAAAAAAAAATCAGAGGCACAGACTAGGGCACAGCATTACTTCCCAAAAATGCAGAAAGACCTTCACAATGTGATAGCCCACACCTAACATGTTTGTTTACAGGAAAATGGAATCGTACTGAAAATGAGAAAACTCCACAGAAGCAAGCATCAGGAATTCAGTGAAACAGGCCAAAGGTGTAGGTGATACAGGAGGGGCAGCATCCTCGTAAGAGAAGGAAAACAGCACAGTCACTCCTGTCTTGCGCAGACGGAGACTTAGAAAAGTAAGCACATCGATAAGTGAATACAGAGACATGATAATGGCTGGAAAAGAATATGACTAAATTAAAGAGTACAACAAATTTTTAAAGGTATTTATCTAGTTAAAAGTCACTCTCACAACTACAAAAGTGAATAAAGTTGAAAGAAGCATAAAAGAGCGGGCCAGGCTTTACAGTGGAAAACTTTGATGATGGAAGGCATTGATGCAACTAGAAAACTAAGCAAAAGCCACCTCCTTCCCCAAAGTATATTTTAGTTCTGAAGGGGCATGTAAGAAAAATGATTCTGAAGTTATGAAGGATCCAATACCAAAGTAAAAAAAAAAAAAAAATTGCTGACCTGGATTAAATTCTCATCAGCATCTCATCATGCAAAAAATAGTTTAATGCTGCTCTAGTACTTCAAATTATATAAAACCATAAAATCAGCCAGCATAGTAGGATGAATGTCACAATAATTATTCTTCAAATACATGTTCCCCATTAAACCAGGAACTGCATGACAAAATTTTAATTTAGTTCCATGAGAGCCTTAAAAAAAAACCCAAACTCTCAAATGGTAATATTGAACTGCTTCACACTCACAAGGGGAGAAATGATGTGAACAAATCAAGACAAGAGGTGCTTGTTTACAGGACAGTTACTAACCATTTACACCTTGACCCTACTGAGCTTTCAATTACAGCACATCCACAGACTTTGGTGGAGTACCCAGCTGGACATCGCCTCCTTCTCTGCCTGCAACGCCTATGAATTATATCAGGCCTATAAAGACTGTGTCCATCCACAGAAAGCAAGCAAGCATAACTCCAGAAACCTGAAGAAACAAATTGTAGTCTGAATAAAATAGAAAAGAGTTTCTAAGTAATCTCTGATATAGTTATTCTTAAATTTCCATCTAACCTGATTTATAGTTGCCATTAGCTATCAAGGTAATCCCTCAGGGACACCATAGTGTTGCAAATGCTTTTATCTCACAATACAGATACTTAGCTGTAGTGGTTGTTTCACCTTGAGTATAAATAGTTCTCTCACCTCTAGCCTGGGAAGCAGAAATAAAATTATCATGTCTGTCAGCCCCTGAAGAGCAAGTGGAGCTTACTGGAAAAAGAGAGGAAGAAACCATGGAGACTGATGCCCAACACAAGGGAGCTGCAGGATGAGCACGCTGGCTAGCAGGGCTGGCTATTTCTGCCTTGCAAGCAACATATATAATCAATCTGAAAAGTGGTTAAAAATAACTACCATTCCCAACCCCACCTGCTCCCTCAGGGCACAACCCCAGAAAAATTATTGCTCAAGCACTGCCACTGTGGCACAAACCTTCAGAGGTTGGTGGGAAGGGCAGGAATCAAGTGATGCTGCCTTTGAAAAGAACAAGTTTCCAGCAACAGTGGCTGATTCACCCTGCAGACTCCCAGCACTAGCATTCATCCTCATTGCTCCCCACTAGAGTGGTCCGCCCTGTCACCTGTAGCAAGCAGCAAAACAATTTGGGGGATATGTTCACATATGTTGGAAACGTCTGACTGCAACAGGACGGAGGCAGAAATTTTTTAAATAATGGGTAAAATCAAAGCAATCAAGATTTATGACATTAGTCGTTAGTCACTGAAAAGCAGCTTAAAACAACCCAACATACAATTGCTGTTCAAGCACTGTTTGGTCCCTTGAAACCCCTGTGTTCACTGGTCCTAAAAGCATAACTTCCACTTGAGCCTTCCTGCCCAGCACTCTCACCTACACAGGAAGCAGCTTCCGGAGGGGAGACACTCTCATCCATGCAGGAAACAGATTTCAGAGGATTTGCGGAGGGATGAGGCCAACAGGAACAGTGAAGACAACAGGGCAGGAAAAACAGCTGAAAGGAAGAAAGAGCATCAGGAAAGAAGTGAAACAGATGCACTGAAGGGAGAAGAAAATATGAGGGGAGGGGGAAGGCAACTGGAGAAGGTGAAAGTAATATAATCCAGATTGACAGGAGAGAGCACAAGCACAGAACAAGCTGCAGAACTGAGATGAGTCAAAATGAGGGAGAAGTAGAGACAAGAAAGAAAGAAAGAAAAAAAAAATGTTGAAAAAGAAAGCCCAGACCTGTCAGAGCAATACCTCTTACTAATCACAGAATACTCTGGGTTTCTGATAGATAAGATCAAACCACCTGAATGAAGGTAGAAAAATGTGAGAAACAGGGAAAACTGAAAAGAGGTTGTCTCTAACAGAGCTGACAGGAAAATGAAGTATCCTACAGAAATCCTAACATTTCAAAATCTGCTGCTCTTTCAAATCAAGATGAAAGGCATTTTAAGTTCATTAAACTTTAACATGACTTTATTGAAACACTGGATTCTGGGGTCAAACTCTAATGATATTCAGCACAAAACAGGAAAAGATAAATATTCCTGCATTGCTTTTCCAAATAGTTTAAAGAACATCTCTCGAGAATGGCATTCCTGCAAAACATTTTGAGGACTAATTTTCCTGCTCCACCACAAATTTTACAAACAACGTTAGAGGAAATCACTGTTCCTCACTGGAATGAAAAAGATACATCACTTAGGAGTCTTATTTCCAAACATAAACCTTTTAGCAAAATATATTTGTGGTCCTGCGTGTTGAACCACAAATTTTGAAAACCGTTTTTAAGACTTAGAGAGCCATTCCCCACATCTGCCTTCCCATAGCATAGAAATGGCAATGAGTTCTAAGCCAGAAAAACCAAGTCCTTAATTAATATGACAACCACCATCAGGAGACCTATGGAGAGAAACCCCATGAAAACACCAGTTCTGTCCCAAAGGAGAACATCTCAGCCTTTCTTCACTACTAATCAGAGGCCACATGAATTCACAGCAACTGTTACAATACTGATGGAAGAAGGATCTGCTCCTCAGGCCTATTCCTAGCAAGGTGTGCTAAGAGAAAACATTACAAAATACACTCCCTCTTGTTTCAGGAATTTTTTAATTAGCAGTTCTTTTCTTACATTCCTCCCACCGGCCATGGCAAACAACTTACAATTTCTTTAAAAAAAAAAACAACAAAAAAAAAAACCACTTCTGGGATTACTTGTCATTGTAACTGGGAACCCCACACACAACTGCAAGAGATGTTTTTCATTTCATAATAGGTATTTTTAACACTAGAAAAAATTCACATTACATTTATTATTGCTAGAGCTTTGTGCTCTTGAAATAACATGATGTGCTACAGGGTATACAAGCTACAAAAACCTAAATTCTCAGAAAAGAGAATGCAGATAGTTTAAATTAAGCAGATTCCCCAGGGATCCATGAATCTGAGCAATTACAGCTGGGAAGACACACAAATCTGAAATACACTCCAGTCTGCTGCTCAGGAGTGCCTCATGAAGAGCAGCCCCCTGTTCCCAGCATGGTTCAGCCATTCCTACATCCACACCCTCTCCCATCACCATGTCTGTATTCTCATGCAAATCACACGGGTCCCAGTCAGCAAAGGCTTTCATCTCAGCTAATCAATTTACCAGGGTCTTCCACAGGAAGGGAAATCTATAGGACTCTGATACAACTATAGAGGCATTCCAATGGGGTTACTGGAGTCATTTCCATAACACTTCATAAAACCTGCAACAGCACAGAGACGACAGCTACAAGCATTTTCTAAGGCACAGTCCTTCTAACCAACAATATCGCTTAAAGGCTTCACTGAGAACAGCAAATGTGGAGTTAAACCTCAGCTTTTACAAAGATTGCCATCTGTTCAGCACACTTTACAGTGAAATCAGTGGCCTCAGCACAATCCACAGAGAAGATGCATCACCATTTTCAGTGCTGCCAGCCACAACTACTAACTAAATGAACACAGACCCTGAATAACTTTCTCATGACTACTTGTAGTGATTCACATCAAGGCACAGCAGTGGGTCAATTCACACTGCCCTCTTTGTGATGGATAAAAAGAAGATCAGGACATAACGGGAACAGGCAGAACTCAAAACAAAACATCTCAAGTGAACCCCATTTAGGGCTCCCATAAAACATCAGTACATTTACACACCTGTTAAAGACCGCTTAAGGTTTTAATATATTCTCCACTTTTGAAAATGCTCTATGAATTCACTAGAGCCAAACAGCCCTAAGAGGACACACTCACATCCCGAACGAGCCCTCTGGGTAAGACCCAAAAACTATTACTTCGTATCAAGCATCCCAAAACCTAAGCAGGATCCACAAAAAAAATAAGAGAAAAGGAAGGTGTGAAATCAAAGCTCAGCAGGAATTTTCAACAATATTTAAAAAAAAGCAATTGCCAATTCAGAGAAGTATTTAACGCAACCTGAAATCCTGTGTCACTTTGTGCACACACATGGAGGGTAATCCACTAAGAGAAAGTGAAACTTAAATATTTCCTCACGCAACTTGGTGCAATTTAGCAAAACCGGTACTGCTCTGAAATGCAAAACTTGAGCCATAAAGTAGCATGAAGAGATTTTCAAAATATCTGCCTAAATACAAGCTAGGTTTTTAAAGCTTGGCAGAAATCCCCTTTCAACCAACCAGACATCAACTGACCATGAGCCCAAAGGCAGCATCCAGCAAGGGCACTTCAGGGAGACTCAGTCTTCCTCTTTTGAGAGTAAAAGAAGCTACAGGCAATAGCAATAGTTTGAACATTCTCTCTGGTGTTTCCTACTTTCACTTATTCTCCAGACAAAAGAAATTCAAAGCTTGATCTAAATCCTACAGAGGTAAGTAGGATTAATGGGTGTTTACCCTGAGCTACAGTTCACATGGTAGGACTATATCATCACCATACCTCCATCCAGAGACACCTAAAATCTGACAGGCACATTACTGCAGTGAAGGTGTGGTCCTCCATCTACTTTTAACCATCTCTGCACTGGAATCAGACATATTTACTCATAGATCCTGAGGAATTCAGAGGGGAAAATAGCATGGCCCTCACAGCCTTTTATCAGTTCATATAAGGCATCAGTGCTACATGGGGTAGTAGTTGGTGGGAATTTGAAGTCAATCACTGAAATATGTAAGTATAATTTAAATCTTGCCTGCTAACAAGTAAGCAAAGCACAAGGAATTACACAGGCTATGATGGTGCTGTCATTATTACACTATTAGAGTGTGGGCAGACAAAACAATGCATTAATTTTTTTTTAGCATCAAATTCCTACACAACAGTGAAGTGAGGCTACTTTGACAGTCAAAATTTTCAAGGGCCAAGCTCTAATCATTCTGCTTTAGTGGACTATAAGGCTTCTTTCCATGTAGAAACAATGTGAATGTAGGAACAAGCAATGGTACAAAGTATCCTAAGTATAGATTATACAGTATATATCATTACACAACACCGAAACAAATAGGCAAATTTGATGGTGTCAGGATTAAAGGGCACATCTAAGGATTTTGGAAATACAAATCATCTTGTCCTGCTAAGTTTCACCAGTTTAAAAAATGCTCTAAAAAAAAAAAAAAAAAAAAGCTTTATGTTTTGGGTTTTTTTCAGAAAACATTTGATTATAACAACATCGTCAAATATACATTTTGTTTGCTTCTGCAAGGCAATCATACCATATTCTCTATATCATTTAAAATAACTTTCAAGATATTTTTAGAGGGATAAAACTAGTGAAAAATAGGTAATGACAGATTAAATGAATGCCTACTAACCAATTATAAAATAAAATTCTGTAAAGGCAATTTACAGGCCCAAAATATTTTGGAATGTAATACAAGACAGCTGAACTTTATTTTCCCAAATACATTAGTTCATACCTGTAGGTCTGCAAGAGTGTTTTAAACAGTACATGAGTGGCTTTTATACAAATTGCTACGATACCACTATACTACACAATTTGTGACTAAGGTTTCATGTTCTGAATATATAAAGAATCAAATATCCTGTTGATAGTCCTTCAGTGTTTCATGTTACCAAGACATTCACTATTGTTATTTAATATCGGATGAAAGAAAAGGTCAATGACTGATATTTTTCTAAAAGATATGTTCTCACTCGACAATGTGTTCAACTGGAGCCAATAGCATTCACTGAGCTTTAAGGGAACATCTTTCTCCTAAATATAAACATTCAAAACCTTAGTATAGAGATGTCAGTTCAGATTGCATTTTACACATCACAAGTCTTAGCAAACAGCTGGTATTTCACAATACCCAAAATCTTAAACTTGGCTTGTCAAAGCAAAATAAAAGGAAAGAAAAGGTAGCTCCATGTGATGCCAAGTAAACTGAAAAGTGCAGGGAAAAAAATTAATAGCCGATTTTACAAAGTACACATCAATTCCTACTTCTCTGTGAAATACAATTTTTGAAATACTGAAATAACATGGTGTAAGGTAGTACAAAACATTGCTATGGAGTATTATGGAATAATATGGAAGTACTGCAATGCTGTTTTGGAGCAACAGAAACAAGAATAAAAGTCAATGGGTTTTGGTAGGTTTTTTTGTTTGGTTTGGTTTTTAAAGAACTACAAACACAATTTTAATATTGGGGGGAACGAGTTCAAAAACTGACACCTCTATATCAAGTAAAACTTAAAGAAGATAAAACTGTCAGTGACCTAATAAAACAATACATCTTCCTCTGTATTCAGAGATACCCACGCAATGCAGGGCATGAGCCAGGACTTCCCTGCCTGTGACAGGCAATGACCCATTCATGTCTGGATGCGAGCTCTCCTCTCCCCGGCACACGGCAGGTGTACAGAGGGAAGCACACTCCAGCAGGTTTCCTTTGCAGCCACAGACACTTGTCCTATTCCATCTGGGTCAGCTGCTGGTCAGGGAGCAAACATCACTTCAGCAGAAAACAGTCTCTTTCCCTCCCTGCCTCTTTTTTACCATGTTCTGAAAATTCTTCCTGCCCATGCCTCTCACCAGCCTGGTAGCTGCTGCTCCCAGTTAATCCTCCTCCCCAATGCCCGCACCAGTCAAGCCCAGGTTCTGCTATGCCAGGGCCAGGAGCTGCTGTGTCCCCACTGGCACAGCCACAACAGATGCACCAGCACGCTCCCTCCGGGGTCCTCCCCCTCACCACTTGCCCACCAGCAGCTGCCTTGCCTCTCACCTTGCAGCCCTTTCCCTCCTCACCCCCTGTATTTCCTTCTTCACACCTATGATTTAGTCTTTACACCCACAATTTAATAAACTCTTTTGACCTTCAAAGGAGAGGAGGAAAGGGATGCGGGTGAGAAATCGAAGATCCTCTATCTCACCACTGCACAAATTGTACCAACATACTGTACTAACCCATGCTGATGTGCAGTGCTGCAGCCTGATAAATAACCTCCTGGGCCTCACAGTCCTAAGGCAGTACATTATAACAGAGACCAGCACGCCACCATTAAATGATAATGCCGTTATCATTAAAGAGTAACACAGCATATCCAAGACTGGTTTTCTGTACTTACCTTGGGATAAATCTTAAACGATTTTTCGTGTCCTCTTTCAAAATCCCCAAGTGTCTTTCTTGCTGACACCCCCTTCAGTCCAGCTTCCCAACTTTTCATGACCATTCTCTCTAGTTCATATTTGTTTCTTTTGATTGTTTCCTCCTACTTCTTATATATTCCTCTTACATATCCTTCTCTCTCCCCTTCAGCCCTTTTGATTTATTAGTTTCTTTCCATACGCAGTCCTTCAACTTGCCACTACCACAGGCTTCCCACCTTTATCACACAAGGCTCAGAAAATAACTTGGCTTCTCCCACACAACACAGCAGCATGTCATACACAGACATTAATTTAAATTATCCACTACTGGCACACACTATAGCCTCTGTGAGAAACCAGTACAAATATTTTTCCTGTTAATACATTAGACAGCTTCCAGCACACTAAAATTTTGTGCAGGAGGGGACATTTGAGACAATTCTTGGCAAGGTGCATATGCTGCATTTAATAACTGTATGATAAATATAGCATGTAAAATAAGCTTTACAATACAGTACAACTGCAGTTTTCCCTTCCCCCCAACCAAAAAGAATCACTGTGAATAAATTTAAAAAAAAAAAAAAAATCATTACATCAGTTTTCAAATACTATTTTCTCCATCTTCTTAAGGTAACAAGAATTACCTAGAAAAACTGGGTCACTACTTCTTTGTCAGTTGCTTTTCTTAGCACAAAGCATAGAGGTCATATTAAGGTTTTGCTTTGAACAAATATTTGTTCAAAATATTTTACCAAGTCCAACATGTATAAAATATGTACATATAACATACATATGGATAAATATATCTTTTATGGATAATACCTCTTATGGATATATCTTATGGCCAATATAGTTTTCATTTAGATGAATCATGGAAATAAAGTTAAATGCAATAAAGAAGTTGAGGGGACCAACGTACCAGCAAGTAAGCAAAGAGATTGAAAAAATCTGAAATGTTCAAAAATTTTTTTTAAATAATTACATGGAACATACACAGTCAGTTTAAATAATTCAAGAAGACGGGTTATTTTTTTAACACATCTCTTCTTTCTACACACTTATAAAAGCTGAACCAGTTCCCAAACTCTTGTTCAAGCCCAAAAAGTTCTGCAGTTTCAGAAAAACTGTATTAATCTAAATACAATTTTGTGGTACTTCCTTAACTCAATAACCTAGCACCTAACATAACAAGCAAACACAGAGTAAGAGTTATTTTGCATACCACCTCCCTCAAAGATCTTTCTGTCCAAGGAAAATAGATTACTGATATCCCATGACTCCTGGGAAGGGCCACAGGCACTACTCTGTATCAGTTTTATTTTCTCATTTAGCTCATCTGGTCCCTCCTAAGATCCCAGAGGCAAATCACATCCTCATGCAGAGGTCAGCACATCCACTCACATCCCACTCTTTCTCTTTTAGATAACACGCAGAGTCAAGAGACAATTCCTTTTCCTCCTTTGCAGAGCCATGTTGCACATGAAGTTTTATACCCTGACATTTGGCATGCTGTCCTATGCTAAAATTTGGAAGGGGGCGGGGGGGGGGGGGGAAGAAAAGTCAAACGGCATGGCTGCGGGCAGGCACGCATAGGGGAAACGACGAGCGAGCGTATCCACCTGCGGGAAGCTTGCAGAGGTGGGATGCACACTCACCAAGTTAGGGGCAGGAGATCATGGTTATCATTTGGGGGGGATGAGAAAGCTCCAAGCCAAGGGCAGGATCAGAGGAAACGGAGAGGTATGTCTCTCAGCACACCCACATCCTGAGGCTACCTGATACGACTGTAACCAAGAAAAATAAACTCCTGCTCAAAAGCTCAGTTGCCACACCAAAATATGACATGGATGACAAAGATAATGAACTTCCTTTGGACTACATGGTCACACCAAAAAAAGTAACTTCCTAAAATTAGAAAACATTTGAACTTTGTATTAAAAGTGAGGGATATTTTGTTTATTTTTATTAGAATAATAGGAAATAGTTATTTTTAATATTTATGTCAACATCCCCTTTAGTAAACTCCCATGCCAGTATGGCATTAAGTGCAGTTTTCCTGTTTAGCAATCTCTCACAAGTTAACTAAATGCCTTGCAAAAACCATTTCAAAGCTAGTTTGCAAAGTATTAAAGATAAAAGATAAGCATTAAACAGATGACATCTTCTGCAAATCCATCGTAATCTGTTAGTTTAGGTTTTACATTTCTGGTGATAAATTATATAAGTTCTTGTATGATTATGATTAAACATTAGGATTTGTACTCTCTGTTATGGATCACTTCTATTTTTATTATTTTCACCAGCCTACGTTAGCCAAGAGGCAGCATCTGAGCAAAGTGAATTGCTACACTGAACAGCTCCCATGGAAGATGCAAATGCTGAGCTGCAGTGCTCCATCCTCCACCTCACTGTCAGACATCGATGCTACACTTCAGGGGAAACCCCGCAACGCACTACCATACCAGTCACATCTCTGCAGTTCATTTAGCACGTTCCCTCTTCCAGCTCCGTTCCCAGTAGCTGCAATGTTTAGTGTTTCTTCACATGGTGCCTGCAATAAGACCTCTTTCACAACACCAACTCTCACGTCTGAATCAGGCAGACTCCCCAACAGTTAAAGGCCAAAAGACATTATTTGATCCATCTTCCAAATTTCCTTTTCTGACGGCACATGCACTGGTTGAAAATAACAACTAATGTTGCCAGCTTGTGGGATTTCAAACAGCGAAGTGTTTTTGTGCCTTGACACAAGAGCTCTTCATAGAGCCAACACCCTCCTGTTCTGTTCAGTCACAGTGAAAAAAAAAACAACTGGATGTAAATGTCCCTGAACCCGAGTTTCCAATCTCACACAAAGCCCATGTGTAATTTTTCACAGGGGACCTAGCACTGAGACACGCCAGCTTCTCAGACAGGAGCTAGGCAGCATTCATCTGGCAACCCAGAGGTGGAAGATTCATTTGCAAAGCCACAACACTGCTCATCCTTTATATATGCGAGGTTTATACTTTCACATCTGAGGCTTATTTTCTGGAAAGTGTAACTGACTGAATCAGCTTCTGGTCTTCAAAGGACAACTTCCACTAACCAAATATAAATATTTTCATAAACATACAGAAACACAGACAAAACCAGCCAGCATTCAAATAGCTTCTAAACCCAATGTTTTGCAATCTAAAACCACTGAGACATTTCTCTTACACAGGCATTGTTATCTCCGAAAAGGTAGGGAGGCTGAATCCGCAGATTTCAAATGCATAAAACAGCCCACCCACAAGAACAGCTGTGACACAAGGTGCATTCCTGGTGGTGGGACAAACGCATGCGGCTCCCTGTGCTAGCCAGCCCATAGAACAGAACATACCCACTGCCATTTGGTCAAGCACATGTTTGCGTTGCAATGCTGAGCATTGCCAGTCTTGGTTTCTATTCCTGCCCTGAGGGCCAGCAGCAGTCGGGTACTTACAAAGCAAAGCAACAGTGCTCCTATTTCAGCCTCCTGAACGAGGCTCCACCAAAAAGCAGCATCTGAAGCAGCAGCATCAGTCACAATCCCTCTACACTTTTCATGTAGCTTTTAAGGGGTTACCAAGGTCTACTGAGCAAAGCTGATGAGCGTCACTGATGTCTGATCTGCCACATTCATTCCAAAAAAATAAGTATGTAATGAAATGGAAGAGACTTGACTCTTATGTCAGAGGCCTGACATCTACTCCCAGGTCAGCCTGAGGCACCATCTCTCACTTTCCTGTTCTTTGGTGCTGCTGCATTTATAACTAGCCCCCAAGACATGAAAACTTGGTTTGTAGAGAAAGGTCTGACAGATGTCAACAGCAGTAAAAGAGAAGGCTAAAACTACGCAGTCCACTTTCCGTGAGGCCCATTTGTGAAGCCTTCATCCACCCTTCTCATTCTCTGTTCTTATTGCTCAAAAACTGTGTGGTAAGAATCCCCCCCCCCCCGCCATTCTAAGATCTGCAGCAGAAAACAACATCAGATCAGGGAGTACGGGAGCTGCAGCTCAATTCTAGAAGATGACAGATAAGGCCTACATCAGGTTCAAACGGTTCAGCTAAGCGGTACAGACACAGCAGCATGTTCAGGCAGACTGCGCAGTCAGTGGCCAAGACTATTTCCATCCTAACGCCAACTCTGCTCCGGCATCCCATGCCTCTGATGACTATAAATCACTACCCCACAAGGAACAGGAGAGTTAGCTAGTGTTTCTACAAGACCCCAAGATCCTATGATGCAGCAAATGTATTAATTTACTGACAAGTATTATTCTGACAAAACTCTCAATTTAGGGCTTGACTCCAAGTAGATCTCACCAAATTAGTGATCTCTAAGCCTCTGAGACTTCATCATAAGTTACTGCTAAGTGCTCTTTACAGTCTTAGCAACAAACTACAAGCAACTCGCAGAATGTCAACCTACTACATTTTTAATAACAATTTCTGAAGTTTTCACTGAGTGATCCTTGCCAGCAGAAAGTATCTCCTCCAAGAGGCTTTTCATTAAACCCCATAGAACCTCAATAAGATGGCCAAATCTTGATCTCGCAGACAGCAAAGGTAACATTCCCAGCAAATTTAATGCTGTGTAGAGTTATCCATTACAGGTTTTGATCCAGCAACAGTTCCCCCTATTTCAAGGGTGAAATCCGCATAGGGCAGAAATGCACCACTGGAGAGAGTGGTCTGCAGCACCACAGAGTGCAGGTTCCCCAGGCATACAGCAGACACACAGATAAGGCAATTGTCATACCTCTGAAACAATTCCAGTAGCTATGTTACACCTATATAAAGCTCAAGTTCAAAATATGCATTATAAATAATCCAAGATCTACAATTCTAATCCATAGTTCAAATGCGCTTAGAGAAATAAATATTAATCTTGATTCCCAAACCTGCTCTAAGAAAGAAGACAGCAAAGCATTTTGATACTTATTTTTAGTAGACATAAGGAGACCACCATAGTTTTAATCCATCAAAAATAAAATTAAATAATATTGGTCCAGACGAGCAACATTAATCACCAACTGAAGTTCATTCAATGAGTTAGCTATCCAGAAAACTGTGTAATATCACGAGGACACCTTTCCAGTTCATTACAAAAATGAGAATCTGTTTCCATACTTTTTATCCATTCTAAGCAAGGCAAGAAACCATTTCCAACAGTTCAGATACAAAGTATTTATAGTTCTGCAAGCTAAACTGAAAAAAGGTCAGTTTGAAAGCAATCAAACTATAATGAATATATAAACCAGGGCTGCGGTACAGTTTAGCAAGTCCTGAAACTCTCACAGAGTTTGAACCGTGCAGAGACAGAGCTTACCGGGGGGTTTCTTCTGTTCGGAGGAGCCCACCCTCTCCGCCTCTCTCCATCACTCAGATAAAGCGTTGCCTCTGCATAGGCAATTCAAGCAGGCACTTGAGCTCTCAAGTACGCCGGGATAGCCTTTATACCATTCACATCTAGTACAAGGGTCTGGGAGTTTTTATTCTGACTAGCTGAAATATACCTGATACTTTTTTCCCTTTTTGCACTGAGGGCTTACAGAAAATGTCCCACTGGTAGTAAAACATAGCTGCTAAAAAAAGGAATTAAAAAGAAAGAAAATAACTGGCTTTGTGAGTAAACATGGACAAAGAATGTTCCTCCCAAAAGTGTAATTCACTACTAGTGCTGCTTCTTGCCAGTGTCCTAAACATGAATGGCAATTTCTATTCCTATAAATCTAAAACTGAATCGTAACACTGAAACCTTACAACGTACCTGTTTCTCAATGTTTTAAAACACATGAAAGGCTCAGCAGCTTATTTTCCTTTCACACAACATCTGCTTGGCTGCCACCGGCTCTGCAGAGGCATAGGTGTACGCGAAGCTGTGACAGGAAGTCAGTTATACATAGACCCTCTTCTCATTGAATTATTAATACAATCTTATCTCGATATCTGAAACCAGCCTTAGGAGGCACTGTAAGAAAACATCAGTCCCAACTAAAAAAACGCATTTAAAAGGGGATAAATTTGGAATTGCACGTCATTCCTATTTAACCAAAATATCAATTCAAAAAGCTAAAGGTAAAAGGGTCTGAAAAAAAAAAAGACGCTACAACACAGGCAACGAGCGACCGAGAGCACCATTTCTCGTTACCAATCGCTCTTTAACATGCAACTTCATCGGTCGCACACAGATGCGAAGGCCAGCTGACAAGCGCTACCACCACCGCTTCTCTCGCCCGCTCCCCTCCAGCGCCCCTGCCCGGGCCTTCCCCGGCCGAGGCAAGGCTCCGCTCCCTCAGCCACGCCAGCCCGCCCTCCCACTTCCAACGGCACCGACCCCGCTCCTTTCCTCCCTCGCCACTTCCCAAGCTCCCGGTCCCGTCGCCCTCCCTCCCCCTCACGCCTCTAGGTACCTCCAGAAAAACCAGAAACGAGAGGTCAATTTCTGCCGTAAACTGCTCGTATTAACTATTAGCGTACATAGAAACGTTGAAGTGCCGGCTCTGGGACTGCTGCAGGGAACTTCTCCTCAGCACAGCCACCCCAACGTGAGGGGCCCGCGGGGCTCCGGGCAGGCTCCCGCCCAAACCGCCTCCCGCCGCAGGCAACCCGTCCTCACGGAGGTTCTGGCAGCCGCCGGCCCGCAGCTTCAGTCGCGCCCCACCGCCCGGGACGCGCCGAGCCCGCGGGCCGGGCGGCCGCACCGCGCACGGAAGGTGCCCGGGCGGGGGCTGCCGGGCCGCTGGGGGTCCGACCGGCCGGGGCTCCGGCTGACGCGCACCGCCCTGCGGGAGCGGGCCCGCCCTCCGCGGCGGCGTGGACCTGCGCCGGGCGCGGAGCTCCGCGGAGCTTCCAACTCCCCGAACCCCGCGGTTCCCCCTCCGCGCCGCTAGAAGCCGCAGACAAAGCACGCGGAGACCCCCGCGGGCGGCGCGGCCGTCGCACCTGGGACATCTGCGGGCGCAGGTTGATCTCCTTGAGGTTGATGGAATGGCTGCGGAGGTTGTTGAGGAGCTGGCAGAGCAGGACGCCGTCGCGCAGCGTCTGCGCCAGGTCGAAGACCTGGGCCGTCTCCCAGGTCACCCGGTGGTTGGGCGGCAGCACCTTGCAGCTGATCAGCCACTGCCCGCACTGCTTCCAGGGCTCCATCCCTGCCACCGCGCCGCGATGCTGCGGCCGCGGCGGCCCCCGCTGCGCCCTCCCGCCGCCGCCGCGGCCGGTCCGTCCCGTTGTCATCTCGTTTGAGAAGACGGGGGCTCTCACACATTCAGTTCAGGGTGGGTTAAACGAACACAATGTGA
>JANHGO010000020.1:22316891-22379257 GCA_024606505.1 Aquila spilogaster | reverse complement strand
TGCGCGGCCCCCGGGCGCGCGCCGGGTACAGCAGGCGCGAGGCGGCCGGGCCGGCAGCCGCCGCTCAGCAGCGACGGCGGCGGGAAGGAGCGCCGCGACGGACAGCGCCGCTTTACCGACAGAGCGCTGCCCCGCGCCCATTTCAGCGTTACGCGGATTTTCCATAATAAGAAGAACGGCGCGATAGCTTCTGGCGGGCGCTCAGGCAGCTTCAAGGGAAAACAGTCCGACAATCAAGTTACTAAAAATGCCTCAAACCGCCCCAAAAAACCGACACTGCAATCACCAGAGTTTGCATCGCTCTCCACATCTGCACTTCTAAAGCTGTTCTTTGGGCTTCTGAAGCTGCGCTGGGAAGTCGCTTTCTCTTTAAAAAGTCTGTTAACGTGATACAAAAAAAAAAACTAAAGAAAAACCACCTTTTTCTCCTTCGAATTACGTTCGTTTTTTAAAATCAGAAAAGACTTTTGAAGTGTTATTAATGTGAAATTTAGGAAAAAAAACACAGCGTGGGGTAAGAACGCCTCCTGACAGAGCACAGCCG
Source organism: Aquila spilogaster (assembly GCA_024606505.1). Classification (NCBI taxonomy): domain Eukaryota; kingdom Metazoa; phylum Chordata; class Aves; order Accipitriformes; family Accipitridae; genus Aquila; species Aquila spilogaster. Next base: position 22,378,713 of record JANHGO010000020.1, on the reverse strand, counting down.
GTGCCGCCCACAGCTGCCCCGAGTGTCCCCTGCAAGTGTTGCTGTGCAGCGAGCAACTGCCCCGAGAGCTGCTACTGGCTCCTCCAGCAACAGCGCACAGCTGCTGGGGATGCACCCCAGAAAGAAAGAATGGCTCCTCCACCAACAGCGCACCGCTGCTGGGGATGCACCCCACAACGTGATGAGGCCTTTGCCGGACACGTTCGTCCCAGCAGCCTAAAGGCGCTGCCTCGTGTTGCCGCAAGCACCAGACCCGCTGCCCAGGCACCTCCCCGAGCAGGAAGGACACCGCACAGCACAAGACTGCTCCCCTGCCACGCCGCCTCCCGCAGAGGAGCAGGAGCAGCAGCAGTTCCTCGCCTGCATCAAAAGGATTGAAATGAACAACCTGCACGGTTTGGTTATCATCGCCCATCAGACTGAACAGCAGAGCTGTTTTATTGTATCTTGCTCGAACACTGCCCAGGAGTAGTGCTTATTTATTTACCTGTGACAAGTTAAACACCGCGCGGCAAGCGAGTAAATACTGTGTGGTGCCCATAGCCATCCCCCCCAGGCCCACAACAGACACAACACTGACACCAACCCAGAACACAGCAAAGCAAAGCAAAGCAAACAAACACAAGAAACAAAGCCACACACACTGTGTTACACAGCGTCCACCGCCCTGCCCCAGCCAGGCTCAGCAGCACAGCAGCAGCTGAGGGCAGCACGCAGTGGGGACGCAGGGCCCAGGAGGACAAGCATGACTCTGAGGCACAGGAGCCACAGCAACAGCACCTGAGTGCTCACAAATCACTGCACCTGGGTAACAGGAACAGTCCAAGCTCCTCACTCTGAGCTCTCTAGCCAAAGACCACATGTGTCATAAAAATTGTTTCTAACTACCATCTTACAAACCTGCTTTGTGGTCCCAAATTGCTCATGAGCTCTTGCACTGTGTGTAAGGACTACGTTTCATTCAAAATATGGGATACAGCAGAGGAAAGAGGAAAAAAAAGTGCTCAGCCAATGCCATCCCTCCAAATACATTAAGATGATGGAGCTGACCATGTTCAGGAATGTCAGTGGGAATTTATTGAAAGTGGAATAATAAAAACCACCACCATGCCACAGCCACTCATTTGTACTGGGTGGAGCATGCCCTGTGCCCACTGCCCACACCTGCCCTGAGTACTGCTTAGCAAAGGCACTTGGAGCTCGCTTGAGACTCATGTGGAGAAGAATCCACATCCCTGCAGCAATCCCAGAAAGTCAGCTGCCTGCAGAGTTACGTGGGGGAGAGGGGGGAAGGGACAAAGCAGAGCTGTAGCCCAAACTCAGGGTCAGCACAGCCTTGCCAAGAGCAGCGGGCTGGCCACCGCTAAGGAGTGGGGATGTGCACACGTTCACTATTCTCTTCTTGAAATACTATCCTCAGCCTTCTTCAGCTTCCTACATTGTCCACAACCATTTACATTTACAGATGCAAAAAAAAAAAAAAAAGAAAGAAAGAAAAAGGAAAACCTCACCACACTACAGCTACAATACCAAGCTCCTCAGACGAACCAGATGCTGAAAACACACTGGAAGTTTGAGCTATTTCCATCCTCATTTTCCAGTAACAGACTGGTTGGAGTGTCCCAGGTGGCAAGAGGGCCAGGTTGGAGGCCATGGCAGCCATCTCCTCCACCAGCACAGGCTGACACTCCTGGACCTAACAGCAAGGGCTCCATTTCAATAGCTCAAAAAAGCTTGAGCTATTTTACATACTGCCTCCCCACTCCAGCCCCAGCACATTACTAAGCTATTCACTAAATTAGTTTTATCTTCAGATTCTTATAAAGAAACCAGTAACATTTTGGGCTTTCATTCCTGCATTCACAGCACTGCAAAGCAGCCGCAGAAATCCAAAACTAAAAATAATTCTATGAAAAGAACAACAAGTCTGAAGAAGAACTGTACACCAAAGTGCACCCAAAAAGAGCGTTTGCATGTTTTGTCTTTCCTTCCAGGAGACAACTGTCTCCTTGCTGGAGACACCATCATAAATTTGTTTTCTTTACTTTTTACCCTGTGCTGCATCCTGTGAAAGTGGCAGCTTTCCAGCTCCTCTCTTGTTATTTTATTGAGAGAAACCCAATTTGCTTTATAAGCTATTGGTTCTGGCTCTTAAGGTTTTCCTGCCTCTTGACGACAGCTCTGAGCACACTGTTGAATAATACAGAGAGAAAGCAGTGCAAGCTGAAGTGAAGCACTGTCCTCATTTGTGGGTGCTAAACATCCACGCGCTGGCTGAACACTGAGCTCACGCTCAGCATGTCTCAATTAGACCCACTTCATTATACCGGTAAGAAAATGCAGTTACACACAGTCCGTGAGAGCATAGTAATACATAGCCTTTGTCTCAACCATTTGTATCACTGTCCCATTTGCAAATGCATTGGTATAACGTGGCTCCTGGCCAGAAGCTTCCCTTGAGCCGTGCTTTTTTTGGCTGGAAGTGAATAATCAGGAGATGGCCAGAGTCCAGCGTTTCTTAAGTAGCCTGCTCACCTCACAGCAAAAGAAAACTAGGGTAAGATCACTGACCAGCCTTCTTCAGTAACTGGCCTGCCACTGAAATGGATGTGGATCAGGGGCTCCGGGTGCACCAGGCTGTATCCAACAGCGGTTGGTTCCAGCTTCAGGACTGCTCTGCAAACTTTGCGGCAGAGACCAAAGAAATGCTGCTGCTTTTAATTGACTGGTTCTTTAACTATTTGTTAGTGTTATCATGAAAAGCCTTATACTGCACATCAGATAATTTCAAAGTAAAAAAACTTCTAAACTAACAAATCAATCTGACTTTCAGAAAAGTGTTATAATTTGCTTTAAAAGCCTATTTCAAGTTTGTGTGGAAATAATCATAGTGATTGAAATCCACATGAGACACTGAAAACAAAAGAAAAATGATAAGTAAAACAAACAACTGGAAGGATGCATGGGACTGAGTATATCAAGAACTAGAATTGAATTTACCTTTCAGTAGAGACCTGAGGGATGCAGACAGTCATTGTATAGACAGTAATAAACTAAAAGAAATTCCAAGTTCTACTAACACCAAAAGAACACCAAGATGCCAGGTTTATTATAAAATTGCCTCAATGTGCAGAACATGTTTGAACTTTGAGAAATCTATGAGTAATGCTGCAAGCAAATATCCATCTAAACCAGTCAATATCAAAATAAGATGTTAAAGGAGACAAATTATCTGCCTAGATCCAACAGCTACTTGCCATCATTTTTGACTCTACTTCCCCCTCTAGGTACTTGCTTTCTATAAGTCAACAGAAGTCTCAGATTTTAACAGGTCCCAAATCATTCATTAAATTCCCCAACACAGTATTTGCTTCGTAGATACTCACACTTAACCTTTCTAAAAATATTCCTACAAAAGGAACGATATGTTACCTCTCTGACCCAAGAAGAGAGGGATATAACTGCCTACATGCAGTCATTACATTCCCCAAGTCTTAGTAAGTGCAGCTGAATTTCCTTTGACTTCATTGGTGCCTCTTTTAAGGACATTTCTTATCCTTTCCTTCACTCTATCTCCATTTCTTGTCTTCCATAAGTTGCTCTCAATAGTCTCATCATGTTATTTAATGCAAAGTCAGATCAGGTGACAGGGTTATAGGATAACAAAAATACCTGTTTTCACTCAATACAGAAAGAAAAGGAGATGCTGACAAAACTAGTTTTCATGATCCCAGCTGACAAGAAAGTGATATTTTTATGGAAGGTCAAGGTAACCAAGACACACATGCAGAAAGCTAGAAATCAGCAGGAGGTAAGCCCTAAAAGCAAGGAAAAGTACTTTCTGTGTGTTGTTTCTGTTGTGTTTTTGTGTGTTTGTTTCCACAGTTAATTCAAAGCCCAGAATCCAGAAAGATTTCCCTGAATCTTTGGATGAAGGCATCAATTGCTGCAATGGCAACATCTGCAGGAAGATCAGATGGGAAGAGATTCATATATGAGGAGAGTCAGAGAAAAATTCTCACATTAAAAGTAAATCTTCACTCTACCTAAAGTTTGGAAAAACTAAAAAAGAATACACATGAAATATCTGCTCAAAGAGTGAAAGAGTATTCAAAGCAGCGTTTATAACTCTTTTACTAATAGAACACTATTTCAAAATTGAAGTATTAGGCAACTGAACTACCCATACCTTACAGTCAACATTTACTTTCAGTCCCTAATCTCCTGCTCTGTTAACTGTTACAGTAAACAGGACAGACACACATAACCTCCAAGACATCGTTCCAGTTTTTTTTACTGAGTGTCAGGCTTGTATTTATATGCTACTCTGTGTTTTTGGTAAATAAAAGCTTCCTTATATGCTCACAAGTCAAAAACAGTAGTGATTTTTAACAACAAAACTGTAGAATTCATTTTTAGAAATGACAGCAGGCAAAATATTTGTAAACACTTCAGTAGGCAGTGCAGCTTCACCTCCAGTGTCTCCTCAAGAATAAAGAGTATAAATATCTCAGAACAAGATGCTAGCTACTTTGTTAATGAGAGTTCTCAGGTATTGTTCATCTAACAAAGTGGACAAGTGCTAGACTGCAGATCAGCAGAGGCTGATGTGTTAGGGGTCTCTTTATTCAGTCCATGGGGATTGAATTTGCACTGGTAGGGACAATGACAGGGCCTGCAGCTAACAGGAGCCACAAACGCCAATCTGTAGTGCAGAACAATAAGCCATCACAAGAGCAAGATAGGAGTTTTTCAGAACTGGCCTCTGAATGTTGTGAACTTCCACTTCTGCATGCTCTGTTTTATATCTAATGTGAAACTTCACTCCCATGGGTGCCAAGAACATTTCGTTCATTCTGAAAGAAAAAAGATCTCACCCTAGACCTTTAATTTGCATGTCTATGATCCTCACTTCAGTTACAGTCAGTGCTATCTGTGGCTGCCAACAACCTGGTTCTGAAGCTGTGTATCCTAATTAGAGAGCCCACTAAGATAGTGGCTGGTAGCATCTCATCTTAAGTCAAACCATTGACTACAGGCAAGACAACGACAGACAAACTATCTTTTATCTCCCTGCCACCAAGTCCCACCCACTATGCTGATATCAAACTTCCTCAGACCTTCTTGACAATTATTGCTCAAGGTAAAGCTGTCCATGGGAAATGATGATTTAAAAACAAAGATTTAGATTCAGGTCTACTATATCGATTAGTGCCAGAACAGAGATATGCTGCTCTCATCATGTTAGAAATAGCAGCAGGCATCTGCCAATGTAAAGCACTTGAGATTTACCCATCCTGTGGAGCCAGGGAGTGCCATATATGAGTGTAATGACCTTTGTTAGCTGCTCATCTGCATGCAGCACTGGAAAGCTGGCTTTGCAAGACTTGAATAAAGACAAACAACCACACAATGAAGTTTCCCAGTGGCTCATTTAGACTTATGTTACACCTTAAAAGACAATAAAACAGCTAAGATAACATTTATGGACAAAACAGAACTTGCTGCAAGTAGCAAGGTGCATTTACAGCTTTAGGTTTATGTTCAGGTGAGGTCAGAGTGGTCCATTTGGCAAGCCCAAGTTGTAAAACTATTTATTTTTTCCTTCCCACCTTTTTCCTTACAGCACTATACTAGGACTTAAGGTAGGAGTAAAAGTCCATTAGCTTGTAAGGTCCAACAGCTACCACTTGCTTCCCTGTGTAGACCCAGGTGCTCCACAGGCAATCATCTCACCTATAAAAGAGTGAGGGATTGACAAAGAACAGCTCTCAGAAGAAATCAAAACTGGCTTCTGGCGTAAAGCAGTAAAGAGGCAGCACTCTCTCCAACAGCACGCATGTTATGTTGAAGGCACAGGGAACAGAATATAAACACAATTTGCCTTAAAGATACATGAACTTCAGTCAAAGTCAAAGATATGGTCACTCCAAGAGAGAAACACAACAACTCTGTCTACTAAAGAGCTGATTTAGACTAAATTGAAAAAAGCTCCCTGTCCAAACACCACTTAACCCTCCTCCCACTTTGTTCTTTCCTGCAGACAGCCCTTACATCACTGCAACTCGTATACAATACTCAAACAGAAAAAGTGAAGCTAACCTTACACCTGCAGACCATGCTGCAGCATTTCCCTCAGCTTGGGTGGATGCCCACTTCACAAGCCTGAAATTGCAAATATCCCTGGTGCATTTTAATTGCCATAAATATTTAAACAAGACAATATCAAAAGGTTTCATAACCAAATTAGACAAGGCATTACAAAGCAAAGGAATGAAAACCTGCCAGTAAGCAGCAGAAGGACACAGGTATAACAAGCAGGAAGCAGTCACCAGCAAAGCTAGCACTGTGGCAGAAAGTGGGTCTGCCATCACAAAGGCAGGACTTTCCTTCCCTCTAAGCCCAAATACTGCAGAGCTGTACCTGCCAATTGCTGTCACAAGTATCTGCAGCTGTACCACCTCCTTTTTGTGGATTTACAATTAAGTTGTACAAACAAACAGAGGCAGAAGAACAGGGGATATTTACAGGCTTTTACTTCTCTTTTTCCTAGGGAGGGACCAAAGGACAGACAAGAGCCAGGTAAAGGTCTGGGAAATGAGGAGCTTCACTGGGACCCACACCCAGAGCAGGAATCAGCTCACAACCACCAAGCAGCACCCAGGGTGCACACACCCCAACAGCCAGGCAAACCAGCAGCCAGCCCCAGCAGTCAGCCTTTAGCCTCCTGGGAAGCTCACACAGTGGCCAGGTGGCCCAGCCCATCAGCAGCCAGCTGTGCTGAGCCAGCCCTCCTGCCCTGCTTTCCCTTGAGTAGCAGAGGGAGCACAAGTTAGCTTAACTGCTGGGCTGAAGCTCCTCTTGGAGGGGATGCACTAAAATACTGTCAAGGAAAGAGAAGCACAGGCATACAGAGAGTTCACTGATCTCACACATCATTATTCAATGTGTTAATCTAGGTGATTGGCAAGACTTAGACAAAACTGTAAGCCCTGCAGGCTTGTCAACATCATCCTCATGGAAATAAAGCTTTTTTCTTTTTCTTCAAATGCTTTTAGTGTTATAAGTGCAATTACAGAAGAATTTGTACTGATTCAGTATTACCACAACCTGTATGTGCTATACCAATAATCAGCACCTTCACCTTCACCAGCTGTGACATTAGCTGCAGTAGGAGACAGCAGAGACTATGCTGGCGATCACTCACCACTATTGTTTGCAGGGGGCACACATGCAGAGTGCCATCTAAAAAGGCAGAAGTACCATTCAACACGTGTTGTCATTTTAGCACAGCTGGTAAGGTGCTCTTGTGTTGCCCAAACACTGCCTTGGATTGCTGTTTCTGTTTATGAGATCCCAACCCACAGCTTAGAAACCCACTGTGTGTGCAAGGGGAGAGACAGGACTCACATATTCACTGATCTGAAAGGGCACAAAACAAATGGATAAGTACAACGCCACGCTTACAGTACCCTTTTCTTCTGTAGTCAAAAAAAAAACAAAATGATATGACCACATTACCATCATTTTCTCCAAAATTAGAATGTGGATTGCAAAGACCTAATCAGGCAAGCTCCCTTTCTGAATAGGAACCACACTGGCACTGTTTTCTTTGCTGCTCCTGGTAGAAATCCTGCAGCAGGGGCTGGTGGCTGTCCCGAGGAGCAGCTCCCAGACACTGTGAGCAGTTAGGGACAGAGCTTAGCAGATGTCAGCCTCAAACTGTGCAGGATCGTATTCTGAAGGCTGTCTCTACCTTGTATTCACTGCAAGCTGCTGCATGGTATTTGTAGAGATTAAGGCTTAGCCCACTGCCAAGTCATGGTGTCCTTTCAGATGTCACATTACGGGAACACAGCTAAGCTCAGAACAGCTCTGCAAGACCAAGGCCACCAATGGGTCACAATTACAGCTAAGGCAAACATACAAACCAGACACCAATCCAACATACAAAAAAATGAATTAGCTAATTGGAACAGCACAGTTGTATTTGGAACTTAGATACCTCAAACAATCTGGCAGATCAACATCATGGTTACTCTAATAGGGAAAAAAGTTAACATGTTGATAACAGTTGTTAGGAAACAGGCTTTAAACAGATGGTAAAGTGTCAGTCTGAGGCAAAATACAGATCTCCCTGCTGCTGAATGATTAATGCAAAACTCCTTCCCTGTTATAACCACCACAATTCTGTGACTGCTTAATAAGGCCCTGTGGATGTGGGCTCAGGTCACCTATTACAACCAGACCATCTGGTGCTTCCTGGGCAAACGTGACATGGCTTGAGTTGTCTCTCACCTTCTTCTCCTCTTTTACACTGACTCAAAAGGAAGATTTCTCAGAAATAATGTTATCATTAGATGTTGGAATGCATTAATTGCAGATGTTCAAGTACACTTGAATTCAAAAACAAATCACACAGCCAGCTTTAACTTCACAGATAATATACTAACATTTAGATTTTCTTGTCATCCAAAGTGCCATGGAGTACCACTGTATTTCTGCATGCACTGTATAATAGAAGGCTAAGAAGCTGGGCAGAAGAAAAAGTGAGATGAAAAAGGACTTTCCAAATACTGAGAAAGAAAAGCTGGTGTCAGAGATAAACACAGGAGATGACCCTCTACCTTGCCACAGGTTGGAAGCCACGGGGGCAAAAGGATGGGCCTGGGGAGGTAGTTAAGATCCTTAAGTCCATCCCCTCCCTATGAGCAGGCCAGAAAGCCTGCAGACCTGCTGCCTGCAGGGCGAGCACAGGGCTGCCAGCCCTGCACAGATGTCTGAGCACCTCCAGCCCCATTCTCCCTGTCAAATGTTGCCATCGCTTGCAGCCCAGGACTGTGGGGCATCTTACTGCCACCTGGGGAGAGATCGTCCTGCCCAGTGGTGACAAGGGGACGCCTTGTGAGGGCTGCTAATCTTGCTGCAGCTGAGGCCACAGTTAAGTTTTTATGCAAAAATATTGATTCTCTGAAACAAGACACTATTGCTTTTCATTACCTGTGAGAGATGACCGCGGCAGCATGAGGAAATGCATTCTTACAATAATACAAGAGCTCATGCCCTTGCTGTATAAGCATTTATATCCAGGGAAATGAAACTCCAATCTGTTTGTGTTCTCCCAGAGCTGGCAGATGTGAGCAGACCGCCCTCCTTGCTGCAGCTCAGCCCCACGAAGCAGCAGCCAGAGCTGATCACCAGCTGGCTGTGGCAGCACTGTGTGGGCTGCTGTATCACAGCAGCACCACACTGGCCACATTGAGCCTCTGTGCTCCCCATTATGCACATCTGAGCTTCCTCAACTGGTGAAAAAAAGTTATTTCACATCAGTAGGCATTGCATTGGATTCCATGAATGTAAATGCATTTCATCACAGCAGAAATGCATCATGAAAATATAAGCATTAAAACACACTAATTTTTTTCTTACTTCGAAAGTTTTAGGTTCAAGCCGGTCAGGGTATAGAACCATTCCTCCCGTTATCTTCTCTCAGGCAGATCTTGCCTGAAATGAAATCTTAGGTCTGCTCCCAGAGACTGCCTGCTAGCAGACTTCTTTACATAATACTCACAGCTTGCCTTCAAACGTGCACTGCATAAATAGCTCAGGGAACGGAAACAACGCAGTCACACTTAGAAGTGATTTGATCCTGCTACTCAGTGTTTGCCAAATGCCCTCATCTTTCTACAGGAAAAAAACAAAAAGGTTTCCTGATGTCCTACAGTCACAGCAAATTTTCTCCATAGAAATCCCCAAGCTGACAATCAATGTTCCCAAAAAAGCACAGCCTGACAAACAAGACAGCTGGCACAGGTGGTGGAGCAACGTGGGCGCAAAACTGCATCGCTCCTGGGGAAACACCAGCATGCTTCTTATAGGCTGGCTGCCTTCAGCCTCACAGCAAAGAGTCAACAAACTGCGTGTTGAAAATAAGAAAAAAAGGCTATTTCAATCACTTTCAGTGATTGGATGCTATGGCTTAGGCCACATTAGCACGAGGTGCCCAAAAAACTGAAGCTGCCCCATCCCCGGAGGCTCTCGTGGCGAGGCTGGATGGGGCCCTGGGCCGCCTGATGTGGGGAGGTGTGCTGTAGGTGAGTGCTCAGCTCCAGGAGCAGCAGCAGCCAGTGCTGATGGTAAGCTCAGCACAGCTCTGCCAGGCACTGTGACGGGCTCAGTACTGAGCACTCCCCTGAGCAGTTACTTGGCCATTTCCATGGTTGAGCCTGCTCACAGAGATTTACTTCCACTGCTCACAAGCTCGGTGTTAATATCAGTTCAATGCAGACAGTGCATGGAGGGAAGGAGAATTAGCCACCTGAGTTACATTCATTGATCACCACATTACTTTCTTTCATGATGATATAATGTAATTGTGCTATGGCACAACAGCCCTTTGGCTTTCAATACCTTCTTTATCTCTCCATCCCTGACTGCCCTATGAATGCTAGCACAGAAACTCCTTCAGTCCCAGCGCTGGATACAATGTCACACTGCCATGGAAATATCACTTATGTGTTTTTTACACAAAAAGTGTCACAGCTCTCAATCGTGACACCAGTACAACTTCTACCCATGCAGGGGGAGTGGTGGTGCCACACTGATCAGGGCAGCTGCAGTGTATATGAGCAAAGTGACAACACAACTCCACTGCTGCAAAGCTGCGTGAGGCCTCAACACCTCTTAAGTGCGTAGCACTGATCCCCCACCACAGCCCCTAACCAACCAGAAGAGCAACACACCCCTGCTACCTCCTGCCAGCAGCCAGGAAGTGCCAGTTCCGCCATGCTTCTCATGTACTCCTGACAGATAGTCACAGCAGTGCCAGCCTGTGTTCCAGCTGTGCACCTGACATGGGAAAACACAAGTCAGCAAGAAGTACATCTTTTCCTACCTTAGCTCTGAAAAACAGAGAGCTAGGGTAGACAGCAAGTAAACAAAAGCAGTGAAAGAAAGGCAGCATGTGTAATTCTAATTAAAAACTGGCTAAAAGCATATATACTCACGATTTCTTACGGAGAGAAAAAAAATCTTTTTTACTCATGAAACAACATGATTTGATATTACTTGTGGAAGCGACCATTTTCTAATAGATTGCATATTTAGGGCTTCAAGCAGATTAAAAGTGAAAATTATGCTAAAATTGTTGGGGAATGTAAATCCTTGTTTAACTGGCACCGCAGGAGCTGCCAGGAATAATTAATAGGGCTGTATTTAACAGCTCTGGCAGTGCTTCCCTTTCAGATGCAGCTTGTTCTTGCCAACCTTGCTCAACCTGAGGCAGCCCTGTGCTGGCAGCACTGTAGGGCAGGAGCTGGCGGCCCCGGGAAGCACTACAACCTCCTAGGTGCGAGGGCACCAAGAGGTAAGTCCTCTGCTCCAAGGGCAGCTTCACGTCACAGTGGTGTTTTAGCAGCCTGTAAACTGGTGGGACCAGATGAAACCGACCTGTCAGGTTTACCATTTTCCTCTGTGCTTTGGTGTGTGAGCTCTGTGGACTCACAAGTTCAGCTGCCCTTACCCCACGTGTGAGATGGACTGCCTTTGAGAAAGTGCACACAGGCAAATGACCTTTTCAGATAACACTGAAAGACGGAATCGCTCAGATACTCACTTCTTGTGACTGCTCAGGGGAAAGAGCACAAGAGACCGCTATAAACTTATCTGCTAATTTCATTTTAGCACTCCCTTCCCATCCCTTTTCCTGTGAGAAGTTAGGGCGTCCAGAATAATGCTTTTGTACTAAGAAAAAGGAAATAAAACTGAAAAAGAATCCAGACAAACTAACTCAACTCCTTCTGCTGTAACAACTGGGTAAAAATAGCTGCCCATGCCCACATCTGTCATAGATGCTGTGTTCAGCTCTAGATGTACAATTACTGCATTCCTAAATTTGAAGGCAAATTTGACTTCCAGTGGGAGAGCAGAAACCACAGCCCATGCGGCCCAGCTGCAGCTTCAGCAGGCAGTCTTGGTGAAACCTCAGCTCCAGCAACAGCTCTAAGAAGACAAGGCTGCTGCCAGTCACAGCAGCAAGACCCAGCCTCACACTGAGATCAGCTACTGGTTTTGTTTTCTGAGACAGGAAAACATGACTGGTCAGAAACTGATGCATAGGAAGTTCTGCACAAATGTGCATGGGAACTTCTTCACAGTAAGGGTGACGGAGCACTGGAACAGGCTGCCCAGAGAGGTTGTGGAGTCTCCTTGTCTGGAGATATTCAAGACCCACCTGGACACCTACCTGTGCAACCTGGTCTAGGGAGCCTGCTTTGGCAGGGGGGTTGGACTAGATGATCTCTAGAGGTCCCTTCCAACCCCTGCAATTCTGTGATTCTGTATGACTGCAAAGCTCATCCCTGCTAGCTGGCAACTGCGAGCCCTGTCCCATGCACAACCTCAACTTCTTCTTTCTTGACTGTTTAATTAAAGAGAAAGAAAAAGAGTACAAGACTGACCCATAAAAGCCAGTGTAAGTGGCAGTCAACTAATAACTGCATTCACATTAATTACCAAGGTGTTTGCTTGTAGGATAAAAAGCAAGGCATTTTTGTTGTTGTTGTAGCACTGGTGTTGTAGCACTTGTGCTGTAGTATTTGGATGATGCATGCAACTGTAATTCAAGGTACAGTGAAAAGCAGTCTTAGCAGAGACCACCATGTATGAAGCAAGAAAATGTATAATTTTATTTGCAGTGGGAGAAGACAAGACTGCAGGCATAAAGCTTCTGTCCTCAGGAGCAACCATAACACTGTGAGAGTTTTTATTTCAGTACTCTGTTTTAAGAAATGTTTTAAAATCCAAAGCAAACTATCCCCACTCAGAGAGAAAACTTGGTTTTGTGGTTAAGACAAAACTGGAAATTCAAGCACATTTTAATTTCTAGTCTGCGTGACACAGGAGAAATATGATTGCCTGTGTCCCAGTTCCTCGCCTACAAAATAAGGCTGAAAATATTGCTTTTTTTCTATTTTTTTTTAACCTACACTTATATGGTAAGATTTAATTTTAATCTAATTCTATGTCTTGTCATGCATTAGTTGAGCTGTGCAGATTTAAAGAAAAGGCAACAACATGGGCCTATGTTTCATATGCTGTAATAACCCTTACAAGAAAAACCCACCAAAACTATGAGCTGTGAAAGTGAGAGAGAGCAAGAGCTGAAGTGTGGTTGCAGACCTTGCACTGACACCAGCACCAGCTTCAGCTCACCAGCTGCAGAGTTGAACCCTTCACTTGCAGTTGCCAAACAAGCAATGCCCATTGCCAGTGTTTCTCTCCAGGCAGCACCCTGCTCCTGGTCTCTTCCCTCGGATCTCCACCACCGTTTGTACTTAAAGCACTGCAACAAATGAGCAGGAAATGCAGCAGGGGTCTGCGAGCAGTCGCTTGATGCTGGCAGAAGTATCGCCCTGCCACCCAGCTCATGGGGCTTATCCTGCTCCACTCCATCCTGTCCTGCTGACGTGGACATATCTCCCGGAAAAAGGGTGTCTGATCCTTCTGGAAGTGCTTCTCTGAACTCTATGTCCTCCATATCTGGGAACTCTGCCTGAAAACTTCAAGTTTCCATGCACTTGCATGCTAACTTTCACATTTCAAGCCAAGGCCCCTACCAACCATCCTGACCTCCCCTTGGCCACACTGCTCTGCTTGCAGCAATGAGCCTTAGCTCCACAAGCAACTTCTCAGGCTCTGCCCCAGAACCAGTGTCTCTCACTCTGCTGAGTCAGGAGGAAGTCACTCATGCAACCGGCAGGGCTGGTTCCCTTCCAGGCACACTGTGCCGCGCCTCGCGCTCCAGCTAGGCCAGGGTTTGTTCCTCAGGCCAAGGGAGGCTTCCCATCAGCGCAGGTTGGCTTTCTGCAGCTCCCCCTTAGCAGGAGTGGCTGGCTCCCCTCCAGCAGGTTTTGCTGGCTAACCTTGGCTCTTACCAGGGTCTTGTCTTCCCTCTAGAACAGTCATTCCTCTGGGGCTGAGCTTGAGTGGCTTGCTTGAAACACAAGCAATGGTTCCTGTTCCCACATGGATTAAGAGAAAGGCAGTTAATGTTTCTAAATCGATTTCAATAGCTGACTGAACTAGCCTGTTATCCCCATCTGTTAAATTCCTCACCAGCATCATCTAAAGACAGTTCTGCTTTCACCTTTGCATTGATTTGCCCATTCGGAGCCCCAAACAGGATCTCAAACGCAGCTCTCATATGTATGCAAAATATGCTGATCAGTTCATTTAAAAGAGGAACTGCAGAGGCCAGCAGGGCTAGCGACGCACACTAAGTGATAAATCAGACAAACACTGCCTGCCCATGAAGATAAAGAACAATCGCACGGCAAAGGCAAACACATCCCAAATTGACTGCGGTGCAATCTGTCTCCATACAGACCCATGAGTCATGTTGATTTGGAAAACTCTTTATAAATGCTAGTAATGGCAGGCAATCATTTTAATTAGATATGGTCTAATTAAAAAAAGAACAGAGGCTTTTATAGTTCATGCCTCCCCAGTGTACACTAGGAATCCCCACTGTTTGGCAAACAGGAAAATTGTTTGTATTATTTAATAAGCATAATGCTATCAGCAGAGCTTTAATGCAGGATTTAATGCATACACTCTGGCTCACCCCACAAAATGTCAATTGGTCAGCGTGCAGACCGGCTGCAGGCGCTCCCTGTCTCTAAATGAGATCTCCAAAGGTCTCAAAGTGATAATGCACGCCTGAGGAACAAGCAAAATCCTTCTGAGTGTCCACTAATCACATGTGAGAGATGAGTGTAGCCATTCAGATATGATAAAAACTGCCCTAAAGCTTCAAGGCAACACCTCAGGTTGACTGGCCTCTCTGCAGGCTTCAAGAAATGGAGAGAGAAGTGATGCCAATGTCCTCCTGCTCGCCCCATGGCTGCCCACTGCTCCGTCCTGCTCCCTGCAGCACCAGCAGCACCTGGCCACCTCCAGCCTACAGAGCTGCTGGCCCTCATCCTGTGTTGCCATGCTGGGGACTGCCACGGGGAGCAAGAAACCAGCGCTCCTACAGCCAGGCCACCAGCAGCAGCTCTCGTTTTCACATGTTGTGTAACGCTACGGCTCTGCTAGGAGAGGAAGTGAAAATACCACAAGAAAAGCACTTCCTGTAGTATTTCTGATCTAGTCAAACCCAGGAAATAATGGAAATGACAGTGATGCACAGGGTTTCAAGTTTTGTTGAGCTTATTTTGCATTTCTGTTATTTCCTGTGTTTTTCACATGAATATTTGAAGTCATAACACAGTGATAACAACATAATTAAAGATGTAAAATCTCTCTGCACATACTTAAAATGATACCTCTAGGAACAATGATACTTGGTGAGCAATTGGCCAGCACTGCACCACAGTACAACATAACATATCGCTCCAGCTCAACCCGCAACCATTTGACCTCAGCAATGCTACGGACTGATCTAAGCACAATCCCTATTCCTGCTCAGGGGATCCCAGCAGCCTTATCTCACAGAACAGCCAGGTGGTCGGCAACAAATCCACAAGGACCCATCGCTTTGATAAAAATCAAAGTACTCCTGGGGTCACTAAATGGCTCCTGCAGGCCCCCAGCACCCACCTCCTTCTCCACAGCAACTCATCTGCTACCTGCTGGCAGGGAATGAGGCGTCTGAAGGAAAAGGATGAGCTTAGTGCCAGGATGAGGTGGGACAACTGCTGTACTCACATTCAGGACTGCCCAACTCAGGCGTCAGCATTCCTACTGAGTACCGCTTCCAGTGGTCCTGCGATGACCTGCCTCACTTGGGGTCATGCTAGGAAATGATTTACATTATGAAAATCAATTTTTTAAAGAGTCAGTACTGAGAGTGATGTTTGATTGCTAAGTTGCAAGTGCAGCCAAGCACGCATCTGAGTACTAAGGGAGACTTGATTCTCATTAAAGACAGCGGTGAAACTTCTGCCCACTCCAAAACATCACATTGGATACACACCTCATAAAATTTCTGTCACTGTCTCTCTATCATAACTCCAAAAAACTTAAAAGCAAATGACTGTGCTTTCTGGCTTATTCCAACCAAGTTGTGACTCCTTTGCCTTGAAGGGGAAAAAGGAGTTTTGAAACTGAGTTCTTTCCAAGTACATCACCCAAGTTTTGTCATTTCCTTCTTTCAGTGAAACACATACATTCACCTACTTTTCAGTAACAGAGCATCAGATGATACTTAGTCATTTGTTGCTCAAGGCTCTGCATGGACGTCACACAGTGTGCACAGTAACTCATCAGAGTGATGCCAGGAACACCACCTTGTCATTGAAGTCTGCCTTCTTCTTAATGGGTAGATAGATTCCATGCACATAGAGATGTTCTACATCACTCTGACAAGGTCCCACCAACCTTCTAACACAGCCTTTTAAGCAATGACTGTCACTCTTCACAACGCGTTCAAACCCCCACAGCATCCCAGAGACAAGAGCCCAGCAGGGCACCCATGTCACAGTGGGACATAAAACCAAAGGGCCCAGCAAAGCAGGGCCATTGCTTGCTCCTGGGCTGAGTGGGACAGACAGGGTTCTGATGGCCATGGACCCCTTCCCCCCTGACCACTGCACCACTTCAGAGTTTCCCAGAGGTCCTGGTCCATGTTGCCAAAGTGCCAGGCTTTCAGTGCTAGCCCCCTGCTACGGCATGACAGCAGCCCCTCTGCCCAGCACGGCACCTGCAAAGCGAGGATCATCCTAAAAACACTGCACCAGTAAAGACGTTAAACAGCTCAAAAACTCATTTAAATAACACAAGTCTATGATAGATGGTGATTTTTTGAAATCAGTACTAACGTACATATTTACACACATACAAATGCAATTACATGCTTTTTATATTCACTTATCCTCCTTTTGGTGCACTGTGACTCTCTGTCAGGATTCTGTCAGCACTGCAAAGCGCTGACTGCACACCACATCGGCCCAGCTACAGAGAACACATGTCAAGTGCTGCACATTTCCTAACGTCAGTACCATTTGCCTAACACAAGACAGATAAATGGATGGATTTAGGCTTTCCTGCCGATCTTTACTTTTCCGGGGAATGGAGGTGCCTATTCCTGAATCTACTACAAGAAGTACAGATGAAGTGGTAAGGTAACAGACTGAAAACAAAAGGTGTTACTGCCAACCTATATGAGGATAATAATTGTTTCTCAGAACCTACCTTAACCAGAAAACATTACTGAGATGCTGCTCATACCGCAGCTGAGCCTGGAGAAAAAGTTCGTTCCAGCTCCTAACCGTAGGCCACTTAGATATCTTTAATGAGGATAAGCATTACTGCATATTGCACTAAAATCAATGTGATGACCTACGTGCATACCCAGTGAAGGAAGGGTGGCAGGTTTGGAATCCCAACACTTGCAAGAACAAACATAAAAACCACAGTCACACTCCCTGTTTGTTATCACAGCCTGTTTGGGAGCCACTTGCCAGGATCATTCAGCATACCCTGAGCTTCCTCAGCACAGAAGTCCCTGGCAGCTCAGAAGGACCTTCAGCTTTAAATTTTGCATTAACCAGTCCCAGTGGATCAAAGATTTGTTACAGCAGTTTTCTGCAGCCATTAGTATCCGGAGACTTTCATATTTTTGGCCATTTCTGAGCAGGCTAATACTGAGCATTCTGAGCAATACCACCAGGCTCCTCTGTCTGCATGACTGGATTAAAGAGAATTCAATTACATGCTTCAGACAATCTTTTTTATGTTTGCTTTACAGCTCCATCCAGTGCGTTTTCTGTCCTTATCTCTATGACAGTGCTCTGTACTAAAATTTATGTTAGAGTTCCCATAAAGCAAACATGCTGTTTTGCATTCTTCTTCATGCATTTAATTGTTTCTTTTTAGAAAAGCAAGCAGACACCAGGCCCGATTTGCCTCTAACCAAAAAATCAATATTTAAGCTTATGAACTACCCCATTTTAAAATGAGTAAAATGAAAGGGGAAATAGCTTATAATGTGAAGGGACAGGGGAAGAATAAGATATATCTGGGTGCTAAAGTAATATCGCAGAAGAGCATTTCCTACTCTGTTTCAAGTTTGATGAAACTAACACTTCTTTTCTTATCATGTGTTCTACAGAAGCCTACTGTGTTTTGGGTTAGACTGGATTACTTCATTTGAACATGTCTTCAATCACTCCACTGATCAGAGAAATGGCTCCCAGTGCCAAATTCAAAACTGAATTTAGAGTGCTGACAGCTGGAGCAAGGGCTGAACAGAGGTGGAAGGATGTAACACTAGGGAAACATCAGAACAACTCAGATAAAGCTATCCGCAATTCTAGGAAGAGAAAACATCCCTTCCATATAAATTCCATAATAACTCCTTCAGTGTCCAACTAGGAAAGAATTACTCACAGGAGCAGATGCACGCCTCTGCACTGAGCTGTTGCACCTGTCCGAGGGCTCCTGCGCATTGTCTGTTCCTATCAGCATCATAAAGCCTTTCCTACAGAAGTCTTTCCTTTTGTGGCCTGAAATGCTGGAGATTTGTTAATACAACACAAAGAAGGAGCTTAACCAATGTTTAATAGAATCAAATGGGGCAAAGGGAATTATCCCAGTCCTGTAAGTTTCACTGAGGTAATAGTATTACTAAGATTCCTGCTTCGTAAATAAAAATAATAATTAAAAAATCTAACAGGAAGAGCCCCATCATTTCTAGGAAAAAACAGATGACTGCGCCATAGGAATTCAGATTCAGAGTCCGCCCCAAAAGAAGAGCTCCAGCTCATGCAACCAACCATGCACTGTGCCATGTGGCTGCCAGATAGAACCCAGTAACCATATGGGTATAATTATGGAAAACTTTATTAAAAATTAAGGTGAAGAAAAGGAATTGAGTTAATAATTACTTAAGCTCCCCAGAACACACTCTATTGAAACGTCTGCAGCTTTCATAGCAGGGCCTGAAAGACCACCTCTGAAAAAGGAACCAGCAGTTTCTCGGTAATAAAAATCCTTTTGCTTCCAGTAAATGGACAAGGAATCATACCAACAGAAAGGGAAAATGGGTCAGTTTTATCACAGCTCTTTTATGCATCTTCTTTCTGTAATAAATAGCATTTCGGGTGAAGCAATCTAACTCCTGCATGATACATTATATATTCCTATTCATTCATTCATGTCCTAAGATGAAAGAAGAACAGAGTGACTGCACTGGGTTTGATATAACGCTAATTAATGCATAATACTCCAATGCTGAATTTAGCAATGGTTTAACCACGTGACATTTGTAACTGTTAAATGATCATGCCTAAGCATGCAGCTAATAATGTTCTTCCTAGAGAAATCCAAGAAAGTGTGGTATCACAAATTTAAATGCATGAACACGTGAGATACACGAAGAGAAGAATCATCCAAAATACGTGTTTTTAGAAGTGAGAAACCTTAAAAGCATACTTCTGCCTGCTGCCCAGGAGGCCCATACATTAAGGCCACGAGGAGCTGGGATGGCTGTGGTCAGCAAACGCTTTATCCAAGGCAAACACTGCTTCCCTTACTACTTAGCAGCTGGCTTGGAGAGACTAAACTTAGCAGGCCTGAGGTGTAGGAAACCAGATAGCACGCTGTATAGCTGGATAGGAAATGCAGGGCTCAATGTGTTTGAGGTTAGGTTTAAGCCCTCACTTCCTTTGGGTCTATTTTAAACGGTGGCAAACGATGGCATGCTTTCTTACAACAAAATGACAGATGATCAAAGGTCGAATATGATCTCTATGTCAAGCATTTGCACAGGGACCTTCCTTTGAGGGACTGGGCAGGAAGTATTTTAACATGGTGTCTCATACTTCCCCTCATCTGTGTTTGTTCAAAACATACCAGTAACTGGGTAAAGCTGGAGAGCTGCTGTGGGGAATAGGCCAAATAGCATCTGCCCACAGCAGAAGAAGCTGCTGATTTTGGACAGAGTGAAAAAAAAGATTACCATGACCTCAGACATTGCCCGTGTGGGGAAAATGATAAGGCATCATTCGTCATGCTCAGGTTTTCAGATGCTACAGTTGGGAAACATAGACAAAAATGTGTTAAAGGCTTCCTTACATATTCCCTATTCTGGAGGTAGTCAGGGATCAAGGCAGAGAAAGTGAAAAACATTAAGGAAATTCCTCACCAGGTACTGAAATGAAACCTTCCAACTGCAATTTTAGCCATGGTTTTTGCTCCCTGACAATGGCAAACAGGATGCATGACATACTGGGTCATACTGCCCACTGATTGTATGCTTACTAAAATTGCTGTTGTTGTGAATTACCCAGGTTTGTATTGAGGCAGCCAAAGGGGCATGTTACTTAATGCAAGATATAAAAATACACAACAAAAAGACAGTCTTTGTCCCAGAGTGCAATGGCATAACTAAGCACTGTAGCCATGACATTTGTCATAAGGATCATTCTCACCCCACGCGTTTTTGCCCCTCTCCTTCTCATACCTAGAAATCCGCAGCACAAAAGCCAGCATTTGAAAATCATTTTTAATCCAATTTGCACCTTGCCTTGAGTACTACTACTGCAGCACCCATCTCTGACCTGACACCCCAGGCACCCCACAGCTGCCCTGCCTGGTACCGCTCCACCACAGCCAAGGAACTGCCTGGTAGGAAAGATAACTGAATCACTCTGCTCTCTGAACATTCACAGAGACAATTATTAGCTATAGCAAGTGTTTCATTAAGCTGAAAATAAAACAACCTATTCAACCTTGAATTTCTGACAGCAACTACTACCATGAGAAGTGATGTAATTCATAATCGCAGCTGTGAAGACAAATATAAAGCAGCACAAAGCCTGTCTCCGTTGTGAGTTGACATTGGCTTAATGGAGCAGGGAGAAATTTAAAGTAGAGAATACTGAATGCGTATTAGAATCAGATAGGCATTTTCTGACATTAGGTGAGAAGTAAAACGGGATCGCTATTTTATGAAAGCCCTTGTATTTCCTCCATACCAGGTCCTTGTGCAGCACAGACCACTTCCCTCTCTTTCAGGATGCCAGGAGGAGTTACAGGAATGCTGATCTGAAGCAGAATGCTAAAATGCACACCACAGTCCAAACAGTTGGAGGCAAACATCCTCTTAAACTCCTCTAGGTTGCACAGAAAAACACAGGTGCAACTTCCACGTGAACTTTCCAGCTTTGCTAGCTAGCTGAACGTTTCTGTGAGCAACTGACAGGGGCTGTCTCAGACCACAAGTGACTCTCCATGCAGAATATGATAGGTGTGCCACCGGACTGAATGCCAAGATGTACAAAGGGATCGTGGATGAACCACCAAAAAGCCAGGGTTGATGCAAAGATCCTGAGTGTTCTCATTCAGTGCGAAGTATCCTCACTATCAGTGCGCAGAGGAAAAAAAAACCCTACGTGTCCCTGGGAAAGCAAAAAGGTTTGAAAAACATTTCAGAATTTCTAAAAGCCCCATACTGTGTTTTTTAATATGTCACTTTAAAAACAAAAACATGATTCTGGTGAATAACATTTGGTTGTTTTCGGTTGAACTTGGAGTGTTTTTGAAATGAAATGCTTAGAAAACACTGAAATGTTTTCCAAGTATCCAAACTCTCTCGTCTCTGACTGAAAGCTTTTGCTAAGTTCGGGTTAAAATCATTTATAATTCTAATTAGTCTGTTCCAGCATATCATCCGTCTCTAATGGACAATTAACAAGTGGGAAACAAGGAAAGTATCTCAACAAACACTGAGCTCAGCTGTGACCCGCTGCTCTTGCACACGTCAAACTTTGAGGCATAAGCAATTGGGCTGAAGGCAGGCTGCCAGGTGAGCAGGGCAGGATGACACAGGAGGAAATGAGAGTCCTCTACATGGGCTGCACCTCCTCAGCTTGATGCCTTCCTACATTGTGGCAGCTATTAACTTCTCTGTGTGTACTACAAGCCAGTGTAAAGTAAGGCCATGGGGAATAAGAGAAATCTCTGTCTTCAGACCTGGAACCACAGCAAAAAAGTACTAATTCTTTCAGCTGTGAAAGAATCCCAAAGATGTGACCAAGTCTCAGAAAACAGTAGAAAGAGATCAAATGTTGTCGCATTGAAAGGTAGGAAGGCTGTCGAAGCCAAATCTCCTGATTATGGTATCTCTTTTGTACTGACTGCCAACAGAGAGGATCACTCCAACAAGGTGCCTCCCAGCAGGAGGCAGAGCATTACAAACTTTATTTTTGGAAAGCTACTAAAGCAACAGGAAAGGCTACAGAGAATAACTGTGAAGGCTTTAATTCACACCAAGTCAGTGGGGCAGGAAGGATGAGCATAAGCACTGAAGCACAGGACTACTCTTGCCAGCCCAGCCACTAAGCCCATTCAAATCGCTTAATCTTCCTATTTGGTTCTCCCTCTGTTAAAATGGAAACGTTGGTATTTGTTTACCTCCCAGCTCACAGACAGGAGGATTAATTAGTTAATAACTGCTAAGTGCTTTGAAGATCCTGTTCTGCACAGTCACTTGTAAGTATCATTAACTAACACTAGGCTAATGATGCAGATAGAAGCGGCCATTCCCATCAGTATCAAAGCAGAACCTAGGATTCAGCCCCAAGATGAGTCCTAGCTAGTGAAAAGTTAACACGGTTATGGGAAAGATAAAAAAGAGCAAGTTAAATTCATTTGCAGTGGTCCACCAGAACACAAGAAAAAATACAGTGACACTATTCCTGACCTAACAAAACCACAGCTCTGTTAATAACTTTGGACCATATTCCAAGAGCTGCTGCTTCGCACCTTCAAAAGTCATCTACACCAATGTGTGAAGTGCTTCGGCTTTGAGTTGGTGGCAGTTTCTGCTCCTACAGCCCGCTCTGCACCTGCAAGAATGATGGCATGCCGCTACGGCAAGCAAGAACCGAGTACAGCATGCATATATTACATACCAACACTTTGCAAAGCTCTTTCTTGGAGTTCTTTAACATTGGTGAAAGTGTTACAAAATCCAGTTACAATGCATCTTTACAAGAAGACTTCTCACATTCGAGTAGGTGTCCTGATGCAAAGGGAGGCAAGACCCAGGTGGGCAGTCTGAGGCTTGTGACAGCTAGCTGCCCTGCAACAGCCCACACCTTGGCCCTACCACAGAGATAGCAGAGATAGATGGTAAAGACGGAGCCCGGAAAGTTGAGACAGCACCTAAAATAACTTCAGAAGATGCTTTCTCAGAGCAGCTGCCCACATAGCTCTGCTGAGGAAGCCAGGTGCAGCCTCTAAGAGCCGCCAGTAGCCAATGCCTCTGGACCTAAATCACCTGTTGCACAGAAGACATTTCCTCAGTTTCAGATGTAATTAATTACTTTGTTTATACTTGCAAGTATTTTGTAATTCATGCATACAGCAGTATGTATCTCTAACCCAGTATCTGTATAATTTCAGGTGCACAGTGCTTTATTCTTCCAACTCTGAGCTGGCAGACTGAGTTTGGGGTCTTCCTTAATTACTTTAGTGGTGGCATAGAGTGACTGGTAAACTTGACAATGTTTAGAGAAAGACAATGCTCCATAGGTTTCAATTTCTCTGAAGTTTCACAAAGCTATTCCGGCCCCAGCCAAAATGTCTATCATCTCACAACACCGTTGTGCAAAATAAAGATTAAAATAAGTCGTGTTTCTCCATCTCACAAAGTAGAGAAAAAAGGTGAGCAAAGAGGATTCCAGTTAGCACCAAGAATCCGCAAAGCCCATTTTTTCCTTTTGAGGGATGCATAAATACCATAGGCCCATGGCTGGGAACATCTGTTGGCACATGCAGAACTGAGAGACAAAGACGACCCAAAACGCCCCAGGCTCACACAGACCAAAGCAGCAGCCTCTGAGGCAGATGGATGCTGAGGAAGGAAAACCCCATCTCTGCTGCACTCGTGTGACCTGGCTGTAAGGAAGGAAGCAGTTCCTGTACTCTCACTTCCAGATTACAAAGCTCAGAGGCACAATGTGATTCTCAGAGGTACGGGTTTATGCCTAGCAAAAGAGGTCTCATTTGGCACACTGCAATATACCAACCATTTTGAGGATCCCACATTGGGCTCCCAGATATTCTCCTGGGTAGGGGGAAGGAGAAACTCCTTCATGAATCCACCTCCTGACAGCAGTGTTGTCAGCACAGAGGCAGCTGCTGTGATTAAAATAGCATAGGAGAGGAGCCCACTGAGCTCCTTGAAAGCTTCTTAAGTCTGATTGTCAGTTACAAAACTTGTACACTGTTGCAGCAGGGTGATGACATGTAATTAACAATTAGGGACATTAAGTTAGTGTTGTAAAATTCACATACCTTCAGCAGCTACACCTCACGCAGGAAGTGAGAGTTCAGTTTCACACTTCAGAGCAAGGCTTAGAGTTGTGGCTACTGTTAAGGGTGCTTGACCTTCTAGATCTTCTGATTATCAAGCTCTGTTTTTGGATACTTGTAATGTGACCAAACATTAATTATTTAAACTTAATTTCTGCATAATTGAACACCGGCTGCAGACTGGTCTGTTTATCCAGACAAGATTGTTTTTTCCCCCTTATAAAAACAGAATAAAAAAAGTATCATATTAGAAATATATCCATTGTGATACATCTCTTCTTGAATTGTACTTAATAGACTCTAACATCAGCTCAGGATTTTTGTATGCCAGTACCAATGCGAGCTGTAAAGACATAGGTTGTTCCAAAAGTAATACATCCTACTTATTTCCATGGAAACTACAACAGAGCACAATAAAGAGCACAACAACACTATGCAGTAGATCAAATTCTCAAATACAAAACTACAAAACACTGTTTTTCAATACAGTCACCACCATTATTTATGAATTTTCACCAGCAACAGTGTAGTGCTACAATACAATGGAAATCACAGCAGTGACAGTGGAGCGTCAAAGTCCTAGGCCACAGCAAGCAAGGATAAGCCCAGACGCAGCAGACAAAAAGGAAAAAAATCTGCTTACCCTTAGAAGGCCTCAGGTATGCAGGAAGCTCCAGCAAGACACCCTTACCTCCAGTGCCAACCCTTAAATGAGGTCTGGGAAGGGGTGGATCCTGGCTCTACCCCTTCCAGTCACACAGGTGCATTGCATGCACCTGAGCTCCTCTGGGTTGGCCCTGCCTTCCCACCAGGTGCTCAATCACTGGCTCAAGCCATGACTTAGCATTTCTGCTACAGACAAACAAGCACCTGCATGCTGCACTCATTACAATCTGCACCAGTGGAGGTAAGCTGCTGTTTCACAACTGCTATGATGACAGAGTTGCTAGGAAAATGTTGCCCATGCAGTCCAATTTTGCCTGTGATCACATCCACCATTTGGTCTCCATCAATGTTCAGCAAGCATCAATGAATGTCAATGGAGGCAATTATTTCTGCGTAGAGGAATTCAATAACACACTTCCGGTTCATACGCACTTCCATATCAGACGCCATTTTGTCAGACTGCCCCTCTGCTGCCATCTGTCACACAGCAACAAAGCATAACAGAATGCTGGTGGGAAGGTTCAGCCTATACTGCCATACCACCAACATCTGCCTCTGACATCATGGGCCAACATAATAAAACGGGAGGCATTACTTTCAGAGCAGCCGCCGTATACATATAATCTACATATAACACTGGAAAGGTTGGAAAACCAAAGACACAGACAAAAGCCAACTACTTATTCCCAAGACTCCAATATATCCCAGCCCCATAGACATGTTGTTGATTAATCACTTTGTGCAGGTTTTCTTGTTGCTGCTGAAACCACTGGCTTTTTTTGGACACACGGTGTCAGGCTAGAAATACCATAAATCTGAATTGCGAATGTACTTTCCACTATGTAGG
Source organism: Aquila spilogaster (assembly GCA_024606505.1). NCBI lineage: Eukaryota > Metazoa > Chordata > Aves > Accipitriformes > Accipitridae > Aquila > Aquila spilogaster. The sequence continues at coordinate 22,352,879 of JANHGO010000020.1, read as the reverse complement.
ATTCCTACAATCAAATACGTCACCCATGTTACTTTTATCTCAAGCCAAGACTAGCAAGGGCAAAACACAGCCTTTTATTGACTTTAGAGCTTAGTCCATTAAATTTCCTGCTTTCTCAGCCTCCAAAGCCAATCATAGGCTGATGGCACCATCCTGGATTTTATTTTGCAATATTCTGAGCCCTGCTCTCACACAGGAGAAGCACAGTGGGGGCTGAGAGCCCTCTCAGAGGCGAGGATGCGCATTACTCACCAGCTGCCTGACAACAGGGGTAATTGCTTTTTATTTTTTAAACATAAGGTGACGGGCAGACCGAGCTCACACAGAAGCTTCCGCTCAGCCTCTGGGGAAGAAGAGGAAAAACACTCATACTCTTTGCCAAAACGTTTTAGATGCAAAGCGGGGCATGAGCAGACCTGAACGCAGTGACTGAAGCACTCACAGGCCAGCCATGCAGACAAGGAAAACAACCCTTCAGTTACAAATTTTTCAACCACCAGGAGGAAAGCAAGCAAAAACACTCCACTGCAAAGAGAATCTATTCCTATTATACATGACCCAGAGATCACATCATTTAAGGGACGAAAAAGGTTGGTTCTTGTCAGCACCACTTCCAGTGCTTCAAAACCCACAGAACTACTAAAGCATCCAGATTTTGCTCAGCTTACTCTGCTGTTCCCACACAGCACGAGTGAGCAAAACCAGCACACTTCAAATTGTTTTGATCAGATCTGGCACAACTTCTCACAGTTCAAAGGCAGCTGCCGCAGCATCCCTAAAAGGCACGGAGCAGTTCCCCTCGCACGGCCTGGGCTCAGAGGGGCCGTGGGCACAGCACAAAGACAATGCACCTATCTCATAATTCCTATTGACACTGTGACAGCTCTCAAGGCCAGAAGACAAACGCATAATTCCTATTCGTGGTCTGAAGAAAGATAGTCTCACTCGGGGGGCAAAGACATTTTTCAATTTCCATGTACAGTTGCTTTTAAATGTAAAAGTGAACGTAAAGCACCTGACTAGAATGGATCCAAAAATACCATCAGAAAATAATAAAAAAAACTGGAGAAAAAGAGTTGCAGTATCCACCCCGGGTACAATCCAAATAACGTCAAAGTGTTGTTGTATGTAGGGCAGCGGAAAAACATCCATGCAGGACTCAGACACCCAACCAAGAATGAGCACTGCAGGCTGCCAGAAGCATGCTGCCAGCAGAGCATCCCCTCATCTCGCCTCAGCACAGCTCGCCTTCCCACCCAGCCTGCCCCACAGTCACCGCTGGGCCGGGCACCACTGACAGCTCATGGCCTTAAGGCTCAACAAGGAGATGTTTGCTTGCTGTGGTTTTAGGGCCAAATCACAAGTGAGACAAGGACTGATCCCGCCTGCCTGCCAGCTCACGTAAGGAAAGTGTGACAAGGTGCACGAACAGCATCCAAGTTGTAGTTTGTAAAACTCTGAAGAATGGAGGAGGCAGTGAAAGATGAAGATGCTGATATGCTGTCATGACCGAAAGACTAAGAAAAGTAGTGTAAGTATTAAGGATATGTGATAGTGAAGAATGCAGACTAAAAACTGAAAGATAGTTCTGAAAGTTTAGCCAGGAAATCCTCACCAAGTTCATTCTCCCTCTGCTGGCACAGGAAACATGGTTTCGTAAGGAATCAGTTCAATCACATAGCTGCTAAGCATCTGAAAAACAAAGATACAAGAGGATCTTCAGTGCTACAGAGATAGCTGTTTACAGCAGCATCACTAGATAAATATAAATTTTGTTATACCAGCTGGATTCAATTATGTAGGTACAGAGTTCATTAATCAGTAAGACTGAATATTTTAATAATCTCTAAAAACAAATTAAATGGCTGTTTTTCTGATTACTGAGTCCACATACTTCTCATTTGCTCTGGTTGGCAGCACTGCAACCTCCCAGTTAGGAGGAGCTTGTTTGCACTATTAGATCTATTGTCAGGATGTCAAAAAATATATAGCATTACATGTAAGTTTAAAACTCATGCGTTCCCTAATGACATAGTACAAATTAATCTAAATAATGGGATTTTTTAAATTTTTTTTTAGCTAGACCTCAAATACAATGTTCTATAAATGGTTCAGATGTCGAAAATCCACATCAATATGCTGAGTTTATTACAGAACAGCTCACTGGAAATTAACTGGGTACTAATCTTTTAATACTGCAGCTGATCCTTGGTCAACCTGTTACAAGAACAAATTGCCATTCCCAGCTGTGCCACACTATAAGAGGATAAACATCAGAGCGGCTGGCCCCTAGGAGCAACCTATTTCAAGTCTATCTGCTCAGTCTTTTACAGCTAATCAGAGCAATGCTAATGGAAGTAAAGCTGCCAGAGGGGAAGATATGTGAATATGGATGCAATTTAATGCTATAGTGTAGTATAAAACAAATCATGTTGTAAGACACTGAAAACTCAGCATCTAAACCCTGGAGAATTGAGAGAAATGAGAAATGAATTCTGCCCAAGAACTCATTTCAACAAGACTCAGTGGCCTAAAACTCTGGCAACTGGGGCTTAAGTACTTGCGAGTCTCTCTCACTCGAATAAAGCCATGGTGGAGCTCTGGCTGCTGTGACCTCAGTGCTCCAGGTGTTTCTGAAAAGGCCTCTGGGGCTCCTACAGCTGAGCTGGCAGTGCCAGCCAGAGCGTGACTGCATGCATTTGGGAACCCAAATGTCTTTGGCTCTTACCAGCTGCTACATAAGCTACATTTCCACCAGAGCAAGTTGCACTCAGCACTTTCTTTATGCTCACCCACTCTTTCATTCCACAGATGCTTTTTCTCTTTCAGTCTCTTCCGCTTTCATTTCCACTTGCACCCACCCTACCTTCTGCTTCCTTCCCAATTTCAAGATGACTACTCCAAGTCACCGTCAGTAAGAGCCCTTTGTGCTCACAGAGTCCTGCCTAAAAGCCTGCCAGCAGAGGTATGCTCCTCAACGTAGAAATAGTTATTTACTACTAACACCCAGAGGATGGGACCTCCAGGTTGGCTGAGGCCTTTGGCCAGTATTGCAGAAGCCGTGTCATGGAACCATCAGACACTTGGAATGGTTTTGCTTTCTGCTGCATATGCAAGAAAAGCATAGTCGTGTTAATTAACAGATGACTAAATGCCACCTCCTGGGTTTTTTTTAACCATTCCCATTTTGTTCCAAGGCGGCAACACAGAGAAAAGTTCACCATTAATGATTTCAGATAAACCAAGATAAAACACTGAAGCTAACCTACAGTTGCAGAAAAATGTAGCTTACTCCGTATAACATAAAATGGACGATAACCTCCTTCACCTGCCAATGCACTCATCTGGCCAATAAAAAATTGCTTTCACTACTTCGCTACTGTTTTTGCATTCGTCACAGAAATGTGGACTAGGCAATTCTTAACCCTGACAAAACCCAGCTTTTGGCTGAGGCACAGTGCTACAGGTGCCAGCCTGATGCTGCTGATGCAACCCAGCACGTGCAGTTCTAAAGAAACAACCAGAGGAAGCTGTTTCTCCTCAGTTGACAACATGATCCTACTCCATGTTAGGGGACAGGATTTGTCCCATAACTCTGCTCCTCGCCTTCTCCCTCCACTTCCCAAACTTTTCAACCGCATCCAGTGAGGATTACCCAGACTTGCAGAGGGCTGACTGACTCGTGAACAACTTTTGTTAAGTGTTAAGCGAGATGGGAAATAATGCTTACATGGGGTTATTACTTATGCTGTCAGTTGCTGCTAGAATTACTAATGGTGCAGACTGAAGGGAGAACGGGGAAGAGGAGCAGCTTGACAGATGACTGATGGGAACTGGGAAGTGGTGTTAGTCATGGAAAAAATGAGTGCATTTGAAAATCACTAATAAACTGGATAGTGATGATTTCCATGGCTTATCCCAGAGACAGATTTAAAAGCTGGTACTACAGAACCTATCTCCTCATTAGCTTTATCAGCTCTGCCTTTGTCCAGAAACTCTCCCTGAGAGCAGCCAAAGGACTTCACTCCTCAGGATGGATCAGCATTACATGCAATGGTTGTGTTCTGGTTGTTTGTTTGTTTGTTTAACTCAGCAGCCCCATCAACAATTACTCTCTCTCCAAAGATGAGTCAGAGTAGATTCACCTTTGACCCTTCCTCCTACTTAGGAAAAATTTGGCCCCACCTGAGAGCAGTTTGAGAGCAGCCAAGTCAGAAGTACTTACAGCAAGAGCCACTCTGCCGCCCTCTGTATAAATGGAGGGTGCTCTGTGCTTCTGCTGATAACATCGGAATGACCGGAATAGCCCCTCCAAAACCACAGCAAATCGTTCCTCTTCTTGCTGATTCCTCTATGAGTGCAGGAGGAAGGATGGTCTTGTGGCTCACAGAGACTTGGCCGTCAGCATGCACAGCTGCTATTCCTGGTGGTCACTGACTTCTCTTGTGACTTCTGGAAAGTTACCTAACTTCTCCATCCACTAAAATGGATGTCTGCTGCAAGCACAACGCATAACTCAGCACTGTCCTTTAGTGTAAATGCCATTGGAAAACTTCACAGTTTGGGGTAGATGGGAATTGTCATAGTTCAACATTTTACCTTTCGTATAGAATTATTCAGTATAACTTTAGTTCTCTTCAAGCAAAATTTCCATCAGATGTGTAGTACCTTTATCTCCGCATGAACTTCACAGAGACAGCTTTTCAAATGTAGTTATTCTGCATTGCCCGGGGGAGGAACGTGGCAAACATCCAAAGGAAGCAAGGCCGGAACACACTTCTGCTTCACCTTCAGAGTTAAGGTCACTTTCAAGAAGGGAGATAGCAACGTCATTAGTGCATGTGTCTTGTAAATCTACCTCCAGGCAGCTGCTATCAGATAAACTGTCCACATCAAACAATTACTGAAAGTTTTCAACGTCCAGGTCATTTAATTCTGATAGATTATCCCAAGATACCACCAGCACTGTGCATCACAACCTGTGCCTGGCTAAGGGAGGCGATTTACATGGCCCGAACGAAACAAAAGCTGTGCCAGTACACGTTCCTCTGATTAATTACCAGCGATAACACTGACTTTGACTGAAAGCCAACTCGCGTGCAGGCCCTTTGTGACAGTGCTCACCCCCAAGGCAACACCAAAGGAGGAGGCACATTGCCACATTTTATAAATATTTCCTGCAGGTGAGTAACAATTGGTTTTACAACGATCTGAATTCCACAGCATTTGACAAAGGCATCAGGGAGGTTTCAGCCCATAGTCCTCAAACCCCACCGTATTCAGCATCAGAAACAAGGAGGAGATAAATGTAATAAATGTAATAAATGCCATCTTGGCATTACAGAAAAATTACAGTATTTCTTTAAACAATCAGGCAACCTTGAATTATAAACCTGTAATTAAATGCAGAGTTCCCTTTTGATTTACGATGTGTACAGGAAAATTTCAGGTGGTTCACCTGAACCTTGAGCTGGAAATATATATATATAATATATATAATATATATAATATATATAATATATATATATTATGAAATGTATATATATTTCATAAATATTATGAAATATAAGACTTCATAATATATATGAAGTCTTAGAAAGATATATATAATTTTAAGAGCAAACATTAAGAGAATTCCTACAATTCTTTTTCCTTATGTCACCGCTTTTTCTCCCTCCCTCTGGCGCTGCGTAGCTCAAGGGCTGCTCTGACAGCGCAAGAAAAGATGTCACTCCAGTCTGTTGCAGAGATTTTTATCAGTAATGTATCGATCACCATTATCTATGTTTTGCCATACAGTTTCAAAAGCAGTTCGTACTATATTAAGCTACTGAGCACTGAATTACAGGTTTCTATTCACATCCTGATTTCTTAGATATCAGCAAGGTGGCATTACCATCTGAAACAGTCTGCTGCCTTTTGTTATTCAGCACCTTCAGCCAAAACGATCTCAGATTACTTGCAGAGATTGTAATCTGGCGTTATTCACGGAGCTACTATGCAAAGCTTTTCTTTTTTTCAGTGTAAAATCAGAGCCAGCAGCGGTTCATCTCCCTTTTCCCCCACTGCAGTAAACTCCTTTTCACCCTTTCTCATCAACTCTTGTTCTTCTCACATCTTCTTTCCCGAACATCACCCGTTCTACGTAGAGCACACGCACACAACGCTGCTGGGAGCATCTTGATCGCACCCGGCCTGCAGGCTCAGCAGCTCTGTCCTTAGGGAACTACTTTGTTCCAACTCTTCATTCTTCACTTTCGTTCAGTTTTGGTCCCAAAGACAACAGTTGCATCATAAATCCTTTGAGTATTTATAGTTCACGTGCTAATAAGGTACACTTGGAAGTGAAAGAAAAAGCCCGTAGCTACAAATAGCAGGCGGTCCCACAGAGCTCCCGGGGACGGAGGTGCCACGAGTGCTGGCTCACCGCTTGCACGGCAAACTCCAGCCCGGGCACCTCAACGCGGAGCAAACCGCATGGAAGTCAACTTCTGGCACCCGGGAAGCTCCCGGAACTTCTCCCATCTGCTGCCGTAGATGCTGTGGGAGTTATTCCTCACCGCGCGGTGGCAAACACGAACACCAAGCATTACTCAAAAGCAGCTGACGCTTCTTGGACGGCACCGACCACCGAAGCAGCGCTCAGCCCTTCGCTGAACGCCCTCCACGAGAAGCGACGGCGCCGCGAAGGGAGCGCTCCGAGCGCGTGGCTGCGGAGCGGGGCCGCGGTGCGTGCAGCTCGGGCGGCCGCGTGAGCACGGCCCAGCGGAGCGCTGAAGCAGCGGCAGAGTTCTGCTGCTGAGGGAGCGCCGAAGGGCTCGTTCCTGTGCCCGCGCTTATCTCGCTCCTCAGCAGCGAAGGACCGCGTGTGAAACACGTCGCTACAGATTGGATTCATTCTGTTTCTAAGGAGAGGCTCGAGCGGTGCGAAGCCCTCGGGCAGATATCTGCGCTGCCGGGAAACGTTTCGTCACCTTCAGCCTCGGATTTCCCTCGCTCGCCTCGATCCCACCGCCTCACAGAGCGCCGGCCGCGGGGCCGAGCTTTTTGGCACAGCTTTCCAGCGGACCGCTTGCAGCTCGAACGCGGGTTGCTTTAAGCCCTTCCCTTACTTCCCGCCGCCGGCGGACGTCGCGCACGGCTGCTCCGCGGCACGCGGCTGAGCGCCCGCCGACCCGACGTGAGGGGGCGGCCGCGCGCCCTCTGGTGGACGGCGCGCGAACTGCCCCGAGGCCGCGCTCGGCCGGCACGGCGCGACCCGCGGCAGAAACCACGCGAGTCCGGCGCAGAGCCGCCCCAGCTGTTCAGGCGCTGCAGCTCTCCGCTTCCCCTTCGCTCCAGAAGGGAAAGGGCGGGGTCTGAACCCTCTCCTCCGGAGCTGTACGCAGCCCTCACTCACACAGATACTGCAATAAGAGAGATGGAAGCACCTCTGCCGACTGAGCTGCAGCCCGGAATCAGGCAAGAAGCCACGCTCCTCTCCCCGGGTGGCAACCTGTCCTTAAGATTCCTATGCATCCATCCCAGCACCAGCGCTGGCCATCAGCCTGCTCTGGAACGCAATTGCTTTCCTGGTTAACATCAGAGTTTGTGCACTGCAGTATTATTCTCCTTACACACGGAACCAGCAGACAGCTCTGCGCATAAAGCTGTGTTACGTGAACAAGAGCTGCCGAGGCCATGATTTCCTTTTATCAGAACAGAAGGTGCACCGCAGCAGCACAGCCCCAGAGCTGAACCCAAACTGACTGCATAGGAACGGACCAGGACTGGAGGCTGAGAGGAGACATACAGAGGAGCAGGGCTGAGATGGGAATCTGTCTGCTGAGCTGCCTGCAGGACGCCATCACAGCTTCCTGCCACAGGGTCACACTGGGGAAAGGTTGAGTGCCATCAGATTACAGTCCAGCAAAGGCCGCACAGTGAAGCATGAATGTTAACCATCGGCCTGCAGGAACAGATGAGAATTCCTAGCAAATCTTCCTCTTTATCCCTTTTCCCCTAGGCTAGAGAAAAGACAGAAGCCCAGAGAAGCAATGAACTAAAACCAGATACTCCTCATGGGACTCAAGAGCAGTATTTGATGTCTAAGTCAAAGTAACTTCAAGGGGACAGCGGTGCCTAGGAGTGGTGTAGAAGCGCTCCTGCTCTGGCTCCGATTCCCTGTAGAGAAATGCAACACTGCACTCACATCTCTTCCTGCGCCACACAGGAGACAATCTTCTGCCAAACTCGGGCTGACTGGTAAAAGCAAATGAAACATTTATGAGTCAGATGTATCCGATATGCACACTGCCCCACATTCATTAGTGCAGATACCTCAGTGGCTGGGTTACAGTCAGGGGACCCGTTACTGCCCCCCCACCTTCGCCCCAGCAGCAGAAGGCTTTTGTGTGGGCAAACTGAGAAGTTGGGGGGGACCCCATTTTCCATCCACCATAGCGCAGCCTGATTTTCCCTAAGCCCTTCCTAATATCTTGTTCATAGCAAAAGCAGCTCACCGTAATAATGGAGGAGTCACAACTTGCTATCTTTCCTCATCACCTGGACAAAAGTTGCAATTGTATCTTTCTTCCCTAGTGAAGCCTTTGCAAGATCTGCCAGAATGGGGAGAAATGAGAAGCTACACACTTGGGAAAGGAATACTAAAGCACAGCTCTTCCTTCTGTACTGCAAGCAACCTTGGAGCTGACAGTAGTGCTTCTTATCAGCAACAGGCAAAATGTGAATGACTGCCTCTAGTGTTCATGGGACAAAGGTAACCCTTCTTATCTGTGTATCTTCAGAAGGATGGCTTCAGAGGTAGAGCCAGGATCAAGACAGTGATCTGCAGCACCACTGAAAGCGAGCTTATAAACAGGAGGGAGACCAACTTATACACAGTTTGATAGCGATAGAATAAGGGGGAATTACTTTAAACTAAAAGAGGGGAGATTTAGGTTAGATATGGTCAGCATGAGATGAGGAATGAAGGAAAACCTCTAAGCTGTAAAATTGCCCTGGGTTTCCTTCTCAAGAGGCCAAAAGGGATAAAATACACCTGCTGGGAATTACCCCAGCAGCTGAGAGAGGAAGATGAACAGCAGCTGCAAAAACAACTCCTTCTTCCAGGTACAAAAGAGGAGATTCAAATGATTACACATTTTTACCTGAGAAAAATCCCAAGATATGAAATACAGCAAAATGATTTTCAGATGGGCCTTCTCTAGGCAGCTGGTAGCCGCCCAGCAGATCTCATTCTCTCCAGCAGTAAATCAAGAAGAAAATGATGCTGAATGGCAACCTTGCAACATTGTCACTGCTGCATTTTTTCCTTCAGCTGAGATCACTGGCTCTCACTCAAGCACGTGTACCTTCACAAAAGGTGAAGGTGAAAAGAACAGAGACGTAGTCCAAGTCCTGAACTCAGAAGTCAAGGTGCTGAGCACAAGTGAATATGAAACATGAGGCTCTGAGAGAAATGGGGTTTGTGCAAACCGGCCAGGCGCCACTGGTAGTACATGCAAGACTTCCTTCAGAGCATCACTAATATAACGTGGGCTTCCAGCATTGCAGGAGACCTCACGGGGTTCATTTAGATATGTGATTTGGCCTCCAGGATGCATCCTGCTCAATAGGGAGATGAAGCACATTATAATCACTGACTTGTCCCATATGCTCCAATATGCAGATGAACATACATTTGGTTCCACAGCAGGAAAGGAACAAATTTAATTCCTGCAATTAAATATAATTAGAATATTTGACTAAGATGGGAGTGGTGGCCAGGAAGTCCTGAGGTGTGTCAGGCACATAGGTAGGCTGTAAAGAGAAGGGTATTTGTTAATAAGTACAAAGATGGAAACAAAAGAGGGGGCTGGACTATGCCCAAAGACGCTATACATTTTCAAGCTCCGTGTGTCCATAAAACAAATCAGTGAGCGCACCATGATGCTGTAAAATTTGTAACATTGAGCAAGAAGTCTTCTACTTGCCCTCAATTATATAGTTCTAATGTTGTGAAGAGCTAACATGACCTTCAGTGCAGACCTTGACGCAGCTCGATCCCAGCATCATTCAGAAATATTTAGGTGTAGTACTCTTCAAATGTATGTATGTTGTACATACATATGTTGTATGTAAACCAACTATTTTTTAGTCATACACTGGTAAAGAACCTTTCTGCATGCCAGCAGATCTTCCTGGGATGTTTACATTTAAAAAGCATTTTGAGAGAAGAAAAAAAAAAAGAAGTCTATTTTCTATTTTCAATGATTTTCATTAAAAAAAAATAGCCAAGGCAATTGATACAAGCTATGGATTTTATCCTCACCTTACTCAAAGCAGAGATTATGATTCTTGCTTTCTGTAATTCACACTCAAGTGTGTTGTGCCCACACACTATGGTAATTCACAATGCCACAAACACGATGAAAAATACGGCTCCAGTGGGTTTGTGCTGCATTATTACAAACTGTTTTTCCTTTGTTGCAAAGATAAGTTCAAGGAATTAACTTAAACGTTTCATCTAGACGAGCTATTTCTCCTCTCAAATCGCTATTGGAATACAACAGTAGATGGCACTGCTGGAATTCAATCTGAATCCATGCATCTCTTCCACACACATCATAGGGGCTGCTGAGGCTCACCGAGGAGACTGGTTCATACATGAGCCACACATGAACCAATTATTAATGATTGAAAAACATACTGCATTTGCTTTATAACAAGTGCTTCCATGCAATTGCTCGAGCAAGAGCTAAGCTATGGGTCAAATGTTAGCAAAATGCTAAGCATAAGACAACAGGTTTATTCATTCAGAAGTTCATGTACTGTACTTTCACCTTTCAACAATGCTTTTGCCTCAACCTATTCCAAAGGAATACTAGACATTCTGCTTTGCATGAGTCTACAGGGCACAAAAAAGTCTGGATTTTAGTTTGTGTGCTACCAACATTATTGAAGCGAACCTAATGGCTACTTCAACCTCATACTTTCAGCTAGCAGAGGAAATATCTGCAGGGACAGCTTTGCAGCTTCAAAATCATTCAGTGAAGTGGCTGTTCTGGGAGCTACTCCAGCTACTGCACAACAGATGCACAAACCTTGCACAGAGAGGAAAAGGTTTTATCCATATATGAAAACATACTTCTATACATGTGTACACATACTATGTAGGTTTAAATACATATGTTATCCATGCTAGATTCCATTGTTAACTATTTCACAAAACAGCCTAAGAGCTTAGATACACAAAATGCATGCAATTACTTAGCTAATGGAACACAAATAACGCATACCCTGAATTTCACAAATACTGCCAAAATACAAAGCACACTTTTTCAGTTTTCAGACCCCAGACTTGCTTTGAATATAGAATTCACAAAGCAGGGCTGCCAATATACTAAAGCCACTGTGTTGAATATCCACAGCCCTCACCAATTACATTCTCCACAAAATAATTTATGTTAGTACCTTGTTTTAATTCAAGCCATCCCCAAGACCACTCCAGATAAGAGGGAAGCATTCAAAACCACACTTTCTTACACAAAAAAATAGCCTGCAGGTTAAGGCATCCTTTTGTGTTTCAGTAGTTTATGCATAGCAACATTACATACTGTAATACACTCCTTGCCATACCATCTCTACCTTCAAATATTGTAAAGGACTGAAAACATACCAATATGCTCTGCTGCAGACAAGCACAGCCAGCTCTGATAGTTGAAACAACAGAGCCAAGAACAGCAGTTATCTCCACCTGGGCCTCAGAAAGCTAATTTGGCAGTGAGGCAGCTGCACACCCAGCCAGAGCTGGCCAATGATGCAGCACCCAGTATTCTTCTGCAGAAAACTGCCCAGCTAGTTTCAGCATACAGCATTCTCAGCACGTCCACTACCAGGCAGGCAAGGCAGCACCGGCCTGGCTTGGTGCAACTGTGAAGGATGCCACTGCTACAGCCTCTGGAGCAGATACATTCTGTCCACCCCAATCAACAGTAGGGGGGAAAAAAATGGCAGCCCTCACTGCCAAGCCACTTCTGTAGTACTTTCGGGTTTAAACCAAGCAGCATTGATGCCTGACATATACCACAAAGCAAAAACAAAGAAAGCTTTTCTTTGCCTATGAACTTACTAACTTATTAGTGACTCTACCTGATTTACACCCTTCTTCATGCTTGTTTCTTCAACAAGAGAGGTAGTACCAAATTATAAGCAGTATTTTTCATATGATATACAGGGACCATCTCTGCATATCTGTCTTGAAATGCAGACAAATAACATGGACGGTATTACTTAGAACATCTCAGACTAAACACTTTAAGACAAAGGACAAAGGAGAAAGCAACTTACACATCTGTCACCACTAATCTAAGAACTTGGAACGCACCTTGGAACTGCTTTATTTCAATAGTGTTTATGATAACACATCAGTGGAACACGCTGAAAGCTAAAAGAACAAGTTTGATGAAATAGCTCTGACAGCTGCTTACCATTCTGTTTTTCCTGATAACAAACTTCAGGATGATGATCAAAACTTTTGCAAAGGTGAGAAGTGTGCCATCGTAGACTGGTAGCATATCCATAGTTGGACTGTATTCTCGTTGCCCCAGTGCTCTTTCAGCATAAGATGCATATAGTTGCAAGCAAATAAAATAATGGTTACAGAGCTGTGCACTGAGAAATATATGCAGTGCCGATCTGAACTGTCCAAAAAATACACTGTCCATACTACTGTCCATGAAACAGCTCCTGTACATCAAAAAAGCATTGTATCGAGACTGCAGAATTCAGTTCCCAATAGGTTAATTTGGGAATAACACTGTAAATGCCCATGTTACAGTGGGACAGATTTTCTTTCCTGGGAGGGTGGGAAGGACCATGCAACTCAGACATTGAGATCAGTGCTTGATTATTATGAGACAGATCATGGACAGCCCAGCATTTGAAGAGTATTTCCACTCTCTGTTAAAAACATTCTTGTCTCAAGTAGAACCAAATGTCTTCTTTTTTTTTAATTTAGGAATAGTTTACAGAGCATGTACCTCTTCCACTATTTAAAATGAAACTTCTAAATCTTATTTTTCACAAGAGGAGTATTTGCGTTAGTCAGAGACAAGAAAAGCCTCCCTAAGGCTTTGTTTACAGTTTTCTTTAACTATTGGAAGTATTAGTGTGAGAAACTCAGGGGGTTGTCAAAGCTATCTACCAAGAGTGCTTTTAGGAGGATAAACATGCTACATAAGTAGAGTTAATTAAGACAATTACCTTGAAAAGGCTTTATATTGATCCATTCACTTAGAAGTAAGATTAACATTTTCCTGATTATTAAGAATTCGGTCATGCAGGTGCAATCGTGGTGTTACATTGCCCAAAGAACAAGCAGAAAATACTGATCGTTATTTGATCTTCCATTAAGCAATGAGAGTTTTTTTTAATTGAATGATAATCAACTATAAATATCTCAAACAATACTTCCAAATCTGAAACGAGTATAGGCTAGCCTTAAAAACACCATTAAACTACCTTTATTTTTCTTTTACAGTGAGAAGTAAACCTATAACACAATAAAGAAATGTCACCTGTCTATCAGGCCATGAAAAAGATCAGCACACTTGAGCCAGATAAAGAAATGAACATTTATTAGAAACTGGTTATTTTATATAGCTAAAAAGGTAAACATTCATTTTGTAAGAGACAAAGGATATACAATTGAACAGTCATCACAGAGGCACATAATGAAAAATGATACTTGAAGAAAACTCCACCTTTTCAATGCTTGAAAGCATCACCACCATAATTTTCAATGTTCATAATGGCACTTGCGCACTATAAAAAAAAGGACTAAGTCTGGAAGTCATCACACACACAGTACATTGGCTCGTTGATCACAGTCAGACAAAATGACCGGGAAACATCACCGATCTCACAAATCCCACAAGGTACAAAGATGTTGGCAAAACCAAGAAACACTCAGATCAGAAAGGCTTTGTACACATGGATGATTCTGATAGAATGACTTCTCAGTTTTTAAAAAGTGCAAAGTCCAAGGTTCCCATAAATTGAAGGCCAAAAGACACAGCCAAAGCTGTCATTTTCTAAAATTCGATAAAACATTTTACAATACAAACCTTATGAAATCGTGTATCAGTTTATGAAGAAAAAACAGCAACCATGGAAGCACTGAACACAGATATACATCTGACCTTCTGTTTGAAGAACATGGCCGAGTCTTCTGTACATGGATCAAGAGACACTTGTTAACGTGTTTGATTTTGTGTATACACATGCAAATATGTATGGGGCAGCTGTATGTGTGTGTTTGGCTTTGTGTGTACACACAGAGATCCTCAAAGGCCTTTCAGGAACTTAGCACAGGAACAAAGTTCTTCCTGCAGCAATCCAATTTCAGGAAGTGGTCAAAGAGAAGTGTTGAAGATCAAGATGAGTATAAAGATAATCTCTGTTAATTTGGGATTATTGTAAATTCAGAATTAAGACACCATATAGACTGCAGAAAAAGCACAACAAGGGAATTCAGCAGTAATTGATACTCTTATCTCAATATCTGGGACTGAAGGCAACTGAAAAAAGAAAAATCACACCACCAGCACCAGCTCCACTCCCCTCCAGGAAAAAAAAGAAAAAAGGAAGTGGCTTATAGATGGAAATACCTACTTTCTACATGGAGGAAGTGCTGCTTTGTTTTTTTTTTTCTTTAAATGAGGAACTGTTTCTCAAGTACTTATAAGTTTCCCGCGATAAAATGCTTCAGTATTTTATGACCCAAATTTCATACACAGTCAGCACACACAGCAGACTGTGAGGGAAAGCGGATTTATCCTTCGTGACAAGCCTTTAAAAACTTTACATAATAACACAATCCCTTATTTACTAAAAGCACATAGGGGACTGTAACCCTTTGAGAGCAAGGGAAGAAATTATGAGTTAGAAGAAGAAGCATTTTGCTCTTCAAGGCAGTGATGATGAGTTTGAGTTCTTGTCTAAATCAGTTTATTTCTTCTAACACAGCCAATAGCTAATTCGTTATCAGCTTAATACCAGATCCTTCATCTCATTTTTAAACAGTAACTTACACTTGTAGTAATGGATCCAGTAACCCAGTAGCTTTTTCTGTTTCTGTACATTGTGACTCTATGAAACATGTAACTGCAATCTAAAGCTTGTCATGCTAGCATTTACAAGTGCAAAAGCAGGTCCAAAGAAGCAAGATATCAAAATTATTGACCGCATTACAAAAAACACCATGTAAATCAATTGAGGTATTCTAGATACCATAGAACAGTAGTTTCTCAGGCTCATATTCTTTAAAGAAAAAACAGGTTAGCTTGAAGATAAAGGTTGTGGGCTACATTTAACGTGTCACTCTACCCCTCCCTGTATCTAAGGTAATATTTTTCAGAACTTAGATTGTCTTCAAAAATAATGACAGTAAGTGCTTACTTCTAGAAGTGCAAAATGTTATCTGTGAACGGCTTGAGGACAGGCAGCACGACAAAACAAAGTCACTTTCATCTATTCAGTATCAAGGCAGTATGAACTTCTACCTTTGGTTTCATCTGAGACAAATTCAGTTAGAGAAGACAAAAGAAAGAATAAAATACGCATGATTATATGAATATATAGACATATAGCTGATTTAAAGATACAGGTTCTTTTTTCTCAATTCAGTGACATTAAAGTGCAACATAGGTATCTGTTTACAAATGGTGAACTAGAAATTAAGAAAGTTTCCTCCCACTTGAGGGTAAAAACAGAAGTTGCAGCATCTCTCCGCAAAGTCTCTAATTGTAAGAACAGATTACTTGAGAAATCATTTTTGTTCTGATAATTCCAACCATATTAGAAATATCTCACCTTTTTCCTTCATTTCATGCTATTCCTAAATTCTGCTTCATTTTTTCGTACACAACATAACTGATACTGACAGCTGGAAGAACCTTCATAAAATTAGGGGCTATGCCCCTATAAAGTCCTTGGATTCCTTCTGTAGCAATAATTCTTTGAAAGAGACCGACCATGTTTAGCTGTGGAGCTCCTTCCACCGAGGCTAAAATAAGAAGACAGTGTTATTCAACAGTTCCAGTAATAGCACAATTCTTCAGCAAGTATTAAACAACTGGGTAGCTAGCTTATCATTTCTAGGGCCAGCAATTAAAATTTATGTCTTCACAGCAAATCTCCTCCATCCCCAGATACTCCAGAGAGATCCACATGCCTATGTCCCACTGAAATGCATTACTCACCTACATACCAGATATACTCTCAATTTTTCAAGCTTTCTTTTCTCCTTTTTTTTTTTGATGTCCACATCCCTGCTACAGCTGTTACAAATGATGTAACTTCGATGAGAACACACAAACATTTTCAGAACAATGGGACTCACCTTGAGCCTGCATGCGTGTTCTGACAAGAGCAAGAGGGTAGCTGGCTAACTGCCCACATGTGCTGGAAACAGTACCACATCCCAACAACACAAAAACCCCTGGGTTAGCAGAGCTTGATGCATAGTGTTCTAGCCATGTAGTCTTTAAGAGCTGTCAAGATAAATGATTAAATAATAAGACAAGATATCTACGTTCAGAAAAGTAAATAAATAAATCTCTTAAGATTTGTAATGGGTTCCATCCTGGAAAAGCATTAAGCTCAATAAAAGCACACATGTAGGTCCAGAGTAAAGGCTACAGATAAAAACCTTTACATGTGGTAAAGGACTGCAGACTACAGCAGTTAACGCCAAGAAGAAAAATCCTTAAATATGCATACACAGCAACAGGCAGCAGTGCCCATGCTCTAGTTAATACTTGGGAATGAATGACCCAGCACGCCATCAGGCATAACA
The DNA here is from genome assembly GCA_024606505.1 of Aquila spilogaster. Lineage (NCBI taxonomy): Eukaryota > Metazoa > Chordata > Aves > Accipitriformes > Accipitridae > Aquila > Aquila spilogaster. Next base: position 22,336,039 of record JANHGO010000020.1, on the reverse strand, counting down.
AAAGCTCACACAGCTAGGCGTGTCACTCCATGCAAAAGTAAAGATGCCAGCTGTAGGACAGAACTCCCATACAGCTTGGAGAACACTTGCTAAAGCAGTTCTGCTGATTACAATTACTACAGTATCACAACAAGATTTGTCTAGATAAGAATAAAATTAGCCTGTACATATTAGTTACTTGACATATTTTGAAGCAACACTCAATAACTGAAGGTAGATAAAACATTTTAATTGGTGCTACGAGTGTAAAAGGTGACAGTTCCTCTTCAAAGGAAACAGTGCAGCATTTCAAACTCCTCACAAGAGCTACATGTCATCTACAAAGAATTCTACTGACATGCAAAAATACACAAGGAATTCAAATTACTATAGTCCAATTACAAATCAAAAACAGCAAAAAAATGAGCATAGCTGCAGCACAGGTAACTTAATATGAATGCTAGTCAAGTTTTTAAGGCTCAGGTTTGCTATATAAAGGTTACGTTCTCGGACAATGGGGTCATTCATTTACACAAGTGTGTTGTATTACCAAAGTCTAATACACTTCTTCCTTATGAGTACATTCCTTGTTTGATAGAATTGAAGAAAGGAGCCCTGCATGTTAGATGAAACTGTTGCATGTAAGGGCCCATCTGTACAGGGTTCCCTCCAAGGAAGGCAAAAAATGAAAAATGTGGAAGTCTGGTGAGTTCGGTAGCAATTCCCATTTATCTGTTTTAAATGAAGGGCAACTGCAAAATTACAAGTGTATTACAAATCTGACTAACACAGATCTGAGTAATTGAGTAACTGTTATTCTGTTCATAAATTAACTAGTACACGTTACATTAACATACATTCAGTGATCTGAACTCACCTCATAAACAGCAAGGTCGATGCCAGCATAAGGAATTATACCCAAAATGTTAGGAATATAGCCTTTGTAGAAGGCCTTTACACCTTCTCTTTTCAAGATCTTCTTAGCACAGTCAAACATCCCAGAATATTGCCCTGTTTTACCCACAGCCAATCTGGTCTTTAAAACCTGAAGAGAAGAATCAGCAGCCTTAGTTACATATGTATTTACTACTGTAGTTTATAAGTACAGGAAAACACAATGCATATTTGCTTATTCAGTTTTCTGGAACTGCTTTGCATTTGAAGTTCAAGTCTTCTTTATGATGAGTACTGTTAAGGGCTGGCTAGCAGTAAGTTTCTTCAGATCTTATTGTGAATGCAGAACACCACTAATACTAACATACACTAGCTTACAATTTAGTCCAAAAATAATACATAGAATATGTCCTATAGAGGAAAGACCAGTTAATCCATCAAGCCTCTGCTGTTTTATTCTCCCTCCACACTCAGCTCTTCATCTGACCCAGCTCCCAGTTACAACACAACTTGATCAGCTCTGTTCCAGACAAGACCACTCCTTGCCTACATACACAGTGGGAAAGATTTAGGCCTAATTCAGAAACTAGTCTGAATATGTACTTAATGTTAAACGCATTATAGGATTTCTTTTCCCAAACTAGGTTTCAAAGACACATTTAATAGCACATTTCTAAAAGTACATTCACACAAAGTGCAATCATACAATACAACAACTCAGATTTCAGGTGCACACACAAAGAATTGATATCAACACCTGAATTCCCAGTATCTTTTAAGAAGCAAAAGATATCTTAAAAGAACAGCTACACATACAGAAAAATGACAGCTATCAAGAAGAACAGTGTCTATTCTGAAGTGTCTAGTACTGAAATGCTGAAAGAAAGTTTGAAGTAAAAATAACAATATAGGATATAAGAGTGTATATATAGGAATTCCTACAATACTTGCAAGTGCAAAAATGCCCAACCAGACATTTGGCAGTCTCTAATAGAAGCAAATTCTCTGCTACTAACCTCCATGGGATAAATAGAAGTTTGTGCTGTTGCCCCAGCTAAAGAACCAGATACAAATCTCTCAATGGTGCCTAAATTTCCATCATCCTTAGTGAGTATCTTCTTATACTGTAAAGATAAAAGTACATAAAATATCACATGCTTTTTAGGAGATGCAAGAGTTCCACTAGAGGTAGTACAGTATAATGTGTCTTTTCAAGCTTCACTTATTTTTTCATATATTAATAGTTGCATTTACAAACCCAACAAAGTTAGCACTATCCTTACTCCAACTCTGTCATCAATGATTCACAAAAACAATAAATATGCTAATATACAAAGATCCTGTACATTAAAGGTACCAGTCACCTGCAGTGCTATCCGGTACTCCACAAACAGCCTACACTGTGCTGCCCAGACAAAGAGGGCTCTGACTCCCCTGCACACCACAATCTTCAGTTGGAGAACAAAAGCTCAGCTCACATGTTCACAAGGGCACCTGTACATACAGTATCATTCAAGACAAACGCCATCGTGCAGGAAAACACCCAATGTCCGCTCCCAAAAGGCTGAGCAAAAGAAAGGAACAGAATGCTCAGTTTCTCTATGGAATCTACATCTGCCATTCAGCCTTGCAATACCCCAAAATTTGACTTGTTTTTGTTGCTTTTATTTTGCTGTTGTACAAAAACATGCAATACATTATTTTAGTCTTACTTGAGGCAAAAAAAAAACCCATCAGTTGTCTACACCAGAACTGTAGTTCATTTTCCAAAGGAGGATTAGGCCTTAACATGATGTGTAAAGCTGATTCTGAGGTAAATATAACTCTGAAATCCAGGGTGAGGGCATCTTATGTAGCACCATGATATTTGACTTAAAAAGAACCCTATGCAAGTCCAGCTAGTACAATGTGCTAAGGTTTTTGTTGTTCTCACTTTGAAGCTAAAAATGAGATTAATGCACTACATCACACAAAGTTATGAAAACTGAAGGACAGTTTAAAATTAATGACAGATTTAACCTACACTGCTTATAACTGAATGGCCAAATTAGCAAAACAAGATTTTAACTAGTAGAAAACATATAGGTTATTTTAAACCTGAGTTACTCCACATTACTATTACAAAATCCCCAACCGTGACACGAACTCCTATATAACACAATAGTGCCCATAATAAACAGTAAGAATGATACAGTATTTTACATACTACTACTTTCATTTCTGCTTTAGCATCCTACCTGTTCATAAGCCCAAAACTTAATAGCTGTCTCAGGAGCTATTTTCACAACGTTTACACCATTTCCCCTCCACAGTGATCGAACACCACCTTCTTTCAACATTTGCTTAAAACCACTGGCAATATTCATTTTGTTTGATTTTGAACCATGAACCTAAAAAGGAAAAACAACAACAACAAAAAACAACAGAGTAAGAAACAGTACTCTGATTAGCGCGTAAAACTCGACACTTAAGCAGCCAGTCATTGCAAAAATAAATCAACTAGCAAAAAAAACATTCACCATTGGAAATTTTATTTTAATTGCACAAGTGGTATCATATTTGGTTTACATTTTTGCCAATATCAATGCAGAAAACACTCTAATGGGTACAAAATACAGAACCTGTTAAAATACAACTAGAACTTCAGAATTTACATATGGTATTCGGCCATCAGCTTTTCATAACAAGTCTCTAAAACTGAAATGATATAATGGAAATGAAGAAGTTCTCAGACATTGTACCTACCTGCATCATTACTTTTAGACGATCTAAAGGTGCTGTACCTGTTCGAGAGACAGCACCAGCCACTCCTCCTGCTAAGAGCTGCTTCCACCACTGTCCACTCTTCTTCTCTTCCTCTGTGAACTCATCTGGAACAGTCAAACTATCTCCAATATCCAGCACCTATTAGAATCCAAAGCAAACGAGTGTAAATAACCATCTTATTCTACTACCTCAATTTTATCAATAGTTCTAATTCCAAATTACCCTACCACCTGAGAATATGTAAATAAATTGCTAGTTCAAAATAAAAAAAATTAATTTACATTCAAAAAATCAACTTGCTATGGACTGTTATTGCTATTCAAGGAACAGTATTTTTAATTACTTCTAAACAATTACTTCTGAGCAATGTACCACATACCCACCATTTCAAAGATTGCACCATCATCATTAAAAATTATGACAAATTTCTGTCTTGAGTACAACCCAAACAAAGACATTCTGTCATGATCAGTAAACGTTTTCAGAGAGCACTAAATCTCAAATGCTTACTGTCAATGCTAACCTTTCACCAGACAGTCTTCTAGGATTAGCTTGTTAATCTCTAAGGACACTAACAAGAGATTTCTCTCTCAAGCTAATTTATTCACACATACGTGGGGTTTTTTCTCCCCCCTACTGACATCTTAAACTAATAATTTTATAGTTGATATATCAGAATATTCAATTCCCAGTAGTTGTTGTGTATTAGCTTATAAAATGACAGCTCTATGAAAGTTCCCTCTCATTATCAGTTACTTTGAAATACATAGTAATGACTTTTATTCAGCTAAACAAGTTTGACATTTCATTAACAGTTGCACGCTTGTATCACCATTCAATCTTATCTAAGAACATTCCACTATTATGTCTTGGACAGCTTTATCACTAAAGTCTGTATTAATTGTACATGTCACTTAATGGATTCTTTACTCTTCGTGTAATTTATAAGCATGATAAAAACAGAACAATGCACCAGAGATACTGAAAAGCTAATATTATGCATAAAGAAAGCCTATAAAGAATCATGAATGTTTTAATCACTGATAACAAGCACTGACAAGAAAGTCTGTTAACTGACAAAATCATTTCACTAGTGTTCAGACATTATACCCTAGTGAGATCTCTGTTAGGTAGGCTGACTACTGACTTGCTCATTCGGACTGTAAGAACTGTAGTATGTAGATTATGCGTAGAGCCACAAATAGGGTAAGACCTAACTATTCTGGGTATTGAACATGAAACAGATCAATGAGAAAATCTTTTTGTCTTTCTGACATTCATGATTTCCAAATAAGGCGTCTTCAGTTACTCAACAATAAATGGAGTCATCAAACATCAATCAGAACTCTCAAAATATTAAAAAAAAAAATCAATAGATTTTACAGATACTATATGCATATCTACCAGAGTTTAAACATTATGTCTACTGAACCGTAACTGCAACTTTAAGCACTAAATCTAGCTTTAACTTTTGCTTTCTTAAATTTAGGAGAGATTTATAACAAAGACCACAGCTACCTTAATAACTGCCAATGCAGCTATTTGCTCAGAAGAGTCTGAAAGTAATTAAAATTCTACAATTATATAATTATAAAAGTATATAATTTAAAAAAGCAAATAGTTTACAGAGCTGTCAGCGAGGCATGTGACTTCTCATCTGCTCTTATCTAAAGCACCAGCTGTGTTACTGTGTAGCTGGATTTTGCTTGCTGTGATAACTGGGTTTGAATTGACTTCAACATAAGAGTTAAAATGTTTCTATATATGTTTCAACATAACAAAAGCATTGAATGTAAGAATGTAATGTAATGTGAAAGAGAATGCTTAATATTGTTGTAAGTTTCTTTCTATGCAATATCTCCATCGGAAGAGAAGGACTTCTTCAAGGAATTACTGGCAATTAAAAGGTAAATGAAGCAAAAGTTCTTGTTCAAAAGACATTCATGTAACACTATTTTGCTGGTAAATGGAAGGGCATTAAGTGAAAAGGAAAACCAAAGAATCTTTTAAACGCACAAAACATAACTATGAAGCTGTTCAATACTAGAAGTTATCCCAGCAGAAATGAACTTAAGAGCTGCACTAAATTAAAAATAAAGTTGAACTTACAGTGGAATGTTTCCAATATCGGATTATTTCCTCTATGTCCGTAGCGGGGTTAAACATAAAATGATCTCTCCACTCATTCCAATCTACTGACATTGTTCCATCAGCATCAATACTAAAAACAAAACAAAATAAACAAACAGAACAAAACCAGATAAGGAAACAAACTTCATTTTAAGTGTTGGCCATGACAATGATCCAATCTACAGACGATATATGAAGACTTTAAGGGTAAATCTGCCATGGCCTTTCAATACCATACATTTCTTATCCAAGTGTATCTAGCATGCTCCATTTTAAAACAAAAACCAATCTTTGTTTCTATCAACAGTATTTGTACAGAAATGAGGTATAAACATTCCCCTCCTATAACCACATGCTAAAACAGTGGCTAATCCACCTATAACCCAAGAACAGACGGAATGTGAGAATTCCTATATATGTGCTACCAAAGGTACCAACACCATTTCAAAGCTATAAATCCATTCAATTATTGCATTCTCTGAATTATAAAAAAATAAATATAAAGAGTGCAAAGAAGCTCAAAATATTAATTCCTGACCTTTGCAGGATCTTTTCTGCCTGTTTTTCTGAAATGTTTATACCCAGTATCTTGAGGGACTGGACGACTTCTGATGGATCAATTTTTCCTTGAAACACAAAAAGACAGATAATGAATAGACACAATATGGAGTCCATTGAGCTTAATATATTAGTCTGAGACTGCCTCATGAGACTGAATGTGTACAAGTCTGTGAAGTCAGACAACATGCATGCCAGAGTCCTAAAGGAGCTGAAGGAGCTTACTATGTGGTTGCCAATCTGCTCTCCATCGTACTTGAAAAGTCATGCCCGTCAGGCCTGGAGCACTTCTCCTATGAAGGCAGGCTGAAGGAACAGGGCTTGTTCAGTCTGGAGAAAAGAAGGCTGGGGGGAAACCTCACTGCAGCCTTCCAAAATTTAAAGGGAGATTATAAATAGAAGGGAAATAATCTTTTTACACAAGTTATAGGATAAGTGGAACAGTTGTAAACTAATCTAAATCTCCCCTCCTTTAGATGTCAGGGGGGAGTTTTTCCACTGAGAGTGGTGAGCTGCTGGAACAGGCTACCCAGTGAGGTTGTGGATGCCCCATCCCTGACCTAGCAGTTGGCAACTCTGCCTATGGCAGAGGGATTGGAACTTGATGATCCTTGAGGTCCCTTCCAACCCAAGCCATTTTATGATTCTAACATTCTGTAACATCCACACAATAGCAAAAGATAATTTAAAATAAATTTTAAACAGAGGTGATGCGTTTTTATTATCTACTATAAGGAGAGAGCAAAGGTAAGAACATTAAAATCCTACACCCAAATAAGATACAAACATACAGTAAGTTAATAAGTATTTTATCTGTAATTGATATATAGTAACTTCCTTATGGCTTCACTGTCTGGGAAGCAAAGATCCTCAGATAAACAAACATGGAAGGTAATAAAGAAAAAAAGACTTATTTCAATCTACTGTGTTCCTATTAAGGCAAAGAAGTAGAGGATTCCCACACACAATATTTAGTCTCCAATTTAAACAAAATTTAAGATAACTTTGAAAATGTAGTTCCTTCAAACGTCTGAACACATAAAATAACAGCATACCATCATTGTTTTTGTCCAGGCTCTTAAACGCCAGTTTCATTTTCTTCTCATGATCTTTAAGATACTGCATAAATTCTTCAAAATCTAGCTGCCCATCCTGGTTAGTATCTCCAGCTTTAAAGATTTTCTGTTGAGAGAAAAATTAACGTTTGACTTTCCCAAATATAGCAACTCACAAGGTAACAACAGCGTAACACAGTTGAGGCTTAAGAAGTACTATATTGGTCACACTGAGTCAAGTCAGGAAAACACATACCTAAGCACACACTTCAGAGCTAGGTTTTGTCCCCAGACTTTAACAAATTCTCAGCAGCTTCAGAAAAAAAGGGAAAAAAAAGAAAACTAGAAGCAAAGACAGCATTAGTTTTATCCCCAAAACTTTCTTATTCAAACACAAGTTACACCTCCAGGGATCAAACCATTCATGGAGGATGGCTTGGGGGACATGACAAAATCATGGCAGAGAACAATTTTAAGCCTGCAATTTTCTAGCTCTACTTGAAGTTTACAATATTCCAGTACAATTAAATGGTCTCAGCTATCCTCTTTAATCTAGTGGTCTATTCTGAATTATAATAGCAATTAACTATTTAACTGCTGACACACAAAATTCCTCACCACACACACCACAACAACAATTGTCTTCCATTTTTGCATGTGTTTACTAGTAACTGTTCTGCAGATCAGACAAACCTGCATATAAAATTAACTATGTCTTGAACACGATATACAATTACCAGCATAGTAGAAAACAAGCCTGAAATACAGACAAGGGCCATAGCATGACCGCCTAGGTCTCATACTTTTCATTCAAAGCACCAGAACAGCGTATCACCTGTGAACTGAAAGCACACTTTAGAATAAATGGGAAATTACAGCAACCCCTCAGGGCACCAGTGTGTAACAACTGAGGCATGTCTGCAAAGGCAAAGCCCAGAGGTGAGCGATGCCCAGTCTAGTAAGCTCTGCAGGATGTATTAGCTTGGACCTGAAGCCACAGCAGGAGCTGCTCCATAAACAGAGCAGCAGACAGCAGCGGGATCAGGATGGAAGGCCCAGCTGCACTACTCCAGTGGGCACTGCCCATCCTCTTCACGTGCCACAGTGCTGCCAGCTTATCTAACAGGACGCAAAGAACAGGGGAAGGAAGTCCTTCCCAACACTTCTGCTCTAAAACAAAAGATTTGAGGGGAAGTTACATCCCATTTCTTCATATGGGCATTAGTTCCTGTGTTGTCGCTCAGTGTTGGTAATCCCAAGAGGACAGCACACTATACAAGAGCAATCTGAAACCAGATTCTGTTCATTAACTTGCAGTATGTTTCCGAGCACTTCAGGGTATACTTATAGCATATGTGAAAAATTCTTCCAAATACCTTCTATTTTGCAAGACTGCCTTGCACAACTGAAAAGTAAATCAACAGGATTTGCTCAGTTGTCGTAATCTGCAAAGTCTGTTTTAATGTTATTTTCTTTTTTAACTCCACCATAATTAGTATAAATCCTCAAAAGAGCAAAGTCTAACAAGATTAGCCTACAGACACCAAACATAAAGGAAGTTGAGAACTCTGGTCTATTCACTGTTTTCAAAAGTGTTCAGATCCATTTGTAATGCCTCCTTTATCTTTCCTATCCATGCGCTAAAAAGTTTAATGTTTTATCCCCCAAAAAAAAGAAAAAAAAAGAGAAAGAAAACTCACCCAACATGTACAGTATCTACAGATTTCTCAATTAAAATGCTAAGGATTATATGGTACTCCACAGTGAAATATGGGGCAAATTATTTACCTCTGATAATACAGCACTTTATGCACAGTGAAATCTATGCAAGATATCACATAAAAGTGTTTGATCTCAGCTGAGAAAGATATTTCTGTAGTTCTGCCGTTAATACACTCCAGCTTGGCTGTTGTTTCTATCAATAACTTGTCAACAAAAATATACCCACCAATTCAGTTTAATGTAATGCCCATGCCCTATGAAAACAAACAGGTCATCTTTACTCAAGTTTATAGATGTATTCCTGACTACAACTTTCTAACAGACTAATCCACCAAAAGAAGTCCATTAAAAATGACCCTTGGCAGAAGGAGTCCCTGAATTGAAGACAACACCATCCCAACCGCTCGCCCAGCACACTCAGTGCCCCATACCACATGGCCCTAAGACTCTCCCAAGCAACTGAGAAGGGGTCACTTATGTGGCAGCCGCATACAGTGAACTCCCATCATGGCCAACTGGTACTGCTCTCTACCTGAGCTACACAAATACGAAACAAGGAAAGTGTTGTTCTGGCTCACAGGCGCAATAAAACATAAGCAACGTTCCAATTACAAATCCTCCACTGCTGAGGATGACGTGAGTCAAAGAAAGCGGAAATTCCTAGGAGGTTTACAGAGCCAGCAATTAGCGTGCGTGAAGGGGGGGCACCTTTCTCTGCATCTGCCCTACGGGCACACTTCATGCTGCAGCAGCCAGGAAGCCATGTGCATGAGCCTCCTCCCATCCTGGTTTTGCAGTTCTTTTCCAAATTTCAAGCCGGTCTCAGCAGAACAGAAACAGCAGGGAACCAAAATGCGTGTTGTACCTCAGCAGGCACACGCATTTCTTCCTCTCACACTACAAATCTAAAAGTTCATACAAACAAAAGCTTCTCAGAGCCTATAAAAATGTACTCTTTATGTAAGCGTTGAAGTTTGAGACTACAACCAGTAATTGGCAAGTCTGTGGAGCAAACAGAACACTCTGAGAAGTGCCTTCCGCACAGAGGGCAGAAATCGGCTGGTGGGAGCAACGCATTCCCTGGGCACAGCCCATAGAAAGCCACCAGGTGCTGCAGGGAGCCTGCTGCCAGCCCCCACATGCAAACTGCTCACTCACAGCACATGCAAGAACTCAGCCCAACTAGATCAGATTGCGCTGGACCATGCCTGATTGAGACGTGAGCTTCTACAAGGGCAGAGATGCCACAGCCTCCCTGGGCAACCAGTGTTCAGTCACCTCACTGATGTCCAGCAAGCAATCAGACTCTACTGTTTTTCATTTCATAAACTGCCAGATAACACATTTCACATAGTTGTCACTTGTCACCATGCCACTTCCCACTTCAACTACTTCTCTGGTGGAAAACTGTATGCATTTTTAGCATAGGCGTGTTTACAACAGTGGAGCAGGAACCAGCCTAGGTGCCAGCTGCTGCGTGCGAGCCCTGGGAACCTGTGCTAAGCGTGCCCAGCGCTAACACCTGCCATGTATTGTTGGACCTACCAGGGAATCACGTCACCCTTCAGTAGGCCCAGTCCTGAGACACAAGAGTTTCTTTTTTCAAGGCTTGCCATTCTTTTCTCATCTGAAAATGCCAACCTTTAAGCATAAAGATAATCCCCTAAACAGTGAAGCAGTGACCAGAAAGAACTTCTAACAATTTATGGAGCTACAAGTACTTAAAGATCTATTTAGATCATCCATCATTTTCATGCTACGGGCCTCCACACATACTGACTAGAACACTCCTGTGCTGACCCTATTTGGCCATGACATTCCTGCTATTTTTATTTTTTAAAACAATTATTTTACTTCTGTTCTTTTTCTGCTGTGTAGTTTGTTAATACCGCTGCTTTTCAAGTCATGCACAGCAAGGCTACACAATCTGAAAGACCAAACTAGACTGAAATACTGAAGAATTTTATCACATAAAACATTCCTTCTCCAGAAGTGCCCTGGATGTGAGGACCTAAGCCAGCAGGTCTGTTGAAAACACCAGCGAAGTTACAGACACCTAAAAGTCCTGACATCAAAAGTGTCCTGATGAATTATCTGATTACTCTGTGCCAAAGTCATGAACTTTAACACACTCATTGCTATGGAAATGAAAGAAAATGCAAAACACTAGAAATCATAATGCTTTTATGTAGATTCTTCTTTTAAATCTACACTTTTGTCTTTATATCTCACTTGGTGTCATTGTTTTTGTGTCACATATAAGCCATCAGATTCTTCTGGTTACAAAAGTGAACTGTGTGGGAAGCGGGACTACTCAGTACAAATGACTGCCGAGCATCTATTAGCCTGTTACTTCAGCTGATTAATACAACTTAAAAAAAAAAAAAACCTTAACAGGAAGTGATCCATCAAGAAGTTACCGGGCATTTCTGGCTTCCTATCATGCTAACTGCAAGTAAAAATAAACAGCATTTAAAGACTCAGAATTGGTTTAATTAGCAGTTCATTGTTCTGTAATCTATGGATAGAACTCCAAAGGGCACAGTTACAGATACTGCACAGAAAACAAACTAACACCAAGGTAAGAACAGTGTGTCTTTTGGACACAGAAGATTCATGTTTTCTTTCAGTATCCTTCAGATGCCTATCTCAAGGATATTTCTCCACAGCAACCCCGTCATTCCCTTCTCCTCTTCTCCCCCTGTTCTGTTCTTTCCATCTTCGCCTCCAAAATAATTAGCGTCAGTCATTCATGTAACTCTGCACTCCACAACTATAAATGTTTTAGACTGAAATCTACTCGGAGCCAGATCCAGCCACATCTCAAGCACAGGCAGCCTCTGTCTTCTCTCTGGACGCATATCCTCCAATACCAAGAGCTGACGCTGTTTTTTTCCTACCTGTATCTGCCAAGACTACACAAATTGATAACACAAAATGATAATGTGAAATGCAGTAGTAAAGTTTATTAAAGCCACTTTCATGACAGTGCATCAGTTAAGGGATAAATACGGAACGAAGTCAATGTGCCCGAGATGCTCCCACATATTATTCAAGCCAACGAGTCCAAATAACACACTAACAAATAAGACTGCTGCTGAAGTTCACAAATACCTTCACAATATCGTGTTTTGAGCAAAGCAATCATTCGCACTACCTCCCAAGAACTCTCACCATATTTAGATGTTCCATTCTTATTTGTTTACTTTCTTCCTAAAGGATACCATGACATTTGAACAGTACCCAGCAGGTGACCTGTCAGACACTGCCATGAACAGTGCCCCCCATCCTCATGCCACAGATCTGCTCTGTTTGCAGTAGCAGATACTTCCATCAGCTACAATTTCCCCTTCCTGTTCTTTGCCCTGAGCACCTCTCTTTGCAATAGGGAAGGGCTAGCCACAGTCTTCTCATTGGTTCACTGCAGGTAAGAGAACCTCTATAAAATGAGCCTAAAAAGGACGAGATGCAAGCCGTGAGTATGCTCTCCAGTATGCACTGCAGAAGCTACTTCTCTTCAGGACCTGGAAAAACTCTCTCAACTCATAGCTATCAGTTAGATTCCAAGAATCTGAAACAGGAGAAATTAGATGCATACTCTCTCTTGTAGTTAATTCCTTGCAAGTTTTGTTTTGTCTACCATTTCCAACTTACTTGGTAGACGGACTTTTCTGTTAAGTAAGACCACCATACTGCAGAGGCATCCTGCCTTGCGCACATTTAAGATGTGACAGTTCACCTCACATTTTCACCTGGTACACATTGCTGCCTCAAGCCAGTGACTGAGCAGAGTGCTTCAACTTGCAGCTAAGAGAAATCGCATAGGTGGGCAGAGGGGTTCCCACATTGGGTGCCAGGCATTCTTGTACTTCACAGCTACAAAAAAAACTAATCATTCACTGTACCATGTTCAGAAAAATGTATTAAGCTAGCATTTAAAAAAAATGTTTTCCCTCCTTGGATGTTTCAAGTGTTAGGAAATGAACTTGTTAAATTCATCGTGCTTTCATATGGAGACCTGGTGACTACAGCATGCATCTGTTAAAAGCTTCTGAAGTTGTACATGTTCAAATGAAGTAACAGACATTCGCTTACAGTTGTAGTCAGATATATTACTGAAAACATTTGCGGTATTTCACAAAAAAGTGATGCGTTGTTAGCATGTATTACGACCTGATGACAAAGGTTTAGGTAACCAAACTACCAGTTTCCAAAAACCCATGTGGTTTTGGTAAAAGCTGAAGGTATCTCTCTAAACCTACAGTACAAGTTTTTGGTGTACTACTAAGGCGAGAGCAAGTTTCATTTCACAAAAATGGCACTGAGAGACATGGAAGTGCAGCAGCTCCCTGCTTCAGCAGACCGTAAACCTGCACATCGTGTACAGTAACGGTTTTTAAAGTGTAGGTATTGTGTGATCAGAAATGCCCATGTTTCTTCTAAGTAGTTACTAAACTAACTCATACTTTTTTATTTATTTATACAATTTTAGCCAAAAACAACAGGAGTTTAATTTAATTTGGTCTATTGCCTTCTAATTCTGCCCTGTAAAGGAAGTCATCACAATTAAGAAGAGTGTAAACAGAGTAATAAAACAGTGGAGAAATACTGAAGTATCTGTTTTGCTTAGACACTGAATAAGTTTCTGCAAAGGGATATGTCTTCTGGGCTAAAACAGCTACAGTACATTTAAAAGTCTAAAGCATTCCTGATCTGTAGATTTTAGAGGACAGAGAAAAGCTCAGAAGGAAACAATACAGAACTGGATCTGTTCTCACCTGTTCCCTCACACCCAGACACAGTGCTGGAACACCACAGTCTGGTCTGCTTAACAGAGTTCCATCTCCTTCACTTGAAGTGCAGTAATGCACCTTAAGTGTTCTGACTGTTTTTAACATAACTGGGCTGAAAGTTTCATAAACACAGCTGATTACTCCAAGCAGACCATATTATGACTGCTGATGATTTAGTGCCTTTGGGCCCCATTTCCATTACATGGAGGTACCTCATCACACTGCTTCTTCAACCAAAGAGGCCTTCACATAGCTGGGCATAACAAGACTTACGTCTAAACCTGACAGTAAGCCCAAATAAGATCATCATACTGTCTCCAGAATGCAGTTATTCATTCCAATACCATCTTCCTACTCCCAGCTCCAGGACTCAACACATAAATAGTTCCTGAGTGTGAATGGTTGGCAGTTTCTAGCACAAACTGAAGCTTAAAACATGAAGCTTGCCTCCTGCAGGTTTACTGTAAGGATTGATTGCAACAGAAGGAAAGGGTGAACAAAAATAGTATAACCACACACACCATGTATGGTGCTCGTATCTAAGAGACTCACTGCATTCTGAAGACACGGGATGAGATCATTTGAGATCTGATCCCAGCATGTATTTAGTATTACTATCAGACAACTCTCCTAATAAAAATTAACTGTACAATAGCTGTTAAAGTAGCTTGTAGAGAGCCATTTGATGCTGTCTCCACACTAAATTCCTTCTTTGCAGGCATTGACATACAATGTTAGGAATCTTTTGTAAAGCTTTACAAAGTTATCCTTTCCTAGCAAGTAATATACTACAAAATAAAACAGGAGTCATCCTGGCAGCCTCTAAGAAGCAGACATTTCGGATTTTTCAGTGGTTTACTTTTCTGTCACACACTGACAGGAGGCAGGTCAAACAGACCACTAAGTCAGGAGCTTTGTCACTTTGGGCTAGGATGCCTTTCTATGGAGAAAAAGAATGATTCTTCCTTAAAGAGAACAAGTGACCTACTTCCAACACTTACATCAATCTGGTATCTACTGTGTTACTTCATCTAAAGAGTGTTCCATCGTACATTAAACATTAATAAAACTGTCAAGAAAACAGATGACAGCTTAGTTTAAAAGGAGCACACTCACGTCTATTGCCTGAATGGATAGCAGCTCTGTAACTTCTGAAACCACACAAACTCCTAGGGAGGAACTACATACTGTTTCAGAGCTAAGACGAAAGCAGTAATAAGAGCACGAGCACTAATTTGCACCGTGAAGGTAATGACTTGGGATGAGCCAATAGACTTTGGAGGGAAACAACTAACACCTATCTGTTGTTTACCACAAGTAAACCAAGAGGGAGCAGTGCTAGCCACGAGTACAGTGACCAATACCCCCACGTACACGTTTCACTACAAACGAGCATTTTTGGAGATCTAACCCAGACTTGTCCCTAAGCAAATGAGTGCATAGGCCTGACACCCTGACTCAGCCAGGAGAAAGTGCAGTCTGCTCTTCTTCAGGATATCCAAAGGTCTGCTCACACCCACATCGCCACTCTATCAGCAGGGCAGAACCCTTAGTCACATCTATAATATTGCTTCATTTCATTTCCTTACTCATTAGTTAATAAGAATTATAAGTCTATTTCCACCTCCCCAGACATAAAGGTAATGACTAAAAATGTAACTTATTAATAAGCTTTTTTTACCAAGTAGTAAAAAGATATCTTATTGAATTGAACACCAGTCTAGAGCCCAAGACAGGGACTAAGTGGCAGAAGGCAGCTTCAAGCCTCAAGGAAGAGCACAGGAAGTAGATTAGCTGCATAAAGACAGGAAAGAAAGCAGCACCAAGTCTTACTGAGGCTCTCCCACTGTAAGTCATTTCAAGTAAAAACCAGGTGCACCATTAAAATGGTGAGCATATAAATGTTGTAGTGCACTCCAGTAATTGTTTCACCCATCTCAAAAGTCTAATATGACTCACGGCTTACTCTGTTTACACCTTGTTTCTCAGGTAACTAGAACAGCTCGTTCCTGCTCCCCATTACATCCATGAGGGTGTAGCTTATCTCAGTTGATTTCATGGGTTTCACTCCCAGTTTGTCCTGCATCAATCAAAGTTTGGACAGATGCATAGGTCTGCGCTTTGTATGGAAAACAACATGGTGAACACGAGAAATAATCATTTGGAACTTCAATTATGAGTTGCTCAAAACTTCAGAAACATGTCATTTATGTCTCAGGACTCCCAGTAAACTATGTTGGAAGACCACCCTCATTAGTTGTCAGAAAACAAGACACCTATCCCTCTATTGTTCTCTTTACCTAAAACCTTAAACTGTTATAGTCTAACTGGTACAACAGGTTTTCAACAGCTAGTACATAAAGCACGACTGGAGCTTGCGACCAGCAACACGACTATTCTCATGGGTAAGCAGACCCAACTCTCCCTCCTTGATCAACCAAAGGCTGAGAATTCAGATACACTTATTTCATTATAAAGATGATTTTGACCAGAAGCAATATTCAAGTGGACTTATGCTTAGGACTCATTCATACTCTCACAATAGCACCATTCAACTCAAGAGAGACCTGCTGGATACTTCTCCCTCAAGCATCTGAAGCAGAGAATTACATGTATCAAGAAGAAGGAAAACACAGACCAAACACTCAGCCAGGCTTAGCACAAGGTCACTGAAATTGAATGGCTTACCCAACTTATCTCTGAGTGCTCTTGTAAAATAAGTTCACTTTCCTGAGGCTCTACCAGAATCAATGCAGTGGCTAGTACTGGCATAGCAGTGGGATGCTGTCTGATTGCTCTCGATACTGAAATAAAGAACAGCATCATTAAAGTAACAACTCCAGCACAGACCTCTGCTGTCCCTGTTCAGCCTAACCACACCTATGTCTGACTCGCAGAAGTACAACTAAAATGCAAATTCCTCCACATCATTTGGAAGTTACGCCCATGCCCACTGAAGGATGTATAAAGCCAGACAATACTGCCTAAGCATCAGTGCACACCACTGTTAGCATGAGTCCAATCTGTACATATCACATGACCATTTCCAAAATAATTTACATCTCCATGTGCCAGCTCTGTTTCCTAATGAAAGATCATCACAAGAGAAAGTGTTACAACTGCTAAAATTAACTGAGCCCATTGAAGACAACTCCAACAGCTTCAGTAAACAATACCTTATAAAGAGATAAAAGTGAAACCTAGAAGCTGCTCTTACAATGCAGACTTGCCTTATCACACAAATACTTACACCCACAGAATTGGGCATTAAATTATTTTATGTTCTGATCCTGAGGCATCATTGAAAACAACTAGAAAATAGAAGTTTCTTGTACAGATGCAAGTCGTATCTGGTGGTGTAAGAGCACTTCAGAACTTGGTGACTCAAGTTTTACTGACTTAGGAGATACCTTTGACAAAAGGGAATAAAAGAATGTCATAGTCACAGAATGACTGAACAGCTTGGGCTGGAAGGGACCTAAAAGACAACTGAGCTCCAACCCCCTGCCGTGGGCTGGCTGCCATCCAACAGCTCCAGTTGCACCAGGGCCCCACCCAAGCTGGGCTTGAAGGCCTCCAGGAGTGGGGCATCCACAGCTTCTCTGGGCAGCCTGCACCAGGGCCTCATCGCCTCTGAGTAAAGATCTTTTTCCTAACATCTAACCTAGAACTCTCCTTTTTTAGTTTAAAGCCATTCCCCCTTGTCCCAGTACAATCACTGCAGAACCCACGGCTCAAAGCAAGAGCTGTGTGTTCTGCAGTCAGAGGGCCACTGCCACACGCAGGTGCTCGTAGGCGCAAGAGCTGCGGCACCAGCTGCCATCCACGCCACTCCTCGGCCGCGTGCTGACAGCACTGAGTTCACCGGCTCGTTCTGACGCTGCGGCCGGCTGCCACACGGCTGAAACGGAGGCTTACCTACCCGCCGCCCCACACGCTTACTCTGATCTGGACCGTGCAAACAGCGATAGGGCACAGCCGTGAGCTTACATCCTTCCCCACGCAGGGGCAGAAACACCAAGGCACACCGCGCAACGTGGGCCAAGGAAGTGCAGAGGTGATGCGCGATGACTAAGCCAGGCCAAGCCCATCTGGCAACAGAATCACCATCTGCCGCGCTCCTAATAGCGTTCGCACTCGTGTTACCTCATTTACAGCCGCACACGCAGCTCCCGGAGCAGGCCCTAAGGCGGCCGCGCTCAGGGCAGCGCCGCCTCCGGCTGTCCCTCACCGTCCGGCGGGGCGAGGCCCCGGCTGCGGGAGGCGCCGCCTCGAGAAGGGCCGCGGCCGAACCGGAGCGAAGAGCCGCGCTCCTACCTCCTCCACCTCAAGGCGCTCAACCCGCAGGGGTTCGTCCCCATGCTCGAGATGAACGGCGAGCGGCTGACGCAGAGCCTGGCGATCTTCGACTATCTCGACGCGCAGGTGAAGGAACCGCCGCTGGTCCCCTCCGACCCCGCGGCCCGCGCCCATGTGCTGGCGGGCTTGAGCGCGCACCAGATGCCGCCCTGGCCAGTTGAGATCGCGCATCCGCCCGTGCCGCAATACGCGGGCGATGCGGGACGGAAGCGCCCCATGGTGCTGACGGTCGGGCGGTTCTTCGTGGGCGCCCACAACAAGCGCCACGACCTGATGATCGACGCCTTCAGGCTTCTGCTGGAGCGCACCGGCCTGGACCTGGAGCTGCACATCGCGGGATCATCGACGCCGATCCCGGCGCAGATGGAGTATCTGGCCCAATTGCGGCGCAGGGCCGATCGTGACGACGAAGTTGCCGCCGGCCGAACTCGCCGCGTCGCCATGCGCCATCGACACGGTGGCATCGAGGTGGCGGATGCCCGTCCTGGTCGTCGGTTCGAACGGAAAGCTCGGCAGGATGCGGCGCGCGTCGGTGCGGATGCCGCCCTGGATGAACCCGAACTTGGGATCCGACTTGCGCCGCGCCGCGCGATAGAAGTCGGTGTCGTCGAGCCGCCCATCGTCGACATAGGCGAGGAAGTTCGCGGACGTCTTGGGCGCCCGCCGCATGTCCACTGCGACGATGATGTTACCGGCCGACGTTACCAGCCGGACGCGGACTTGGCCCGGCGAGGGGGCCGCAGCGATCGGCTGGAGGGCAAATAGGAGCGCCCCGAGGGCAAGGGGGATACGCATACGAAACTCACCTGGTGGGAGCGGCCGGTTCAGCCGGTGACGGGCAGCCGCACCTGACCATCCTCGTCGCGCTCCAGCGGGCTGTAGGCGATTGTCG
>JANHGO010000020.1:22251928-22316791 GCA_024606505.1 Aquila spilogaster | reverse complement strand
CCAGTGGGACAAGAGTATGGTAACCCAGATGGCTCAGCAGCAGCTTCAGCACAGCAGCATCTCAGAAAAACCTCAGTTCAAGCAGCAACTCAGAGGAGAAAACCGACCTGCCAGTCACGGCAGCAGGACCTAACCTGGGTGTTAGATCATCAACTCGTTTTGTGTTCTACAGCAGGAAAAGATGACTCCAAAGCTCATCCCTCTTAGCTGGCAACCATCAGCCCTGTCCCATGCAGAACCTCAGCTTTTTCTTTCCCTACCATGTAATTAAAGAGAAGTAAAAAGATCACAAGAATGACCCATGAAAGCCAATGGAGTGACAGTTGACAAATAATTGCATTCACATTAATTACCATGGTGTTTGTCTACAGGACAAAGAGCCAGGCAGTTTTATTATTGTTGTTTTACCACCAGAAATAGTGCAAAGCTCATTTTTGGATGATGCATGCAACTGTTCTTCAAGGTACAATGAAGAAAAGAAGTACTCGTGGCAAAGACTGTCTTGCACGAGGTAAGAAAATTTGTATTTTCATCAACAGTGGGAGAAGAAAAGGCTGCAGCCATAAAGCTAGTTGTCCGAGCATCTAGGGAGCAAACATAACACAGCAAGAGTTTTGAATTATTTTAGCACTCCATTTAAGAAAGGTTTTAAAATCCAGAACAAACCATCCCTACTCAGAAAGAAAATTTGTTTTTGTGGTTAAGGTGAAACTGGAAATTCAAGACGCATGTTAATTCCTAGTCTGCATGACATGGGAGTAATTTGATTCTCTGTGTCCCAGTTCCTCTATAAAATAAAGCTGAAAATACTACCTTTTTTTTTTTAAAGGCACTGCCTTTTAGATTAACAGCTCACAGAGCAGGTATTACATCTTACTTTGTATTAGGTACAGCATTCAGTGTCAAGGTGTTATAACCTATACTAAAAACTTCAATTTACATGGTAGGATTTTAATTTTAACCTAATTCCATGTCATGGCTTGTCTTACTTGGGATGTACTGACTTAAAGGAAAGACAATAATAGCATCGTACCTATGTTTCACACACCATAATAACCCTTGGAAGAAAAACTTACAAAAAATACTAGCTGTGAAAGCAAAAGAGAACAAGACCTGAAATATGATTGTAAACCTTGCACTGATACCAGCAACAGCTTCAGCTCACCCATACAAGCTGTAATTTGCAGACCTGAGCCTTTTACTCCAAGTTGCTCCATCAGCGACCGCCACCGTCATTGTGTCTCCTCACTCAGCATCCTGCTGTTGCGTCCTCGCCCGTTTCTCACCCCTCACATCTCCACCACCCTTCGTACCCAACATGCCGTACCACCGAGGGAGCCAAAAGCTGGAGGGTTACGGGGCGGGGGGGGGGGTGGTGACGCAGGGGTTTAGGGAAGGGGCGCAACCCTGCACATCCCCCAGCAGAAGCATTGCTTTGCTGCCTGCCTCCCCTCAGGAGCGTGGGCTCTCATGGGGGCTTACTCTGCTCCGCCCCACACTGTCCTTCCAGCGTGGGCACACCTCCCAAGAGGAGGCTCTCTGACCTCTTTGAACTGCTGCTGTAAACCCGAGAGCCTACAAAACCCCAATCCTCCGTGCCTGGGAACTCAGCCGCCAGCCTGAAAATCTGGGGTTTCCACGCACTCGCGTGTTATTTTGCACGTTTCGAGCCAAGATCCCACCAAACCAGCACGACCTCTCCAGGCCCTACTGCTCGGCTCGCAGCAAGCACCCTCCGCTCCACGGGCAGCTCCGGACGCTCGCCCACGCGCTGAGCGCGCCCCCCGCCCCAGCACAGCCCCGGCCCTCGCCCCGCGGGGCGCCGCTGCCCGCGGACCGCCCCGGCCTGCCCAAACCAGCCGGGCCGGTTCCCCCCGCTCTGGGAGGGCCCGCTCTGCCACGCCCCGCGCTCTCTTCAGGCACACTTCCATTCTTCAGGCAAACCTAGGCAAAACCGGCGCCGCCCCAGCCCACCGCCTCTTCCCAGCGCTCCAGGCTGGCTTTTGGTCGCTCTCTCCTCAGGGGAACGCCCGGCTCCCCTCCACCGGGTTTGGCTGGCTGATGCCGGCTTCAGCGGGGGCGCCTGTGGCAGCCTACGCCAATTTAATGGCCAGGGCCTCTGCTTCCCTCCAAAACGGCCGCTCCTTATGGGCCGACTTTGAGTGGGCTGCTTGAAGCACCTGCAATGGTTCCCGCTCCCACTCAGGTTAACAGAAAGACTGCAAGCGTTTCCACACCGATTGCAACCGCTGACTACCAAACTAGCCTGGCATCTCGAGCTGTTAAATTCCCCATCAATGACTTCTAGGGACAGTCCTGCTTCTACCTTCAAGTTAATTTGTCTGTTCAGAGCCCCGAACTGGATCCCAAACCCAGATTTCATACGTATGCAAAATAGGCCAACGAGTTAATTCATAAGAGGAACCGTAGAGGTCTGGACGGCTGGCAGCACACACTAAATAATAATTCAGACAAACGCTGCCTGCCTATCATGATAAAGGACAATTGCACAGCACAGACAAACACATCCCAAATAGATCGTGGTGCGATCTCTCTCCATACAGCCCCATGAGTCATGCCGAGTTGGAAAATACTTTATAAATGCTAGTAATGGCAGGCAATCATTTTAATTAGATATGGCCTAATTAAAAAAGAATAGAGGCTTTTATAGTTCATGCCTCCCCAGTGTGCACTAGGGATCCCCACCGTTTGGCAAACAAGAAAAGTGTTTGTATTATTTAATACGCATAATGTTATCAGCAGAGCTTTAATGCAGGATTTAATGCATACGCTCTGGCTCACCAGGCTGAATGTTGACTGGTCAGTGTGCAGCCTAGATGGAGGAAGGTTGCAGGCATTTCACATCTCTAAATGAGATGCCAAAATGTCTCAAAATGATAAAGTACGCACAAGGAATTAGCTAAACCTCCTGGGTGTTTATTAAGCTGTATGTGGGTGTTGGGCAGATTCATTCAGATACAGTAAAGATTGGCCTAAAGCCGCAAAGCGACACCTCAGGTTGATGAGCTTCTCCGCAGACATCAAGTAAGGAGGAGAGAGAAGTGATGCCAGTGCCCTCCTGCCCAGCCTTGTGCCTGCCCACAGCCCACAGCCCACCCTTCCACTCCTCTGCCACCTTCCCCAAAGGGGACCAGGCATTCCTGGCTGCTGAGAGCTGGCAAGTGCCGCCATACCAGCCCTCGTCCCTCGCCCCTCTGCTGCCAAGCCGGGAACGGCCATAGAAAGCAGAAATCCAGCGCTCCCATGACCCGGCCCACCGGTGGTGCAGGTCCCTCTCATTTTCACATGCTGTTGTGTAATGCTTCCACTCTGCTGGGGGAGGAAGCGAAAATACCACAAGAAAAAGCACTTCCTGCAGTATTTCTGAGCTAGTCAAACCCAGGAAATAATGGAAATTACAGTGATGCACAGGCCACCAAGTTTCTTGAGCTTATTTTGCATTTCTGTTATTTCCTGTGCTCTTCACAGGAATATTTAAAGTCATAAAGAAGTTAAGCCTGCATGTATGATCATGATGGCATTAAAGTAGTAAAAGCTTCTCTTCTCCCTGCACATATTTAAAGTAACAGAGACCAATATCCTTTAGTGAGCAATGGCCGTGCATCATGCTCAACGCACCGCCCCAGCCAGACTGCTCAGCCTGCAATCCCCTGGATCCTGGTGATGCTACAGACTAATTGAAGACTGTTATTCCTGCTCAGGGGTCCCAGCAAGCCTGTCTCACAAAACAGCCCGGTGAGCTGAAGATCTGCGGCGTCTCCCTGAGAGCCTGCTGCTTTGGTACAACCGAAGGACGTCCATGGGTTTAAATCACCCTCCACGTTACCTACCTGCATGTGCAGGTGCCAGGGGCCGGCCACTCCCCGGAGCCAGGATGAGCGGCCAGGGTCGCATGCGGGCAGGGCCGCCACGGGGCCAGGGTTGGCTGGGGCTGCCCGACTCTGGCGTCGGTATTTCTGCTGAGAGCGAGTGCTGCTTTCAGCAGTCCAGTATTGATTTGCCTCACCCGAGGTCACCTTAGAAGATGATTTACATTAAGAAAATCAATTTTTTAAAAAGTCATTGCTGGGAGCAATGCTTGATTTCTAAATTCAGAGCACAACTGGGCACGTGTCTGAGTTCAAAGAGTTACCCAATTCTTACTAAAGACAGCAGGAAATCTTCTGCCCTCTCCATAGCTTTACACTGAAGATATGCACAATAAAATTTCTATCACTATCTCATCATTATAGCTCCAAAAGACTTAGAAGCAAAAGTCTGCTTTCTTATCATTTTGGCTTTTTCCCACCCAGCCTCAAGTCGTCAGTGGCAATTCCTTTGCCTTGAAAAGGAAAAAGGGGTTTTGAAATTGAGTTCTTTCCAAGTATGTTGCCCCAATTTCATCATTTCCTTCCTTAGTGAAACACATACATTCACCTACTTTTTAGTAAGAGAGAATCAGATGATACTTAGTCATCCGTTGCTCAAGGCTCTGCATGGATGTCATACAATGTGCACAGGACCTCATCAGTGTAATGTCGGGAATATGGCCTTGCCATCAAAGTTCTTTCATGTTTTTTTCCTAATAGCTAGCTAGATGCCGTACACACATAAGTGTTCCGCATCACTCTCTACAGAGGTGCCCAAAACCTTTTACTATGCTCTTTTCAGCTCTGAGGGTCACTCTTCACAATCTCTGTGAAGACTCCTTTGAGTACCGCAGTCCTGGAGGTGAACGCTCATGCCACCCATGGCAGTGAGCTGGCTGCTGCCCTGGCTTGCTCCCGCCAGCAGGCAGGGTGCAAACACTAACCAAACCACAAATGTCGCAGGAAGAGGCAAAACTGGAAGAGAGCTCAGTGGGACAGAGGCCCCAGCTCACTCGAGTCTGCCTGCGGCTGCATTAGACAACCAGGGCAAGTTTCCAGGGAGGGTGTAGATGATGGTTAAGGCATCTTGACGTGGGATTTTCTTCTCCTCATATAGTGGAGCAGTGTGGAGAACAGCTGAAGGACCTGGGAAGAAGAGCGAGAGTTGAGCCATGAGCAGAAGAGCAGAGGCAGGAGCTGATGTCTCTGTAACCCAATGTTCAGCGTTCTCCTGAAGCAACTGATTTATACACAGAGATTTTTCTCAAACTGTATTTCAGAAATCTGTCCTCTCAGCCAGAGCCTGTCAGCCAGAGCCATATTTATAACGGCTTGCTGTACACTTGCCTTCCCTCAGAACCAGACCAGGCCCTTTGCCACCGCCCAGGTCACCAGCTGGCCAGGCTGCTCTGCCTCACGGGCGGCTGCAGGACATGCTGTGCTGGGGACCTACAGCCGCCACCTGTATTTTCACTACAGGAGTACCCAAGCAGCATGGCATTTGTGCAAACGCAGCCTGGTTCTGAGAGCAAAGGGTCTGCACATCCTGCCTATGCATCCACACTCGAGCTGGATAAGTCTAAGCTTGCCATGTTACGCTCAGCTGTGCATGGCTATTCCTAGCATCTCTCTCCAAGACTTCATCTGCCATCAGTCTGTCTCCTTGGACAGCCATCGATCACCAGCCGCTTCCCTCCTTCACTCCCTCTCCTCACCCCACCTCTCCAAGGAGCCACTCCTGGCCATGTCCAGGGGTCTCTTTCTGCTCCAGTTTGCCAAACTGTCCCTCCATTTGTGGGCAGAGGACATCATGTTAGTCTCCTGTTACAAAGGGGATTGCAGATGCAGGAGCAGTAACTTGCAGTCAGCCTGCACAGCTCCTCTGCCCCACCACCGGTGCCTTCAAAGTCTGAACTATCAACCTAAAAAATACTGTATTCTTAAAATAGTTTAAAATTTATTTACACCTCAAAATAATAACCTTAATAACCTTAAATAATACATTAGTCTGTGATAAATGGTAATTTTTTGAAGTCTTCACTAATGTACATATTTATGCACATAAAAATGTAATTATATGCTTTTTATAGTCATTTATCCTCTTTTCAGCCCACTACAACTATCTGTCAGGATGCTGTCAGCACTCCAAAGTGCTGAGTGCACGCGATGCCTGCTAGCTGCATCCAGGCACTTACAAAACGCACGCGTCAAGTGCTGTGCATTTCCCGGTGTCAGCACCATTTGCTCGACACATGACAGACAAATGGATGGATTTGGGCACTCCTGATGATCATTTTTTCCAGAGAATGGAGGCGTCTGTTCCTGAATCTGTTAATTGAAATACAGATAAAGTGTTAGGATTATCAATAAAAACCAAAGGTATTATTGCAACCTTCCAGTATGTTACCTTTGGAATTACACAAGGCTAATAAACGGTTGTCCAAGTCTACAGTAATTGGGAAGCATCACTGAGATGCTGCTACCAACACAGCTGGGCCTGGAGCAAACATTTATTAAAGTTCCTTAATCTTGGCTACTTAGCCATCCTTAACCAGGCTGAGTATTACTGTACTTTGCATTAAACCCAGTGAGATGAGCTATGTACACACCAGCTGAAGGAAAGATGACGTATTATGACTCCCAACGCTTGCAAGAATCATCTGACAAATAGATGCCCACTCTCATTTGGTATCAACGGTAAGTTTGGCGACTACTTGCCAGGGTTATTCAGTGTATTAAGAGCTTCCTCACCACAGAAGTCTCCTTTGGCTCGGAAGGACCTTCAGCTTTGAATTTTGTATTAATCAGTCCTGACTGGCCAAAGATGTGTTATAGTCATTTTCTGGAGCCATTAGCGCCCAGGTATTTTCATCTTACATTTTCAGTCACCTCTGAGCAGACTAATATAGCAGTACTGTCAGGCTCTTCTGTCTCCATGACTGGATTATGTGAATTCAATTACACGCTCCAGACAATTTTTTCTTAAGCATTTGCTTTACATCCCCATCCTGTGCATTTTCTGTCCTTATCTGTAGGACAATGCTCTGTACTAACTTCGTGTTTTGGTTTTTTCTTCACACATTTAATTGCTTCATTTTAAAAATATATGCACACACCAGGCCCAATTTGCCTCCAACTGAAAATGGGAATGTTGAAGCTTATTATCCCATTTTAAAATGGGTAAAATGAGAGGAGAATTAGGTAATTATGTGGGGGACAGTAGGGAGAAATGAGATACATCCATGTATTAAAATAAAAATGCAGGATAGTGTTTCCTACCCTGTTTTAAGTTTTATGAAGTTAATCTTTCTTTTCTTGTCATACATCAATATTCTACAGAAGTCTATTGTATTTTAGGTTCAACTGGATTATTTCATGTGAACTTGTTTTTTATTCACCCTGCTGCTAAAAGAAGAGAAGGGAATCCTGATATCAAATTCAAAACTGAATTTACAAGTGCTGCCATTCAAAAGCAAGGACCAAGCAGGGGTGGAAGGTTATAATGTTCTGGAAACATCAGAACAACTCAGGTAAAACTGTACACAACTCTAGGAAAGGAAAACAGCACCTGTCTACAAACACCAAAAGAAGGTCTTCAGCCCCTTCTGCCTCCTGTAATGGTGTTGTGAATCGTTTTCATCAAAAGTATTTTCTCCTTCCATGATTTGAAATGCTGGAGATATGTGAACACAACGGAAAGGAGGAAATTAACCAATGTTTAGTGGAATCAGATGGGACAAAGAGTGAATTTTCCCAGTCCTATAGGTTTCACGGAGATATTAATGTTGCTAAGATTTTTGCTTTGTAAATCATCCAAACCCAAAATTCTGCCAGGAAGAGCCCTGCTATCACTGGGAAAATAGATCCCTGTACGACAGGAGTACAGACTCGCCGAATACTCTCCAAATGGCCAGCTCCAGCCCGTGGATGCTGAACCACCCCTGTGTTGTGCCGTGTGGCTGCCAGACATGACCCAATAACCCAGCAGGTACAGTTATGTCAAAATTATCATAATTCTACTAAAAATTCTGAAGGAAAAGCAATTGAGATAATAAATATTTAAGGTTCCCAGAAGACACTCTATTGAAACAGGTCTGTGGCTTTCATAGCAGGGCCCAGAGACTACCTCCAAAAAAGACATCAGCCAGTTCCTCCATGATAAAAATCTGTTTGCCTGAAGTAAATGGACAAAAAAATCACACTGATATAAAGGGAAAACAGATCGATTATCACAGCTATTTTATACAGCTACTTTCTATGATAAAGAAAGATTTCTGGTGAAGCAATCTCAATTCCTGTATGGTACATTATATATTCCTACTTATTCATTTACTTTCTAAGATGAAAGACCTGAGTGACGGCACTCAATTTGATATAATATTAATTAACGCACAACATTCCAATGTTGAATTTAGCAATGGTCTAAGCACATGATATTCATAACTGCTGAATGATTATGCCTACACATGCAAGTAAGAATGTTCTTCCTAGAGAAGCCCAAGAAAGCATAGCATCAAAGTTTTAAATGTACGAACGCACAGGACAAATGAAGAGAAAGAGGGAAAATAATTCAAAATTTTTTTTTTTTTTTTTTTTTTTTTAACTGAGAAACCTCAAAACTGTATTTTTGTCTACTATTTAGAAGACCCATGTGTAATGGCTGGCAAGGAGCTGGGAGAGCTGCGGACAGCAAATGTTTTATCCACGGTGAACACAGTTTCCCTTCCTTCTTAGCAGCTGGCTGGGAGGAACTAAACTTAGCAGGCCTGAGGTGTAGGAAACCAGATAGCACGGTGTATGGCTAGATAGGAAATACAGGGCTCAATGTGTTTGAGGTTAAGATTAAGCCCTGACTTCCTTTGGGTCTATTTTAAACAGTGGCAAATGATGGCATGCTTTCTTACAACAAAATGACAGATGATCAAAGGTTGAATATGATCTGTATGTCAAGCATTTGTACAAGGACCTTTCTTTGAGGGACTGGGCAGGAAGCGTTTTAACGTGGTGTCTCATACTTCCCCTCATCTGTGTTTGTTCAAAACATACCAGTAACTGGGGAAAGCTGGAGAACTGGCTGCAGATAATCGGCCAAATAGCGTGTGCCTGCAAAAGGAGAGCAGTTGGGTTTGGACAGCGTGGAAGAAAGATCACCATGGCCCCCACCATCGCTCATGTGAGGAAAACAGTAAGGCAGCACTCGCCACGCTCACACTCTCAGGTGTACAGCTGGGAAACAAAGACAGAGCATGTTGAGGGCATCTTTACACATTCATCTTTCTGGAGGTAGTCAGGGATCAAAGCAGAAAAAGTGAAAAAATGTTTTGGAAACTGCACTTTCTAACTGCTATTTTAAATACAGTTTTGCAACACCTGCCAATGGCAAATAGGATGCAAGAATCGCTGTGTCGTGCTGACTATAGATTGCATAATTGCTAAAATTGCTATTAGTATGTATGACCCATGATTGGTGCTGAGGCAGCCAAAGGAAGACTTTACCTTCACGCAAGATTGAAAAACACACAAGAGAAAGACAGTCTTTGTCCCAGAAAGCAAGGGGGTACTGGTACATGGTAAATGCCACAGCCACGCCATCTATCATAAGGCTCACTTCCCTCTCACCCTCCCTCTCATACCTAGAAATCTGCAGGACAAAAGCCTGTGTTTGAAAACTCCTTTTCATCAGATTTTTCATCTTGCCTCAAACACTGCTGCAACAGTCCACAGCTTTTCAGCTCCAGCTCTGCTCTGGAGCCCCCAGGCACCTCTGTAGCTGGCCCTGCGAAATATTTGTCCTACTTCACTAAGGCAAAGGAACAGCTTGCTAAGAAAGATAACTGCGATCACTTTGCTCCTCTGAAAATCCATAAAAATAAATTTATTAATTACAGCAAGTGTTTTATTAAGATTAAAATAAAGCTATCTGTTCAGCCCAGAATTTCTGAGGATCCTGCTGACAGCACCTCCTCTCATGAAAAATGATGTCATTTATAAGTGCAGCTGTGTGCACTCTTAAAAAGCAGCATAAAGCCTGCTTCCATGGCAATCTGATACTGGCTTAACAGAGCAGGGAGAATTTTAAAGTATAGAATATTAAATATGTATTTGAATCAGAAAAACATTTTCTGATGTTAGGTAGGTGAGAAATTAGGAGAGCATTTTGTAAAAACCCATTGTGTTTTCTCTACACCCTGTCCTTCTGCCTCTGGCAGCACAGACCATTTCACTTGCTCTCAGGATCCTAGCGGGAGTCATGGGAACGGTGATCTGAAGCACAATTTTAAAATGCACACTATGGTCCAAACAGTGAGAGGTGAATACCCTCTTAAACTCCTCTGGGTTGTACAGAGAAATACTGGTACCATTTACACGTGACCTTTCTAGACTTTGTTAGCTTTCCGAGTGTTTCTATGAGCAATATCAGACTACAGCCAGCTCTGACTGTGAGTGAAACCCCACGGAGAAAGAAGATGGTGGGTACCTCATCCTACAGAGGAAGTTAAATGTGCTGTATGTCCCCATCTTCCCATGGACAGCAGGAGGGAACCACATAGCCCTTCTCCTGCTCAGCCGACTCTTGGCAGGTATCTCCAAGCTTCTACAAAACAAGTGGGGGAAGGAGCCTAAAGCTCATTTGCCAGCTACCATAGAGAAACAATTTGGCACAAGCAATACATGGGTATTTTACCAGTCTGAGCAAAAAACCTCATCAGGAAAGCAACCATTAGAGGAAAAAGATGGGGAACACACAATACATGAACATAGAACTAGACTAAGAGCCAAGATGTACAAACCATAGGTTTTGGGCTAGTGGCTGAACTACCAAAAAGTTGGGACCAACACAAAGATCCAAAGCATTCTCATTCGATGCAAAGTACTCGTACTGACAGAAGAATGGAAAAAAATATCCAAAATGCCATTCTGAGTTAAAACAAATATGTTGTTCAACAAGTTTTAAGTTTTGGATTTTGTAAAAAACACTTTATATGGGGTTTTTTCCACACAAAAGTAATCACTTTCAAAACAAAACCATGATTTTGCTCAATAACAACTGGGGGTAGAATTTTCAGTGGTTTTGAAATTGAATGTTCTGTTTAGAAAACACTAAAATATTTTCCAAGTGCCCTAACTCCGCCTTGCGTCTCTGGCTGAAAGCTTTTGCTAAATTCAAGATAAAATCACTCATGTTCCAGTCCCTGTAACCTCTTCTCTGACAGATGGCCCAGCTCTAATGGGCAATTAACAAGTGCGAAATAGGGACAATATCTCAACAAAGTGTTGAGCTCAGTTCTGGCCCATTCCTCTCTCAGATGTCAAAACAACAAGCAGGAGCAATTCAGGTAAAGGCAGGCTGTGTGACCGGGATAAGCTGACAGGAGGACATGAGAATCCTCTACCTGGCACCTCTTCGTCCCACAGCTTGAGTGTCTTCCTACATCATGGCAGCTGTTAACATTTCAGCACGTACACTACAGTCCAGTATGAACAGCGAAGTCATGGGGAATAAAAGACACAAATATCTCTGCCTTCAGGTTTAAAAGTGCAGCAGAATTAAGGTATTCATTCTCTCAGCTGTGAAGGAGCCCCCAAAATGTGCCTCAGAGTAGACAGAAAGAAGAGATCAAATGCTGCCACAGTGACAGGTACGAAGGTCGACAGGGCTGCACTTTCTCATTCATTGTACCCGTTTTAGATTGACCACCAGCAAAGGGGATCACTCTCCAGTATGACCCCCATCAGAGAGCTGCCACCACCGAGCCCTCACCACCTCCAAAGCGTACAAAGGAGCACATCTTGGGGTAGGAAGGGCTATGGCTGAGCCATGGGAGCTCTCTGCAGCTGCTGGAGTGGATCCCGGAACACATCCTCATGCTCCACCTGACACTGTGTGGCCAAAGCTATTGCCAAGGCACTGGTGGGAAACCATTTCATCCTTATTGTGACCACCCTTCTGGAAAAAGGATGAGGCTGACAAGGCAGAAGCTGAGCTTTGAACTACATATCCATTAAAAATGGCATCCTTTATGTTCACTAACATAAATATTTTTTAGTATTTAGACCATGTTTTTGTTTGTATGCTTTGTCAATGTAAAAACTTATCCAGAGCTTTCTGGAGTCATTTAAGATGTGATCTCCTTGTAGAACGCAGAAGCTTCAAGGAAGGTATAGGGCCTTGGTTAAAGGAAAAATTATTTACACTGCTTAAAATAATTTACAACATTTTGAAATATTCGCTATATTTAAGCATATCAGACAGAATTTCCATAGTTTGACAACTGTTCCTTGAAGACTGTGAGTGAGAGTGACAGAATTGTCTCCACAGTAAGACTTAACCATTTTCAGGTCCTCCAACTTTGATTCAGCATTGAGTGAAATAGCAGTGTAAATAATTGATATTGTTCTGTAATAGCAATGGCCAGGTATTCAATGTATTTTAATCAGGCCTGGTGAGAAGGCTCAGGATTTTTTTTCTGAATAGTGCCATTCTAAAGATAGGCCTGGCATGGATTTACTGGGGGAAGTACAAGGGAGTTGTAGCCTCCCTCCTGGTATTGTCCACACGTTTCGTGCAATGGGACAGGGGAAGATCTGCACCACTGGGCAGCATCCATCCTTCAGTATGATAGTTACGACCACTGATGTGACATAAACTTTATGTCTGAAAAGGTACTAAAGTAATCAGAAAGGCTGCACAGGATAATTGCAAACACTTTAATTCACACTGAGCCAGTGGGGCTGGAAGGATAAGCACAAGCGCTAAAGCACAGGAGTTCTGTTGCCAGCTCTGCCACTAAGTCCATGCAAATCACTTAATCTTCCTATTTGGTTCCCCCTTTGCTAAAAGGGGAATGTTAATATTTATTTACCTTCCAACTCACAGGCATGTTGTGAGGATTAATTAGTTAATAACTGTTAAGTGCTTTGAAAATACAAGTGACTGTGCAAAATACTAACTATTATTAACTAACATTAGGCTAATGATGCAGATGGGAGTGGCAATTTTCATTAGCTGTATCAAAGCAGAGTCCAGGATTCAGCCCTGAGATGCATGCTAGCTAGTGAAAATTAACAAGGTTATGAGAAAGATTAAAAGAATAAAGTAAATTTCTTTCCACTGGTCCACTGGAACACAAGAAAAAATAAACAGCTGTGCCATTCCCGACCTAGTAAAGCCACAGCTCTCTTAACTCAAGACCACAGTCTGAAAGCTGCTGCTTTGCACCTCGATTAGTCATTTCCACCAAGGTGCAAAGTGCTACAGTTTTGAGCTGGTGGCAATTTCCACTCCTACAACTTGCTCTGCACCTGTGAGAATGGTGGCATACAGTCTAAGGCAAGCAAGAATCAAGCGCAGCATGTATATGTTACATACTGCAGTTTTGCAGCGCACTTGCTTGGTGTTCTTTAACTTCTATGAAACTTCTGTGAGAAATTCTGGACAGTTATGGTACATCTTTATGAGAAAGCTGTTTTTTGCATTCAGGTAGCTCTCCTGATACAAAGGAAGGCACAATACAGGTGACCAGCCTGAGGTTTGTGAGGTCAGCTGCACAGGAACAGCATGCACCTCTGCCTTGTGCTACTATTATAATTCTAGCAAAGATAGATGGCAAAGACACAGCCTGGAAAGTTGAGACAGCAACTAAAATAACTTCAGAAGATGCTTCCTCAGAGCAGCTGTCCACATACCTCTGCTGAGGAAGCCAGGTGCAGCCCCTAAGAGCCATGAGCAACTTACACCTGTGGACCTAAATCACTTGTTGCTTATATGAAAAGACCAGGAAGTGCCCAATTTCAATTGCAATCAAGTCTTCTGTTGATACTTGCAAACAATTTGCAATTCATGTATATAACAATAGGTACCTCTATCTTCATATCTGGATGATTCCCTACTGTAGCTCCAGGTGCACAAGGCAACATTTTCTCAATTCTCTTTTTTCACCTCTTTGCCTGAGCTGGCAAACTTAGTTTTGGTTCTTTCTTTAATTACTTTAGTAGTGGCAGAGATGGGTAAACACATAATGATTTTAGGAGGGAAAGAAGATAATGGTCTACAGGCCTCTATTTTAGTAACTCTTCATACAAATGTTCTGGTCCTGGCCAAAATTTTTAACTTCTATTATCTCACAACATCATTGTGCAAAATGAAGATTAAAATAAGCCTTATGGGACAGAGAAACACAGAAGTGGAAGAAGCTGAGGAGAGAGAGAAGGATTCCAGTTACCTCCAAAAATGTGCAAAACTCTTTTTTTTCTTTTGAGTGATACATAAATACCTGATGCTGTGAATGTCTGTTGGCTGACATAGGACCTGCTGTGAGGCAAAGATGACCTATGATACCCCACAGACTCCTTTAGACTAAAAATGCAGGCTCTCAGGCAGATGGATGATTAAGGAACCAATGCACCCAGCCTCTGCTGCACTTGTTTGACCCAGTTGCGAGGAAGGAGGCAATTCCTCTAGCCTCACTTCCAGATTACAAAGCTCAGAGACACAATGCAATTCTCAGAGGTACAGGTTTGTCAACAGCACAAGAAGTCTCATTTATCTCTGCATTACAATGTGCTAAGCCCTTTGGGGCTCCCTACCCTGTGGTCAGAGTCTCCCGCACACTCTCCTTCTGGGGAGGGTGGGAGAAACTCCTTTGTGAAGCCAACTCCTCAACAACGCTTTTATCAGGAGAGAGGCAGCTGCTGCAATTAAAATAGGTTGGGAGAAGAGTTCCTGCTGAGCCCAGTGAAAGCTCCTTAAGCCTGATGTTCAGTTACAAGGCCTTGTACGCTGTTGCAGCTGGGTGGCAAAATGTAATTAACAATTAGGTACATGAAGTTATTGTTGTAAAATTTAAATACAGTAAACACCTTCAACAACTGCATCTCAACACAGGAAACACAGGTTGAATTTCACCCTTCAGTGTAAGGCTCAGAGTAGTGGCTACTGTTAAGGATGCTTGACATTTTAACAGTCTTCTGATTATCAAGCTCTGTTTTCAGATACTTCTAACACGACTAAACAGTAATGATTTGAAGTTTTACGTAACTGAACACTGACTTTAGACTGATCTGTTTACCTCAACAACATACATATTTTTTTCTTCTAAAATACAATGAACAAAATCTATTTTTAATGTTAAAAATATATCCATTGTGATATATATCTTCTTGCATCTTATTTAACATGCTCTAACATTAGCTCAAGATTTCTGTTTGACTGCAAATACCAATGCACATTATAAATATACCTACAATCCACTTATAACACTGGAAAGGTTAAAAACATTTAAGCAAGGACAAAGGCCAACTATTTACTCAAAATATCTTGCCCCCTGGACATATTATTGCTTATTCATTTTCACATGGGTTTTACTTTTGCTGCTGAAATTACCAGCTATCGTTTGACACAGTGTTGGACTAGAAATACTATAAATCTGAAATGCTAATGTACTTTCCACTGTGTGTGATTCCTACCAATGAAATACACCACCCACAGTTACTTTTATCTCAAGCCAAGACCAGCAAGGGCAAAACACAGTCTTTTATTGACTTTAGAGCTTAGTCCATTAAATTTCCTCCTTTTTCAACCTCCAAAGCCAATCACAGGCTGATGGCACCATCCCGGATTTTATTTTGCAATATTATGAGCCCAGTTTCCATAAACAAGGAGCATCATGGGGGCTGGGAACCTTCTTCGAGGCAAGGAGGCACATTACTCACGGGCTGCCTGACAACAGGGGTAATTGCTTTTTATTTTTTAAACCTATGGTGAAGGGCAGGCTTAGCCAGCACAGAAGCTTCCACAGAGCCTCTGGGGAAGAAGAGGAAAAACACTTCATGCTCCTTGCCAAGACGTTTTAGATGCAAAGTGGGGCATCAGCAAACCTGAACCAAGCGACTAAAGCCCTCACAAGCCAGCCATGCAAACAAAGAAAACAACCCTTCAGGAACAGATTTTTTTAAACAACCCATAGAAAAGCAAGCAAATGCACATGGTTACAAATAGTATCGCTTCTTATCATACATGAACCAGAGATGCTGCTGTTTAAAGAATGAAAAAGCATAAGCTCTTGTACAATTGTATGCAATATCCAGTGCTTGAAAATCTGCTAAATTACCAACACGTCTTCTAGATTTTGTGGGAAAGGCACATACTCAGCTCAATCTGTTGTCCACACACAGCACAACTGAGCAAATCCAGCACACTTTAAATTATTTTGAGCAGATCTGGCACAACTTTTTGCAGTTCAAAAGAAGCTGCCGCAGCATCCATAGAAGGTCTGTAATTGTTCACTCCACAGTGTACTGGGCACAGTGACGCTGTGGACACAGTACAAAGACAACACAAGCATCTCATAACTCTTGCTGACATTATAACAGCTCCCAGGGCCAAAAGACAAACACTGTGATTCCTATTCATGTTGCTCATAGTCTAAAGAAAGATAGTCTCACTCTGAGGGCAAAGGCATTTTTCAATTTTCTTGCATAACTGATTTTACATATAAAAGTTAACATTAAACACCTGACTAGAACTGATCAGAAAACACCATCTTTTCTCAGGAGAAAAACACAGTTATAGCATCCAGCATGGCTACAATCCAAAGTAACGTCAAAGCGCTGTTGTATCCAGGGCAGCGGAAAAAGATCCGGCAGAATTCAAGACACTGGACAAGGAATTTCCACTGCAGACTGCCGAATCTCCTACCTACCAATTCCTATACAGCAAATTTGTTGTATGGTGCATAGCCCCATGCAAATCCTTGTCTCCCTACCTCTGAAGAACGGAGAGGGCAGCGAGGAGTGAGGGTGCTGATACACCCAATGAATTAAAGGCTAAGAATTGCAATGCTACTGTTGTTGGCCCATAAACAGTGGCCTACCTTGAACCTAATTACTGTGCTGCATTAAGTATATGGGATATTGTGAAGAATACAGGATTAAAAACTGCTACAGAGACAGTATTGAAAGTTTAGTCAGGAAATCCTCACTCAAGTTCATTTTCTCTCAGATTCAGTGACACATTGCACTTAGACTACAGACAGCTTTCTTAACATTTTCTGAGTTCTGGTAACTCTCTACTGGCACAGAATATACAGTCTTGGGTTTGTTAGAAATCAGTTTAATCATGTAGCAGCTAAGCACTTGGAAAATGAGCTAGAAGTGGATCTGCAATGCTACAATGATAGCTGTTTACAGCAGGGTCACTAGATAAATACAAACATTGTTATAACAGCTGTATTCAGTTTTCTAGGTACAGAGGTCATTAATAAATAAGATTGAATCATGTTAATAATCCTTGAAAACAAATCAACTGGTTGATTTTTTTATTACTGAGTCCACATATTTCTCATTTGTTCTGGTTGGCAGCACTGCAACCTATTAGTAAAGAGTGGCTTGTTGGCTTTGTTAGAGCTATTGTCCAGATGTCCAAATATATAACTCATTCTATGAGTTATAAGTTTAAAATCAAAGTGTTTATTAATGGCATAGTATAAATTAATAGAATATAGGGGTTTTTTTTTAAGCTAGACTTCAAATAAAATGTTATGTAAATGAGAAAGACTTTCAAACATTGAAAATCCACATCAACATGCTGAGTTTATTACAGAACAGCTCACTGGAAATTAACTGGGTACTAATCTTTTAATACTGCAGCTGATCCTTGGTCAACCTGTTACAAGAGTAAATGCCATTCCCAGCTGTGCCATACTATAAGACGATAAACATCAGAGTGGCCCTTAGGAACAACCTATTTCAAGAATATCTCCTCTGTCTTTTACAGCTAATCAGAGCAACGTTAACAGAAGAAAAGCCACCAGAAGGGAATGTATGTGAATATGAATCCAATTTGATGCTGCTGTAAGGCACAGATTTTTTTTTTTAATGTAGTAAGACACTAAAAACTCAGTATTAAAAAGCTGAAGAATTGAGAGAATTGAGAAATTAATTTAGCCCACGAATTCAATTCAGTAAGACTCAGGGATCTAACACTCAAAAAATCTGGGCCTAAGTACTTAAGAGAGTCTCTTTTCTCTTATTGCAATAAAGCCACAGCAGAGTTCGGGGAGTTATGTACCCAAGTGCTCAGGTTGTTTCAGAGAAGACTTCTTGGACCCCTACATCAGAAATTGCAGTGCCAACCAGAGCATGACATACATTTGGGAACCCGAATGTCTCTAGTTCTTACCAGCTGCTACATAAGCTAAATTTCCACCAAAACAAGCTGTGCTCAGCACTCTTTCATACTCATCAGCTTTTTATTCCACACATGCATTTTCTCTTTCAGTTTCTTCAACTTCCATTTTCATTTGCACTTACTCTACCTTGTGCTTCCTTTGCAATTTCAAGATGACTCTAAGTCACAGCTGAGCAAGAACTGTCTCTGCACTCACAGAAAGTCCTGTCTAAAAAAAAGACTGTCAGTGTTTGTAAGCTTTTTAAGGCAGAAATAGTTATTTACTATTAGGTGTTTGCACAACACCTAAAGCTATGGGACCTCCAACCTAGCTAAGGCCTTTGGTCACTATTGCAATATTAATGTTACATAGTGATTTTAAATTTATAATGTTTTTGCCTTCTGTTGCATATGCAAGAAAGTGTGTTCATGTTAATTGACAGATGACTAAACACCACTTCTTTTTATCATTCCCATCTTATTCCAAAATGAGAATATAGAATAATTGCACAATCACACTGTTTATTTAATATACTATAAGATGGCAATAAACTCCTCCACCTCCCAAAACATTTCTGTGGATAAACAATGACTTCTAGAGAAAGCTATTTTACTACTGTCTTTCCATTACTGACAGAAATATGGACTAGGCAATTTTTAATATTGATAAAACCTAGCATATGGCTGTGACCTGGCTCTGCGGAAGCCACCCTGATGCTTCTACAATCTAACCCTCAGTTCTGAAAAAATTATCAGAGGAAGGAAAAGCTGTTTCTCCACAACCAGCCCTCCCCAGGGCAGCACCCATTCCATGTTGTGGGGCAGGAGGAGCTCTGTTCCCTGCCTTTTCTCTGCCCACCCCAAATAGTTCAGCTGTGTCCACCCAGTATTACCCAGGCTAGTGGACACAGCTGACTCTCTTGAATTACTGCTGGTAAGCATTCAATTGCTATTTCTCCAGTCTTGCTTACATGGTGTTATTACTTACGCTGTTGGTTGCTGCTGGAATTACTATCAGTGCAGACTGAAGGGACAGTGGAGGGAGACAAGATGGCTTGACAGATGTCTGCTGAAATTTGGGAAGTGGTGCTAACCATGGAAAAAATGAGTGTGTTTGAGAATTGCTAATAAAACATAGCCGAACATAGTGATACTTTCCATGACCTATCCCAGAGCTAGATTTAAAAGCTGGCACTAAAGAACATTTCTTCTTACCAGCCTTATAGGTTCTTTCTTTGCCCATGTACTCTGCTCAAGAGTGCCTGGTACAACACAGACCAAAGGGCTTCACAACTCAGGATGGATAGGCTTTATATGGAACGTTTTATTTTTTTAAAAAATTCACCAGCCCCTTCAACAATTACCCTCTCTTCAAAAATGGTAGATTCATCTTTGGCCTTCTTCCTTCCTCCTGCATGGGGAATATTTGGCCAACCCTTGGAAAAGGAGTCCAGTTTGAGATCAGCCAAAATTACAAAATAATTACAGCAACAGCCATGCAGCCAGCCCTCCATGTAAAAATCTTGTGTCCTTCTGCTGATAATGTCAGAGTCACCGGAACAGCCTCTCCAAAACCACAGAAAGTACTTCCCCTTCATGCCGATGCTTCTCTGTGTGCAGGAGGAAGGATGGTCTTGTGGCTTGCACAGACTTGGCTGTCAGCATGTGTGGCTTCTATTCCTGGTGGTCACCAACTTCTCTTGTGACTTTGGGAGAGTTACCTAACTTCTCCATCCACCAAAATGTTCGTCTGCTATACAACATAACACCATACATCAATTTTGCTCTTTAATGTAAATACCATTGAAAAACTTAATGGCTGAGGCTAGATGGTAAGCAATGTAAGAGTTCCAAATATTTTCATGGTGTTATTTAGTGGCATTTTAGTTCTCCTCACCGAGCAAAATTTTCATCAGATGGGTAGTGCCTTTATTTCATAATATCATCTACAGTTTCAAGACACAGAGAGATAACTATTTAAATATACCTATTTTCCATCGCCTGAGGGAGGGATGTAGCAAACACAACCAAAGGAAGTACATCTCGAACTCACTCCCGCTTCACCTTCATAGTTAAGCTCATTTTCAAGAAGAAAGATAGCAACATCGTTCATACATGTTTCTTGTAAATCCCTCTCCAGGCAACTGCTATCAGATAAATAGTCCACATCAGACAATTACTGACAATTTTCAGTGTATGGCTCATTTAGTTCTAATGGACATATCTCAAGATACCACCAGCACTGTGCAGTGTAATAGGTGTCTGGCTAAGTGACACGAGTTACATGGCTCAAATGAGGGAGCAGCTATGTTGGTACACATACCTTTACTCCTAATTCCCAGTTATAACATTGACTTTTACAGAAAGCCAGCTGATGGACCTTTGTGATGGTGCTTACCTGGAAAGCTGGCTGGAAAGATGACACACAAGGAGG
The DNA here is from genome assembly GCA_024606505.1 of Aquila spilogaster. Lineage (NCBI taxonomy): Eukaryota > Metazoa > Chordata > Aves > Accipitriformes > Accipitridae > Aquila > Aquila spilogaster. The sequence continues at coordinate 22,296,321 of JANHGO010000020.1, read as the reverse complement.
TGGCACACTGGCCACATTTTTAAATATTTTCTGCAGGTTAGAAACAATTGTTTTTAGAAAAGTTTGAATACCACAGATTGGCAGAGGCATCAGGGAGGCTTCCACTGAAAGTATTTTATATAAAGTTGAAGGCAGCTCCTACGTGAAACAGGAGCGAATAAATTTATTCAATCTTGACATTAAAGAAAAAAATGTTACTTTAAGTAAATAACCAGGCAACCTTGAATTGTAACTTGCAATTAAATTCAGAGCTCCTGTTCACATCCTAACTCAATAGAACAAACTTCAGGTGGCTACCTGAACGTAGAGACAGAAATAAACTCAGTCTGAAACACAGAAATAAACTCAGTCTGAAACACAGAGGTTTTTAAAAAAAAAAAAAAAAGTTAGAGATATAATTCTTTTTCCTTACATCATGCCTTTTTCTCTTCAACTCTGGTGCTGCCTAGCTTAAAGCATTGCTATAACAATGCAAGAAGTGATGTCATCCCAGTGAATTGCAGAGGGTTGTTCGGTTTTTTTCATCAAAAGTACTGTATTGATCACCATTATCTATGACTTGCCACCCAGTTTCAAAAATAGTTCATATTAAATTAAGCTATTGAGCACTCAATTACATGTTTCTTTTCACATTTTAATTTCTCAGACAGAAGCAAGGTGGAATTGCAATCTAAAACATTCTGCTGCCTTGCATTATTCAGAACTTTCTACTGAAATGATTCCAGATCTGTTACAGAAATAGTAATTCTGGTTTTGTTCATGGAGCTACCATGCAAAGCTTTTGCTCCTGAAAGCCCACTATACACAGAATTATCTGGAAGTTCCATGTGCACTGCTAGCATGAGTATGCAGGGTGTGCTGAAGGTTTTGCGATCCATACCACCATCACTAAATATTAATGCAATTAGGATAAATGTCCAAATATGAACAAGCTACTCAAGTCTGTTTGACTGAAATTCTAATACAGTTACAACATTCTTTTGATATTTAGTATTTCCTAAGTAATAGCAGATGTGCACACAGTTTTGTATTTTCCTTTCATACTACGGTAGGAAAGGCAAGTCGAACTGTCATGTTTGACTAAAAATATGGACTATGTAAAAATTAAGTTCTTTCTCAGCCAAACTGGTATTAACAGCATTGCTTTCAAGCTAGTCACTCCCTCCAGTGAAAACTGTTTTGTTCAGTTAAGACCTGTTAAGACCATGTGACCATTTTCCTGCAGCACCTATGTCAAAAGAGTCAACTCTGTGCAGAAAAATTATGCAAGCTGTTAATGGGATCATTCTGTTCATTTCCACTGTCTTAGCTCCCAGAAGCTTCAAGAGCAAACATGGAGACTAGAAGAGAAAATTAACTTTCAGAAATTATTTCAGTGCAGTCATGAGAGCTATTGTTACTAACGAAGGAAAAGGATTGTTTTCATGACACAATTTGAGATGTTATGGTGGCCTTCCTTTTGTGGAGGTCAACCTGAAAAGCAGAAGCAGAAGCAATTAATCTACTTTTTCCCCACATGCATTAAATTCCTATTCATTGACACTTGTTTTTCTCAGATCCACATTCCAGAACATCACCTATTCTATGTAGACCATGAACACACAAAACTGCTGCATGTATCTATCTTTATCCTGTCCAATCTGTAGGCTCGTTAGTACTGTCCTGAGGGAAACACTTTGTTCTAACTCTTCATTCTCTGTTTTTATCATTTCAGAAACTTCCCAGTAAATGCCATCAACTCCTGCTGTTTACTGATGAAATGAATTATCAAAGAAAGTATTTAAAGTGTGATCAAATGGGGGTTGTTCAAGCTCTTCTTCTTTACCTCACCACTACAGCTAGTAAAACCCTACAAATTAGAAACCAGAAACTCAATTATTGTGAACAGAAATGGACACAGAATTTCCCCTACTTCACATCCAGCTAAGCAAAGCAAAACTAAAAGTAAAAGGCTCCCCCTATCACAAAGGCACAGTATCAGTCATGGGCATATAGCAAGGAAGGAGAAAGGGGTTTTGGCCAGACACTTAGGAGGAGTGTGACTGAATAATTAGATGTAAGGAGTACATTTGAATACTCTCTGAGAACCTTCTGATTTTTTTGCTTGAAGTTCTCAATAACTTTAAGAATGGCATTAATTAACACCTGAGGGAATATTCATGCATTTTTCATGCACAAAAACAATCTGCATGCAGAAGCCATCCAGACTCTCCCAAAGTGACTCAATCTGAGCAGAGCTAGTCTGTAAAGAAAGGACTTTTCAGCCCATGGACTCGTCCCCAGAGAGAGCACACTGTAGGCACTGGGGAAAAGGAGTTTTAGCTGGCTTAGGTTAAGTTGATACAGAAGGCCAGTGCCTACTGGAGAACAAAGAAGGTGCTAAAGACATACCACTTTAGTGCTTGAAATCTTTTCCAAAGGTCCCTAGTAAGTTTTAAAACACAGTAAATGAAAATTGCCTTTTTCACTAGAAAGGGAAAACATCTGACATGTTCTTAGGAAATAAGCTATTAGAAATTAACAGGAGTAAAGCAGTCTAAAGACAAATATTGAAATGTCTGTACGTACAGAGATACAAGAGAAAGGCTGCTTCAATCTCTCAGCTTTGATATCTGCTGCCAGATGTTCCTTTTCTATCTCTTAAAATGAGCACTTTTTAAAGGAGATTTCCTATGGAACCATATAGAAAATAAGCATAAGATCTTATTCAAACCACCCCGACTTTTTACATCTTTTCTTTATGTCTCCATTGCAGGTTTAAAGTTTTTCCACTAGGAGTTTAAGACCTTAAACTTCATTATTTATATTTACGTACTGATACACAACTGCAAACTGAGGTTCAACAACATGAGCTACGAGTTTAATCTTGAACACTGTAAATTTCCTCACTTTGTCAGTTTAAGAGAATTTAATGAACTATTTATTACTGACTTAAATTCTTGAAACCTCTTTGAAGCTGAACTATGCTTATGTCTTGATTCTATAATCAGATGGTGATGCATCAAAATATGCAATCCCTAAAAATGGAAAAAAACAAAACAAAACCAACAAACCACTCTGGCAGATCAATAGCTTTAAAAGTATAACTGACAAAAAGTAAAATCCCCTTACAAACTGTTTCATTTTGTACTGGATTGATCACTGCATACGTACAATATGCACCAACCCTTGCTGTTAAGTACCAAATACAAGCAGAATACTTCAATCCCATATAAGCAACTTCACATACAGCTCAAGAAACTGGGAAAGTGGGCAGCTGCCTAGTGTAGGAGCCTGCAATGGGGGATAAACTGCTTCAAGAATACAGGTTAATAACCCTTATTCCTGTGCTGGCTACTCATGCTGTAAGTCCTCCTGAACCCTCTAAGCAGGTTCTTGAACTTCAGCCTGGGGAAAACAGCGATAACTGTGAGGATGCAGCTCATGCTCTAGCCCTGTTCCCACCCTGGTGTCCTGCTGAGGCTCTGGGACAGCGCCCCCGTGGATAGTTTGGAGCATGGAGGAATGCTTTTCGCGTGACATCCTCTCCCTAAGGAAGCACGTGAATGGATTTCATACGAGTAGTTGAAAGCCACCAAGATGCTAAGAATTTCAAAATTAAAGCTTACTTAGAGACGACATGAGAGGTAACTATCTCACTTCTGGAAAGCAACTTCCAGACAGAACTACTGGGCTACAGCCCTCACCTGCCTGAGCCCATGAGCACCACTGAAAGGCTTTTGTTGAGTTTTGGTCACTTTTAAAGGCCCATACTCAGCAGCTGCATTATAAATCCCTTGAGTGTTTATATTTCAACTACTAATAAGATACACTTGAAAGTTAAACAAAAAGCCTGTAATTACAAGTTTCAAACAGTTCCACAGAGCAACAATTTCTGGGGATAGAGATGCCTAGAGCATTGGCTTCTTACCATGCAGCTTTCATGGCGAACTCCAGCCTAGTATCTTTACATGGAGCAAACCACATGAAAGTCACCTTTCATGCATCTGGGAATCATCCAGAACTTTGGGGATCTTAGATGCTATTTGACTTATTTCTTACAGCACAATGGGAAATTAAAGGAGATGAGCATACAGAATTCCTAAAAAATAATTTACATCGTTTTGGGTTTTTTTAATATTAACACTTAACTAACACGAATGAAATACCAAATTATTCACTGAAACTTTCTCACGAGAAGTTACTGTGGCCAGCCACGAATGTCAGATTTCAGCCTGGAATGCTGATCTGAACCTTTACATTTGCCTACATACTTCATTTAGGCTCTAGCCTGCATTGCTCAGGCATCCCAGGTGCTCAGACTCCAGCAGAAAACTGACACAGGATCGGGATTCCGGTGATGAAATACGCTGTCCTGCTGACCGCTAAAGGACAATTAGAAATCTTTTGTCTTTGTGTTTATTTCAGTCCTAAGTGACCTAGAGCAGTAAAGGACTCTCTGTGATACACGTTGCAATAGATTTGATTTATTCTATTTTTAAGCAGTGTCTCAAGCCATAGGAATCCCTTGGGGAGATTTCTGCACTTGTCAGGAGAAAACTGCTGACCTTCAGCCTCAGATTTCGTTTGCTCACTTCGATCCCGTCTTCCCCTCACTCACCTCCCCCTCGTGTCCGCTCCCCCCCTGTGCGCTCAGAGCCTCACGACGACAGACTGCGGCATCGGCTGGGGCGCGGCCGGGCACTTCGCCACTCAAAGCCCGTCTCCAAACCAGTTACAATTACCAGCCTCCTGCAGATTTGTTTTAATCCTTTCCCCGAGGCCCTTGTCGATTTCCTCGCTCCCCTCTGTCAGCGGGAACCTGGCGCCGACCGCACGCTCTTCCCAGAGCCCCACAGCTCCCGCAGAGCCGCCCGCAGGACGCAGAGGCCTCTCCACAGCGAGAGCTCCCGCCCGTTCCCGCCCGCCTGAGGGAGGCGGGGGCGCCCTCTGCTGGGCCGCGCGGGAGCTGCCGGCCCCGTGCGCGCCTGCCCTTCCTGGGCAGCCCGGGGGAGAGCAGAAGCCAAGCAAGCCCCGCCAAAAACGAAACCCAAAACACACCCAAGCCAGAAGCAGGCCAGAAACACCCAAGCCAGAAAGGCCAAGGAGCAGCTGCTGACGGCGCTGCCGCCCCGCCTCGGCGCTGGGAGGCTCCTGCATGGAAAGACCCTGTAAAAGCCGAACACGATTATTATTTGTAATTCACAGAGCGCAACAAGACCTCTCGATCCACACGTCTTCTCCAAGGGTGGACAGTACTTGCAGTGAGAGAAGACAGAAGTTCAGGTAACCAAAAGATTTTAAATAATTAGGCTCTGTAGTTTCGTGCTGCTCTCTTCCTCCAAAAGCAAAATTTACTACTGCAGCTCAGTGGGTTCTCAGTGTTCTCCGAGAGCGAGACAGAGATGTACATACTCTTAACTTGCAGTGTTACAGGTTGCTATAGAAGGGTGAGAAACACTGCTGCCAATTGAAAATAAACTAGGAGAAATGGCTAAAAAGAATAATCAAGCAGGAAGCCAAATTTCTTTTCTGAGATGAAAGACTATCTTTAAGATTAATGTGAATTTATCCCAGCAGGCAACTTTGGCAATCAACTTTTTTTAGAGCATGCTTGCTTTCCTGCAACAGGTTTCTTTTCACATTGCAGTACTACTTTAAGCACTGAACTAACAGAAAATCCCTGCAGATAAAGCTTGTGCTACTTTAATAAGGGCTGTTGTAGGCAGCGGTCTTAATTTTTAATCAGAGTATTATTTGTATCATAGCACAACCCAGGCTACACACTGCACTGTCACAGCATGATGGTAGTCCCACAAAGCTTAACACCTACCAGACAAGAAAGTACAAGGACCTGAGATGCCGAGAAAGGACATACATAAGATCAGTAGCAGAACTGAGATGAAAATTTCCATCTGCCAGTCTCTCCTATCTACAGGATCACACTGTTTCCTATCAAAATGTCATACTGGGGAAATGATGAGTGCCATTAGATTACAGCCCAGCAAATGTCTCCCAGCAAGGTACTGACATTAAGTACAAGTCTGCAGGAACAAGTGAGAATACTGAGTAAGTCTTCTTTATCTCTCTTTTCTCTAGGATAGAGAAAGCATAGAAGACTGGAGAAGCAAACTAAAACCAGATACTCCTTAAGGGACTAGTGAGCAATATTTGACGTCTAAGCCAAAATAACTTCAAGGGGATGGCAGTGTCGTGACTGATTCAGAAGTGCCCCTACTCCAGCTCCAATTCCCTGTGGAGAAATGCAACACTGCACTAGCATCTTTTTCTCTGCTGCACAGAAACCAATCTTCTGCCAAACTCTGGCTGACTGGTAAAAGCAAAATTAAACATTTATGTGTCAGATAGATCAGGTGTATGCACTGTCACTCATTCATTAGTACCGACACTTTAATGAGGATGGGTTACAATTGCAGAGCCCATTATTGCTGCCATTCCAGAGGCAGAAAGCTTTGTGTGAGCAAGTCAAGGAGTTTTGGGGAACCCAAGGGTTTTCCACCCACATAGCACAACCTCTTCCTAACCCATAAAAAGTAACATCATCTTTTTCATAACAGAAGTAGCTAACTCTGATCATGGATGAGTCAGAATTTTATATCCTTCCTCATCACTGTCAAAATTTGCAATTATAGCTCATTCTTTCTTCCCTAGTGAAACCTTTGCAAAATCTGTCCAGCTAGTGAGAAATAAGCAGCTACAAACTTGGGAAAGGAATTCTAAAATGCAGCTCTTCCCTATATACTGCAGGCAACCTTTGAGCTGACAGTAGAAACCTTTACATCTGAGATCCACCCAAAATGTGAATTGCTAGCTTTAGTATTTATGGAACAAAAGTGACACTTTTTGTATGCATCTATTTTCGGAAGGATGGCTTCAGAGATACTGCCAGGATTGAGACAGTAATCTGTACCACCAAGATTACTAAGAAATCCTGTTTGCAAACCAAGTCCTGTTAAACTACCCCTACAGTAACCTGGCCTCTGAGCTTCTCCTTTAGTCAATTATTGCCAGGCCCAAACTATTTGAAAGGTTTGCTTGGCATTTTTACACTGGAAGAAGCATGACAGAGACAGACACACACCGCAGTACCTTATGAAGCTATTTGGCCTGCAATTATCAGAGAAGGTCATAAAAGATGAGCAAAGAGTGCTGACTTTAAAATCCATGAAGCTATATGCTATGTTAACCTAGCAGGTGCCCAGCTAGAGCCATGCAAACATACAAAAATCTGCAGTAAAAGAAGTATCAATGCAATGAATGAAACAGCTGGAAGAGGCAGAGGCTGTTGTATCTACACGGCAAGCCAGTTGAAGTTAAGGAATTTTTTTAAGTATGGAAAGTAAAATGGCCCCACTACCAGCCTGCATCACACACAGTATTGAAGCACGGGGAAGGCTGCAGGAACATGCCATCAGAGACCCTTTGCTAGTGGTAACAGCAATTCAATAGTTCGCATAGCAAAATCTTATTTAAACCCTGCTCAAGCATATCTCTACTTTCCCAAAATAACTGAAGTAAAATACTGAAAAGAATAAAGCAGTAATCCAAGGATCGAACATGGAAGTCAGGGTGCTAAGCACAAACATATACAAAATTTGAGGTGTTCAGAGAAAGCTGGGCTGTCCAAACTGGCCAGCTGCCATTGATGGTACATGCAAAATGCTTCTTCCATGGAGTACCGTGAACATATGTGAACTATCTACTGAACTTCCAGGTCTCTCAAGGGACCTGACAAGGCTCACTCTGATCTGGAAATTGGCCTCCAGGACACAGCCTGTTCCAGGGGGAGGTAAAGCTCATGATGATCACTAATTTGTCCAGTATCCTCCAATATACTGATGAAGCTGCATTTGGTTCCACAGCAGGAAAGGCACAAAACTAATTCCTACAATAAAATAGATTTAGAATATTAGATTGGGTTGGGAGTGGAGGATAAGGATCCTGGAGGTGTGTCAAACACACAGGTTGTAGGGTAAACAGAAGGGCATTTATTAAGGAGTCCAAAGGTGGAAATGAATGGGGCAGTCCTGGACTATGGCCAGCCTGGCTTAGCTTGGAAGTGCAGAGCAGGTGTGTCCACAATACAAATCAGCGGCCGCACCATGATGTAGTGGGGAAATCTGTAACATTTAGTGAGCAACCATGAGAAACGTTCTACCTGCGCTCCGATAGATGGTGTTTTAATGTTGTGAAATGCAAACATGGTGCTCTCAGTGCAGACCTCGATACCAGCATAATTAGGAAATATTGAAATACAGAGTATCATTTTTACTCCTCAAAAAGAATCAGGTAAGTTTCACACCAACCATTTTTTAGTAATATGCCGGTAAGTATGGTTAAAAAACCTTTATCCTCCCTGCTAGCTTATCTTACTGAGAAACTAAAGGATGCTGACACACAAAAATCATTTTATGAAAGCAAAAAGAAAATAACATTATAGGGACTCTATCTTCTATTTCAAATGGTTTTCATTAGAAGTAAAAATAGCCGTGTCAATTGATACACAGTCTAGATTCTTTCAATACCTTCCCTAAAGCAAAAATGACGATTGTTGCTTTTTGTAATTCACACCTGAGTGCATTGCTCCCACACGTTGTTAGGTCATGCTGCCACAATCACCACTGAAAATATGGCTGAGATGCGTTTATTCTGCACTGTTATAAACTGTTTTTCCTTTACTGTAAAGATAACTCCAAGGAATGAACTCAAAATGTTCAGCCTAGAAAAGCCATTCCCCCTTACAAATCAGTATTACAACATAACGGTAGATGGCACTGCTCGAATTCAAACTGAATCTGTACATTTCCTCCAAACACGGCTAAGACAGAGGGGCTGTTAAGGCTCCCCAGGGAGACACTGGTTCATGCACGACACCAGCTAATAACAATTAAAAAAACATATGGGGGGGGGGGGCGGGGAGAGAGAAAGCGAGCGCTTCCATATCAGTGCTTTAGCAAGAGCTAAACTACAGGTCAAATATGTTAGCAAAAGGCTTAGTTTAAGATAGCAGGAGTACGCATTCAGAAGTTCATCTACCATACTCCCATCTTTCAACTTGGTTTCTTTTGCCCACACCTACTTCAACAGGATGGATACTAGATATTCTGCTTTACATGAGCCTAGAGGGGACAACAGCATTCTGGATTTTAGTCTGAGTACTACTGACACGTTATTTAAGAGAACCTATTGGCTACTTCTCCTTGACCTCATACTTTCAGCTCACAGAGGAAAGGTCTGCAGGGACAGCAGCTTCATTGTTTCCAGAGTGTTCAATTAAAAGACCATTCTGGAAGCTGCTCCAGCTACTACACAAAGGAGATGCACACACCTGGTGCAGAGAAGAAGTTGCTTTATATGTATATAGATATATGCAAATATGTATTTGCATACACACTATGGTTTTTTTTTTAATACACCTATGTAGTACATACTACACTCTTTTGTTAACCCTTTAGCAAAACAGAATCAAAGTCTAAGAGCTTAGGTGCACAATACCCAAACATTTAGTTAGTTGTCAGAACACAAATAATTTTTACCCTGAATTGCACAAATATTAACAAAAAAAGAAGTAATTTTTCTACACATTTTCAGACACCAGGAGGGCTTAGAAGCTAGACATAATTCACACAGCAAGACTGACAATATTCCAAAATCACTTTGTGTTGAATATCCAGTTCTCACCAATTATGTTCTCCACAATATACAGTTTAGATCAGTATCTTGTTTTAATGTAAGCCTTAAAAGCCATGCCCAAGACCACCTGGACATCAGAAAGGGAAGCATTTCAAAACCACACTTCCTTACATGGCAAATAGCCTGCAGGTTAAAACATCCTTCATACTTTAGTAGTTTACGTGTAGCAACATCACATACTGCAATGCACTTCTTGCTATACCTTCTCTAACCTTCAAATATTAGAAGGGAATGAAAGATGCCAATACGTTCTGCTGCATACCAACGAGTGCAGCTAGCTCATAGGTTTGAAATGAGACAGTGAAGAACAGAAGTCATCTCAACCTGGGCCTCAGAAGGCTAATTTGGGCGTCAGGGAGGTCGACACCCAGCCTCACCTGGGTAGTGCAGCAGCACCCAGTGTTCTTTTGCAGAAAGGAAAGCTGCCAAGTGGGTTTCGGTACACAGTGTTCACTGTGGCATTTCCACTAGCAAGCGTGCAAGACACCTTGGGCCTGGGCTGGTGCCATTGTGAGGAACACCACTGCTGCAGCAGGCATATCCTGCCAGGAAGCCCACCACAGTCAAGAGGGGAAGACACACATTGGCAGCCCTGTTTTAAATTCCAAGCCATTTCTGCAGTGTTTTCTAGCGTTAATGGTACTGAACAGCAGTCACACCCCATGTGTATCTTGAAAGGAAAACAAATAAAGCTTTTCCTTTCCCTTCTGGCCCTCTTACATATAGGCCTATGCATAGGAAGAATCGTTTACTCAAGGAACACCCCAGAAAAGCTAAGAGTTGTTAGGGATCAGTTTGGACGTGGATGGACAATTCCTGAACCTCTTATTAACTTACCAATGACACTGCATGATTTACATCCTCTTCGTGCCTCAGTTTCTTTAAGTAAAGAGGCAGTAGCAAGTTGCATGGCAATATTTTTTGTATGATCTAGGGGCACCATCTTTGCAAACATTTTGAAAAATAGTAAACACCTAGCAAAAGATAAGATACAGAGCAAGTGTGAAAGATTTTTCTGGACTGTAGAATTCAACAAGTTTCAGACTAAACTTTTTAAGACAAGGGACACAAGTAGTCAGCAACCTACATATCCATCACCACTAATTTAAGAACTCAGAATGCATTATGGAAACACACTATTTCAACAGATAATGAAAATACATTGGTGGAATACACTAAAAACTAAAGGAACAAGCTTGAAGAAATGGTTGAGATACTTGCTTAGCATTCTATTTCCCTTGGCCAACACACAACAAACTTTAAAATTATAGTAAAAGAATTTTTATAAGGGAGAGAAGTATGCTGCCCTAAACAGACTGCCTGTCCATGTGTTTTTGCTATCTCAGTGTTATTTTAACACAACCTGCACGTAGTGGCAAGCAGTTAGAAATAATGGTACTACCTGCATTGCAGATCTGAGCTGTTTCAAAAGCCAAACATCATACGTGCTGCCTGTATAATAACTCCCTATACATCAAAAATCAGGACCAGACTTTGATAAAAAGACTGCAAATTCAGTTTTCCAAAAGGTTAACTTGAAAGCAGTATTTTAAATACCTGTGCTACATTTTGTAGCAGGTTAGATTTTCTTTTTGGAGGGCGTGGGGGGGACCATCTAACTTGGACAGCTTCAAGAGCACACTTTACCACTTGATCACCGTGAGAGTGATCACAGCCCAGCCCTTCCAATTGCAGAGAATTTCCAGTTAAAAGCATCCCTGCCTCAAGTAGAATTGAATGTCAGATTGCTCATTTAGTCAGGAATCACACACCAAGCATCTACCTCTTCCATTATTTAAAAGGAAACTTCTAAATCTTATGTTACAAGAACTGTATTTGCAGGAATCAGGGACAAGAAAAGCCTCCCTAATTTGTTTACAATTATCTTTAACATTTGAAGGATTGGTGTGAAAAACTCATAAGGAATTGTCAAAGCTGGCTACTGAGTATGCTTTTAGTAGGATAGCCATGCTACACATGCAGAGTAAATGAAGTCAATTACCTTGAAAAGATTTTATATTGATCCTCTGATTAACAAGTAAGATTAACATCAAAGCAAGACAAACATTAAGAATACAAGCAAGTATGTTTGTCCTGATTTTTAACAGTTCTGTCACCCAGCATACACAAAAGCAAATAATGGTGTAATACTGTTCAATGAACAAGCAAAAATACTAAATATTATGTGACCTTCCATTAAGCAATGAGACAGCTAGAGTTTTAAACAGGATGACAATAGACTAATCTCAAACTAGGTTTTCAAATATCAACATAATAGCAAAGGATAGGCTAGTGTCAAATTTATTTTTAGGGAAATTACCTTCATTTTTGATATTGAGTATTATGCATATAGTACAATAAAGAAGTGTCATCTATCAGGCCATGATAAAAAAAGAAAACCATCAGCACACTCCAGCCAGATAAGGAAACAAACATTTATTAGAAACTGGTAGTTTTATAGAGCTAAAAAGGTAAACATACCTTTAAGAGACAAAGAATACACAACTGAACACAGTCATCATAAAGGCACATCATGAAAAATTAAATTTGCAAGACCCCCATCTTTTCAACATTTGAAAACATCATTACCATAATTTTCAATACTCATAATGGCACTTACACACTATAAACAAAATGGAGCAAGCCTAGAAGATAGACACTGGTGAAGTCACCTCCGCATCACACACACAATACATTTGCTCATTGGTCACAGTCAAACAAAATGATTGGGAACTGATCTCACAAATCCCACAAAGATACAAGAATGTTGGCAAAACCAAGAAACATTCAGATCAGAAAGGCATTGTACATATGGGTGATTTGGATAGAATGACTTTTTGTTTTTTTAAAAAAGTGGGAAGTCCAAAAGACACAGCTAAAGCTGCCATTTTCTGAAATCTGATAAAACAACATTTTAGAATATTAACTTTATGGAGTTGTTATATATCAGTTTATGGAGAATAAACATCGGCCATGGAAGCACTGAACACAGGTTTACATCTGATTGCTGTTTGAAAAACATGGCCCAAACAGTATGTGGAACAAGGGAGGTTCAGGCAGTTATTCATGTTTGCTTGCTTATTTGTTTGTTTAAAAGAAAAAGAAAAAAAAGAGACCCTTAATGACCTTACAGGAACAAAGTTCTTCCTTCCTTCAGTAATCCAATTTCAGGAAGTGGTCTAAGAGCAATTGCTTTTAGAAAGTCAAAATAAGTATAAAGATAATCTTGAATTTACAAAGATTAAGACACCACACATAGCAGAAAGCAGAAAAAGCGTGACAAAATGAGTTCGGAAATAATTGTTAGTCTATTTCAGTGTTCAGGCCTGAAGGCAACTGAAATGTGGCACGCTTCCCCACGCCCCCAAAAAAGGAAGTAACTTTGGAAGTCCTTGCACATGGAAATACCTACTTTCTGCATTGAGGAAGTGCTGCTTTGGTTTTTGAGGAGGAGCTGTTTCTCAAGCACTAACAAGTTCTGTGTGCATGCTTTGCTTGCTTCATTAACATCAACCTGATGGGCACCCGAGATCAGCAGTCCCATTTGGTCACTTGGACAAAATGCCTCAGTATTTTACTATCTGAACTTCACACACACAGCCAGTGTGCACAAAAGACTGAGGGAATGAGGATTTATCTCACATAACAAACCCATAAAACCTTTACATAATAATGCAGTTCCCTATTGGCTAAAAGCACGTAGTGGACCGTAGCCCTCCGAGTAGGGAAAGAATGGAGACTCCAAAATGAGAAAGATTTCTCTCCCCAAGGCAGCTATGGTGAGCTCCACTATTGGCTGTATTACAATCACTAACAGCTTAATATTGGATCTTCCACCCCGTTTTTAAATGGCAACTTGGACTTCTATAGAATGGATCTAGTAACCAAGCTTTTTCTGTTCCTGTATATTATAGATCCTATAAAATGTGCAGCTGTAACCCAAAGCTTGTCATGGTTAATGGTGCTAACATTTGCAAGTGCAATGAAAAGCAGGTCCAGTGAAGCAAGTTATGAACATCACTGATTGTATTACAAAAATATTGTGTAAATCCATTTGAGGTATTCTGATACCATGGAACAGCAGTTTCCCAGGCTTTTATTCTTTAAAAACAAAAAAAAGGTTAGCCTGAAGATAAAGGTGATGGGTTACATTTTAAGGTGTTACTCCATCCTTGTCTGTATCTAAGATCCCATTTCTTATGAAATTAACATTAAGTCTTCAAAAATAACAATAAGTGCTTACGTCTAGGCGTGCAAAATGTTGCCTGTGAAATGGTTCAGTATAGGCAGCATGACAAAACAAAAAGTCACTTTCATATATTCAGTATCAAGGCAGTATAAACTTCTCCTACCTTTGGTTTGATCCAAGCCAAATACACATTTAGAGAAGACAAATACAAAAAAAAGAAAGCCAATGAGTAAAATACACATGATTTCCTGAAAATATAAACATATTGCTGATTTAAAGATAGTTTCCTGATTTTTTTTTTTTTAAACTCAGTGACATTTTAAAGTGCAATATAGGTATCTGTTTAGAAATGGTGAACTAGAATTTAAGAAAGTTTCTTCCCACTTCAGGGCAAAAGTAGAAGTTGCAGCATCTCTCCACAAAAATCTGTCTCCAATTGTGAGAGCAGATTACTTGAGAAATCATTTTTGTTCTGGTGTTTCCAACAACATTAGAAGCATCTCCCCTTTTTCCTTCATTTCATGCTATTCCCAAATTCTGCTTCATTTTTTCGTATACAACATAGCTGATGCTGACAGCTGGAAGCACCTTCATAAAATTAGGGGCTATGCCCCTATAAAGTCCTCGGATTCCCTCCGTAGCAACAATTCTTTGAAAGAGACCGACCATGTTTAGCTGTGGAGCTCCTTCCACTGAGGCTAGAACAAAAAGATAATGTGTTATACAACAGTTCTAGTAATATTAAAATTCTTAAGCAATTATTAAACCCTTGGGTGGTGAGCCTACTACCACCTCTATGGCCATTGATTAAAACTTGAGCCCTCACAGAGAGGAGATCTCTTTAATCCCAGATATTTGAGGGATATCCATGTGTCTAAACCCCACTGAAAAGCATTATCCACCTACATTCCTTTGGAAAGCTAGGCTCCTATCCTTAAGTCTGGGCACAAACCTATCAAGGAAAAATCTCAGATATGAAACTGTCTTTATGAAATGTCCTCCAGAGCAAACATTGTTGTCTACGTTCAAAGGATGATACAAGCCCTTTTCATTTTACCTCCAAAATTTAGGAAACATTCTAAATTTTAGAAATGTGCTCCCAGCCTATGACAGGAGCTCTATGCCTGGTAGTCTTTATGGAATGTGGCTCTCAGAGCACTAGTGTCTGAAATGTTACATTTCAATTGAGTATGATGAAGAACACTGCTGGGGGTAATAGGGAGAAGAGACTAATGTTAAGAAGGATTTTCCAGATAAGTCCTTGGTTTTCCAAGTTGGGTTTTTTTATTCCCATGTCTCTGCTACAGCTATCCCAAATGATACAATTTTGATGTGACCACACAGAAATGTTTTCAGTACAACAGGACTCACCTTGAGCCTGCATGCGTGTTCTGATAAGAGCAAGAGGGTAACTGGCTAACTGCCCACACGTGCTGGAAACAGTACCACACCCCAACAATACAAAAACACCTGGGTTAGCGGAGCTTGATGCATAGTGTTCTAGCCATGTACTCTTTAAGAGCTGCCAAGATATAAAATTAAATAATAAGACAAGAGATCTGCATTCAAGAAAGTAAACAAATACATCTTTATTCACAACAAATCTTACGGGCTCAATCCTGAAAAGCACCAATCTCACTACGCCAGTCCTACATGCTCACTTTTAAAGTGCACAGGTAAACACCTTAGCACGTGGGTAAGGACTTTAACCAGACTACAATAGTTAGTGCCTAGAAGAGAAATCCTTAAAAGATCCAGCAGCAGGAACAGTGCCCATGTTCTAGACCTGTTAATACTTTGGGGGAAGGAGAGGGGGAAACACAACTCAGCACCCCAGAGTGTGCAACAAAAGCTCGCACAGCTGTGTACGTCACCTCATGTAGAAGCAAGGATGCAAACTGTAGAAAAGAACTTCCATAGTGCTTTGAAAAGGTTTGCTCAAGCAATTCTGCTGATTGCTACCACAGTGTCACAAAAAAATTTGTCTAGACTAGAAAAAAAATTAGTCCGTGCATCTGAGTTACTTAACACACTTCAAAGCAACACCTAGCATCTGAAGTAGATAAAACATTTTAACTGTTCCTGATGGGTGTAAGAGGTGCTGGTTCCTCTTGAAAGAAAAGAGAGTGGTGTTTCAGACCTTCTCACAACAACTATATGTCAGCCACAAAGAATTCTGGTGACGCGCACAAACACACAAGGAATTCAGGTTACTATAATCCCATTATAAATCAGAGAAAATGGCAAAAAAAATGTATTAAGTATCATAAATGCAGGATAGGTAACATAGTATGAATATCATATCAGGTTTTTAAGGCCCATATTTGCTATAGAACAGGTATGTTCCAGTCCAACAGGGTTAGTTAGGTATGCAAGCATGTTGTATTGCCAAGGTCTATATGATCCTGCCCTACAAGTAGATTTCTTGTTTGGTACTGTTGCGTGTAAGGGCCCAACGGCACAGGCACTCCTCCAGGAGGGGCAAACAAAGAAAAACATGAAAGTCCAGTAAGATTAGTGGAAATTCTCATTGGTCTATTTTAAACTGAAGGCACCTGTAATTCTACAAGCGTATTACAAATCTAACTAATGATACAGGTATTCTAAAGAATATTTACCCTTTTCATAAATTAACTAATGAAAGCTACATGCATTCAGTAACCTAAACTCACCTCATAAACAGCAAGGTCAATGCCAGCATAAGGAATTATACCCAGAATATTAGGAATATAGCCTTTGTAGAAGGCCTTTACACCTTCTCTTTTTAAGATCTTCTTAGCACAGTCAAACATCCCAGAATATTGCCCTGTTTTACCCACAGCCAATCTGGTCTTTAAAACCTAAGGGGAAAAAATAGTAGCCGTAATTACATACCTACTTATTAATGTATGTTATAAACACAGGAAAACACAGTATCTCTCTGCTTATTCAATTGTCTGGAACTGCTTTGCATTTTGGTACTTCAAAATTCCTTTGTGATGACTACTGTTAAGGCTTTGTCAGCAGTAGGCTTCTTCAGGTTTTATCATTAGTGCAGGGCAGTACGCATACTACCATACACTAGCTTACAATTTATTAGCCTTTTAAAATTGCATTTTACCTTTCTTTTCTTGATTAAAACAGGCAGATTTTTGATCAACTTGAAGGCAACAGTGTGGGCAATATTTAATAGAAGGATTAGCTAAAGAACAAGTGAGAACATTAACATACTAGAAGATCACACTTCTCATCTGGGAACGGCAAAGCATATTAAGAAAACAGTCTTTCAAAAAGCACGACACTGAGAGGTAGTTAAGGGAAAGAAAGATTGCGTCTCTACTGAAACCCAGCATCTGATTAATAATGCAAATAAGTCTATACAGAATCTTAGGACAAAGAAATTACTAGCACTATCCAAAAGAAACCACACAGGGAATTTCCTGAGCAAGAATTTGACCTACTTCAAAGCCTCGTAAGACTGCAGCTTCCTCAGGAGTTTCCTGGCACTTCGCTTATCTCTTACTTTGAAACACGCTAAAAAACACTTCTAGGACAGTATTATGTATTTGTTGGGAAGATCAGAGCATCTTATTGTAGAATAGTTCACCTGTCTCCATTGATCAGTGTAATCCAGATGATGTACATAACATTTCAGTTATTCCATAACTTAACCCATCTCTCTACTGAGGCTAGCTGTGATTCAGCAGCTCTAACAGCAGGGATGCTATTTAAAAAGAGATCATTACCACTGTCAGCAATGAAAACAGCTAAGTTCTATTCCTACTGACACCCCTCCCTATGAAAAAGGTATTTAGGTTACATTTTCCATTACTTCCAAATCTTCATGTTGGCATTGGTTTAATCCCAGACCCCAGATATAGTCCAGTTATTTGCACAACAAGATAAACTTTCTGGGGAACCAGCAGTAGAGCAAGTACAACCTACTTCCATTTTAAAAAAGCAGGATATGAAATAGCTACCCTAGAGCTGTTAGTATATTAATGCTAGTCAAATTGCAACATGTGTAGTACCACATACAAATATGTCCTACAGAGGAAAGGGCAGTTAATCCACCCAGCCCGAACTGTAGCTGTTATATTCTCCCTCCACATTGATCTCCTAATCGGACCCAGCTCCACATCATAATGTAAGAGAACTTAATCAGTTCTGCTACACACAAGACCTTCCCTTGCTTACATACAGTGGGAAAAGATTTATGCCCAATTTAGAAAATACTTGAATTTGTAATTAATTTTAAATGCGTTCTTGGATTAATTTTTTCCCTGAACTAGGTTTTATTTAAACATTGCTGTAGACAATATTATACAGCCAAATATATGGAAAAATAACAAGTATCAGTTAAAACATAGTATATTCTAAAATGCCTAGTACTGAAATTCTGAAAGGAAGTCCAAAGTAAAAATAAATTAGAATATAAGAATATAGAGGAATTCCTACAATACTTTCTAGAGCAAAATGGGGTTTACTTTGGAAATGAACCAGACATTTGGCAGACTCTAACAGAAGCAGATTCTCTGTTACTTACCTCCATGGGATAAATAGAAGTTTGTGCTGTTGCTCCAGCCAAAGAACCAGATACAAATCTTTCAACAGTGCCTAACTTCCCATCATCCTTAGTGAGTATCTTCTTATACTGTATAGTTAAAACACATAAAATAAACATCACGTGCTTTTTAGGAAAGGCAAGAGTTACTACAAGAGACAAGAGTACAGCACAAAATGTCTTTTCAAGCTGTACATACTTTTTATGTATTTACAGTTACATTTACTAACCCAACAAATTTAGCACTATACTCACTGCAACTCTGTGGACAAAGATTCTCAAGAATACAATTAATATTCCAGCCTGCAAGAATCCTTGACATTAAACACCTCAGCCACCCACAGTACTGTCAAGTGTTCTACAAACAGCCAACAAGGGTACCCACACTACGGACCTCAGATAACAAAGAGGAACCTGACCCCCTTGCAGATCCAGTTCTCCAATCAAAGGATGAAAGACCAACTAGCATGTTCACAGAGACACTTAGAGAGCTGTACATACTGTTTCACTCAAGACAGACACCATCATACAAGAATGCGCCACCGGCTCCCAAAAGGCAGAGCAAGAGTACGGAATAATGTGCTCAAGGTTACTCTATGGCATCAAAATCTGCTGTTCAGTCTTGCAATATCCCAAAGTTTACTTGACTTTTTGTTGCTTTTATTTCATAGTTGTAGAGAGATGTGCAGTATGGTCATTTAGTCTTACTTGAGGCACCAGCAAGCCCCACAGAGGAAAAATAAAGATTGTTTAACTACACCAGAACAGGAGTTCATTTTCTAAAGGAGGATTAGGCCTTAACATGATGCTTAAAGCTGATTCAGAGGTAAATATAACTCTGAAATCCAGGTTGAGGGCATCTTACATAGCATCATGATATTTGACTTAAAAAGAATCCTGTGTAAGTTCAGCTAGCATAATGTGCTAAGTTTTTGGTTGTTGTCACTTCAAAGCAACAAACTAGATATTAATGCAGTGCTCTATATAAAGCTATGCAGACTGGAGGACAGTTTAAAATGTATGACAGATTTAGTTTATTTACATTGCTTATAATACAATAGCAAAATCTGCCTAATACCAAGTATTCTATTAACAGAATAAATAGACTATTTTAAATCTGAAAGTGACTCTAAATTACTGTGACAAAATCCCCAACCATAGTAAGAACCCCTATGTAATACAACAGTGCAAATAATAAACAGTGAGAGCAATATAATATTCTATTTACCATTATTTTAATTCCTGATTTATCATCCTACCTGTTCATAAGCCCAGAATTTAATAGCTGTTTCAGGAGCTATTTTCACAACATTTACACCATTTCCCCTCCAGAGGGATCGGACACCACCTTCTTTCAACATTTGCTTAAAACCACTGGCTATATTCATTTTGTTTGATTTTGAACCATGAACCTAAAAAAAAAAACAAAGTCACAGTAAAGAACACTGCTCTGATTAGATTGTAAAACTCGTCACCTAACTATTAAATTGCTTAAATGTATCAACTAGCAAAGCCACAGCCACTATTGAAAAAAATCTTATTTTAGTGGCACAGGTACTATAATATTTTGTCTACATTTTTGCCAATATGACTATGGAAAAGACAATTTTTATGAACACAAAATATGGAAATTGTCAAAACATAACTAGACCTCCAGAATTCAGATATTGTATTTGGCCATCAGTTTTCCATAACAGCTCTCTAAAAGCTGAAGTGATACACTGGAAACTAAAAAGTTCTTGAACATTGCACCTACCTGCATCATCACTTTAAGGCGATCTAACGGCGCTGTACCCGTTCGAGAGACAGCACCAGCCACTCCTCCTGCCAACAGCTGTTTCCACCACTGTCCAGTCTTTTTCTCTTCCTCCGTGAACTCATCTGGAACAGTCAAACTATCTCCTATATCCAACACCTATTAGAATCCAAAGCAAAGATGTGCCAATAACTATCTCATTCCATCATCTGAATTTTATCAACAGTTCTAATTCCAAATTACCCTACCACCTGAGAACAAGTAAACAAAATGCCAGTTAAAAATAAAAAAATATCTCTACATTACATTCTATAATTAACTTGCTACGGATTGCTATTGCTATTCAATGAATAGCTACTTTTTGAGCATTAACAACACAGACCCACCATTTCAAAGACTGCACCATCATCATTAAAAATTATGACAAATTTCCGCCTTGAGCATGGCCCAAACAAAGACATTCTGTCACGATCAGTAGACCTTTACAGTCAGCACTAAAGCTCAAATGCTTATATGTTGCAGCTAACCTTTCACCGGACAACCGTCTGGGATTAGTTTGGTAATCTCCTAAGGATGCTAACAAGAGATTTCTCTCTCATGGTAATTTATTCACACATATGTGCTATTTCCTCTTTCCCCCACCCCCACTTTAAAGTAGCATTTTTATAGCTGATATATCAGAATATTCTACTTCTGGTAACTGCTGTGTATTATCTTACAAAATGACAAGTTTGACTAATGCTTTATACATTTTCTTATCATCAGTTACACTGAAAGACACATTATGACTTTTTTCAGCTATAAAAGTTTGAAAATTCATTAAGAGGTGCATGTTTGTATTACCATTCAATTTGATCAAAGAACATTACTATAGGCTTTAGTAATAAAGATGTCCAAGACTATGGAATCTCACATATCACTTAAACATAGTCTCTGCTCTTCATGTAATTTATAACCATGATGTATGAGAAAAAATACACTGTAGATAATGCAAAGCCAATATTATGCATAAATTAAACCTATAAAGAAGCAAGGATGTTTTTAATAACTGGTAATTACTGACCAAAAAGCGTGTTAACCAACAGACTTTTTTTAACTACTGTTGATTTTAATTGTAGACACTACATCCCTAATTTATGCTGCATTCCCTGTCTGTTAAGTAGACAGAATACTGTCTTGGTCATTTGGAACACAAGAATTGCAGGATGGAAATTACAGATATAGCCACTGGACAAACAGGGTAAGCACCAACTATTCTGGATATTGAACACAGAACAGATTAATTGGAAAATCCTTTCACCTTTCTGACATTCATGGTTTCCAAGTAAGGTGTCATCAGTTGTTCAACTACATGGAATCATCAAAAGATCAATCAGAACTCTCAAAATATAAACTCAATGTTCTTAGAGATATTATGCGTATCTACCAGGGTTTAAACATTGTGTCTACCAAGCCCTAAACACAACTAAGAAAAAAAGCTGAATTTGAGGGTGTTTATAACAGAAAGGCCACAGCTATCAATTCATAATAATTCTATGCCAATGCAGCTATCTGCTTGGAAAAGTCTGACAGCAATTAAAATTTTACAATAAAAACAGAATTGGAAGAGCTGTCAATGCCAGCCAGACATGTGAGGTCTCATATCTGCTCTTATCTGAAACACCAGCTGTGTTGCCATATAGCTGGATTTTGCTTGCTGTGATAAGTGGGTCATCAGCTGACTGCAACACTGGAAGATCACAAGAAACTTCTAAAATTGTTTCTTGGGGATAACTAATGACATTCCATAATTAAAAAAAAAATAAAAAATCTTATGTTTAGTAACAGTAATACAAAGCATTTTATTAAAGCAAAGGGTTTTTTTCCACTAAGTAAGCTGGGACCAGGACTATTTGATCTCATAGCAGTGCTTCAAGTGTTTCCTTCAGCAAACAGGGAGCTAACTCCCTTTTGGCAAGCATTTCTGAATTGAGCTTGTACAGTGTGAAACACTCAAAGCTTTCAGATCTCAAACTGGTTTTTATTATGGAAATGCTGACTAATCCCTGACGATATAGATGGTCTTACTATATTCAAAGAAATCTGTCTTTACCTAACTTTAGGGATTACTCCAATAATCTACAGGAAGGATATTTAGTAAACAGGATTACCATTGGTTTACTTACCTTATTATTTGTTCTTAAAAGTCAGCCACTGAGGTGGTAAGAGCTCCATTCAATAATAACTTAAAAAAATTTATCTGCACAGTGGATAGCCTATTGCTGTATATTGTCATTCTTAAATGAAATTCTATAGCACAAAAGAGTGTGAGAACATGTGCACAGAAAATCATCACTAATGACACCAGTGATTTTATCATAATGATTGTTACTATATAAATGCAAATACTGAACTAATTTCAACATAACAGTTAAAATGTTTCTATAATTTGTTTCAACACATCAAAAGCACTGAACATAAGAATGTACCGTAATGTGAAAAGAAAAATATATAATATTGTGGTTATTATATTTCTGTGGAATATCTCCAAAGGAAAAAAAGGATGCCTTCCTAAAAATTACTGATAATTATTGGCAAAGTTTAGATGAAGTTTTTTGTTCAGAAGAAACTCACACGACACTATCCTGCTCGTAAATAGGACAGCATGAAGTGAAAAGGAGAACCAAACAATTTTAAATACAGGTACGCCTGAAATATAACAACTGTCAAGCTGTTATACTCAATACTGCAAATTAACCCAGCAGAGATGAACGTAAGAGCTGCACTAAGTTAAAAGAAAAGTTGAACTTACAGTGGAATGTTTCCAATATCGAATTATTTCCTCAATGTCTGTAGCTGGGTTAAACATAAAATGGTCTCTCCACTCATTCCAGTCTACTGTCATTGTCCCATCAGCATCAATACTAAAAAGAAATTGAACAAAACTATATAAGGAAATAATAGCAGGGATGGGGTTTTGTTCTGTTTTCTTGCTTTTTTGTTGGTTGTGTTTTTTGTTTTGGTTTGGTTTTTTTTAATATTGGCCATCATATCAGCGACAAATGACTGGAGATTCCATACGGAGACTTCAAGGCTGAGTCTGCCATGGCCTTTCAATACTATGCTTTTCTTATCCAAGTGCATCTGGCATATTCCATTTAAAAACATAATATAATGCTTCATTCTATCAACAACATTCACAGGGAAATGAGGTAACATTCTCCTCCCAGAATCAGATCCTCAAATAGTGACCAGACTTACAATCACCCTAGAACAGATGAAATATGTGAGAATTCTTATAAAGGCACCACTGAAGGTACCAACACCTTTCAAAGTTATAACCCCATTTATCCTGTTCTCTGAATTATAAAAATATAATAACTAACAATACAAAGAAGCTTAAAATACTTTAAGCAATAATAATTCCTGACCTTTGCAGGATCTTTTCTGCCTGTTTTTCTGAAATGCTTATACCCAGTATCTTGAGGGACTGGACAACCTCTGATGCTTCAATTTTTCCTTGAAACATTAAAAGAAAGATGATACATATTTAAAACATGGAGCTTAATACACTTAGCACCTTGGAGCTCACTAAGTTCCACTGTAACGCCTACATAATAGCAAAGATAATTTAAAATCAATTTAAACACAGATGATATATTTTGATTGTCTACTACAAGGACTGAATGAAGGTGAGTACATTAAAATCATGCAACCAAATGAGATGCAAACATTCAGTGAGTTAAAAAACTATTCTATCTTTAATAGATACTTAGAAACTTCCTTATAGTTTCTCCATCTGGGGAACAAAGAGCCCCAGATCAATGGGCCTGAAAGATAATAAAAAGAAAAAAAGACTATAATAATTTATTATTTCAATCTATAGTAAACTATAATATGATCCTATTAAGGAAAGAAATAGGGGTTCCATATTCACAACTTTTTGTCTCCAGTTTAGACAAAGAATATACATGAAGATAACTTTTAATGCACAGTTTCTTCAAACCACATTTGAACAAATGAAATAAATCAATGCATACCATCATTGTTTTTGTCCAGGCTCTTAAATGCCAGTTTCATCTTTTTCTCATGATCTTTAAGATACTGCATAAATTCTTCAAAATCTAGCTGTCCATCCTGGTTAGTATCTCCAGCTTTAAAAATTTTCTGTTGAGAGAAAATGCAACATTCGACTTTTCCAAATTACAGCAGGTCACAAAGCAACATCAGCATGGCACAGCTTTAAGAAAAGCATCATATTGGTCACTTTGGGAGTCAAATCAGGAAAACACCTAAGCATACACTTCAGAGCTGTATTTTGTTTTCAGAATTTAACACACTATCAGTATTTTCATAAAGAGAGAAAACACTTGGAGCAGAGATAGATTTAAGAAAGCATTATTTATTATTTGTATAACTTTCCTATTCAAAGATTTTAAGGTTTCTTACCAGCACTGGCAAGCTACCCCTACAGGTATCACTTTGTGGAGGTAGAGGGGGGGACAGGACAAAATCATGAAAGAGAACAACTTTAAGCCTGTGACTTCCTTAGTTATACATGAAATTTGTGAATATCTCAGTAAAATTAAACAAATACAGTCTTAACTATCCTCTTTAATCCAGTGGTCTACTAATTATGAACTACAAAGATAAAAAGACAAATAGCAATTAACTATTTAACTGCTGACCACCCCCCCCCCCCAAGATCTTGCCTGACTAGCACTTCCAGCCCCCAGGCTTTGAGAAGGCAGGGCTTTCTGCTTCAAACTGAAGCCCCGACAAAAATTTAAAACAAACAAACAAACAACAGACTTGTAACAAACAGAAGCACAGTTATCTTCCATTTTTGCATGTGTTTCTTAGTAACTGTCCTGCAGATAAGAAACCTCTACATGTAAAATTAACTATGAGTTGAATGCATGGTGTACAATTGCCAGCACTGCCGGAAACAAGTCTGAAATACAGCCTAGGCATACACTTCTCCATCAACAAAGGGCCAGAATACTTAACCATCTTTCTGTGTGAAAACATACTTTTTAAAAAAGGGAAATTACAGCAGTCCCCCCAACCATCAGCCTGGAACTGCTGAGGCTTGTCTTCAAAGGCAAGCCCAGAGAAGAGCGAAGCCCAGGCTAACAAGCTCCGCAGGATTTATTAGCTTGGGCTTTATGCCACAGCAAGGGCTGCTCCACACAGGGAGGGCTGCAGAGAGAGCAGCGGGGCCAAGAGAGGCAAGGCCCACAGCACAGTTACAGGCGCTTTCCATCTGCTCTCACACTTCCATAGTGCTGCCATCTCCTCTGGCAGGATGCACAGGAAGCAGGCAGGGAAATCCACCCCAAAACTTTGCTCTAGAACACAAGATCTAAGGGCAAATTTTGCCTCATCTCTTCATTTGGGCGTCAGTCCCTGTGGTTTCCCTCAATGTGTGAAATCCTACAGGGGCACTGTCTATAAAACGGCCAGGAGACCAGCCTGACAGCACAATCTCTTCATTAATTTGCTGTAAGTTTCAGAGCACTTCAGGGTACACATAAAGCATATGCCAAAAATTCTTCCAAATACCTTCTATTTTCCAGACCGCCCTGTGCAATTGTAGTTTCTGGATAAAGTAATTCTCAACAAGATTTGCATGGCTGTTCTAATCTGCAAAATCTGTTTTTAATCATTTTGCTTACTCCAATATAATTACTGGAAGTCCTCAAAAGACCAAAGTCCAACAAGTTCTAGCCTACAGAAACTAAACATAAAGGAAGTTGAAAACTCTAGTGTAGTTGTTGCAGGTGTCTGAAAAAAATTGAAGACATCCGAATACATTTATGTGCCTCCTTTATCTTTCTTATCCCTCTAATAAAAGCAATGTACTTTAATGTTTAATCTCAAAAGAAAAATGTGTAAGATTATAATAGATTTCTCAATGGAAGGGAGGAAGACAATGTGGCATTCCACAGTGAAATAAGCAGTGAATTATTTACCTCCCATAATACAGCAACTTATGCACAATAAAATCAACTAAAGTTACTGCATGGTCAGATAAAGGCATTTGGTATCAGCTTAGGAAAATAGTGTTCTTCATACACTCTTAAAGTCCAGCTTGATTGTCATTTCTATTAATAACCTGTCAATAAAAATATAATCTTCAATTCAGTTTCATTCCCTTGCCAATATGGTTAGGGCTGTTCAGAATTTCCCATTACAAAAAAAATAGTTTACGTTTCTTCAAGTTTATGGATGCATTTCTGAATTAAGGAAGGATAAAAATTAAGCCTAATTAAGAAAGCCTAATGGATTAATCATTAAAAAAACCCCAAACAAATAAAAAAACCCAAACCAAAAACCACCACTAGAAATTACTCTAGCCAGAAAAGAGTCCCCCCGAAAGACACTGCAATCTCAACCCATCTTGTACTCCACGCATGGCACCTCTTACCACAGGATCCAAGTGCCCTGCTGGACTCCCGCAAGCTACAGAGAAGAGGTAATTAATGTGGCAATCATACACACACTTTGAGTGAATTCTATCAATGCAAATTGTTACTATTCCCTACTGCTATCTGAACTACACAAACAAAAATGTGGAACAAGGGAAGTGTTGTTCTGGCTCACATATGACAAAATTTTAACTAAATTCCAATTACAAAATCTCCTCTGCTGAGGATGACATGAGCCAAACAAAACAGAAATTCCTAGCAGGTTTAGAGAGCTGGCAATTAGCATGCGTGAAGGGGAGCACCTTTCATTTCATCTGCCAAATGAGCAGATTTTACATTGCAACAACTAGAAAAGGATAAGCACAAACATACTCTCCATTCCCTACTTTTGTTTTTACAGTTATTTTCCAGACTTCAAGCCAGTCTCAGCCACTCTCAGGGCAGCAGAACAGAAGTGACAGGGAACAAAAACATATGCTTTTCCTCAGCAGGCACATGCATTTTTTCTCACATTACAAATCTAAGATTTCATACAAACAAAACCCTCTTGTACTAATTATGTGGGTGTTAAAGTTTCAGATTAAAACCAGCAATTTTGTGGAACAAACAGGAACAGTGAAAGGAGCCTGCCTTCCATTTGGAGGGCAGGAACTCCCTCATGGGGGTAATGTACTCCATGGGCATAGCCAGCAGGAAGACACTTACTTGATTCTGCAGCACACTAACTCTCAGGTAAAAACTGCCCATTCATGGCATCAAATAATAATTCAGGTTGGAAGGGACCTCTGGAGGCCATCGAGCACAACCCTAGCTCAAAGCATGTCTAAATAGACATGGTCTCAACCAGCAGCTAAGCACCATGCAGCAACTTGCTCACTCCCCCCCGCCCCCAGTGGCATGGACAGAAGAATTGGGAAAAACAAGTAAAAACTCATGGGTTGAGATAAAAACGGTTTTAGTAATAATAATAATAATAATAATAATAATAATAATAATAATAATAATAGTAATAGTAATAATGAAAAGGAAGATTACAAAAAGAGAGAGAGATAAAACCCAAGATATAAAAGTGATGCACAATGCAGTTGCTCACCACCTGCTGATAGATGCCCAAGCAGCAATCTGCCCCTCCCGGCCAAGTCCCCCAGTTTATATACTGAGCATGATGTCACATGGTATGGAATATCCCTTTGGCTAGTTCGGGTCAGCTCTCCTGGCTATGCTCCCAGCTTCTTGTGCCCCCCAGCCTACTCATTGGTGGGGTGCCCTGAGAAGCAGAAAAGGCCTTGACTCTGTGTAAGCACTGCTCAACAGTAACTAAAACATCCCTGTGTTATCAACCCTGTTTTCAGCAGACATCCAAAACATAGCCCCATACCAGCTACTATGGAGACAATTAACTCTACCCCAGCCTAAACCAGCACATTAGATCTAATTAGATCAGGTTGCACAGGACCACATCCAATTAAGTCTTGGACATCTCTAAGGATGGAGATTCCACAGCCTCCCCAGGCAACCTGTTCCAACATTCAATCACCCTCACGTCAGTTCAACAAGGAATTCAATTCTGCTGTTCTGCATTTAATATACTACCAGATTTTGCATAGTTACAACCACTTGTCACTGTGCCACTTCCTGGTTCACCAATTTCTCTGATGGAAGAGAACTGGATGCATTTTAAAATAGGCATGCTTACAACAATAGAGCAGGAACCAAAGTAGATGCCAGTCCTTACTTGGACGTCCTAGGAAACAATGTTCAGTGTGCCTGCCACGTAAAACCTGACATTTCTTGTTACAGACTTACTATGGGATCACCTCACCTTTATGTAGGTCCAGCCCCAAGAGGAAAATGTTTATTTTTCAAGGTGTGCCATTTCTTTTCTCATTGTCTAAAAACTTTAAGGCCAAGCAATAAAGATAATTCACTAGATAAAATGAAATGGTGACCGTGTAAAAAATCGCTACTTACAGGTAGACATGGGAAGACTGTTTAGATGATCTTTCTTTTTAATGCTATGGGCCTTCACACATACCGACTACAATGCTCCCATGCTGACCTAATTGGTCATGACACTTCTGCCTTTTTCTTTTCTCTTCTGTTTTGTTTTTGTTTTTAATTCTGCTACTTTTGTTCTTTTTCTGCCATATATTTTGTTAACACAGCTGCTTTCAAAGTCCTGCACAGCGATACCAATGTGAAAGGCCACAAGTAGACTGAAACACTGAATAATTTTATTTTTAAATTTCTGTATTATATAAAGCATGTTACAGCGTTGACTTCCTACTCCTCCAGAAGACCTCTGTATTTGGTGTGGAAACCTAAGCCAGCAGGTCTGTTGAAAAAAAAAAAAAGCTACAGACAGGCTTTATATACACCTAAAAATCCTGACACTCTGTAAGTGGCCTGATGAATTATTAGATTACTCTGTGCCAAAGTTATGAACTTTAACACATTCATAGCTACACTGTGAAGACAGAGAATGCAAGACACTAGAAATCTTAATGCTTTTTGTAAACTTTTCTTTTAAATTCACTGTTGAATTTTTATATTACTTAGTATCAGTATTGTGCATAAGCCTTCACATTCTGGTTACAAAACTGAATTTTGTATGAAAGGCAGGGCTGCTCAGTACAAATGATTACCAATCATCTATTCATTAGCTTGTTAATATAATGTAAAGAATATTTAAAAGGAAGTGATCCATCAAGTTACTGGGTGTTTCTGGCTTCCTATCATGCTATCTACAAGACATAAGTAAAAAAACCAACACTTAAAGACACATAATTGGTGCAATTAGCAATTCATTCTTCTGTAATCTATGACTAGAGTTCCAAAGGGCACAATTACAAATACTGCATAGAAAAAACACGATCACAACAGCAAGAACAGCATTGCATCTTCGGACATTCACAAATTTCACATTTTCTTTTAAAAGCAGAGGTAGTTGATATAAAACCAATCACAATATTCCCTTCTCCTCTTCTCCCCTTTTTCTATTCTTTCCCTCTTCACATAGGCATTCACATAGCTCTGCAATCTACAATTTTAAGTTATTAGACTGTAATCTTATTGGAAGCCAAATTCAGTCACAGCTCAAGTATACGCAACTCTTCTCTCTTTACTGGATACGTACCCAACAAAACTAAAAACTAAAATTGCCCTTTTCCTATCTATATCTACCAAGACTACACAAATTTATGACACACAATGATAACCCAAAAACCAGTAGTAAGGATTATTAAAGTCAGTGTTGTCAAACTGCATCAGTTGGGAGACAAATCCAGCACAAAGGGAAAGGGGCTGAGGATGTGTCCACACAGCATTATACCCCAACCAGCAAGTCCACATAACACACTAACAGACCAGACTGCCATTTAAGCTCCAGAAATCCAACACAACACTGCATTTTGAGCAAAACAGTAATTTTCACTGCCTCCAAAGACCTCCCAACTTGTTCAAATGCTGTATTCATATTCATTCACTTCCCTCCCAAAGGATACTGCCAACACGTAAACAGTACCCAACCAGGCTCTTTACACCTGCCACAGACAGACACTAAGAGTCCCCCATTCCAGTATAGCAGCCTTGCACCCTTGGCGGTAGCAGACGCTCCCCTTCCTGTTCTTTGTCCTGAGCACCACTCTCCCCTGCAACAGAAAAGCACTAGCAGCAGTTTTCTCACCAGTGCATTTCAGGTAACAGAATCGCTACAAAATGAGCCTAAAAAGGAAGAGATGCAAGTCGTGAGTATGCTCTCCAATATGCCTTGCAAAAGCTGCTTCCTCAGGACCTGGATAAACTCGTCTCAACTCATAGCTATGAATTAGATTCCAAGAATCTGAAACAGCATAAATGGGAGATGCAAACTATCCCCTGTACCTTCATTCATCATTCCTTGCAAGTTACACTGGTATTTTTTACTATGAAAGTACTTGATAGACTGAGTTTTTCCATTAAATAAGACTACTCTGCTACAGAGGCATCCCCACCTTACAGTCATCTTAAAAGATTTACCAGTTTACCTTGTTTGTTTACCTGGGACATGCTGCAGCCTCAAGACCAGGATTGAGCAAAGCATTTCAACATGCAATTAAGAGATGTTACAGAGGTGGGGGTTCCCATATTTGGTGCCTGGCATTCTTGCACTTTGCAGCAACAAGAGGAAGAATTAATCATTCACTGTACCCTGACACTGTTCGGAAAAAACCTATCAAGTTAGTATTAAAAAAATTCATTTTATCTCCTTGGATGTTTAAAGTGTTATGAAAACAAACTTTTATTCATCTTGCCCTTTCACATGGAGACTTGGAGACTACAGCACATATCAGTTAAAAGCTTCTGAAGTTGTAGATATTGAAATGAAATAGTGACTTACATGTTTGCTTACAACTCAAGTCAGCTACATTACTGAAGACGTTTGTGGTATTTCACAATGAAGTCCCCATAATCAGACATAATCATAACACCTATTATGACCTGAAAAGCAAAGTTTAAAGGAACTAAGTGGGTCCAGTTTTCTACAATCACATGATGTGACATCTGTTTTGGTAAAAAGCTTAAGATGCCTGTCTACTTTAAATGTATAGTACCAGTTTTTGGCATACTATTAACGTAAAAGAAAGCTTCATTTCACATAAAGAATGACATACGGACATGAAAGTACTGAAGCTTATAAGACTGTGAATCTGCATATCACACATGATAATAATTTCTAAGAGTAGATATCATGTGATCGAAAATGCCCATGTTTCTTCTAAGAAGTTGCCGAAGTAACTAGTGCTTTTTGTATGTTTCTAGCCAAGCTTCAATGTAACGAAGAGACTTCAGTTAACTTGGTCTACTAGCCTTCAAATTTTGCCATGCAAGAGAAGTTACCAAAATTAAGAAAAGTGCAAAAATCTGAATAAAACAGTGGAGAAATATTCAAGGACATGTTTAGCTCAGTCATTAAACAAGTATGTGCTTTCTGGACTAAGAACAGCTACGCTAAGTTCAAGCTCTGAATCACTATCTAGCTGTAGTTTTTAGAGGCCAGAGAAAAGCACAGCAGGAAAACAATGCGTGCCTGGTGCTGTTCTCACCCCTCCTCTCACGCTGAGACACAGCACTGTAACACAGCACAGGGGCCTGCCTTGCTCGACAGAATTCTGAATTTTCTTTGGTTTAAATGCAGCAACACACTTCAAGTGTTCTGAGTGTTTTTAGACTTCGTTGGACTAAAATTTTCATAAACACAGTCGATTACTCTAAACAGACCATGTTCTGATTGCTGAGAATTTAGTCTCGTTGGGTCCCGTTTCCACCACACAGAGGTGTCTCATCACGCTGTTTCTTTATCTAAAGGAGCCTTAACATAGCCAAAGACTTAAGTCAAAACCTGACAGAGAGTCAGTCCAAATAAGATCATCATACTGTTTCCCGAATGTAGTTATTCATTTCAGTAACATCTTTCTACTCCTAGCTCCAGGACTCAATGTATTAATAGTACCTGAATTTGAATGCTCGGCTGTTCCTACTGCAAACTGAAGCTTGAAATACGGGGTTCGCCTCCTACAGGTTTACCGTAAGGATTGATTGCAACAGAAGGAAAGGGTGAACAAAAATAGTACTTCATACAACCACTCGCACCATTTATGGTACTCCCGCCTAAGAGACTCACAGCATTCTGAAGACACAGGATGAGATCATTTGAGATCTGATCCCAGCATCTATTTTGTGTCTCTACTGGACAACTCCTCTAATCAAAGTGAGCATACAATAGCTGTTAATGTTGCTTGTAGAGTGCCACTTGATACTGTCACCACATTTAATTCCTTCTTCCTAGGTGTTGATGTATTATGTCAGGAATCTTTTGTAAAGCTTTGCAAAGTTACCCATTCCTGGGGGGTAACAGACTACAATATAAACCAGGAGTCATCCTGGCAGCCTCTAAGCAGCACACATTTCGGATTTTCCAGTGGTTTACTTTTGTCTGTCACATACTGACAGAAGGCAGGTCAAGTAGAACACAAAGTCAGGAGCTTCTGTCATGTTGTACTATGATGTCTTGCTATGGGGAAAAAATTATTCTTCCTTAGAGGGACACGCAACCTACCTCCAAAGCTTACCACATGGTTTCACATCAATTCTTGTATCTACAATGTAACTTAACCTAAAAGAGTGTCTCATCAAACGTTAACAAAACTGCCAAGACAACTGATGAAAAGTGAAATAAAAAGAGCATACCAGTAGTCTATTACTCAAATGGATAGCAGCTTCTTTTAAAGACACGCTTATTCCTTCTAGAGAGGAATTATATTTCAAGAGAAGAGAGGAAAGTAATACTAGTAGCCCAAACACTAATTTATACCGTGAAGATGACGACTTAGGATGAACCAACTGTCTTTGCAGTGAAACACAGTAGCACTCGCATGGTCCCTTACCAGGAGTTAACCAGGAAGCAGCTATGGCCCCCAGAAGTATGGTGACCAACACTCCCGTGTATGTGGATTTCACCCCATGCAATGGAAGCCAGGCCTCCAAGAGTATTTTTGGAAATCTAACCCAGACCTCCATCTAGATCATAACAATAGTGGACGGCCTGAGACCACATCCTAGTCACGAGGCACCAAAGCCTACGATATCCCAACTCATAGTGCCACTATGTTGGCAGGGCTGAGCGGTTCAGTAGCTAACGCTTCGCCACACTGTGTAGTATTTCCACATCTCATTTCCTTACTCATTAGTTATTAGTAATTATAAGACTACTTCTGCCTCTCCAAACTCAAATATTATGATTCAATATCTGACTTCATTAATAAAATACCTTTTTAGCAAGTAGTAAAAAGACATTTTACTGAATTTAACATCACTTTAGAGCTTGAAGTGAAGTAAGTGGGAGAAGGCAGCTTTGGGCTGCAAGGAAGTACAGGAAGCAGATTAGCTACGTAAAGACAGGAAAGAAGCTGGAGGCAAGTCTTACTGAGGCTGTCGTTATAACAAGTCTAGTTATTAACAGTTACATATAACTAGTCTAGTTTCTAGTTCAAACTGTGCCCACCATTAAGTTTAAAATAATGAGTATACAGAAGTTTCAGTGCATTCCAACAATTCTTCTACCTCTCTCAAATGTGGAATATGACTCATGGCTTATTTTGTTTACTCTGTGTTTCTTAAGCAACTAAGGCAGCCAGTTCCTGCTCTCCATTACATCCAGGTAAGTCTAGCTTATCTCTATTATTTCATGGGTTTCACTTCCAGTTTATCCTGTAGCAACTGAGAATAATTTGACAGATACTCAGATGTGCACTATTAATGAAAGGTACCACACCAATCTTGAGAAAGAACTTGGAACTTCAATTCTAAGTTGCTCAAAACTTAAAAAACACGCCACGTGTCTCAGGGCTTTCAGTGAATTACGTGGGAAGACCACCCTCGTTAAATGCCAGAAAATTAACTGGTCACCTGTTCCCCTGTTGTTCAATGTAAGTAAAAACCCCAAATTGTTACAGTCAAACTGTACAACAAGTTTTCAACAATGTGTATATAATGTGTGACTGAAGTTCGCAACTAGCATGCTCTGAATATTGACAACTCTCATAGATAAGCAAACAGGCCAAACTGTCCCTCCTTGATACATCAAAAACTGAGAACACAAAACATACTTATTGTAAAGATGATTTTGACCAGAAGCAATATTGAAGTGAAAGCATGCTGTCATTTATGCTCTCACACAAGCACCATTCAAGATGCCTGCTGGATACTTTTCACTTAAGTATATGAGACAGAGAATTAAATATACCAAGAAGAGGTAAAATAGAGACCAGATAATGAGACCATGGGAAAAAACTGGCAGTGTCCCACGATTACTATGAGGTCACTGAAATTGAATTACTGACTCAACATATCTCTTAACACTGTAGTCAAAATTTAAGTTCACTTTCCTGAACCTCTTTCAGAAAGTATGCAACAGCTATTACAGGCACGGCAGTGCAATGCCATCTAACCATTCTTTACACTGAAATAAAGAACAGGACTGTTACAGTAATAGCTCCAACACAGATCTCAGCCTAACTGTACCTATGCATGCCTTTTCAGCACAGACTTGCCTTACCACACAAATACTTACGCCTACAGCATCCTGCACTAAATGAGTTTATTATTCTGAAAGCCTGGGAATTACTGAAAACTACTAGGAAAAAGAAGTTTCTCTTCCAGGTACAGGTCAGAATTGCTAGTCTAACTCAGCATTGCACTAGAACACTTGATGACTCAAGTTTTACTGACTTGTGAGGTCACAACATTGATAACGGGAGACAGAGGAATTTAATAGTCCAACCTGATCACTGCAGAATCCACAGCACGAAGAGTGTGTGCTGTCTGTTTCACAGTTTGATGGCTGCTGTCACAAGTGTGCATTTTTAAATAGAAGGGTCTTGATATCACACAGCTAATGCCAAGAAGAATAATTTCCATGTGTTCATGGAGATCTAGCGTCAATAACTAGTTCTGATATTGCAACCTACTGTTACGCAGATTTACTTACCTGCAGCCCAAAGCAAACCTTAATTTATTCTGACCTAGATTATACAAAGGTGGAGTGACGGACAAAAGCTGTAAATTACCATCCTTTATCATGCTGTAGAAAGAATATGCTATCTATGGAACACCACCCAACAAAGAGTCAAAGGAAGTCAAGAGTCAACACATGATGAATATACCTGGCCGTGCCCACTTGGCAATAGAACTGCCGACAGCCGTACATAGCGTTCGCACTCGGGATCCTTCATTTGTAACCCTGAGGCGTGCCTGTACAATACAGCCCCCGGAGCACTCACGGCGTCCCCGGGAAGCAAAAAGGCAGGCCCGAGGCCGACTTCATACAGGAGCGGCCCGAAGCCCCCGGATGCGGCTCCCGGCTCTACAGCAGCCCCCGTCGCCCCGCCTCGGCGCCGGGGCCAACACGGCGAGCCCCAGCCGGGCAGCGCCTCATCCCTCACGGGGCGGCCGGCGGGGGGGGGGCCGGGCCGCCCCTCGCCTTCCCCACGGCCGCGGGGTGCCGGAGAGAGGCCGCTCGCCAGCGGCTGCTCCTCCGGGAGGCAGCGCCTGAGGGAAGCGGCTGAAGACCGGGAAAAGGCCTCCGCCGCGCCCCCGGCCCGCTCTTACCTCCTCCGCCTCTTTTCCCAGGGGGATGCCCATGGCCCGGAGGCCCGTCTGGAGCTCGGCGATATCCACCCTCCCATCTTCGTTGAGGTCCAGCTTCCGGAAGAGGTTAGCGTACCGGGAGTCGCCATCCCTGCTCCCGTCGCAAGCGGCCGCCGGCAACGCGAGGCCTCGTAGGAGCTGGAACATGGCGCTGCCGTGCAGTACAGGCAGCGGGACGCTCGCCCCTCGGCTCCTGCGGGCTGGGCGCGGACAGGAGGAACCGCCTGTGCTGCTGCCAACGCCCGCAGCTGCCAGAGGAGGAGCCGAGCCGAGCCGAGCCGGGCCGGCCCGGCCCCGCCTCAGCGGCGAGGAGGAGGAGGGAGGGCGGGGAGCCCTGAGGCGGGAAGCGGGAAACGAGCCGCGGAGGGAAGAGGGTGGGCGGCAGCCGCAGCCCCTCAGGCTCGCCTCAGCTCTCCTTCCCGCACTTAGACGGTTGTATCCAGCTAAACGTTTCCAGTACAAGTAGAGAAATACCAACAATGCTTCGAAAGACCTAATTTGGATACTTTGGCTCATTCTAGTCACCAACGGTTGAGGTCTGGGTTGAAGCTGTGTGAAGAGCCCCTAGTCTAGGGGCAATCTTTGGCCTAATAGAACAAAGACTAGAAGAGGAAACTTCTAGGTTTTTTGCTTCATAAATAAATCAGTGGGGTAAATGTAAAAGGACGCAGCTGGTATAAGAACAAA
Organism: Aquila spilogaster; assembly: GCA_024606505.1. Classification (NCBI taxonomy): domain Eukaryota; kingdom Metazoa; phylum Chordata; class Aves; order Accipitriformes; family Accipitridae; genus Aquila; species Aquila spilogaster. The sequence continues at coordinate 22,259,857 of JANHGO010000020.1, read as the reverse complement.
TGGATAGAAAATGTCAGCAAGGAGGCTCTCTGTGAGAGAGTTGCAGTGAAAACAAGAGCCGCTGAATTGAGTCTTGCTTTCCCGGTGCATATTCAGTCAATACACAACCATGGAAAGTGCATTTCAGCCTTTTAGCGGGAACTTAGTAGCCTTGCCCAAAGAGTAATTAATAAAGCTAATGGTCTACGTTGCCTGACCATAGACTAATTAGTGTTTGAAAAAGGGCTAGACACTACTATGACTTGCCTACGCGAAGACTACCTGCTTGTGTTATAGGTTCATTGAATCACAGAATAAGTGGGCTGGAAAGGGACCTCAGGGACTCTGTAGTCCAACCTCCTGCTTGAAGCAACCTCAGCTATGAGCTCAGACCAGGTTACTCAGGTCTTTTTTCAGTCTTGAAGACCTCCAAGGATGGAGACTGGACAACCTCCCCAGGCAGTCTGCCCTACAGCCTGACTGTCCTCACAGGGAGGAAGCTTTTCCCTTTTGATCTACCCTGAGCTGCTGCTCATTTCAGTTTGTGCCTGCTGTCTCTTATCTTCCCACATGCCCCATTACAAGGACCCTGACCCTACTTCCTTTATAAACTCTGTAGGTACAAGGAAGGTGGAGGCCTCCTTTTAGGTCCCCACAAAGCCTTCTTTTATCCCAGTTGAGCAAGCTCAGTTTCCTCAGCCTCTCTTCACACAGCAACTGCTCCAGCCCCCAGACATCTTGGTGGCCCCCTGCTGAACTTGCCAGTTTATCTATGTCTTTCAGGTACTGGGGAGCCCAGAACTGGACTAGAGTGTCTAAATACAGTCTAGCTTGTGCAGAACAGAAGGTGATAACCACTTCTCTCCATCTGCTGGCCATGCTTATGTTAATACAGCCCAGGATGCTGCTGGCCTTGTTTACTACCAGGACACACTGCTGGCCCATGCTCAGTTTGCTCCTTGCCAAGACCCCCAGGTCCTTCTCAGCAGAGCTGCTCCCTAGTCTGTATTGTTGCAAGTGGCTATTCCTTCCTACGTGTGGTACTTCCCGTTTGTCCTTGTGGAAATTCATAAGGTCCCTGTCACCCCATTCCTCCAGCCTCTCTGAATCGCAGCCCTGCACTTGAGCACACCAGCTGGTCCCCCACAGTTTGGCATCATCTGGAACCTTGATGAGAGTATACTCCACTGCCTCCACCTAACTGATAAATAGGTTACACAAGACAGGTCCAAATATAAACATGTTACTTTGTTAGTACAGCTAACTTTATGTATCAGAACAAGCAGAGTCTGAACATACTTCACTCCTTTCTGGAATAAGGAAAGTGAACATTGCTGAGGTCACTGCATCCCAGTGATGTAATACTGCTAAATAGCATGGCCTTTGATTCTGTTTTTCTACTCATACCATCATCCTTACATCTTTATCTAATAAAGTACAGTGACTGCAACATTCTCTTTTATCACTAATCAGAACATGCACGTAATAACTATGTGTACTAGTTATTGAATACATAGAAATATGACATAAGTGGGAAAGAAACAGTGCTACCTTAAGCTCCCATTGCATATCACTAGGTTTCTAATATCCAGCATTGTCATTGTGTGAGGTGTTGATGAAGTACAATTATTTTCTTATATGATGAATATCATACTAAATACTGTACTTCTGTATTAACACCATATCTGAACTAGAACCACTCAAAAATTAACACCAAATACCTGAAGCATACACTTAAATTGACCTCAGGCAGTTTTACCCTATATTGTGTGCTAATGTCATTTAGATGTTCAACATCAGCTAATCATTTCCACGTGATCAATAAAGCTATATGCAAGCACTCAAGGAACCTGCAGGCATTGAGTGTTAATATTTTTGCTAGCAGTATAATGGCAGACACCACATTTTGGTAACCACTTCAGGGTGAATAGGGACATACTATATATACACACACTTAAAATATTTTTTTATTAATTAAATATAACTTTAGTGGCAATACATACAAGTTTGTGGACTGATCAAGTATCTGCTATAATTTACCTGCAGTGTGGGTTGAAAGTAGTGTCTGATGGGGGAATGATTGACTAAAGTAAGAAGTGGCATAAATAAATATCAAGACAAGAAAACCTCAATGGAATACTGACATTTTTTCTAAAAACTCTGTAGTTGTCATTAACACATGTATAAAGTTCATGTCAATAGTCCATGGAATACTGACATTTTTTCTAAAAACCTCTGTAGTTGTCATTAACACATGTAAAGGTCATGTCAATAGTCCAAAATTCAAGGTAAAAGAGGAAGAGTTGAACTTGTTCTTCCTGAAGCAACAAGGAAGAACAGCTAGTTTTTGGCAGGTTTGGCTTTCGTAAGTGCATCCTGCACAGTTATAATTTACACAGTGTGTGTCATACTGTTAGGAGTTGTGTAGGAAAAGTAGGCCACAGAAAACAGGCAAATAATAGAGTTTGATGGTTAGACAACTCATATTTGCAAACAAATTCTGCTTTGACTTGCATGCATGGCAGAAGGTTGGAAGTACAGGTTGTATTTCATTGGTTCAACTGTTTAACCATGATGTGACAACAGTGAAACTCATTTTTCATTGAGTGATTCCAGATTTGCACTGGTCTTCCTGAAAATGGAATAAGTAGCATAGAGGTGTGTAGAGGGTTTAAATACTTTAACTTTAGTATGGCTGGCTGATACCAATAAGAAAAGTAGGTAAGAGTCTCAGATATTTTACATACGTTGGATAGACTATTAGATACTCATCTGAGGAAGGCATTGCCCTTGTTGAAAGTTACAAACACTAGTTTGGCCTAATTAACCTACTGCAGTGACATCTGAGACAATGACCACAAACACAATTCTGGAGCTCTGCCTCAATTACATGTCTAACAAGAAAATATGTGTTTCCTATTATTTGGAAGCTAGCACTACCAAAGCTATGACTTCTACAAATGGTCTTACGACAGGTTTTGGGGCTGTATCATTTATAGAGTTGTTGTTTGTTAAAAAGGAGTTTTGAATAAGCCATCACCTTGCACTCCAATTTTTACCTTGCTTGAAGGAACTGCAGAGCTGCAAAGGACATCCGAGTCAAGAAATATCTTTGCCCAATATATGCATCTAAAATAAGATTTTTCTTTTTTAAATTTTGTAACATTTATATTATTTGTATTGAGTATTAAGGCTTTCTGGTATCAACACTGATTAGTATCAGAACATCAAAAACATATCAAAAATACATGCATTTAACTCACTAAACCAAGAGCTTTTAATTAGTATATATATCAATACATGTACAATAAATGTTTAAATTATATCAATACTGTCCACTTAGAGGAAGTGCTATAAATACCACAAAACCTCAGAGGCTAGATGCAGACTTGATATATTTTATTAATAGGCTAAAAGATAATTCAGCTGAAATGCATCATTCAGTGTCTGCTCTAGATACTGTAGCTCTTTTTCTGTGAGCAAGGAAACACTTCATAATAATATTAAAATTATGAAAATAGTCTACTGCATGAGCCAAAAGTCACTTCTGGCTTAACTCCAGGGGCTGCAGTGAAGTTGAGTAATTTTTAAATGATGAAATCAAATCCAGTTTGAAGTTGAGTAATTTTTAAATAAGATCAAATCCAGTTCTGCTACACAGTTAAAAAATTTTCTTCTTAAGTACATCTAGAAGTTTTATGTCACCTGAAGGAGCAATTGTCAGGACACACACAGGAGGAGGTAATTAAACAACACAAAGGCAATAAATATTTCCAAGGCAACAAAGTTCAGTGTTTTTTCTTGTTTTAGGGTAAAATGAATACTTGCTCCACTGTATAAATGTAATTAGCTCAAGTTTTAAACTGTCATTATAAAATAATTAAAAACAAATGTATTTTGGAATCTTACTATCATATCATAACAAGCTATACCATAACAATTCAGATTCTTTTATTATTTTTCATATTTTTCTTCACTGGTGCTTGTCTTTTCTAGCACACGGCATTGGACTGGTTTAGCATGAAAAAGGAATTAGGTCTTAATTCAGAAAGATTGGTGCTGTAATACAGGTAAATATGGTTTACAAATTAAGAAATCATGATTTAATATTGTCAATGGAGGTTAAGCTGGGTATGCTTCAGCTGTGTTCTGACTTTTCCTGTGACACATCACCATTTTGGAGGTCACAGAACACCACACAGGACTAGGGCTATTACCTGAGCTTTATTTACAGCACAGCTTTAAAGAGCCATACCATATGAAGACAGCGATCATTCAGAGAGTAATCAGAGAGACTGCTCACGTGGGTTTGTACTAAACATGTACAAGCATATTTGGAGGACCGTGACTTCACCACATGTTTCTTAAAGCTGCCTGAGAAGTGTCATGATTATGGAGTTTACTTACCCACATTGCATATAGCTCCCACTGAGCTCACTTCTCAGTTGAATTTAGCTTCAGACATCCAAATCAATCTTTTTCATGACCAAGATGGAGTGCTTACAATTGACTGCTGCTGGAAGCACTGATCTGGGTACAGGCTGTAGCCCAGACCTTACATCAGTTCAAGAGCAGTGATCCATCTAAAGCCAAACCTAGGAAATGTTTCAGTTTTTTCTGATGCCACTACTCCCAGGAAAAAGAACTACAGGTCAGAAATACAAGTGCCCAGCAGGGAAATGGTGCTGCAGAAGACAAATAGGCCAAGCAGATGAACACAGGTCACATTAGTGCCACCTCCAACAACGATATGTACACTGGTGCTCTGGAGGATTTAAAATCCCAGAGACCTAGGCTTCACCTCTCCATAAAGCAAGCTCCATATTAACTCCTGCAACTTTGTGACTGAAATCTTATATTTTTCAGGAGAGCAAACAGCTTTTGAATTATTTGTTTTATCCTGGTGTAACAGTGATATTTTGAAAAACACTGATTTTTCTTGAATCTCTGAGCTTTTGTACCTGCTTGAGTAATATCCAACTTCTTTAAAGATTTATGAATTTCTCCTAAAATAAGACTCCAGTGCTTTAAACTTGCAGAAGCTTTACATCAATGACAACACAGGATTCTTACATTAGCCACAGTGTTTATCCTTTTTTGAAAAACTCTTCTGCTATTTTAAGAATCTTTTGATTAAAGGTTCTAAATATATTTAAAAATCTATACTTCTGACACTTTTGACTTTGACTCTTACTGATCAAGAAGGTTATACTCAATATAGAAGATTCTCTCAAGTCACTGGTTTCAGGAAGCAACTATAGCCCCCAAAAAGAGTTAGGCTTTTTTGAACAAGGATTGCATCTGAATCAAGCCTCCTAAAGTCATTGGGCAACGACCCCTTTCTTTGTTCTAGCAGCTATCATCTCCGGATGGCAGGGCATAGGAAAGGGTCAGCTTTCTCCCCAAGAGCAAGAAGCTAAGTGTAAGAACAGGGTCCTTACCAGGAGGGCAGGGGTCTCACCAGCCAGGGCCCACCCTACAGTACCTGGGCAAGAAAAGCAGGCATCCACGGCAGTGAGGCACATCTGAGGTCATGCTGGGAACACAACTCAGCATCCAGCCCAGCAATCACAGACAGGCACAGCTACAATGAAAAGACAGGTCTGGGATTAAGCTAGGAAGTCAGCCTGCAGGTCAGTGTCCACAACAAGGTGCAAGCAGGACTGCAATAGAACAACCACTCAACAAACAGACAGAGCTACAACAAAGCTCAAATAAGGACCAAGGGCTCAGAGCTGAGCTTAAATGGGTCCCCTGGGCAGGGTGTGGGTGAGGACCGAGGTGAGGCTGGTCAGGGCTGGTACAGCTTACTGGTGCACTCAGCATATAAACTCTTACAACTTCCTGAGAAGTTTGGTTATAGAGAGGATCTGCTTGTATGGGAGACTACTTAAAGGGTATATACTAAATTATAGGTTTTAATAATTTATGAAGGTTGCTGATCTATTTGTTGTCCAACTAAACATAAATTACTTCAGATTTTCTTTAAAGTATTGTGTAAGAGTTGGACCAATTGCATTTGTCAAACTTCCAACAGATAATTCATCTGATTGGCAGCCCTATTTTTCTCTCTAGATATTAATACACAGGACCTTCCAGTTAAATATGGTAATCTCTTCAATCAACCAGAAACTTCTGTTTTTAACAGAACTGTGGAATTGCTGCTTTAGCCTTGAAAGAAAGGAGCATCTTGGTATAGCTTGATACGAACTAAATACTCCCTTTAGGTGCTAAAAACCTTTCACCTTCCATTTCTTTTAACAGAGAGCTGATGAATACAGTACCCAAAGAATTGCCTTGTATGATATATTGTAGGCTGTTGCAGTCTGCTAAAGAGAGAAGACTTTGAGAATTATTGTAGAGCAGGCTGAAGAAGTGTTCTCAAGGGGGAATTCCTAGCTCAAGGCCAAATGCCTAGACATCAAAGATGTCTTCATACTAATTTTATTCTAATTAAACAGCTTCTTTCAGAGCTAGTGATTACTTGACATCTGGGAGTTTTGGAGGGAAGTTTTTGGTAGGAATATGAAACTAATAAAGGAGTCAGAATTACCCTTGTAGTTATTTTTACTGGAAAACCCTGTATATAAATACCTTTTATGCCCTGGATGTTGTAGGACAGAGAAAGCAAGAGCATCCAGGCACTCCATTTTTATGCTTTTTACTCTTTACTACTGCTTTTTTTCCAGGATCATGCTACAGGACAGTGGTTGACATTTTATTTTACTTAGCCACACACACCACTTATGATTCCTGTATTCATCAGGTATGTATTCCATGAAAAATATTAATTTCTAGCTCTTTATCCTGAACGAGGAGCAGCACTTACTTTCACAAGCTGCAACAAGATTTCAGGGGCTCAGCATCACACTGCATGCATAATCTTACAAATTCTTTTTCGTATCATATTAATAAATGCTCGGTTGTGGGAAGACACACTGTGTGTTAGGCTTTTATTATGCAATGTTCTGCGAAGAGGAAACTGATCTGCTGATGGAGGTTGCTCCGGGCTTGCTTTATGTTTTAGTCTCCTGGAATGGGTTTTTCGAGACACAGCTTTTCCCTGGAGAGCACATGCTGGTGTTGAACTATACATTATACAAAATAGTGCTGCGTGTGTGCTGCTGCGATCATCTGTGCCACAGGGCTGTTCTTAAATGTAAACACAAATGTGTACACTCCTCCTTCTCTACAAGATTAGGAGCATCTGTTGCTGGCATCAGAAGTGGAGCTAGTTGCAAATTCCAGGCTAAACTGCTGTAAAAGACCCTAATAAGGTTTGAGTTACAGCAGAAGGAACCTAAATTCCTCGAAATTCATTGAAATTTCGACATCTAAATGACGTTTTGTTAACGTTCTTTAAAAGAATCCATTCAACAGATGCAATGTTAGCAGAGCAGCAGGCTTCCGCTCGCGGGGCGCGTCCCACCGCCCCGGCAGGGTCTCTGGGAGGCGGGAGAGCTGCCGGGGGCGGATTGCACAAGCTCCGCTCTGCCGGGGCCGGGGCCACGTCCCTCCTCCGGACACCCTCCGCTGCGCAGGACGGTGGCACGCCAAGTCCCCGTTATCGACCAACCTTGCGACGGCACCGGCCAACTCCTTCGCGAAACCGCACGCCGGACTTTAAGCCTCCGCGCGGCAGCGGCCGGGGCTCGGCAGTGCCGGCGAATGCCTCCTGCCGGCCGCGCCCCGCCGCCGGCCGTTGCCGGCAGCGGGCGGAGCGGAGGCGGGCGGGTTTGAAAGGGAGGCGCCGGCTGCCATGTAAGCGCCGGCGGGAGGCGCGGCGGCGGCCAGGGGCTGAGCTGGGAGCGGCCAGCGCTCCGGCCCGGCCCGGCCCGGCGGTGCCGTTTGGATGCCCGCTCCAGAGGCAGGGGGGAAAGTTAAAAGGACTCAAAGTATGTTAGCTGCTCACTTCCTCAGCCCAACGCTGACCTCATTACCTTCCCCCGA
>JANHGO010000020.1:22210162-22251828 GCA_024606505.1 Aquila spilogaster | reverse complement strand
AGCCGCGCTCCGTCCTCTCGGTGCCGCCGTCGCTCCGGGTATGGGCGCGGAGCGGGGCGGCGGAGCGGAGCTGCCGTGCGGCTCTGAGCGCGCGTGGGGGCGGCCCTCGGGGGGCTCCCGGCCCATGGCCTTCATGATGATAAAGAAGAAGAAGTTCAAGTTCCGCGTGGAGCTGGAGCTGGACGAGCTCTCCTCCGTGCCCTTCGTTAACGGCATCCTCTTCTGCAAGGTGCGGCTGCTGGACGGCGGCAGCTTCAGCGGGGAGTCCTCCCGGTAGGTGCCGTCCCGGGGCGGCCCCGCAGCCCTTCCTGCGGCTCTCGGAGCCCCGCGGGGGGCGCGGCTGTCCGGCTGTCCGCAGGGACTGCGGGACGGGCGGAGGGTTCCGCGCCAACCGGGGGCTGCGGGCGGGTCGGCCTCTCCGCGGTGGGTGATCTCGTCCGCGCCGCTCGCAGCAACGGCTGTGGGATGAGGTACGGCACTCGCACACTCGTCGTCCGCTCGCCGCTTGAAGTCGTAACGCTTCAAAACAAACCCTGAGGCTCCTAAACGCCGCTGAAGAGGTGAAAGGAGTTCTCGAGCAGCCGAGGCCACCTGCGCTTGAGCCATGATGTCTTGAGCTGACGGTGCGGGTGAAAGGAGAAGGAATTCCTGCCGCCGGCTCTGAAGTCGGAGCAGTTGGGTACAGGCTCCCAGCCTGTCGTTGTATAGATAAATAGATGCTTGCAAGGAGAGTTAACATAAACAGGTTCGTGGGAAATGCTATCTTCTTTCTTGCGTGTGTTCGGATCACGTGCTTTACCGACCGTTCCTGCTTAGCGCTGCAGTGAAACAGGCGGTAGGCAGGTGTCCTTTTTCCTTCTGTGTTGTGCCCCGGCGGTAGAGGTGTCACCTGCCCGGTGAAACAGCCCCACTTCAGCAGTGCCGGGCAGGGGCGGACTGCGGGCAAAGCACGGTGTGCTGTGAGCCGCAGGTTCCCCCAGGTCACCTTATAGGGGCAGAGGATGACCCTCCCATTACAGTTATTCCTCTTGTGTGGCTTATTTTATTACTCTAATTCTGTTCCAAAAAAAGATTAACTGATAAATGTCTCCTGGACTTCTGGGAGGAGACAGAAATTATTAACAAATCTGTGACTACTCAGTTATTATTAAAATGTGTACCGCTGTCATAGAGCTTACAGAAACATCTGCTTTTAATTCTGCAAGTGAAACTAATCAAAGAGAATAAAGAACACCAAAATAGAACTTTGACCTAGAAACTCCTTATTTAACCATTCTAATATACTAGCATATGTAGGCCGACATTGTTTTCTGTATGGTTGAATGGTATTCAGTTCATCAGTGTTCTGTTCTCATTTTGTGTCTGTTTTTTTTCTCAATATTCTTCTTGCAAGCAACTATAAGTAATAGATGGATAATCGTCATAAATTTAGGCCCTGATCTACTTTTACTGTTCTAACACAGTCCTTACTGCCTCGAGGTCATTTTCATGGGCTGATGGATAGTTCATTTGAAAGCAGCTGATTTCAGGTGAGCTGATGTGCGTAATATGAAGGAGATGAGGCAGAATGTGTCTCTGGGAAATGTCAGTGGAAGCATGATGGAGCTGGGAGCTGTGCTGAAATGCTGCACTGGACTTAAGCTTTGTAATTCTTCTATCTTGTTGTTGTTTTTTTTCCGGGGTACAGTTTAAAAATAAGAACAGCAGTGAAACATGTCAGTGCATCAAAATCCCAGTAAGTGTTGGTGCTGGCCTGAAAAGCTTGACATATGCTCGGCAGAAGGTATAGAATTCCTCTGCAGTGATCCTTCAATGCCAATTTAGGGAGTGCCTTTGCATTCAGCTTAAGAATAAACATATGGATTTCCATAGTGGTGATTCAGCAAAGGCCCAAATAAATAAGGAAGAAATTAAATTAACAAGAGTGGCAACATTTCAAGACTTGTCAGTTAGAAATTTCTCTTTAAAATAGCTATCATCTTCTATTTGCATGTGTTTACTTCAGTGTAAACTGGTGGTCATTTTCTGGAAGTAGTCATCTTTGAAGTGTTAGGAAAAGCTTGAAGAATTGAAGATTGTGTTTCAGAACATAGTATACATCTTATCTAAAATACTGTATAATCAAGTTCATACTGATACAAACCTATGGCCTACTGCCCTTGACTTAAAAACAAACAAACAAAACCTACCACCAAATAAAACTTTAGGAGCAGCAATATCAACAGGCTATAAACTAGGGTAACATTAGTTGAAAGAAATGCCATAGAAAGGCTAGCAGCAGTGCAATGAAGGCCTGTATGTAGTGAGTTGTCCTGTGAGCGGATTCAGGCAGTCTGACTGAGCTCTGGATGTTGCTGTATGAATGATTAAAGCCCCGATCCTGCAAGCATTATCAACTCCCTGAATGTTGAAGTAGGACAAAAAGAAGATAATTTCACGCAACTGAAAAATATTTTTGTCCTTAAATCATTACCATCATTTAAGAAATGTTACAAAGATGTAGTTTGTATTAATGAAATTCTTTTCTCAGTACAAAGGCTCTTCTGGTTGATACAGATGTGTGCTTGAACTGCCTTAAAAATCTATGACCAGACAAAAACAGTGTATATAGCCCAGGACACAAAAACCTGATATGCAAAATAGCAAAACATCTTAATTGTTCACATGTGATTTTGAACATAAATTTTTAAAACTCCAGTTTGAAAACATTCATTTGAAAGTAGGCTGTGTATATCTGTGAATATTTACTGAAGGAGAAGAAAAAACTGTATTACATTACCAAATGCTTAATGGTCTGATTAAAATACTCAATGTTTTCAAATAATCCAGTAATGTATTTTGATCAAAGAACATTGAATAGGCAAGTAGTAGCAGCATTTAAACGTGAGGGAAATTATGTAGAACAGGAACCTAGAAATCTAAGGAGGATGAATGCGTTACAAGCTTCCACTCTACAACAAGGAAAACCTTAAAAGAAGTTGTAAAGTGGAGCCAGGTTTTGTTTGTTTTAAGCTGCCATTCAGCCATGCAGTACAGTTCCTCTCCATCTCTTCTCTGAACTTACTTTCTGATATGACTTCTGGATCTTTACGGTATCTTTTGAGATTTTATAACCAAGGGTGGATTCTTAGCAAATACACTGGGTATATTGCAAGTTATGCTAACAGACCTCAATTTTATTGAGAAAACTTTCTTAGACTTGGCTTTGTATGAAGAAAGGTATCTGTATACACTTCTATTTTTCCCTTGGCCAGTGGTCATGGATATTTATCTCTGAAACTGGATACTTTTGCAGATTCCCAAATAACATGTATTTGTACACCATTCATAAAATACTGTGTACGCATAGCATATACCATGGAAGAACAATATATTGTCCCAGGGCAGAAATTACACCTATGAATATTTTGAACAGGAAGGACTAGTGTTCTAAGGCACAGGCTTCAGTGAGTATTATGTGTATTTTTTACAGCTAGTACAATGCAGACAAATATATTGGAAGCACAGACTGTCTGTGACTGACCTCACTGTAAACAGACTGAAGAAATAATTGATAGGCCCCAAGAGTAGATCACTGCTTATAGGCTGAGCTGTTCAGCCAACAGCAGAAGAGAAGACTGGATATGAAGGAACCAACTGAGTTTTCTAAAGTAAAGGATATTATTTCAAGAGGGTGCTTTCAACATTCTATTGTACAGACTGAGGCTACAGTAGTTGTAAACCTGGTAGTTCAATTTTTAGTTGAAATTTCCCTACTAAAACTCCTTGGTATATACAAGGAGTGAAGGATTTGTGTGTTCTTATGCTTGTAGTCTTCAGTCTGGTCAAATTCCCCTACTTCAGAGTTCTGATTCTTGTTGCTTTAAGCTGCTTATAGTTCCCTTGTTCTTTTATGATACATTCAAAACAATCAGAACTAAGTTGATTATTATATGTATCTTGTGACAAGAATATTGATAGAGATGGGGCAAGCTGAAAATTATTTTGTTAATCAAAATGTTTTCTTCTCCTAAAGATTCCAGAGAAGTTCATATATGACAAGCTTTTGAGTTTTGAGAGGTAGTAGCAGAGCTCCTGCATTACTTGTATGAATGTATTCTTATTTGAGACACTAGGTAGAAAAGTAATTTTCCTCTGTAGAATTTGATATCTTATCTTCCAGATAAGTATTTCTTATTTCTAGTGATGGTTGGCTGCCTCTTTCTCAGCTGACTATAACTACATTTGCTTTGTATGACTGTGGCAAGCACATTTTCTGCCCCAGTAGGCTCTTTAAATTGCTTTCTAATCATTGTTTCTCTTCCTGCCGCTACTGCTTTTGAAAGGGAGAATTTCTCCTGATAGTATCACAGCTTAAACAGTTTTCTAAACAAACGTACGTGTTAAAATGACATACCTGTCACATGGGGCTGCTGTCCCTCTCACTCTCATCTTCCCGAACAACATATGAATTCTGTGCGCAGTCTTCAGACTTAGTAACGGGTTGTGCTATTTCTAATAGTTTTTCAACTGCAACCTGATTTGCCGATGGAGAAACTGGAATAAAATAAATTTTCAAAAGCTGTGAGACAAGTTAGTGGTAGGAAAAAATAATCTTTAGGCCCCAGCAGCAGGTAAGAAAATGCAGAGATTGCATTTTGCGTGAAATATAACTGGTTAAAATACAGGTGGAAATGGCTCATTAGTGTGAGACTTCTTACCATAAGTACTGGTAAGAGAGACAGCAACAGCTAACTTCTCAGGAAAAAGTTCCTGGAAATAGACACGTGACAAGCATCTGTTAAAGAATGGAGTTCCAGTTTTTGTAAGCAACCTGCCCCTGTGCTTCACCACTGTTACTGTCTCTTGTACTTTCTCTGCTTCTGTTGAGAAAGGTCTGGCTCCATCTTCTTCCTAATTTAGTACAGACTGCTGAAGACAGCAATTAAATAGTTTTCCATCTCTGTAGATTTAAAAATCAAGCTCTTCCAACTTCTTCTGGTTCATCCCTATTGTCTGCAATTCCAGACCCTCATCTCCCACTCTCTGGTCTTGCTTCAGTTTTTCCGTGTCTTTTACTGGGGAGACCCGAAACAGGATTCAGTGCTACAGATGGAGCCTCACAAATGTTTAACAGAGGGAACAGTAACTTCTTTTAAACTGCTGGCTACAGTCTTATTGATACAGTTTGTCCTCCACTGTACTAATTCCTGTTGAGGTCTCTACATTTGCTTGTAACCAGCAATTTTTCATAAGTAAAAAATAGCCCAAAACAGCTCTATTTCCATCTTACAATCAGTTTGTACATATTTTATATGGAATACCTGACACAAGTACAACTAGTTAGATTTAACTTAGTTAGTATGAGTAAAAATGTGAAATAGAAAATGATTCCTGTATTAATGTTGCATATACTAACCGCTGCGTAGTGCACCATAAACAAGGGGAGCTCTTCCTGCAGAAGAGCTGGTTTGCATAGTGCTGAAATTTGTGAAAAACTGAAGGAAACATTGAAGCTCTGTTTGTAAATGGCTGGTTTTGTTTGTGTTTTTGCAATGCTTAGGAAAAAATGTTTTTGTTGGAGATAATGCATCTTATATGACTCAGGCACGGATGAAACAATGTTCAAGTCAACTGTCTTTGAATATCAGAAACAGATGAAGTTCTGTATAAGCTTGTTATTACAGCATATTCTTCAGACATACTGCTCTCAGCTCTAACTTAAAGACTAAATTTAGTATTCTGATTACTGAATAACTTACAATTAAGTATAGATTGTTTTTTGAGACATCATATTGCGCTGCAAATGAGCAAAAATATTCCATGTTCTTTAAAGATCATGAGGTTAGAAATAGTGCATACACAATTGAATGTAAGTTATTAGGTGATGTTTGGGGGAAGAATCAGAGGTGAAGGGGTGAATTTAGGTTATTTAAGGAGGAACCAGAGTGAGGAAAATAGAGGTAAAATAGGTAATTGGACAAAAAGGGCCACTCAGTAGTGTTCTTGCATGCTTATCTGGCTGTGCCTTGTTCTTATCAGTGCAGTCTATTCAATCTTCACATTAAACTTTTTTCTAATTCATTTTCTTGGGTGATAGGCTCTGTTTGGTGTGTGTGTATGGTGGGAGGCCAGGAGCCTGAGCACCAGCAACTGGATTCAGACTGTTCAGCCAGAGAAGGGAGCAGAACCATGGACTGGTTTAAGTTGGAAGAGACCTCCAAGATCATCTGGTTCCAACCCCCTGCTGCGAGTAGGGTTGCCACCCACCAGATCAGGCTGCCCAGGGCCTCATCCAACCTGGCCTTGAATACCTCCAAGGATGGGGCATCCACAGTTTGTTGGGGCAACCAGTAAATGAGGCTGATGGTGCTATCTGTATCTCTGTCTGATCTGTGTGGCTGGCTGTGTATGTATGTAGTGTGTTGGTGTGATTACCTAGAACGTATCTTCATCATTTCTGGTTGGACGCGAGGCCTGGAGAGCTGCAGCAGCTTTGATCCAGAGTAATGTATTTTCCCCTGAAAGAAGCAAGCAAAACTTAGATAACACTGGAAAAGCTGCTCCCACTCCAAGATAACTCATCTAGAGGCATTTTATTCGTTCTACTTCAGATTGTCAATGCCCAGTCTCTAAAATTCTTGAAAGCCCTCAGAAAACTCTTGCTTAAAATCACCAATTTAAAAATAGTAATAGTAATGATAATCCCATTTACCTTGTGGACTGAAAAAAAGCTATTTTTTCAGAGTACTTACAGGAAGGTTTAGATAACTCATGTTTTGTACAAAAGTTGTAAAATGTCTAAACAAACGCTCTTTTCCTTAATATAAACTACCTACCTAACTGGTTCCTAAAGTATTTTTTTGAAAATATTGATATAAAATTTGTCTAATATAAAGCTTAAATGGCACCTTAAAGTTGTAAACAAATGCTCCCAATTTTTTGTTTCCTTCTTCCTAATTACAAAGCAATTGTGCTAGAAAAAACATCATTTTTAACGTGATTGTCTGCATATAGCTAAATGTTCTAATCGTCTGTCTGGAACAATTAAAATAAAAACCTGAATAAACGAGTTTCTAATTAACAAAACACAGTATTTTTGCCTTTAAGGAGTTCTGACTTCTTTATTTCTAAGCCTCTCCTGATTCATCTTCTCCATTTAGGAAAAAAGAATTTTTCACAGGATGCTTAACGTCTTTAGAGGTAATTTATTTTTGCATTAGTGGCCATTAGATGAAACAAGCCACTATTCATGTCATATCCATATGGGAATAAATTAGGATGAGAAACCAATTGGATTAGGGTTTGTTGTTTTTTGTATGTTTTCCATATTGATTTTTTTCTCTTTTGTGAATCAGAAGAGAAAAGCAAGACTTTTATTCCATCATTCTAAAAGGCAGTTGTGTACAGTGCATAAAATACATACAGGAAGGGATCTGTCGACAGCAAGTCAAATTGAAATTTAGTGTGAAATTGTACTTCTAAAGAAAAGCCACAATTTGTTCAACCGATAGTTAAATTAAATTGATTCCAAAGTATAGTTTATCTTAAAATATCCACCTATTTTGCTAGACACTAATAGTGGCAAACACTAACAGTGTTTGCTTTTGCATTGTATGGAAGCGCAACAACTAGTACATATTTGACTGTGTCTTAGTAACCAAGATGCATTTTGATTCATAAAACAACTGTTTCTGCTTTGCACGTGGTAAAGTGACTATGAGGCTCATAGGAAACTGACTCATAATGGAAAGCTTTCTCCAGTGTGCGCCATAACATAAGCACAGTCGCCAAGAAGTTATCTGAGTTCATTTCCATAGTAACCAATCAATATAACTTGATTTTCTAAAGGTCCTGCATGTGAACTAAGAATCTCAGAAGCTTAAATAGTAAAATTGAATATTTAACTTGTTTCCTTTCAGCGTAAGGGGAATAAACTGCTGGTGTTTTTCTTTACACAAAAATTACCCTCATTAAAATGTTACATACTTTATCATGAAATTAAAAGAAGAACAGTTCAGTGGTTTTGTTTTTCTTTCCCTCTTTCTGCAGACTGTATATTATTTTGCTCTTTATAGCAACGTGCCTGTGAAAGAAACTGATTACATTTTTGGGGGCTGTTCTTGGTTTTGTTTTATTTTTACAAGAATTTTAGCATCAATATCTATAATCGCAGCATTTTCACAGTAACTTTTACTTTCTTGTTTGTACGATATCTTTAAAACCTAATCACCCCGTTTAATGTTCATAATGTTGTTTGCATGAAGAAACCCTGACCTGTGATGTGACTAGGTTTAGAAACACTTCAGATGCTGCCTGTATCCCAAAGAATAGTGCTTTTGTGCTATTTTTCTTACTTGACCAATGATATATATATATATATTTAGTATTAGTAGTATGTTGAAATAAATTAAGGTCCTTTTAAGGTTTAAGAACACGGTTACATTTATCAAGCAGATATTAATTATTTATCTTACAGCTTATGCAACATATATAGACACCAGATACCCATGCACTTGCAGTCTTGACAGTGGACATCTAGCTGACTATGTTCTTTATCTGAGAGATGAGCAACTGTCACCTAAATGCTACAACAGCTATTAAAGCCTTTTACGTGTAACAGAAGTTAACACTTATCCAGTGTCCCTTTAAAGATGTTATTTTACTCGGCTCCTTGGCTTAAGCCTGTTTCCAGGGCAGTACGTAGCTATTTGTAATTTGGCTTTTTTGAATTCTGATTCTCTTCTGGATTTAAATAACTCATATACTGGCAGTATTGTTGTTGTTGTTTTGTTTTTAATTTAAAGCACAGGAAAGTTTACAATAGAAAATGTAATGGATAAAAGGTAGATTGTGGTGTGCAGAGCCTTTTCCTCTTAGGTCACATGCTTGAATGTGACTCAGTGTTGTATCATCAGAATCCGTTAGCCTGTTGCAGTAATTAAACTGACTCATTTCAGGCAGGCTAGTTTATTCCAACCTTAGTTAAGTCATTGTGCACATAAGCACTGTCGCTGGCAGTCTCACCAGCACAGCAAGTTTGAGCCTTGTGATTCATCATTTCTCCATAGGTGATAAACTCTGACTCCAACTTATGCGGAACCACAGAGTTCTACCTGTGCTAAAGATGTCTGGCTAGATTTTCCAATAATAAGGTGCTGTAGGAAGTTCATATAAAATAGGAACATGCATTAGAAAAACAGAAGAGAAGGAAAAGGGGCAAATACTCCTTTAATATGTGAAGATTTGAGTGAGTGGAATGATAGAAGAAGTTATCATAGGTGCTCCATGGTTCTGAGTGTAGAAACATGGGACTAGAAAAGAGGACGCTGAGACCTTACCACAGTCTTTACCTCCTCCTGTTCTGACATACAGGCGAACCTTGTCTTTAAATACCATAAGATTCCTTTGCTCCTATGTCAGTTACTTGAAGGCTGTTCTACAAAACTGCTCCATGGTTTCAGACCTTGTAATTTTCAGCTTTAAATGTGTGATTATGCTTTATTTTGGTCCTAAGCACTTCTCATTTGGCTTAAGAAGTCCTTTGGTGTCTGCACTGCTTGAATCACTTAGCAGGTTTTTATTATAAATATTTTTCTTTGTTATAAAATACAGGATTTTTCTAGCTGTCCTCCCTGTATGTATTCATTCTGGAGCCTGTTCATCTTCAACTCAAGTTTCCCTCATGGAGAAATGTATTCAATTTGCAATTAACATAGCTGAAAGCATCCTACATTTTGTCTTTTGCTCAGCTACATCATTTCACTGAGCTGTAATCCTGTGAAGAACAAATCCATTCAGATTAGATACATTCCCAGTACATAGCTGAAATTCTTCTATGCTCCAAGTGTATGACTTTGTATAAGGTTATTTTGCATGATCTCCTTTGAACTGGTCCAGGCCTCAAATTTAACTAGTTCTGCTTGTATGATACTTCTTTTCTCTGTATTGAAAAACTACTAATAGTCTTGCTACACAAAGAGATGCATGAAGGATGGTTACTTCAGGCTTTGGAACAGACTGAAGTGACCACTTCACAAACAGCAGAACCAGTATTTGTTCTTAAGCTGTCGTTTTGCATTTTATGGTCCTGAACGCATACACAACTGGTATTAAACATATCTTTCCTGTCTGCAGGGAGGTGGTGCAGGCAAACTGTGTCCGCTGGAAGAAAAGATTCATATTTATGTGTAAAATCAGTGCCAGTGCCACAACAGGGATTCTGGATACTTGCATCTGCAGAGTGTCTGTGCGGAAGGTAAGTAGCATTTCTTCCCCTATTCCCTCATTCTTTCTTCACTTGTTTTGATTCTATTTTTAAGAAACTGATAAATATAATAAAATAAACTTTAGCTGGATCTATGTTAGATATTTTTCTAATTAAGACTTGCATAGTAATTTTATTTATTGCTTTATTTTGACTAAGTTATGGAAATTAGTCATTAAATGTTCATATTGAAAAGAACAGTTATTCCAGCAGGGCAGCAGAGTAATCACTCATCAGCCTCTATAAAGGAAGCCCTTGACGGATCCTTTCAGCAAGCACCAGTAAACTTAGAAGCCTTGAATTGTGCCAAATGTGAGAATTTAGTATGAAGCACTTCCTGGACCTGGGGCTAGACTTTACAGAAGGCAAATGCTGGCCTGTCATCAGGCACTCTCTTCACAGCACCAAGATGCTGGCAGGCACTGAGGACATTATTAATAAATGACCACAGTATAGTCTAGCAAATATGTGGTGAGATATTTTAAAACTAAGATTACTATTTGCTTTTTTTAAATCAGTATTTTTAGTGGGTGGCTTGCATAATTATTAGCATGTCTTGTTTTTTTTTTTTTGTTCTTAGGAGTTAAAAGGAGGAAAGGCATATGCAAAGGTAAATCAAGATATATCTAATTTAACCTATGGATTGTCTTTTATTTCTTGTCCATTTATGCCATGTAATTCTGGAATAGTACTGTAATACCTGTGAATTCCTTAGGCATATTATAGTGACAGAGTTATCTGAACTCTTCATCAGTGTGTTCGATACTTATTTTACCACCAGATTTTTTTCTTTCAGTTGAATATTTTGAAAGGGTTGATGAAAGTAAACCCTTTTGCATATATTTCTTAAAAAAATACATCAAATTCTCCTTTTTTTTCCTATTTTGAGACTTTAAGAAGTAAATGAAGATAGATCTATGTGGAATTTGATGCTCAACTTTCCTACTTTTTGTCTTATGCCTCTCCCTTTAATGGACATCATCTTACTCTCACTTGAGAGAAACTACTGTTGAGTGGCAATCTGTACTGTGCATGTAGTAAGTGCCTTCATTTATTAATATGCATACTACTAACTTTCATTTTCTCTTTAACAGCTGGGCTTTGCAGATCTAAATCTAGCAGAGTTTGCTGGATCAGGAAATACCACTCGTCGCTGTTTACTAGAAGGTTATGATACCAAAAATACAAGACAGGATAACTCCATTCTCAAAGTAATTTTTCTTTCTTCCTACTTAAACTAATAAAGCAGAAAACATGGTATGTTTAAGCATTTAATGAAATTTTAAAGTACACCTGCTGAACATCCTCCTAGAGGGAAAAGCTGAAGTGAAAACGTAAGTGTCGTTTAGAGGGTATCATTAAAATCCATATAGTCAACAATAGAAGTGGTCCTGCTCTTGGATATAGAACTAGACAGCTGTAAAAAAAAAAAAAGCTTTCAAATGATATTCCTACTCTTACAGCAATGGAAAAATGCAATAGTGAAGTACAATGAAAAAAGTAAATACATTCATATGACTGGAGGAATTACATCTCAAAGACTGGGCAACTTCCTGTGCAGGTCTACTACAAATGACTTTTAATTGTGTTATTTATGTTTAAGCCCGCTTTAACACCTCCACGAATCCTGGAACATAACCTTTTCTGTTTGATAGGAGGAAATATAACAATTGCCAAGAATTGTTGAAAGAAACTCACCCTGCTATTCTCCCGTTAGGTTATGGAGAATTACAAATGGAGTAAGCTGCATAAAATTAATTACAGGAGGTTGCAAGTAAATTAAAAAAGACTAAATTGTCCTGTCAAGACAATATAATTAATTTGTATTATTGGGTATACCATTTTTGCATGCACTTTCTGGTGACTTTAATATACTCAGTGACTTTTAATTGATGGCTTTGACCCAGCCAATAAGCCTTCTCAGTGTATTGCTGTCCTATGGTATTATTTACCTTTTGTGGTTTTACTTTATATCTGATGTTTGCACAGACAGTTCTAGTGTGCTGGCAGTTTGCTAAACACTGTTAGCAAACAACATACTTTAGCATCCACCGTTTTAAACAAAATTCTGTTTGCTCATGAATCTTCTGTTTTCAAGGGAAAAATAAAGAGAGGAATTCTCTCTTAACTACTAATGATTTTAAGGTTCTTCTTTGTCTGTCTTTTACAGAACCTTTTAAATGTAATTCCATTTTTTCTAATGCTGCTTTGTCGTGTTTATTTGCAGTACATATACAAACATAATTTTTTGCATAAGCATTCATTTGCATATGTGATGCTATTTTCCTTAAATGTAAGATTTGTGGCAAGTACAACTTAGTGATATGACCATATACCACAGATTTTTCTTTCTTACCATGTGTTTTCTTTTCTTGATGTGTAGGTGTTGATCAACATGCAGCTAATGTCTGGAGACCCATGTTTTAAAATGTAAGCTTATAAAAATCTGTGTTGGATAATGTTATATTCAAGCTTTGGTGGCTCAGTTCACATTCAAAATTACACTTCTGCTTTATGTATATGAACATCTTCAATCTGACAAGACTAAAAAAAAAATAAAAACAAAATTAGGATGGTAGCTGAACAATGGCTACCACAGTAAAAACAGCAGTGAATCTACTACAGTTCTCCTTGCTGTTAAATACTCGGTACTTTTTCAAGCAAAGATACTAGCCTGTACATCGGCAATGATTATAAAAAAAAAGAAAATAAAGAAGCACGTAAGGGAAGCTGTTCATACAGCAGCCCTATATAAACATAGATCTGACTAATGCTTGTTTGAAAGATATGCTGTTACAGCTTTTGCTTGCAAATCTAATAAGGCTTAAATAAAATTCTTAAGTGTGATAAGACTTAGTTCAAGAGAAAGCACTTGAAGATTTTTAGTTAGAAAAGATATTTCTATTTTCATATGACAGGAGATAACAATTTTGTCTATATCAGTTTTTTAAAAAGTCATATTGTATTTGTCACAATGCAGGGGTTGATAAAATCATTCACAATAAATTTAATTACTTAAGTCCTAGTTTAACTCGATTTTTTTCTTCTGTTCACTTCATTGATTACTACATTACTATACTGAAACTAGCAGGAGATGGAATCAAAACAAGAGGTCATGTTTCTTCCAACAACATGCAGTCAAGCTGTGAAACTCCTTCCTACTACATGTTGTGAATAATAAGACTAAGCTCCTGTAAGATATAAGAAAAATTCCTGAATGAAATACTTTTTTGACCTATTAGGTATAAAATATATGAAGCTCAGAAAGTTTGTAAGCTACAGCTGAGCTGTTGGAGATAATAATATTCAGGAGATAATATTACTCTGTGTGCCCCTATTCTTTCAGCACCTGCTGTTTGCTGTTGACAGAAACAGTATGCAAAGCTATATAGCTCTATGTTCTGAGACAACATGCTTGTCCTCTTCTGAGCCCTATCAAAGACAATCTAATCCAGTTTTAAGTATTATATAACATGAAAAGAAAAAATCAGCTTAATGAGAAGGAAAATAATCTAGAAAAATTTGCTAGCTTTGTACTTACAGTTATGTCAGTCTCATTTTTCTCTGTAGGTTCTCAGATTTCATTTACACTTTGAAAACCTGGATCAAAAATATCTCCCAAAGCTATAGCTAGTGCTTACTTACAAACTGCACTAAAACAACTTTACATCAATAGGAATTAGTTTTTGTTCAAAATACTGTTATCAGCTGAATTCAGACTCATGTTTTGTCAAATGAATATAGGCAATCAATGTCCCTCTCTATAATCCAAGAATGGGATAACAATCTCATACGGGTTTATTTTGGAGCAATAAACAAATACTAAAATCTTCCTTTAAAACAAACAAAAAACCCTTTGTTTAAAGAAGTTAGATGAAGCTGTAGCTCCAGGAAAGGTAGCACTGAACTCCTGACTCAGTCTAAGGTGCAAGAGTGTTGTAACTAGTAGGTTTTAGCTGTTTTGAGGTAGGTTCTTGTGTAATTAGGACAGATAAGAACTGTTCTCTGTAACAAATACAGACTTTGCATTACTGATGTGAAAGTATCCTTACCATTGTTTCTGAGGGGATGAGAATGGAACCTGCACCAGATTAGTTCAGATGGTTCCCTGTAGGAACTCTTTGCTGCACCACTTAAAAGTCCTTTCTCTTCTCTTCATCCAACCTTAAAAAAACAGAGTAGAACAGTATGAAATCTCATCCTGTGCTTACAGAACAAACAGTAAGATGGTACTATCTGAATCTGTTCAATCAAACAAAGCTTTTCTGTTTCCCTGGTTATTGAGTATTTCTTCATTTCTTTGAGTCAGACCTATTAAAATATCCCACTGGTACTGATAATTTCTCAGCCAATTAACTATTCATTATCTATACTAATTAATGTATTTCTGTTCTGGTAGCCAAGTAGCTGAACTTATTAACTAGATAGTTTTCTGACTCCTTAGTAAAAACTCTATAGCTGAAATTATTCGAATTTGTTATTTTCTTCCAAACTGATGATATACCATTTCCCAGAACATAAACTTTCAACACAAACGGAACAAAACATTTATCTAATCCAGATGTTCTTTGTAGAAGGAAAAAATAACCATTTGAAACAGCTGCACAATCTGAAATCAACTACATATTTTATGAAGAAGTCAAGAAGGCTTCACATCTGATCTGGGGTGATACCCCTGAAAGCATTCAATTCTTGCTTCTAGAAGTATGTAGGTTGCTCTGAAAGTAATGCCTCCTATTTATTTATGTGAAAATGACAACAGATTAAGAAAACACACTAACACTATTGTAGCAAATTCTCAGTTACAAAACACTGCTTTTTAATACATTGACCATGATTAGATATGCATTTTTATGAGCACTGAACAAGAGCCTGCATGTTGCACTCATAAATATCTGCATGGCCATCCAGAACGTGGCTTCCCTTTCAGGTCGCTGTTGGCTCTGCTGAAACACACCACCTACCATCTCACTGTGCTCACATCCACTCTTTAGTCTCCATAAGGGTTCAGCAAGTGCCAATGAATGTGAATGGTGTCATTTTTTCAGCATGGAGGAATTCAGTGACCCACCTTTGCTTCATATGCACTTCCATGTCAGGTGCCATTCTGTCAGACTGCCCCTCATGCTGTCATCTGGCAACAAAATGTAATGGAATATTGGAGGGAAGGTTCAACCTCTGCTGCCATATCACCAACATCTGCCTCTGACATCATGGGCCATTACAATAGAATAGAAGACATTACTTTCAGAGCAGCCCTTGTATGTTAGACCTTTAAGTCACATAGTGCATTTCGTGTCCAGAAAGTGTATTTTCTGCCTTCCTGTCTTACTTTCTAACTTAACATGGCAGGGGACATTACTGTACATAAAGACAGTGACTATTAAACACAAAAATGTAAATAAATTTCCATTTGTATGCAGAGCAAGAGTGCATTCCCAAGGTCAAAATAACAAAGCATTACAAAACATGCAGACAATATCTTGAAATGTACTTTAGTTGTATTTGACCGCTTGCAAGAGCAAATTAACTGTCATTTTCTAACACTAAGAGGTTTATTCCTTTTAATAAAGCATCTCTTCAGGTTTTGGTATAGGTTGAAATGAGCACTTAAGCTTTATGAAAAGCTTTTTTAGTACTGCACCAAATTTAAATTATGTGGTGCATGATGATGATGCTTTTATTTTTATCTTTTAGTTTGCAAGAGGTAGAAGTTAGAGGGAAATACATGGGGATGGGAACAGAAGCCCCTCTGCTAGGAGGGTGAGGGCTGTCAGCCCAGAATCTCCTTGTGTAACGCAACAGAAATGAAACATAGCCAAAAGTACACTGCAGTGCACAAGCCAAGTAGACAAACTGTAGTTATGTGGTAGTTTTCTTTGTTGTTGGTGTTTTTTTTTAGTTTACCATCTTAGCATGTATTCTGTAAGGTACTGAGTTACAAATTTCAGCACATATTTAATCCTGTGAGTCACATACTGTAAAAACAAACAAAATCTTCAAAATAAACACATCACTCAATGGATCAACGAAAAAGAAAAGCCTTTCCAAGGATCCCCAGAAGTCTGAAGGACTGAGCAGATGGATGCTGTAAAATGTCCTGAAGCACAGTAGCTAAAGCGTTTTTTTCCTTTTCTTCCTTTTTGTTTTGAATGGGAGCTAGACAGAATGTTCCCAGAAAAAGGTTACAAGATGGCTAGCATGAAGCACAGTATGAGTTATGCCTACTTGAAAAAATAGATATATCTGTGCTGATCAATTTAGAGCAATCACAGCAAAAGTACAGCAAATTCTAACCACTTTCTTTTTACAGGCCTCCTTCCACAGCAACGTCTATAGCAATTGCTGGAGAATCAGAATCTCTGCATGAAGACAGAAAAGGCAGAGAAGACTTAAAAGTAGTACATCTGGGTATAGCAGGTATAAAATTATGTTCTTAATTTCTTATTTCTTTTATAACTGGCTTCAGAGCTTCAAGAACATACCTATGAAATGCTTATAATCTTAAAGGGATATTGACATGTGGCTTGCAAAGGGACCTTTTTTACTTCATTTGCTGAGACATCCTTTCTAGAATAACAGCAGTGGAATCTCTTTTTTATTTATGTAACAGTTTGCTTAATGGAAAGACAGAAAGGACATGGGCCTGATGGGCTGCCTTTTTAACATTTGAAACCTTTCATTTTCTGTGTGACACCTTGATTTGCGTTGGGTTTATATTCCAACAGAGTATTTAATTTGGCCCTTGATGTTCAATTTATGAACCATGGTTTTAGGGATATGCATATCCCTAAATTTTGAATAGTGAAAGTTCTAAGTATTTTGTAGAATACTGAAGTAGTTATTCTAAAACAATCCATGTATGTAAACAATAAGAAAACATAGTTAGTATAAAAACACTTCATTATGTGTTGATTATCTTTTTTTAAACAAGCTTCAGGCTCTTATTAATTTTACCCTAAAAACTGTTTAATTTGTCTTAACCACTGTTGTTCTATGTAATTTTCACCACAAAACACCTTGCACACGATTCTGAGATTATATTCTATATTCTATGAATATATTCTAATAAATAAATTCTATTCTATTCTGTATTCTATTCTATAATCTCTTTAAGCGTCCACAGTGTAGACAAATGTAAAATTATACTTAGAAAACTCAGTAACTCAGTGCTACTTTTTTGAGAGCATAACCATATTACATTATGTATATAATATTACATATATATGTATTTTTTTTTAAAGGGAATGTATATTCTTTAACACGCACAGTATTTTTGCAGCAGTTGTATCTATTCCTAATCCCTCTAGGAAATCTGACATTTAAGTCTAATCAAGATTACAGGCAAAGTAATAATAAATCTGCCTTTAGCAACGTGACCTGACTAGCATGTTTTGCAGATGCTTCATCAAAGAGCGCCTCAGTCCCTGACGAAATTGGTGCATACGGACATTCCAGAACATCAAGCTATGCAAGTCAGCAGTCAAAACTGTCAGGTAGCTGTTAACTAATTCTTTATGAATTGTTTATGAATTGTTGCTTTTTATTAACTTCCATAATTGTACACTGTAGAAAATAAGTGTAATTTTATGGTTTAAAAAAATTGCATGAACTTGAAACCTCCTGTGGGGAGTTTGTGAGGAAGGTAACATTTTCTCTTCTTATAAGCGTAATACATTATCTGTTCAGATATGAAGTACCTTTTTCCCTGAGCTTTGTTACTGCAATTAACATATCTGATAGACTTTTTACATTTTGCATGTATAAAACCAAACAGTTTCTGAATGGAGACTGGCTTACTTTTAAAAGATTAAGGGAAGTAATGACACCAAGAGTTATTTAAAACAAAAAGAAAACAGCATGTGCTAGAATACAAAAACTGAAGTGAACTGCCTAGCTGATGTATGCATATGTTTGCAAGACTCATGAAATTTCTTTTCAAGGGGACAAAATACAAATTCCACTTTCAGGATGATAAAAGACAACTGATGATTACAGCTGCTAACAAAATACCTCATCTAGCTCTACTCTTTTTTCCCAACAGGATACAGCACATGTCACTCTAGGTCAGCCAGTCTGTCTGACCTCTGCCACAGGAGAAACACCTCAGTGGGTAGTACCTCAACAGGAATTGGAAGTATTCTGGAACCCTGTGAAGAGACTGAGCCCAAAGTAACTAACATTGAAACATCTATTAAAGAAGCATCATCCGAAAAACTGTGCAGGTATGCTCAATTTGAAAGCCTTATCTAGCAGAGCCAAAACATAATTTACTACATCTCATGTAAAATCTCCTAATGTAATTATTTTTGCAGACGTCCTGTAAAGCAAGACTCTGTGGAGTCACAGCTGAAGAGGGTTGATGCTACCAGAGTTGATGCTGATGATATAGTTGAAAAAATACTCCAAAGTCAAGACTTCAGTTTAGACTCAAGTGCAGAAGGTATGGAGATAAATAAGGAAGCTTAGGGAAAGTTGATGCACATTACAGGCCTGAAGAATACTCTTTTCATAGTCCCTATTACATATATGGATCACTGTATCATCAGCTTGATCCTGTCATTCAGAAATGGAAAAGACTCTTTCCAATGCAACTAGTTACATAGCTCTGATAACTTTCCTAAACAATCACTTTTTAATCCTCAAAAGATAAGAGCAGGGGCAAATTTATAGAGAAGTTAGTTCCTCCAACCTATAACCTGTGAAATTTGATTCTTTGCTTAAAACATTTTCATCTGAAAGTATCAGTTACAAAACTGGTAGATTTTAAATGACTTAGTTTTAGAAAGGAAGCTAACATATGTTTATACTCTTGCTTTCTAGAAGAAGGGTTAAGATTATTTGTGGGTCCTGGTGGAAGCACTTCTTTTGGAAGCCATCATCTACCTAACAGGTATGTAGCCTGAATGACTAATCCATGGGTCATGCTAAACAGAAATGCATCTTATACAGCAGTCATTCTGTATATACGTTACATCAGGAATTTCAGTAAGTACTTCCAGAGAGCACTGATAATGTGTTGAAGGTTATAAAACAAATGTATTTTACACAAGCAAGAAATGCTGATGGTTAGAAGATAATCTATTGATTTATTTGCAAACTGGGCATACTGATTTCTAAAGAGGATAACATGTATGGTTACACAGCACGCTGCTGTAGCATACAGAAATCTGTCCTAATTCAGTTACCAGGCACTGCAGTTTGCTATGTAAAACTACCCACTATGCTGTCATGTGGGTGAGATAGGGTGACAAAGGTCTATAACTGTGCATTTACAGTTCAACAGGAACAAAAGACTAAAGACATTTTTATTCTATCTTAAGAGGCCTGGTACTTAGTTTCTAAGAGTTTTACCTATTTATGTGTAAATATATAGAGAAACAATTAGCTGCATATATTTGCCAGTGGGTGGAGGCAGTATCCAAAAGATAAAATTTAAGGAAGTATAGAGAGATCTAACAATAACTTCTTGCAGGTCTCTAGTATTATTTATCATTCTTTGTTTTGACTACAGTATTACACAAAGCCCTTTAATGCATTAAACTGTAAGTTACTTAGTAGCATGGTAACAAGGGCATGTTTTCTGCCTTTCAGACTTAGCTGTTTTGGTACAAGCTGTTTGGGTTTGTTTGTTTGTATAGAGTACGCTGTTATTTATCTGTGATACTGGAAATTCTGTTTTAACTGGAATTGATCTAAACTTCTTCCAAATATTTTCAGAGTAGGATCTGGAGCATATGAGCAGGTGGTGATAAAACGCTAGACTAGAATGACTCGGCCAGAAGAGGAAAACATGAAACTCTGGCAGCAATATTCTGATTCACATTTCATCAATTGCAAGAGTTGTGAAAGCCAAGGTGAACTTTATGTGAACTGTTTTTTGGAAAAGTAATGGAATGCCTCTTGCTCATAGAGCTTCATCTTCTATGATATCAAGGCAATGTCTAGATGTCTACATGTTGTGCAAGTACTTGGACTGTTTTTATAAGCTCTACCTGATGTTGAGTGAATTACTTAAGTTGTTCCATAAATGTTTAGAAGCGTGGTTAAGTGCGTCCTATTTCAGTGTTTTACACAGGAGGTCACACGTGGCTATGTGCCCTGCAGCTTCTTTTCTAAAGAAACTTTAAGAAGTCATAAATGAGCCCAAAGAAATGAATTAGACTCAATTTGATCCTACCTGCCATTAAAGCCTTAGAGAAGCTACCTTCTTCTATCAAGTCAAAGTTAGTATCCTGTGAAGGTTATGGCTACCCAGAGCTGTTTTAAACAGCTAAAATCTTCTCTTAAATGTACTGAACATAACTTCATTTTAAGGTTGAAAAGTGGAGGTGAAATTCACATGCATTAAAAAAGACTCAGTAGATGTAAACCAGCCAGTAATAGGTTGTGTTAATTGTAATTGACATCTAGATGCTTACATGTATCAAATACAACGTACAAGTGACAAAATAAGTAGGATACATCAAAATACCAAAGCACAGTAATGTATTACCAAGAAAGCTGGTTGTTTCCCTTAGGATTGTTAAGGATGGAGTACAAAAGCCTCGTACACAGAAACTTGCTTCTGTGCACAAACCTAAAAATTCAGTGGGACGTTACCATTTACAAACCTCATCAGTAGTTTACTACCACTTCCAACTTTTTATTGTAGCTTAACCCTCCCCAGTTAGTGCTTTGCTAGTGTTTTGAAGGTGCCTAGAGGGGTAGGGAAGGTACAGAGATACTGGTCTATTTACTAAGCAATTTAAGCTTTAAAACTAGGTAAACATCTAAACTATTACCAGTATAACTTATTAAGATAAGCACTTTATTGTAGACATATTCTACACTCTGAAAAAGAAATACCATGCAACAGATTTGCCCTTTCATGTTGAAGACTTATTCCTTCACTATCTGTCCACTGTTACATTAAGGAAAATGTACTGTATTTAAATTTGCACAAATAGCCATTTGCCTGCCAGATGAGAAAGATGAACAAAGAAAGAAAATTCTTAAAATCGTCATTGAGAATTATGGAAGAATTCATATTTCTAATGACATACTTCCAATGACATATTTC
Organism: Aquila spilogaster; assembly: GCA_024606505.1. NCBI lineage: Eukaryota > Metazoa > Chordata > Aves > Accipitriformes > Accipitridae > Aquila > Aquila spilogaster. Next base: position 22,230,520 of record JANHGO010000020.1, on the reverse strand, counting down.
TCATTTGGGCTTGGATCTGCTGTATTTTCAATTGCAAACTGCAGGTGGCCGGTATTGTATTAGACTGATTGTATTATTAATCAGTAAGACTTAAAGAATACAAATAGAGTGGCCATTTTAGAAAGCTCTGAATGCTTTAAATTCTTCTCAAACCGTTTGACATTCTTTTATTGAAGTATAAGTAGGCCTCATCTAATCAGTTTAATTAGGAGAAATCAGACTTTGTTTTCCATTAATATGTAGTAGTTATTAAACTCACTTGTGTTTTTAAGGAAGTTTCAGAGTTTGAAGCTTGAGTAATGTTACTGAATATGATGATTGAGTTATTTCTCTATTATGGTACTTAAACTCCTTTTTCCTACTGTAAACTATAATCTAAACATTTTAATGGGTAAAAAGAATTAAAGCAAAGATTATATTTTAGCTGCTGTTAATGTAAGTGTGGTATTATCTAAAATTTCATTGGAGAAATGGATAAACAATATCTAACTGCTACTATACTATCTCTCAGAGCGTGATAGTTTCCTAGTTTGTACAGAAGAACTCCCACAACCTACTGCAAGCCAGAAGATGCATGAAAATTGCATTGTTGCTCTCAGTACTCCTAAACAGTGCTACACTTTTTTGACAAATCTAGTAAAACCAGTATTAGTTTGATGTTAGTTTACTTAGGTTTACTGGGAAAAATAAGCATAGCTAGAAGAAATGTAAAAACGCTGTACAGCTACCTGTGTAATTCTAAAGGGGAATTTCCATAGCCCAGATTTGTATTCTGTGTTAAAATCCACAGCTAACCGTCACAGATTAGCTATTTGTGTACCAGAAACTAATTGTTTTCTTGCCTGAGCAGATTTTTTTTTAAATAGGAGAAAAGTTTTACATGGAAATCAAGCTTAAAATAAAGCTGTGTTATGGCATTTTATTGTTCATACTTCAAGCTACAATTCTTTACCAAGTAATTCTGTAATTGTGCATATTTTAGATGGAATATAACCTTAAATAGATTTTCTTTTTTGTAAACTATGTTCTAAGAATATTGGACACTCATGTTGTGAACAGTTTGGGATATGTTTTCTAACTGTATTTAATGCAGATGTCTCAGACATGCAATAAACTCGTGTTGCAAAGAAAATGTATCATTTAGACATGGTTCTTAAAAGAACTAGAGGGAAAAGACCTTATCAATTAAAATAAGGCTGTGCACCACTGTTGTATGTGATATATCAAGACAAAGACATTATTGTGTTATGGGAAACAACTTTTTTCTCACTTCTAAAGAAAAAAAAGATGTGGAACACCAGAACTACAAATGCTATCACTGAACACATAGGTGCATTTTGTGGACCTTCTGATATAGGCAATCAACAGAGGGAAAGGTGAGCATGGGAGAAAAATGATTTTCTCTAATTCTTGCTAGTAAGTAATTTTCTGCGTTCTCCACTTCCAACTGCTCATTCTTGCCTGCTCTACTCATCCTACCTGTTGAACCAGTACAAGTGTCAGCAATAGATCAGTTCACTGAATTCCCTGTATGACCACACAGCAGGACCTGCCAGCAAGAAGGGGAAAGACAAACATTCTTAATACATTATTTTAACATTTTTGTTAAGAATCCACTGTGTTGCTTTATTGTTAGAAATTGATCATTAAGTTACATTACTTCTTATTTTTTAAGTGAATGGAAATCTATAAGCATGTTAGCAAAGAAAGTTTTGCCCAAGTTCAGAGTTGTATAGCCAATTTTAGTTGTGTTTGGAAGGATGGTATGTACGCTTGGTAAACATGGCACTACTTCGGGTGGTTGTTTTTTCCGTCGTCTTCTCTTCTGATCTACTAATGTTCCCCCAGTACCTTCACATTTAAATATTTGCTAGTGTCAGTGCATTTGATTTTGGCAATGTTCCAAGCAAATTGCTTGCTTATAGTACTGCATCAAATGTGTTTGTTTCATATATTAGGATGCAAATGCAAAGACTTTGCATGAGAATTTTTCTGTCATTTCAGAAGCTCTTTCTTCTACTCAATTTAAACAGAAGAAAAAAAAAAACAACAGAAAAGTACTACAACTAACCACGATTACACATAATCTAACGTAATGATCCAAACCTCATCAACAAGCATGAAATAGAGCCTTACACCTTACAAGCCTCCCCATGACAGGACTTGAATGGATCAAAAGTTCAGTAGCTCTACTATCTGTTTGAAAAAGGTCTGGGGAGATGGACAATTAACTCCTTCAGGCTTGCTGAACGAGGCACTTTGTTTTTGTTATGTCTCTAAATAATTCAGTATTTTTTGATTTATAGTATTTGCTCACTTTGCATCTAAAACACTGATCAAAACCATTCTATTGAGCTATTCTGACTAAAATCAATCCCTACTAATTTGTTCAATACCTGTCAAGTTATTCCCTTTATACTGAATACTCCACTGTATTTTTTCCTGTCTTGGCTTTCTTTTCTACCTTTTTTTTTCCTGGGTGCTTTCTCCACTTTCTGCTTTGTTTTTGATGCCAAAATGCACTGAACACTCCTTCTGGGTCTGATCTCATTTAAGCGTTCTCAACACAATGTGGCTGTTTCACAAAACTTCTTGGGCTTCTGGTAACCTTTATTCACTTTTACACCTAAATAACACAAAATTGCAGAAGTAACTCAAGTTGCTTTCACTGAGTTGTTTGGTGTTTTTTTTTTTCCCTGCCAAAACAATAACATGTTCATTATTGTACTTGTAGTTAATTTTGTCTACAATCCTTGTGACACTAATAGGTATTTCTTAATTTGGGATCTTTTATCAAAATATCAAGAACAGATCTGCTCAAACAACCTAAAGTTTATACATTTCAAGATGCATGTGCCATCTCCTGGTGAGTAATATTACCACATGCAACTTAAAACATCTAATTCTCATCAACTTCTTTTCATCATCTTGAATCCAGACAGAAGAACTGATGTTCATCAGTTTCAAATGTCAAGTCTAAATGTGACACTGTGAATACATAATAATCAAAAAACCAACCTGATAGTGAAGAGCTGGGCACAGTGAGTCCTGTGGGAGGGGTTAACCTCACAAAAAGATCATTAATTCAATACTTTAAAGACGACTTTAATTAACACTGATTTAAGCAAACGGAAACTGGAAAGCTGGCACCCAAAACTGCCTAACTTATTTTAGCAAAAAATAACAGTTTCAATTTAAATTTATCTATTCCAAATAGGTCTTCTGTATATGATAAGTGATATATTCTTCCATTTCAGTACACATACATGTGCTAAAGAACACTAAACAGATACTCCAAACCCCTGTAGTCTGTCTTGATATTTTCCCCAGAAGAGAGGAATAAGCAAGAATGTAAGAATTTATCTTTGCCAAACTATCACTAAAAAAAAACAAAAGTAAACCCTTTTACAAAGAATGGGGGTTAGGACTCATTAACCACTTAAAGAATGAATTACAGCAGTCTCTTTCCTTCCACAACTTCCAAAAATTTAGAAGATAGAATGTAGCCATCCTCTCTAAGAAACAGTCAGTACTTAGACATCTTTTGTTTTGTTTTGTTTTTAGTTTTCGGAAAGGTGTAAAACACATTTCACAGACATGAAGTTAGTTACATTAATTCTTGCTCATTCCAAGCCACCAAAGATACTGAGAAAAAGATACAAAATGCAGACTTTAAATTAATCACCTCTGGTGGCACGAAAATACAAGTTTTCAAAACTGGGGCCAAGTTGGCATGCATGGAAAAAACAAAGCTGGCAGATACATTCTGGGCAGTTTAGAAATGATTTTATGATTGTAATTAGCATACAGAACACACCAATCTACAGCTACTAAAATCAATGCTTTCATTACTTCAATTGAACTTGAAATAAGAAATCTGATCTAATTCTCTTCGTTTTCTTGTTCAGTATTAAGTATCACAGCAGAACAATCACTGTTCAGTGTTACCTTGCCAGTAATAAGCCTGCAAAACTTCTCAAAAGTGCCACAGAGTTGATGTACTTTGGGAAAAGCAAAAATTTTTCTGAGAGGTATATAAACCTCATTTCCACTGACAAATGGCTCCATGCTTTTTTCAGCAGCCAGCGTTTCAAAATCTTCTGAAAAACAGTTCACTGAACATTGGAGTTTCAATTTTCTCTCTGTAGGATCATCATTATATTCTTCATATTCTGACAGTGAACTGTGCAGCAGACTTCGCTTAATGATTTGTGCTCTGAACATAACTTCACTGACCACTGCATTCTGCAGGTACTTCTCATCTTTAAGGCTTGGATACACTGCTTTGAACACCTTTACAGCATGCAGAAACACATAAAACATCATTACCATAGATTCAGATTGTAGACACTTGTCAAAAAAAAAATTCACAATGCAAATATTTTGATTCAATCCTGTTTCATTTTTGACATATTTTCAAATACAGAAAAACTACATAGTACAACTTGATTTCATGCATTGCCACTGCAACGGCAGTTAGAAAAGTTAACAGAACTTCAAAATAATAATAATCAGGCTTGTGTCTGCAAGTTGTACTCATAGATACAGCCAGGGAAAGCCCAGCCATTCCTTAATGCTTTTAATCCTTCTCTTACTTCTAACATTACTCATCATGAGGCATTGGTGACAGTTCCACAGCCATGAAGGTTCTATATTCATCTAGAATCTGAGATTGCAAATACGCCTTTTGTTCTATTTCCAGAATCAACCGCAAACATTTTTTTTCAGATGCAGCAAATGTTAAAAAAACAACAACAACACTGTGACATCAAGATCAGTGATCATGTTTCATACTGAGCTATTCTGTATGGTGAGGGTGGTGAGACACTGGAACAGGTTGCCCAGTGAGGTGGTGAATGTCTCCTCCCTGGAAGCCTTCGAGGCCAGGTGGGATGGGGCTTTGATTCACCTGGACTAGAGGGAGGTGGCCCTGCCTATTGCAGGGGGGTTGGAACTAGATGATCTTAAAGGTCCCTTCCAACCCAAACCATTCCATGATTCTATGGAGTTTATATCCCAAGAGGTTAAAGAAATCAGGTAGACGACTTCATTCCCACTAGCTTACTATTAAGTGCTTTATACCAACACACTACCAACACTACCACTGAAGTTTGAGTCTGTAACTATTCATTACTTTCTGATTAGATCTTGAACTGCTGATTTATTTGCATAGAATGGTTAGATAAAAATCTGACAGTCATAATTTTTATAAGAAACAAGATATAACACTCCCCTTTGTTTAAACTCGAGGGGTATTGATGTCAAAACCCACTCCATAAGACTCTGTGACAAATCATAATGAAAACAATTTCCACTATATGGCAGTCATTTGAATTTATTTCCAGGTTCATCTGTAGAGCATTAAAGAGCACTTTACAATTCTCTTAAGGACAGTAGCTGAGACATAAAGATTCAAGTGCTTAGAACACCTTTATAGCTTAGAAACTACAAAAGACATTCCCGTAAAAATGAAATATATTTCACTTCACAGGTCACTTGAAGATACATACACTTAAGCAAGGAAGTGAAATACTGAAATATGTTCAATGAAATAACTCAAGGCCTTGTAAGTTTGGGAAAACAACACACCAATGTATTTCTGCTTTATTACTTAATGCTACCTCTGAAAAAGTATCTTTTTGATTATACTACAAGACCTTTAGATGCATTAGGTTTTGTGCAACATAGTGCAACATAGCAAGGTACTTTCCAAGAATATTATCTAATGCTGTCTCATTTTGGATTCTTATTTCCCCCTCACCAACATAAGAACACAGAAGTGAGTTGCTGAGACCAATGTCCCTCAGCCACAGAGAACTACATATATCTAAAACAATCAGTCCAAGAAAGGCTGAAAAACAAAACAAAAAAAAAAATCAGATATACACAAACCTTTCAAACAACAGTCATTTTGTGCTAAAAAAAATAATAAAAAAATCCCACCAACAGCAAACCAAGATTGCCTGTGCACCACAGGATAAGAACCTATGCCTTTGTAAAAAGCCAGTACGGGTTACCTAAAAACACTGAGGTTAAGGTGTAACAAATGCTAGAGGTTAAGACAAACAACAGCAAACAGGTCCTGTCAATCCCACTTCAAGAAAATACCTTTGTTAAGGTAATATATATCACAAGGCTGGGCAGTTTTCCAAAACATATGCTTTCATATACATTTCATGCTTTTTGTTTTGTATGCATCTGAAACAGCCTAAATCAGCACCAACAATCTTTACAGGCATATGATAAAATAATGAATCATTAGAGAAACAATTACAGTGTCAGAGTATCTGCAGCAAAGGAGAATTTTCATTAAAAGGGTAATAATCTGGTAAAATAAGAATTGTTATCCATGTTGCTAATTAGTAAATAATCTAGAAGTTAAGGGCCTTCATACAATTAGAAACAAAAATAATGGACTTAAGATACTTCTGAGCTGATCGGTGTGTGTTAACCAGAGCTAAGACCAGATAGCAACAGCAGATCACAGAAAGAACAGCTTCAGTGGCCATTTGTATAAAGTCTTACACTATATTTGTCCTCCTAAATGAAGAAAATGATACTTACAGTTTTGTAAGTTGTTTCTGTGGGTTTCTCACACTGCACAGGCTCACTAGTTCGAGGGTATTTTTTAACAAACACACCTATTTGGGTACAGAACCCAACATCCTCCATTCCTGTTGGGGGGTTCCCTACACCCGTGAATTCCACTGAGTAATCATAGTGTTGAGCAGTTTCTTGAGCCCTAAGATAGATAACATATTCTGATTTTACTAAATATTCAGTCTTTTAACATGATAAAAAAATGCACTCTCACAGATGAGACAATACATGCCTGAAGATAAGCACTGTAAAAGCTTTTGCTGGATCACAGCAATGGTCATATTCCTACCACAGTCTGAATCATCTGGAGTCACAAATTTAGGCAACCAGAAATTGCTGTTATATCTCAACGCAACTCTCTCATGTTTATGTGCTTTGCTTTGTGCTTTTCTTGTGCTTTTCTTTCATTGTGCCATGATTCACTAAACCATACTTAACTTTTGTCAACACACTCTGCTACTGGAGTTATTATTTCATAAACCTACTTGCATACTCTTATAGAAAGGTCCAGAGTAATCAGATGTTTTGGTTACACACCATGCATTACTGAGCACACATTTAGGTTTACATGAAGCTTTTGTACAGCAGGGTATTATTATGTGAAAATGCTTATTTTTAATACTTTACACTCCAAATGCATTTACTGTAATAATGATGAATAAAAAAACAAAAGTTTTAAATATTTTTCACAGAGCAGTTAAAGAAAAAGCAAACCAACTTACAGTAAAACACAAAACCCAGAGAACGTCCTTAACTACTTAAAACAGCAAAGCAACAATTCACCAAATAAGCTGGTGTGAAACTCTCGACAGCAAACCACATGCACGAACCATTGTGAATGTGTTTAGCTATTCCACTTTCCCAATACTTAGTGCTCAAAGCTGTCTGCATATGATATTTAGTAAACTCACCAACTTTGAAACTGTGCTCGGTCCCATTCAAATTTGTGATCTGGATGCCTGAAAACCGTCACTCCTGGAAGCAATGTGTTAAATTCTGAATTTGGAGTACTGATCACAACCATGGTTGGAGCCATGAAACCAAACACCACTTCAGGAAACTTCTCTAGTTCTGATTCTTCCAGGTGCTCTATTCTGTAAAGGTAAGTTTACACACATCTGTGAAAAGACTTCACTGCATTTTAACTTCCATAACCAGTCAAAAAAAACCAAAGAACACACATCTGTACTTTTTAGTTTTAAGCCTAGGTCTGAAACATTAGCACTGGTAGCGCAGCTGACCAGCAACTTCATGATTTTTTGTCTTAGAAGACCTCCTCTTACATTTTTACTCTTTCATGCATCTCCTTCTGCCACCATGTGGTAGCACCACTTAATTACTCAGTAAAGTTAATTTAAGCACAAATTAGAAAATGCTACATTTTGCTTCCCTGTTAGAGAGGTTTGATCAAATCTGTTTACAATACAAACAAAATTCTAAAATAAACCCTAAATGAGTTCAGGAAAAGATAGTGTGTTGGTCTAATACTCACAGTTCAATGCATGTTACCAAGTCAAAACCAAGCATGCAGGGATCTTTATGAGCAACTGAGCCTTGATGCAAAGTCACAGTTAGGGATCTTTCAGATGGCTCCAAATAATCAGCAGGAAGAGGAGATAACCTATGCCTTAAAAAATATATATATTAAAAACATAATACCACAGAAAGAACCTTAGGACAAGATAAATTTTGCATGTAACTGTACTAGCAAATGCCCTACTTAGATACTTTGCAAATCTCCAAAAGTTTAATCAATCTACGGGGGAAAAAAAATTCTAATACGCATACTTTTTGTAACTACTTCAGTAGGATGCAAAGTGCAGAGGAGCTGATCCAACAGTTGTCCTTTTGTTTTGTAAAAATTTCCATTTTCAAGACACTTTCCCAGAGAAGATACTGTAAATTCTGACAGTAGCGTAACTCTAGAAATACAGTACTTCTGTTTTAGACATGCTTCACAGGGTTTGGGGAGAAGTTATGAAGCAAGTATATTAACTTTTTTTTTTTTTCAACTAAGAGATTGAAAACTAAAATATATATGCAAAATTAGATCTGAAAAACTACATCAGACAAAACACAAATCAACGTGACACTTAAAAAAAAGGCTAGTTTTCTTCTTTCTTGAGAAAGAACAAATAACAATGTCAGCATCTAGAAACTACATATTTATTGAAGCAATATTAAGATTTCAATGAAACTAGCTTTAAAGAGAGACTTTGGTGTTCCTCCAAGTCTGCCCTGTGCTTCAGGGGTCATATGAGCTTGAAGTTGTAGAGCTTTTCTCAGACACAAAACACTGAGTCAGCCTCCCATTTCAATAAGGTGATCAAAAATGTGACCCAAAGACCCAAAAAAGAGTTACACACTCATTTCCAAAATGATCAGATTTGCATACCACAGTAACATCATCTATAAGCATAAACAGAATAACACAAGCTACATACAATGCATTTTTACCTTTACAAACAGTATATTTCTCAGATGCAAACATTTTCAGGGCCATGACCCAGACATATGCTGCATTAAGTGATATTACAGCCCAGCAATTCCCCCAGGAAATCTGATGCAGCTGGCATCATAACCCATCAATAATGGACTGCTCTACATTTGCCAACTGGTATTTCTGCATTTACCCTCAATTTGAAATTGTTGCTAATAAATCATGCCACTAGGACAAATCAAATAAAAACCTTAAATTAAGACAATTCAAAAGCTTACATTTTCTCTTTCATCACAGCTGCACAGATATCTAGCCCAGCTAACACTTCAATGCAACTACAGAATTTCAGCATCCAGAGAAGTGTACAGTCAGCACATCCTAAATCTGCCACCTGTAAATTAGATATCAGTAATATACAGTATTTGCATGTTAAATGATTTGAGACTTTCATAAATAATCCTATACTTATAACAAAAACATTTTAATGATAAAATGTTTAAAATCATAACTATTCAAGCAAACTAGACAAAGTTAAAAAGGTTTTCAAAACGTGAGGATCCTACAAAATGTTTTTAAGTGGGTCAACCTTTTGATACTACAGCTATAAACAAGCAAATGTGCACCATCCCAGTAACTCTAGAGAATGTCTCCCACATAAAGGTATACGCCCTCAAATAACAAAAGAACAGGAGCAGCTGATGACCAGACCTTTAGGGTGGAGAAAAGTTGGTCTAACATAATTCCACACTCTGAACGTCACTTCTCAACTAAGAGCATCCGTGTGAGCAATGATGTAAACCTGATATTTGCACATGGACCTAAAAGCTCTAGAAGTTTTTAATAGAAAACAAAAAACACTATAATGAAAGACAATTGATCCAAAATCCTCAAGATTAAAAAAGACCAGAATGCTACCTGCTCTCCAAGACAGGCTAAAGCATTTTTTCTTGATTATGTTTCCCCGTTGCCCATCAATTAAAAATAAACTATATTCATGCCTGAGAAACATCATCAAATGTCTCTTAAAGCAATTCAGTTTTAACAATAGCTCCTCCAGTAGCATTGATAGCTAATTAGGTCACCAGATTATGGAGTTATTTCCTGCCTTCCAGAGGTACCTAATATTAGATATTTTTCACATTTATAATGCAAGAAGACAAAATATACCAACCTTTTTCGGTTTGTATTTCCTCACTAAATCTTTAACAAACTCATAACGTTGTTTGTATAACGGTGGTGTGAATTTAATCAATCCAGTAAACTGCTTTCCTTCAAAGTTCTTATCCATAGTATTTTGATAAGCCTAAAATACAAAAGTTAACTCTTATTTTAAGTACTCTATATCATATCAAAATACATAATTGGCTATTGGTGCTCAAGTCACAGTCAAGGAGAGAAAGACCTGATCTCTGTTCTATTTGGAGAACAGTCAAAAAAAAAAAAGGCATTAGCAAAATTGCACCATAGGTGCTCCATCTACATGTAATGTAAGCAACCTTTTTAATAAGGCAATTTTTACTTGCATACAGTTCTATCTTAAAAAAAAAAAAAACTGCGTTTACATTATGTTGACACAACTACAATGTCATTTTGTGTAGCTTTTCCAGCAAGTACAGAAAAAGTTTCTCACTCAGGTGGCTGCATTCTTTTCCCTCATCTATGATTTGATTTTCTCTTACTATTCAGATGTCTTGTGTGTCCATGGCTCCCTGTGAATTCTGCAACATAGTGAGCAGTGAGAAACAACTGAAAAATCACTACGTCACTAAAGAGGACTGGAATGGCTGGACTTAAGCTTTACGACAGCCTCAACAATACAACACAGCACTGGAGTCACAACCATCAGCCCACTTCCAATACTCACACCTTTTAAAGAGAACCACGTTTCAGCACATACAAAAACAAGAAGTAATTTCCACCAGATCCAAGAACAAGACCCTGGTGAATAAGGAACACACACCAGGGAAACAGCTAACTAAGGAACCCACAGAGGAACCAGCTGCAAGCACACTCCACAACTGCCAACTCAAACCCCACGCAGCTGGCCTGTTTGCATCTCTTCTCTGCAGGGCTCACCTCCCACAGCAACACCCAGTGCAGGTGGAAGCCACCCCACTGCATCCTGGGGCAATGAGGCACACTCAGAGGGTACCCACAGCAAGAGGCTGCCCTCCAGCCTGGACTCTCAGGCTCACCAGCATCCCTCTGTTAATGAGCAGCAGGTGCTTTAATCGCCTTAAATACACAGGGATAGCTAAGCAGCGTGGACCACCTGTTGCACGTATTGCTGCTGCATTTCCTAGCCTCTCTAATTAAAAGCATTTGTTTTTCTGTGGGTCCCTAATTTTTATACCCCCAAAATGCCATTACACCTCACAATACTCTTTTTTTGCACTGTCCAAATGGGCCCTGCACAGCTCAGCCCAATGCCCGCTGTCCTCCGTGGGGCAAGTTGCTGCTATTACGAAGCAGAAGCACTCCAGGGTGGTGGGAGAGAAAAACCTGTGTCTGCAGTGGCAGTAATTCATCATTTTCCACACCACAGAGAAGGGCAAGCTTTGCTCCTCACACAGCAGGCAGCCCTTTGCGTGATCAGTGAAACTGGGAAGGAAAGTAGGGATTCACGTGCTCCATTATTCTTTAACAAGTTTTGCTAATCACGAGGCTGCTATATAAAAGATGGCTCATAGGGCTTGCTGCTGATTCTGTATGCTTATGACCTACGGGAAGGAAGGAGAGAATCTAGTGCTGATAGGGATCTGTTTTCACAGCATTTGTTAATTACATCCCTGTTCAGTGATTATAGTTTTAGTTTCCAGAGGATAAAGAAATATATATGCTGGTATTTGCCTGTGCTGGCTTAAAGACATTTTGTGTTTTGCAGGATATGGCCTACACAGAACATACATAGTTAGCAGCAAGCTGACTCCATTGTTTACTGAATTGCTATGAAATGTATACAAGGACACTTGCAAACTGATAGTCCTAATGGTTTTCTAGATATCTCAAGTTATTGCAATGGTTGTCTCCTACTGCATTTGAACTTCTTTGCTATTCGGGTTTTTAGTACTTATCCATTGTCCATATTCACTTCTGGTTTGAGTAGCAGATACGGGGAGCTGTCTACAATTTCACAACTCCTTCCAACAGTGTACATAAGGCAGCCTGAGCGTTCATAACCCAAACAGAGTTTGGATTGCAAAGGGGCTCTAAAAAGTGTTGCAGTGTAACTAAACTCTACTCGTGAGGGAAATTTACTTTAAACAATATACAAATGACAACACAGAAATATCTTTTTTTTTTTCCATATTAGGTTGTAAAGTTTGGTTGGAAGACTGGGTTTTTTGGAGATTGGCAGTATGGAAGAGATAGAGAACACTGTTAACTGTTTCAAGCTTTGTGTTTGACCTTGCTAAGAAAGAATTTTTGAAAAATTCTTCTGATTATTCCCTACTACATCAATGAAATTTCCATTATTCTCACAATGCAACAATTTAAATTCCTCCCATTTAGTCAGTCCTAAGTTGTTCCCCACCCTTACACAGTGATACATCTACTTAACAGTCTCAAGGAACCATAGAATAATATATGTTGGAAGGGACCTTGAGAGGTTACCTACCACCGTCCCCTGCTCAAAGGAGATCCAAGTTGATCTGACCTGATCAAATGGGTGGCAACCCTTCCTACAGCAAGGGGTTGGAACCAGATGATCTGCAAGGTGCCTTCCAATCCAAGACGTTCCAAGAGTCTATGACTGTTCTGAGAACTTCTGCTCAAAGGTACTTCCCCCCTTTCAGTTTGAAATTGCAGATTGCATATTCAAGGTTTATTCAGTTAAATAAGCTCGCAAATTAAGGCCATTATTCTTAAGGAATTAATCCCTCTGTACCATAAAGAAAGCAACAAATTATATAGCTATAAGTAAGTAGAAAATGGTGAATTGAGAAATCCTAAACTGCTGAAACTTATTTAATGCTTCAGCAATTGGGATGAGAAAAACAACTGTATGCAGTTCCTGCACTTTCACTTTAAAGCTTCAATACATATAATTAAATATGATAGCAAAAGAAAGGTAATACAGCACCACTGCCAGAAAACACACTGCAATTTTACAAGAAAATTGAATCCAACTGTAATTCAAGAACTAACAGTCAAACCACACTCAGAGGATGTTTTATGACTAAATACTGCCATTTTTCTCCTCAGCTTCAACTAACAGATTAGGCCTGTTCCAGAAATAAATCTGAATTAATCTGTGTGAATGAGAACACATCACCCTCATCTTCCTTTTTTGTGTTACATATATTAGATAAATTTCCTTACTTTTTGCAAGTCAAAACCACTTCCTTCTTGCTGTTTTTTGCTTTTGCTCTGATTCTGTCTGAAGACCAGCTTGGATGCCTGGGAAAAGAAAAACTAAGTTGAGGTATATGGATTGACAGGATCTAGATGAGAATACTTAAGTTTGTAGCATCACCACTAAAGAGGGTCTGTTCTACAAAAATGTGAACTTACAGGAAGAACATTGAGTTTTTGGAACATATTGACTGAATGTTCCAACAGGAAAAGAGAAATATGTGAATAAACAATGTGGGTTATATAAGTGATAACAAATACAAGCTGTCTTTGAAGCGATTATGCAAGAGAAATGAAGCAAGTGCTCCAAGAGTCAACAGTACACTACATGAGAAAAAAAATCTAACTTTCAAAATGAAGTTGTGACTCTATCTGTCTACAGAGCAAGATTATTCATTGCTGTAAGGATAGTACCGTAGAATTCATTTTGCAATTAGTTCTTTTAGTTTTCGTTACGAGCAAGTGGATATTTACTGCTGAGCAACGATGATAACGACAGTAGAGTCCCGTGGTGGCTAACAAAGGTGCTGCAGACACCGGTGGAATTAGACGAGGTGGGGAAGCAGAGGGAGCTGCTGACGTTCCTGGCAGAAAACAGGAGTGAAGCCTAGATAGCACAGCCGGCAGTTGGGAGAAACCGCTTGCTGTCACGGTGCGATAGGAACACGCTTCTAACGTAATAGTACAGACACTGCTCGAAAGCAGACTAAAAGTCCAGAGAAATGAGTTGCGGTTCCTGAGGTTTGACCACCCAAATGCCGTCAGAAACGCGCGCTCGCCCGCAGCTCATCCGGCGGGTACGGCTCCTGCTCCCTACTAGGCCTGCCCTCAGCCCCGGGCCGCACACGCGGCGGCAACAGCAGCAGGGCGGGCTTCCGGCCACCCATGGGCGCATCCGCGGCCGAGCTCCACACGCGCACAGCGCGGGCCGTAACACGAGGCCGCTCTCCCGCGACGAGGCTAACTGACGGGACTCGCGAAGCCCCTCTTTCACGAGACGCAGACCCAACACTCCCCGCCTCCCGCCGGGCGGCGCGGGCTCGGCCCTTTCTCACGCAGCGGAGCGCACGCGCGCAGCCGCGCTCCCCCGCGGGGATTGGCCGGCTCGGCCCCGGAAGGCCCCGCCGTCACTTCCGCTGGGGCCGCCATCTTGTCAGCAGTTGGCGGAGGGAGCGCCCGACCCGGCAGCCCGCGCTCTGTCGTGGCGCGGCCGTTCGTCCGTCTCGTAGGCCGTGTGCCGCCGCCCCGCCGCGGGCCCCGCCGCCATGGCCAACAACAGCCCCGTCGTCGGTGCCGGTAACTGCCAGGGGCAGCAGGCGGCCCAGCACCAGCCCGGCGCGATGCCGCCGGCCCAGCAGCAGCTGCAGAGCGGAGCGCCCAAGCCGGCGGCCTCGGGCAAACAGGGCAACGTGCTGCCGCTGTGGGGGAACGAGAAGACCATGAACCTCAACCCCATGATCCTCACCAACATCCTCTCGTCGCCCTACTTCAAGGTGCAGCTCTACGAGCTCAAAACGTACCACGAAGTGGTGGACGAAATCTACTTCAAGGTGAGGCTGCGGGCCGCGGCCTGGGCTCCGCGAGGCGCTGCTGGCGCCTGCCCCGAGCCGCCCGGGGCCGAAGGCTTGGAGCAGGTGGGCGGAGACTGCGGCCTTCGCCGGCTGCCTTCTGCCTTCCTGCTGGATCCCTCGTCTCTGTCTTGTGGTGAGGGATGGGAGCGCTCAGTTAGTAGTAGTTCGAGACCTTTATCTTTCAGAAGAAACGTGTTTCCCGTACGCTTTGTAATTAGGGAGTTTTTGGCCAGCTTTGAGATGGGCACTCTGAGTCAGGGAAGAGGTCGTGAAATGGCCGTCTGAGGCTGTGCTCTGAGCCGGAGGGCGGGGAGGGGACCCGCTCTGCGTGCCGCCCCTGGAGACAAACGAGCAGCCTCTGCAGCCCAGAAGCTGCCGGCCCCGGTGTGGCTGCGCCAAAGGCATGGCCGAGGTAGTAGGTGGATGCAACAGGAGCTGGCGTGTAGCTCTTTCCCATTGAGTGATTAGCATTTCCTCATCAATCTTCTTCCCAGTCAGAAACGAGCTAGGAGCTTCTCCTGGTCGTAGATTGGATGTGCTGGGAAGAGACCTATATCAGTGCACTCACGGGTCAGTTCTTGTTTTGTGAGAGAGATTGAATGAGTTTTACAGCAGGGCTTCCATCAAGCCATTCTGCCAGGTAGAGGTATGCATAATTAATGCTTATCAGCACAGCTTCATGTTTTGTTCTGATAGCAAGAGCACAATGTAGATAATTCGGGCTGCAGTTTTCAGTCAGCTGTATTTTGGAGATTATTGGGATATTTTTTGAGGTGCACTGGAGCTGCTCAGTAATGTTACTGTGTCTCTAAACTGGTTTTGGTACATCTTCAGGGAAAAAATAAAGTACCTGTTTAACCCCAGGGTAAGTTAAGTCACTGTAACTGTGAAAATAACTCCACAGTAGTGTTTTGAGATTTTTGGGTTTTTTTTTTTGAGATTTTTTGTTTGCCCATACTTATGAGTGTATTATGTTTTTTTCTCTGTATGGCAATGCTTTTGTGCTTGATCTGTAGCATTTTGAGCAGACTACCGAATTCTTCTAGTACATAGAGTAACAGACTGTTTAGTTAATTTACCACTTGCTGCATGTGAGAGAAAAGTAAATTTGTTTTATCAGAGCAGAAAGCAGCAAAGTTTATTTTTGCAAATGAAGTCAGGAACTGAAAAACTGTCAAATACTTGGAGTAAACTGGAGAACATAATGCATCCATTATATGGATCTTTTTAGATACAGTCAAAAATAGCTTATGTGATTAATCTTCTTTGTATTGGTAGAGTTCAACTGCAGTTGTTCAGCTAGTTCTGTGTTAGTGTTCCATTATTTAAGTGGCTTGATCTTAAATTGGAGAAGAGTGTTGACATATAATCAAATGTCACTTTATTAATCCAGTATAAATGAAGTTTGTCTACTGAGCTGGATGGTTATTTTTACTCAAAAATAAATGCTAAAGGGAAAACTCAGACCCTTACTTAATCACGTATGATAGATATGAAAAAGATGGACTGATGGTGAAGGTACTTCAATGATACGTAGAAGATCTTAATTTTGTTCATATTTTAAGGTTCCTGAGTAATGTTGAGTAATTGCTGACCTATTTTTTTCTCTTTTTGAATGAACCTGATGTCTACCATACATTTTCAGGTGTATTTGTTTTGGGAACAAGATTAAGAAGCTCATTTCAAAAATTCAAGAATTCGTGATCTTGGAGTCTCAGGAAGAATGTTCTGACTTAACACAGGCAGCTAATGATAGGGTCTGTTGTTGAACATACAGGTTCTTCGTAGATTTCACAAGTAGTTTAGGTCCCCTGTTTCTTTTAGTTCTGTATCTGCAAAGTAGGTGACTTCCTCTTTCTTCCTTCTTGATTTTATGTCCTTACATGTGTCCTCAACTTCATTCATTCTGTGTGCTTCCTAACAAGAGAAGCACATGTAGTAGTTCTTGTCTTTGTCGGATCAAAACGTTAAATGTACTCTTCTGAAATAAGTATTATTTCTGGGGCTTTTTTTATTCATGTCTGGGAAAAAACAGCATGTTCATATCGAAAAATTAAAGGCAACCGTTGTGATATTGTTGTACTTGGTCCTTTAACTAAAGTACTTCTATCTCCTGTGAGAGGCACAAACAAATAGTCTGAAGGGTATGTACTCTTATTTATATAGTATTTCTGAAATTTACAGACAGTGCTAATAATATTTGGGAAGTTGTGATGGATTTTCCCTAGTATTGTCGTCTCTCGTGTTTCTCATTTGACAAAGACAGTAACAGTCAAAAACAGTTGAACATCTTCCTTCATCCCTTGGTACATCTCTGATTTCAAGTAATTGCGTATGTAGCTAGTTTTGTTTCATACACTGGTAAAGAATTTTAAGACCTGAACTACAGTACAACCTGGCCTCTAGCTTTTGTCTCCAGTCCCACGAAGTGCTACTGTATTTTTCTGTCTTTTTTTTTTTTTTTTTAAGTTCATGTGTTTAGGAAACTTCATTCATTAACCCAAATGTTACTCCTCTGAATTTCAAATGCAGTGTGGGCAGTTTGACTCTTTTTGTCATATGTAGGGAACAATGTTAATGACGTTTGTGCACTCATCTCAAAGTGCATCTCAAAAGATTTGGATTGGGTGAACTTTACTCTTTATTACTTACGAAGCATTTTAAGAACACCATTGCAGTATACAGGGAAAATAACACTGGCTTTTAAAGTGTTTGTATTATCAAATATAAGATGCTTTCTTTGGAGTTTGTTTTCAACTGTGTCCATGATTTTGGGTGTAATTTCTTAATGTAATTTAAAAAGCCAAATGCTTTGTTTTAACGAGAAAGCAGACTTCATCTTGAGTTTGTTGTGATAAGAAAAGCTATTCAGAACTGATTTAGGCAGTCCATTGTTTAAATTAGATTTGTACACGTAGCTAAATGTTACGGACATTTACTATTGTTTTTTTCTTTGATTCTCCCTTCCCTGCCCTTTCAGGTTACGCATGTTGAGCCATGGGAAAAGGGGAGCAGAAAAACAGCAGGCCAGACAGGAATGTGTGGAGGGGTAAGTAGAAGTACGTGCCGCCTTAAGTTTTTCTGTTTCTGGTAGAATAAAGTTCCCAAGCATAGCTCAGATTTGCTTGTATGTTCGCTAAGTCCCTACATGTAAAACTATTTATTACACTAAGTTGATATATTCCCCTTGCTTCCAAAGGAGATGAAACGGTGGAGGCAAGTAGCATTATTTTTTTCACATGGTCCTGTTTGTAGATTTAGAATTAGTCTGTATTAGTTATGGTACTTGTTTGTTTGCTTATTTGTTTGTTTTCGGCAACTTCCTGGTTGTCACCTAACTTTTTTTTCTTCTAAAGGTACGTGGTGTTGGAACTGGAGGAATTGTGTCTACTGCCTTTTGTCTGCTCTATAAGTTATTTACACTGAAGCTCACCCGTAAGCAAGTGATGGGCCTTATTACACATACAGACTCTCCATATATTAGAGCGCTTGGATTTATGTATATTAGGTAAGTGTTGATACAACCAGCTAATGGCTAATGTAATACGCAGAATGCTGTATTAAAGTTTTTCCATTCTTTTTATACTTAAAGGTACACACAACCACCTACAGATCTATGGGACTGGTTTGAATCCTTTCTTGATGATGAAGAGGTATGTCGGCGAGGGTAATAATTTGTTTTCTTTTGTTTCTTTCCATGTTACTACTTTAGGATTTAAGACTGTTTAATAAGATTTTCTGTAGTTTGATGCTGCAAGTTAGTGTTCTTGTAACTTCATTAATTACAGTAGGAAGCAGATCTGAGCTGAGATCTGGATCGTTTTTCTTAGGTTTCAAAATTGTAATGTAATTTTCAATTGATCACTATGTTATTTTGTAAAAAAAAAAATTATAACACCATGCAAAACAAGTTGATTAAATCAGAATGTGGACAGTAGGCTGTATGAGTGGGTTCTGTGCATTTTTTTAAAAGAAAAAGTTATATTTAAGCCATAGGAAGTGCTGAGAGTGCTAATTTTGTCTTTTGCATATATTATTGGGATGGGGGAGTTGGTACTTGCATAGTGTGGAAAGTATGTAGTAGAAACCAATGTTAATCTAAAAAAAGTACCAAAAATCACTCTGCAAGTGTTGGAATATAAATAGAGTATTTCTTCAGAGGAATAACAGCTGGATTGGTGCATTAAGTGGAGTTATTAACATTTTTTGCTCGTGAGACAATGAAAAGCATCATGAGATGATGACATGGGAATTTCACTAAAGTGGATGCTTTACTGTGCAGTAAGATAGGAGAATATCTTTGTTCCTATTTACTGTCTGGAGAAATGGAGTAGGAACCTGTGGATGAGATTTTTAGGTATATCAAGTTAAATGTAAAGTCTGCTACATAGAGTTGCAGTTTGTAATCATGAAGCAGATTGTAAATTGCGTCCTGGGTTTAAGAATTGTACAGGAGAGATCCCTTGCAGTCTTCAGCGTGACAGTTGTCAACTACTTCAAGAAAATTCAGTAGATGTCCAAATACCTGTATTAAAGTGTTAATTATACCTATAACTGTGATACAGTGCATTTTTAGACAGTTCTCTTTCATGCCAAGTATCAAAAACACTATGCAAGGGAAAGTTATTTCAGGTAAACTTGTGCTATTGTATGTTTTTAACAAAAAGCAAATTTAAATCTTGATTGCATAGCTGTGATATCCTTATTCTCCCCCAGATGGTGCTAGCTAATATGAACTCTTCTCGGGAGTGCTGCATTATAACTTAAGAGGAAAATTGGGGCAGCATTGTTTTGAGGGTCCCCTGAGTAGCTTGATTCCCAGGATAATAAACAAATCACGAATGTGATTCATTGTGCAGATCTTAACAGGTTCATTATTCAAAGTACCTGTTTTAGTTCATATGCTTTAGTCCTTGCAGTTCTTGGTTATCAGCATTTGTTTATTGTTGTTTAAAATGATCCAATGTGAATTAGTGTTTGATTCTCAGCTCCTTTCAGTAGCATTGTGTTACATAGGAAATGTTGCTTGGGGCTGTTTTTCTTAAGTTTCTTATCAGCCCTGATCAAACTCATCGGATGAAGCAAATTTATCTATAAATTTAAACCTACAGGACTTTTTCCTCCAGTTCTAAAATATGTGGAAGCACTTCATCTTTTGACATGCTGCTGTGAAAATGAAAGACTTCTCAGGATACACAGCTACTTTTCAAAATGTTTCTTACATTTATTTTGTTTAACTGTACGTACTCTCCAGGTGCTACGTTTAACTCATTTTTTTCTTCTTTAGATCTCTGCAGCGATTATATTTGGAAATACTGTATATCTGAACACTTAAATGTGTGTGAGTGCAAGCAGTTTTACATTTAGATTTTCTCTTCCTGTTTAGATAAC
>JANHGO010000020.1:22187890-22207828 GCA_024606505.1 Aquila spilogaster | reverse complement strand
TTGCATTTTTATTGTTCAGATGTTTCTGAAATGTACAGTCTGTACATATGTCCTGAAAATGTTTTAATTCCTTTGGCATGGTTGCCATGTTGGTTAAATTTGTATGAGGCAATAAACTGCCACTAATTCTACTTTCATTTTGTAGATGTGGAATTATGGTTTGTATCCTGAAGTTAGCATGGCTGTGCTTTACATAATAGTATGGCTTTTAGGGATGGATCTTGAATTGTGTATTATAGCTGAGATATTTATGTGCATACAATGTACATTGAGGGCTGCAGATTTAGAACTTAAACACTTGTGTCCACTGTACCTGCTGTTTTTTCAAAAGCTTTTAAAATGTATTATGTTGTTGATCACCACTGGTGTGAAATTGAGAGTGGACTTTTCAAGGAGATAGTGGTTTTGAGGAAAAGATTTAGATTATGTTGGGGGTTGTTTAGTAATTCTTTAGAAGGGCTACCTCAAGCGGACACTGTAAAGGTTGACGGATGAGTACCGTAGCCATCTATGCATTTTATTTGTTTGAAAAAAATCCATGTAAGCTTCCTTTTTTTTTTTTTTTTTTTAAAACACAATTTATCAATTTGTGGTCTTTTAATGTTTTTAATCAGCAGCTGCACTCTGTCATTTATGATAATCCTGGGCTAATAAAGGCATTTAAGTTGGGAAGAGGGAGGTAGGAAGAAGAAAATTATTACAAAGGATTTCAGTTTCAAGCTTCCAAAGCATTTTTATAAGTGTAAACATTTAAAGTAAGAATTACCCAATAGTGTCCTTTTTTAAGTCATATTTTCTACAAATAGTAAGGATTGCAGTTTGTGCTGAACATTTCATCTGGCAGATTTTTTTTTTAAACACTTGTTAGAAGCAAAAACCAAAATGCATTATAGAAGAAAATCATATCATTAAAGTCCAAGTCTATTTGATAGATTATTCTGATGACTTGTATACTAAGTGAGGAGAACCATCTGGAATAAACTCTCAATTAATTCCTTTGTATTGGGTGTCAGCCTTTCCCTGCATGTTCATTGAAGAGTGTTTGGGTTCCTCCACGTTTCTTTTTCAGACTAAGCGACACTTCGTATGAATAAGGGATTTTATAAGGTAATAAGTACCTTATAAGGAAGATGTAGCTAACAAAGAAATGCAGCAGCCCCAAAATAGGAAGAACATTAAGTGTGACTCATTCATGATCATGAAGTGACCTGAAGATAGAAATAAATTGATATTTGTGCCTTTTTTGCTTCTGTGTGATGCAGGTCATCTAGGCATGATATTTAAATATTAGGATATTTTTTAAACCTCCAGGAGAAAACAAACAGTGCTTGAATTTCTAACAATACACTTCACTCTATAGTATTCAAAGAAGCAAAAATAACAAACTCAATTTTTTTCTTCCTCCCTGCTCTTATTTTTTTTCTGAATTGTTAGTCTTTGTCACCGTGATCCCTAGTATTCAAAATCTTTTAATACTGAGGTTGTTCAGGTATTGTCTGCTTATATTTTTGACGCCTGATTTTAAATCTGACCTTGAAACAAAGCTTAAGCTTCAATAAGTTCATTTCATTGCAGTGTAGAACTAAAATAGTGATCTCTCATTTAACATGGGAGAAAAACTTTTGGCCATTTAAGAAATTCCCTGGCTAGTAGATTATTAGAACTGTTGTTGCAGTCTGCCAGGGGATTGCACAGATTCTGTCAAAACAATGAGGACAACTTTTACCTTATTTGCCACTAGAAGATTTCTTGTTAGCTTTTAACCTTTAGCCTATAAGTTTCTGGAACAAGTATGTTCTTGGGCAGAGAGGCTGCAAGGCCAGGGTTCTGGCAGGGAAAATGGATTACTGATTTGCAGTTGTTCCTTCAGGGCTCCTCCTCCTCTGCCATTGTTGGGAAATACAGTGAAAGAATGGTTTATTTGCAGGCAAAATCCAGATATTTGAGAAACTATTTTTGATCTGAAAGTGGAGAGTGCCACCTGGTTATAATGAAGATAGTGAACATTTTGATACAGTTTGTGCAAAGACTGGCCTATGCCAGTATCTCTTAAAAGTGCAGTAATTTGAGGACTTTGCATTTGTTTTTTAATAAATAGTCCTTTCTGACTTTTGGATTTAATTTGATCCAGATTATGTACTTGAGCTAGCAGTGTAGTGGATAGCACAATATTCACGACTGACCAAGACCCATGAAAATGATGTAAACCAAGAAACCCGTCTTAAGTTGTTACTGGGATTTAGTATCTTGCAGCTCTTGGGTTTGGATCCAGGGACTCTCTTTAATTCCTTTTTGTCTTTCTGACACCACTTTATTTCATGTGATCTTCCTTGAAAGGAGAAGGAACAGATCCACAGAACTTCTACAAACCAGCTCTGATCAGAAATGGTAACAGTAGAGTCTCCAGTGCTGACTGGTCTGATGCAGTTGCTAGCAGTACAGCTGCAGTGGGCATTTGGTTTGCGGTTATCAGAAGAAAACATCTGCTAATTCTAATTAGAGGTATGGTGAGAGTTTTCCCAGGAAGTATGGTTGCAGAGCTTCTGTCTGACAGAGCCTGTGCAGTTAGTCTTCAGTTCTCAGGGTAAAAGCACAACAAACCAAGTGCTATGAACCTGAAGTTTCCAGTGTGCCACGTGTCCATAGTTACTTAGGTCATTCCTCTTGAAGCCTAATCTCTCTTTGAAATTTCCTGTGGCTCCAATGATAAGTACTTATCTGGACTAATAATACTAATTTGAGAAACACACCTCTACTTGTTTTTACTTTTTTTTTTTTTTTCTTTTGAAGATACTACTCAATTAGTGAACAGTATTTCAGATCTTAAGCAGCAGGAAACTGGCATTCTTTTATTTTAAGGCAGGGTTAGGTCTTGGGCCCCAGAGATTCATATCTACCTACTGTCACCTAACTACGCAGATAATTAGTGTCAGTACAAAAGGACTTGTATGTGTCTGACTTTTAAACAATAGGAGTGGCATTTTGATTATCTATTTGTATTGAAAAAGGTAACTTGAATGGCAGGGCAATTTATCCAATCACGTTGGGGGGTACTTAGTACACCAGGCATACCCATGTTTTTTACACTTTAATTTAAATGTTGGTGAGGAAACATGACTGAGCTCATACTTCTGTTATTTACAGCTGAATAGTACTGCCCTGCCTCAAAGACAGTATACAAATAGCCAGGATCTCTTAAAGGGAACTGAAAGAATTAGAGGATTTCTACTGGTTCTGGTAGATGTTTGAGCCCTTTCTGCACTGCTATGAACTGCACATAACTTTACACATAGGAGACATGACCAGCTATTAAGCAGGGTAAAACACCATTTAAATGCCACTCTTGAGGTTTTGCAATGTAGTTGCAGTGTGCTTTTTTTTTTTTCTTTTT
This sequence comes from Aquila spilogaster, assembly GCA_024606505.1. Lineage (NCBI taxonomy): Eukaryota > Metazoa > Chordata > Aves > Accipitriformes > Accipitridae > Aquila > Aquila spilogaster. Next base: position 22,204,437 of record JANHGO010000020.1, on the reverse strand, counting down.
CTCTTGCCCAACAATAGTTGGATGTAGGAGAACACTTCTTAAATCTCAGCAATTTTGGGTCAAATCTGAAACCAACTGAAGGATAGAGTTTTGCCACTTTCTTTACTGGACTGAAAACAGCCCATCTAAGTTTTGAGCTATTACTTCTGTGTCAAATACAATTACAAATAATTTATTTTTGGAACAATACGTACAATTTTTTTTGCAAGTGTTCATCTTCATGTAATTGCAACTAATACATCTTTAAAATTATTCATTTAACTGAATTTTTTTATTAAGTAAGCATTAGTGAAGGCATCTATCATGAAATAACCTAGGTGTTTTTAATCACCTAATTTGTTAGTATAAGTGGTATCTGTGATATTCACAGATACTGTTCTGAAAGCATTAATTTTACTTAGCATAGCAATATGCTGCCTACCTCTGGGTCTTCAACAGGAATTTTCTTGATTCTCAAGTTTTTCTTTTAAGAGGTTTTTGGGATTGGGTTGCTTGGGGTTTGGGGTTTTTTTTTGTTATTTTGGGGTTTGTTTGGCTGGTTGCTTTTTTTGCTTCATGAAGACCAGACTGTCATACTAGTAAACAGTATAGAAACCACATCTATGAAAACACTACATCTAATTGTCCTTTCCTGTGATCTTAAAACAAGTCAACGTGACCCATAAAAAAGCATTTGCCTCAATCTGGAGAGAACCTGAAACTGATCCCAACTAAAGTTTTTTAATCATCTTGGTGAGTACCAGTGACATTTCACATACCGGTAGTGTTAATTATTATTAGATAATGTCTAATACCTGAGTAACAACACCTGCAATGTATACACAGCCACAGCAGGAGGTGTGGATCTGGCTTGGTTTGGTTGTGTTGCTTTTCCTCCTTGTTTTGGTAAACTGTCTACATCTTCTAACTACTATTTTGAGCTGAATCAATGTGGTTTTCCTTGGAATCTTGACTCCCCTTCAGTGCTTTTTTTTTTTTTTTTTTTAACAGATGCAAATAGTATGTTCTGTTACAATTCTTGTTTTCAATCATGAAAATGAGAGGAGCTGATGAAAATACTACTACAGCATGGTCATGGTTGTAGTGTGTAATTTTGAGATGTCAATGTCCGTATGCCAGGAAGAATGGAGAAAAAATACACCAACAGTTTATAATTGCTTAAAATACATTACAGTTACTGTTAGAGCATGGAAATATCAGAATTGTTTCTATGAAAAGAAGAAAGCTGTGGCTTGAATTTGATTTGAAAAGAAACTGATTGCTTTAGACTTCTGAAAATCCAGTTAATAGCTGCCTGGTTAAACACTTAGGCTTTGGTGACAGTATTTGACAATGATGACTGCGAAGAAAAAATATTTAAATAAAACCCTTGAGGAAGAAAGTTGTGAACAATACTTATTTTTACATTCTTAATTTTGTTTTTTTCAAATTAAATGAGAAATAAACCCAACTTTTTATTAAGTAATGCAGGGCAGTTTTAAATAATGTTTCCTAAAGACTCTTCTGACAGTGAATAAATGCAGATCATGTTCTAAGAAGCAAGATGTAGTTCTTGAGCCATCTGCAATCCATTTATTGAAGAGTGAGATTTCCATGAGATTATTTTGTGCAAGTGATCAGAAGCAGTGACTGAGATACCCAGTACAACTGTGTTCTGTAAGGAAAAGAAACTTTTGGAATGCATGGTGTCTATTTTTATAAGCTGAAAATAGTGTTAAAAACCCTATTGCCTTTGGTAACCTTTATACATTAAGCTTCTGAAGACTGTTTTTGTAAGATATCTTTGAGTAATTGTTTTACTTTTTATGTGTATGTAGAACCCCTGAACTTAAACTTTGCTTTCTATGTTGGCTGCAAAAGTAACCACTGTGGAGTATGAGAAAAGGTTCTGCTTTTTCTGAAAAATGGGAAATTAAAATTTTAGTAATAACTGTCAGTTCTTCATTAGCCACAAAGCAAAACAAGTCAGTTGATGTGAAGAGGACATCATGTTTACCCTCATGAGTCACCTCTCAAAACTGTAAAGGAAGAAACTTTTTCTGAAATTTAAATTAAAATTAATTAGCCTTAGAATACTTGATTACACCTCAAGCTACTTTGAATTGAGTGCACCTAAACTGCTGCCTTTTTTTTTTTTTTAAGGAGTTAAATTTCACTCTTTTTATTTCAGCCTTTAACATTTCATTGATACATTAGGTCTAGAACATACCTACTGCTTAATAACTGTCTTGGAAGAGCTTTTAAAAGTGATTGCTTTACAGGGAAAATTACAATTAAAGATTACAGAGATGTCCGTCAGTGTTCATCTGCATTTTAAAAATTATATCTCATCAGTTGGGGCTCAAATTTGATGTCCTGGATTAGATCTCAGATATGGCTAGCTGTTCAGCTTCCCTCCTCCCAGTCCTCAAGCAGCTGTGACTGTTGCAGTTAAGCACACATGTCATCCTTCCAGCTTCAGGGAAAGAAAGACTGAGAAGAGCATTTAGGGAGAATGGTGTTATCAACAACCTTAACGTCCAGGATAGCTGTAGGAGAACAGCAGCAAAGAAGAGATGATCAACCTTGGCAGGGAAGTGGGGGGGAAGTCAGCAGTGACTTCTTGCCATCCTTTTGAGACAAGGGCAGGAAATAGTCCAGAACACCAGTATTTTTGTTGGAGAATGAGCAAATTTAGCTAGCAGAGAAAGCAAATGAGTGCCAAAGAGTATCTTGATCTGTCTGGATGTTGAGGGCTTTTCTGGGCAACTATAGTATAGTATTAGAAAAGTCTTAATGAAGTAAAAGAGTGGTTTATTGTAAATGGAGGAGTAGACAAATCAGTATTGATAGTAGGAGTAGACAACATGAGGTTTTTAACAAACTAGTTATATTTAGGATATACAGGACTAGTGAAGCTTCTCCAATCCCAAAGATTTAAGCAGCAGGAAAAGTTTTATTAATACATTCTAATCTGAATTATGACTCTTATAACTTACCTCCTTATCTGAACCAGAATTTTCATCTAGATATGTTGTTCTGCATTGCTCTTTCCTCTATAAATCACTATAACAGAATTCAGAAATTAAGACAATTTCAGTTACGGAAAAGCAACTGTCTTGAGAAATTTTTGTTTCAGTGGCTGCTTTTGAAGTTGTTTCTAGCAGTTTACATAGGCAAATAAAGCACACAACTATCCTGTTGAAACCTCAGAAGAAATAAGGTAGAATAGATTGAGGTAAGCCACACTTTTTTTTTACTTTTTTTAAAATAAAAATCAGAAGTGCGACCTAGTTTAATTTGTAATGGGATATGGTGAGGCTATAAAAGATAAGCCTGCCTTTTAATATGTGCTATCAGATAAATAGTAAATATTGTGACAGTGAAGAATGCATGATGGTATACAGGCCACAATATAGGTAAGATTTTTTTTTTTTTTTTAAATTATACATTATAAGATGGGGGGTGAGACAAACCTGCATAACACTAACACAAGTGTTGACTATCGAATATATATATTATTTGCATCTTATTTGGAGTTACATGATGCTAACATGTTTTACAAACATCATGGATTTGGAATGAATGTACCGTGTGCTCTTACCCATTCCAACAGAGCTTCCAGAACAGGTTACTGAAATGACATGAAACAGTAGTATAAATATCAGGTGTCAGTTTGTAAGCTGGAAAATGTTAGTAATCTGTAGAATGTAGTCCATGCTATACACCTATGCAATACCATCAGATAGCACTAGTTTTATAATGGATTAAATTTCTGCCTTGGGAAAGGAATCCCAAGGGAATTACTACTCCTTTAAACAATTTTTACTTTAAAAATGTGCTTAGGAGTGGTTCATAGAAGTTCTTGATTTGTTTCTTTATTCAAAACCAGTAATTCTATAAAACAAATTAGAAAACAAAACAATTAAAAATCCTCATTTATTTGCTTCTGTATTCTAACCAGTACTAGCCTCCCAACTGAAAATTAACTTCTCTGTATTCACCAGGTTATGGGTGATCTAGTTAAGAGGCACCTGTGTAGATAAGCATGCCCAGTGCCAAAAGGCTCCTGTGAAGTTCCCGTCACAGATATTGCAAGATAGCACCCATGAAGTTTACTCTGGAGTCGACACTAGAATAGAAAAGTTCTATTCCATGCCACCTTTACTCACATAACTTTGGATTACGTTCTAACCATCTAGCATGCATGGACAAAAATACATCATTCAAAGAAATTTAAGTTTTACCTGAATATATTTTTTTAGGACAAAATGTAAGATTCGGCCCCTTATCAGTAACTGGAGATACTACCACTGTGTAGACATCCCCACAAGGTATCTCAGTGATATCGCAGTGACTTAGACCTGAGCTAGGGGTACAGGTGAAATTGCCTTTTGAGCCATGTAAATCAGTATTGTAGTTTATTGTTTCATCAGAAGCTCGCCAGTATACCCTGATGCCATTATTGCCGAGTCTATATAGCTTCACCCCAGAAGGGCAGCAAGCACCTAATAAAATAAGAAACATTAATAAGCAAATTTTGTGAACCGACAATACATTATAAATTCCTAGAGTGCATTTTAAACCAGATGATATGATTACTATCACACCAGATTCCAGCATTTCCATGAGAAATTATTATTTCACAGAAAGCCAAAATAATTCTTGAACTGAACCGGGGAAGAAAATGTTCTATCAGACTCATATTATGGAGCTGGAATTCAGCCATTGTTTTACAGGTTGGAATATTGTTGCTCTCTCCTGACTATGGAGGCACCAGGGCTACCTTAGAGTGCCCAGAGTCTTTTTGTGGTCTCTAAAATTTAATTATGCTATAGCATAATTTAAATTAAAAAATTGGTTCTGGAGCAATGTTATCAAAACTTCTTTATATGGCCAACTGATGGCCATTATAAGAACAGGGTTCAAATGATACGTGAAAATAATCCAAAGTGCATTTATTTAAAAGAGGGAACTGCAAGTGTATTAACTGTGTATAGAATTTCAGCTGCACTATTTGTATGAGAGGAACACTATACAAAGTAAGTTGTATATTGAGTCTTTTTCTTCCCAATTGCATTTACAATTTACATACTGGAAGAATATCCTTGATATGTGCAACTGGATGTCAAACCCGTTTCACTGATTGCTTTCAGAGATACTGTATAGTTGGTGCCACATGTGATGCATCCCAGGAGACAGTAGTTTTGAAGAGTGTGACACTTTGCCTGTCCTTTCGGGGACTCCAGTGTTGTTATGTATGTCTGTGCACCCATCCCAACAGACCAGCTGATATTTGTTACAGACTGTGTCACTTGAGTTAGTAACAGGTCGTTAGGGCAACAAGGAGCTTAAAAAGAACAAAAAATAGAGAAGTCAATTCTGGTTTGTACTTGGAAAATGGAAGGTATTTGGGGGGGTTGCAACAAGAATAGTACATGATCAAGAGCAAAGGAATGAAGACGTGCATACTTTTCAGGCAAACATTAACATGCTGAAAAATACTTGACTATTCTGTCAAGCTTCTAATAAACAGAATGTCAATAAAAGTTCAATTTGTCTATAACAGTGAGCTATAACCGTGGAATTATAATAAGATGATTGTTCACCAAGATACTAAAAATTACTAAAATTTGTCATCAGAATATCAAGGTACATCTGTAGTTTAATTAAGCAGGGTCCATCTCTGCCCCTCAAGTCATATAGCTCAGTCCAGCTCTGTCTCTGTTTAAAGTCTCTTCCTCCAAACTGCCTGTGAAAAATAAATCCTAGTGTACATTAACCTCTGAACTGTGTCTGGACACTGGCTAGGTAAGTGGTACAGGACAAAACTCTGCTAGCAAATTAATAGCAGGAATGGTGGGTAGTATGTGCTTTAATCTGTTCTTCACGCTGTTTATTTGTTGAAATGGACATCACCTCATTGCCTTTCCTGGTAATATTAAACGTCAAAATGCTGATAAGGAAGTTATGCGTTACATTAGTGGATTATGGTGTTACATTTTAGTTAGCTGTGCCAGATGATGATTTGTTGCACTAAGGCTTCTCAGTATGAGGCAAGTGCCAAGCGATCCTTCCTTCTCACACACACAAAGATACATACATGTTTAAGCAGAGGACAGCTAGCATCCAGCAATAGACAGTATAATATGCACACATTGTAATTAAAAAAAAACAAGCCAAAAACATAAAGAGACATAGAACTATTTTAATATTATGCTGCTAAATATTTTACACTATATACAAGTCCCACATACCTGTCTCTAAAGGGACACTGTAGCTTGGTAAGCTCTGTCCTGCTGGTGATCTTGCTATAGCACTGACAGAGAAAGCAGATCCGCAGGGAAGATGAATTAGGGTACAGGAATTTCCAGAGCTTGTGCAATGCCAAAGTCCAGCCTCTCCTCTGGCAGTGACAATATATGTAGCTTCTTCATTGTTAGATTGCCAGTGCACACTGATTGCAGAAAGAGCCTCCTTTGAGATACTTTTGATTTCAGGACTGCAGGGAGCTGAAATATTTCATATTAACTGTATTTAAACAGATCGTTTATGCATACTATGTAAGTTACACATGAAAATTAAGTTCCAGTTAGAACTGACAAACTACTTTGGAAAAGTATATGATCCGTAGATGTTTGCTCCTGGTGAGAATTTAGAACTTGTGACAGAACAGGCAACATAAGGATTCCGCATACAAAACCAGAGATGAATTGTAAATCTGGTTTTCAAAAACTTGGAGCCATCAGAAGCTTTCAGTCCAAATCGGTTTCTAGCTCCCTGCTTGCAGTATACGTTTAAAGATTTCCAGTATTTTGGGGGTTTTTTTATCAGTTACAGTAACTTAGCACTCCAGTAATGCTTTTCATCCATGAATCACTGCAGCATCTAACTAATCATTCCTTCTGCTAAAGGAAAATAAGAACGCTCATAATACCTGTTGCCACGTACTTGGATGCACACGACGTGTTGCTGCCCCTGGCCTCGCTGAAAGAATAAACCGTGATATTATAGCGGGTGTTGCACGGCAGAGCCGACAAGGTGCAGGCCGTGGCGGTGTCGTTGCAGCGCACCACGCCGCTCCCGCCCAGGGCTCTCGTTTCGTACATTTCAGCACCTCGGACAGGAGCCCAGGTGACCTCCACGGTGTCGCTCGCCACGAGCACCGCCCTGAAGTCGCTGGGGCAACAAGGCGCTGGGGACAGACAAGGCAGAGAGGGAGGCTTGAACGCGACCTGAAAGCCGGCACGAAACCCCAAAGCCTCCTTTTGTTCATCTGTGCGCTTCGTGGCTTAAGTCTCCAAAGGAGACCGGTACTGTGCAAACGGTCTCATTAATCCCAGGCTTGCTTCTTGAATTAATTCAGTACCCCTCCTTCCAAATCAATAGAGGGCATTCTAATGTATAGGTAAGACATAGGAATGATGTATATCCTTGATTTAAAATTTCAGAGCATCTAGAGGTTAAATAACTCTAAACAATTTCCTATTGAACTCGTTATTTTTTCATTTTCCAAATATGATAACTCTCCATGAGGAAGTTTAAGACTTAGGTACACCCTTCCTAAGGCAACAGAAAAAAACAAACAAACAAAAAACCAAAACCCAAGACCAGAATTCAAATGTTATGCCAGGACTGTGTGTTGTTCATATGTCCTTGCCTGATGATTGTGAATCGTCAAACTATTTTCAAGTTTGTAAGCATGTTGTTGCACTTGACTATGCAAGTTGAATTCAACTGCAGCATGAAGTGGTTCTTTTTCTCTGCCAACCTTTGTGTGTTTTGCCCAAAAATTGAATAAAAATAGAACTTTAAGTCATTACCTTCCAATAAAAATGTTCAATCAGCTTACCATAAACACAGTTAAAGGATCCAAAATGAATTTGCAAGAATACATTGCTACTTACCAGTACTGTAATTCAATACATTGCCTAGAGGACTCTGCCCTGCCTTGTTATATGCAAAGACACTAATGAAATAAGTGAAGCCACAGTCCGACTGGAAATGGCATTGAGTATGTGATGTGTTGCAGTGCACTTCCAAGCCATCATCACTCTTCACAAAAACCACATAATAATGACCAAAATTGACGCTAGACCATGATACCAACAAGTGGCCAGGCTCATCCCCTTCAACTGATATATTTACTGGTGCACAAGGAACTGAAAAAAAACATTTAAAAAAGAAAAAAAATAATTGTAATCAGAATATTTTTATTGAAGTTATACTTTTGGGGAATAAAGGAAAATCAGGAATATATAGAATTATTCTACTCAGCTTGAACAGTTGTTCTGTCTTGTTCAAGAAAACAGCAACTTATCTGCCTTTACAGAGGATGCTACTTGCATTTAGACGAAAAGAGAATATGATTTTTACAGAGCAAAATAGATGCTACCTTCATGTTTTTACTGAAAAGAGATCTGCTTAAGGAGCCCCTGTGAAGAAAAACTGTGGCACCAGGCAGTATTTCAAAAGGACCTGGCACAGTCAGTGCTCACAAATAGTAGTTTTGGATGACAATCAGAATACTAGCTTGAATAGCAGTTGGCATCCAAAAGCCTTTATGTGAAAACCCTTTATATATTGGTATGAAACTCACTGGCTGTGTCTGAATAGAGCTGTCCTTTGCTCAGGTTTCCTTCCTGGTGGCATCCCAAAATGTCACATTAAACTGCAAACCCCATGGCTTTTGCTTAAATAACATTTCCTTTATTTCTAGTTCAAAAAGTTTAGCTTGTTGCTATTAGAATGAATATACATGATCTAGCTGAAGCAATGTTGGCTAAGAAGATTACAGCCCACAGCTTAAAAGTTGGCTCTTGCTTACTCTCTCATACTGTTAGATCCACCTCTGAGTTGCTCACATGGATGATCTCTAACTCGTATCAGTGAGAAGTCAAAATGAAGCAGGTTACATCTAATAATTAAGTAAATAATGTGTTTTTAAGGTAGCACATAATAACTAAAATGGTTTAGGTTTTGTTTACATGGGCAGTTCACCTAACAGGTCAGGAAGCAATAACCTCTGATATGGCAGTGGTGCTAAGTAGTTGAAACAAGCAACCTTTTGTCCTGACAAAGCTGCTACCCAAGAGCGATCTGTGACAGTATCTTAATTTAGTATAGTGGTGCTACTTTAGCTGAGTGTGGCTTTGTTGACCTCCTTTCTAACTAACAACTAAATTTAGCCTAGAACAGTGATGAGCCTAGGGCCAGTCCTTAATGCTATTTCCTCACAGATTTCTCCCAACTGATTTGTGACAGACCTGACACAGTAGGACAGATCTGTTATTCCTTACATTCGTTTTACACTCAGAAAATTGACTTTAGAACAGTTACTTCTGCAAGAGTTAAAAACCAGAGGCTTACTGGTTTATACACCATTGCATGTTCTTCTCACAGAAATATGAAGAAAGTTTAGGCTATGATCCCCGAAATAGAAAGGTACATGGCACAGTTCATGCACGAAGTTCAGAAGCAGAAATAACTATTTGAGAACCACTTGTGAATTGTAATGGACTAATTTACATTTGAAATTAAAGAAATACACGTTAAAATGCAATAAACTGAATAAGGATCAATGACACATACTAGTTTTTAAGCTTACTGCATCAGTAGGGTTACTGGATCCAGCATCATTGTATGCTGTGACAGAAACATAATATTCAGAGCTGCATTGGAGTGATGGCACCATGCAGGAGGCAGAAGATGTGTTACACTTCAGTTTCAAGAGCCCACTGGAGGCTGTCACACTGTAAGTTAGAGCTCCTTCTGTTGGCATCCAAGAAACAATAGCTCTTAAGGCACCACTATTAAAAGCTACTTGAACATCCGCTGGTGCATTAGGACCTACGGTATATCAGTTTGGAACACATAAATACAACTTAACATATGGCCTACAGACATGATCTTTTTCATAACTTGCAAACTAAATACAATTTTCCTGGTGCAGACCTTACCCTCATTCATATTAAAGTGACAATTTTTTAAAGAAATAGTTCTAGTTGTACACCATCAGAAAGCTTTCTGTTGAAACTCCTTGCCTTATTTGAATATTTGCTTCTCACAGTTAGAAAAATCCTCAAATCAGTCTAAGCTTGTGTAATCCTTACCCAGGTCTGTCCTAGGTACAACTTCAGTGGTAGTTAATGGTATCTTTGCCTCAGTAATATTCATTAAACATAGCCATGTCATCTGAGCTTTTATGAACTTTGAGATGGGGTAAAAATTATATGATCTGAAAATCTACCCAATGTATCTTTGAAAAACATAACACAATCACGCATACACATAAATACTTCCTGGTGTATCTTTTTTTTTAATGCTTACTTGGTTTCAGAAAAGGAAATTTCTTACTTGTTCTTTGGTTGTATGTGAAATCATCTCCAGGTATCCCATTGACATTCCAGGCATATGCCTTGATAGTATAGAGAGTTCCTGGATCTAGATTTGTAAATATCAAGGACGTATTGGTGGTGTTCTCCTTCAGCATTCTGCCCAAACCATCTGATCTCATGAGGGACACAGAGAATCCAGCTGCCATATACACAGCTTTCCAGCTTACTGCAATGGAGTCACAACTCGGAGAACTAACAGACAGAATTGGAGCAGCCAGGACTGTTGAGAAAGAACACCAATTAAGCTTTTTGTTTTTCAGTAATGCTGTTTGAAAGGGCCAAATTTGAAATGAATACACAGAAACAACAATCACCAAACTCCGAGAGACAATTTCAGTGACAACAAAACCAGAAAAATAAATTAATGCAAGACTGACAGAATAAATATGTAAACTGATTTGGTGCATCCATTATGATATTACAGGTTTTGTAAAATGAATGTAACTCACACACAAAGTATGAAAGGTTGAGTGTGTTGAAGAATGAAAATCACCAAGAAGATGCTGCATTTCCTGTCCTCTAAGTTTTACATTGTCTTATTATTTTATACTTTTAGCTGTTTCTTAATTTCTTCCATTCCCTCAAGTTACTTCTATTGTTAAAATAAAATCTGAATTTTTTAAAATAAAATATATAAATTCATACAAATTCTAGTAAAACTTCCTATTAAACAGTACTGTCATGAAGTAAACCATTAATTCAGACTCTTGTCCTGGTCATTAAGTCAGATGGCTGAATTCTAGTCCTCAAAATCTGAAAGGAGAATGTGATCAATACAATTTAAAATACAAGATTATAATAATTCAGTACTAGTACATGCCTGGGCTATACTGTTTATTGTCTGTTCAAATTTGCATGAATGCTTTATATTATAATAACATTACAAAATTTGAAATAAGAATTTGAAAGTCCACCTGTTTTTGCTCTTCTGAAAGGTGAAGGCTGGCTTTTTCCTCCTGAATTTATGGATCTGATAGTGACTCTGTACAAGGTGGCAGGTTTCAGTCCCGTCAATGTGCCTGGAGAATTTGTAACTACAGTTTCAATGAAGGAATCTCCATCTTGTGCAGTCAGCAGATAACTAGTAGCCCCAGGTACTGCTCTCCATTCCACTGTGATACTGTTGCTAAGTTTTGAATAAGCTTTGTCAATAACAGGTATGTCTGGAGCTAAAACGGAAATAACGATAGACATACTGAAGTTGGGGAACTCAGCCCTGTGAAATGCTAATTGCTCCGAGCATTTCACAAAAACAAAGTGTAGGACAAATGGCCTACACTTTCTACGAATGTTTAAAATTTAAGTTAAATGAAGTTTAAGTGAACATTAAAAAAATACACAGAGTCTTGAGATATTCTAGACCAACTTTCAGCTTTCAATAAAAATATTCTAGTACCCTTGAAATCACTATTAAAAATGACCATTATTTAACCTAGGTTGCACTGAGAGGTCTCTTTTTTTGTCTTGCTCTATAGCCAATTAACCATACTGGATGTTTATAGAAAGCAATATACAAAGCAATATATACAAAGAAGAAGTGGATGTTTATACAAAGCAGTCTGAAATAGGATGCCGAATCATAGGCATTTCTATATCAGAGCAACATACAATAATTTAGTTTGGACCATGGGAAGTCATCTTATCCAACCCCCTGCTCAGAGCGGATATACTTAGTTATACAATAACATGACACATCAAATATTGCAATTAAATGCTTTTCTATTATGCTATGCTGCAGGGCATTCAGAAAGAGCTCTTGTGTACTGCTCTTGTGTACTGCAGTCACAAAAGTAACTACAGAGGGTGTATTTCTTAATCACAAGTAATTTATGTTCAGTAATCAGGATTTTCAGACTAGAATCAGCACATGTAAAGCAAGGCTGCAAAAAACTCACTAGAAGAGAAAACAAGATAAAATGAAGGTATATCCCCCCTAAAATTAAGAAAAGGAATGAAAAAATATTTGGGACAAAAGTATGCGCCTTGAGGCGAACTTATTTATAGCAAGGCAGCTAATTTGGGATTTCAGAGACCCCTTCAAGTATTATACATGGTTATACAACTCCTGAGCATTATGTCTGCTCTCAGTCCCAAGCAATTTCTTATTCAGCTATAGTCAGATACCCTCTTTTGCCCCACTTGTGAAAATCGTAACATATATTCTATATGACCATGCCTATGGGACATTTGCAGGTGTGTCTTTGTGATCTTGGAGCAAGCTATTGCACTATGATTTTTCTTCCTTCTAAAATACTGTCTTTAGTAACAATTCATAAAAATTTCTGTGCAGGAAATCCTTATGCAAGTCTAAGGGAGCTCCTTGCCTAACAGAGAATATATAGCACATGATTTATATCAGAAATAAATTACAGAACATTGATCATTAATATCTGTTCTCCCATAACTAAGCTAGCAATAGAGGTTTTTATATACTTACCAGAATAAACACTGCTGCTTTTTTATTTTCAATTTTTATTGTAATAATTACTTTTATAAGAAACAAATTTACTGGAAAAATAATGGCTCTTTCTAAAAATTATCACTCAAATTCTTTTAAAAAGAGAATTTCAACAGAATATTTTTTTCAATTACATTTCGGTGAGGAAATAAAAGAGCACTTCTGTTCATATAGATTCTTCTTCAATATCCATCAATGACTTATATGCTACAAGTCCTTTTGTGAATGAAACAAAAATACCAGCATCAGTACTGAAAAATGTATGTAGCTTCACTTCTGCATTTGTAATGAAGGGTAGGTGATCTGGAAAGCTGCAGTCTGAGCAAGCTGTGCATGGCAGGTCAGGGAAACATATATATTAAAAAAAGGCAGAGGGGAAAAGGAGCTCCTTATGCTAATATTGAACTCAGTAAGAGAACCAGCAAAAGGCTTCAACAGGAATGGCAGCTATTCCCTACCAGTACAACGGAACATCAAGGATAAAATCCCAGTCCTACAGAGGTCAATGGAAATTATACTTCACAAAGTTTCTCTTACTAACCTGTTGACTGCATAATCTGTGTTTCTGCAAGAATAATTCCATTCTTGTCAATGGCTTCTGCTTGTATAGCATAAATAGTATTGGGAATTAATGAAGTTAGAGTTCCTTTAAGTGTAACATCACTAAAATGAGCCAGTAATGAATGGCCTACAGTATTCACAGCTGTAGCTGTGACTCTGTAAGAAGAGGCTCCTGAAAACTTGGGCCATCTGAGATAAATGCTTTGTGATGTCACATTGTATATAGACATAGAGAAACCTAAAAAAAAAAAAAAAAAATCATTATCAAAAAAACCATTTCAGTCATTCTTGAATTTAGTCAGGTCTTGACAAGAAGATTGTTCAGTGTTTTATCAAGCATCTACGTGACCTAATTTTCAGATGATTGGCATTCAACAGAATTTGGAGGTCACTTTTGTAATCCATTAATTACTCTAATAACTGCTGCTTGCTCTCATAATACCATGTTGTGATGATGGCTATTGTTCTTAAAATTCCCATATGCTGTAGTCTAATTATTTAAAAAAATACCGGGTATAATCCGTATGTGAATATGCAGCTAGTCTCAACAGTATTCCACACATGAATAGGATCAAATGCTTGTTTTACAAATCATGAAAAGAATATGCTACCGTAAGTATCCATGCAACAACATGTCTGCAACGATTGAGCATTTAAGACTCTTGACAGTGCAGTATATGAAGGAACATGTACTATCACCACAGAATGAATGAATTCTGAAAGCATTTCTTGTAATCTTGCATTCCTCATATTTTAAACTAGTCAGTATTCACATTTAAGGCAGTAAGAGCTGTAGGCACAAAAAACAAGATTAAAGAAAGTATAAAATGTTGTAAAACATTGGAAATATTTGCACTTAGGAGATCATGCTTCTTCTGGTGTGGTTTTTCATTTTTGGGGGGGTGGGTTGTTTGTTTGTTTTTAAATTAAAAGATACAACAATTAATTGGGTGCAAATATGGGACAGTTTGAATCCTATTTGTAGCACAGTTATGTAGGTAATGAGCAGCACAATTTGTCCAGCTGAGTGTTCTCCCTGGTCCATGTTAGTGTCAAGGCGTAAGTGGTCCGTCAGAATCTTTGTGCGAGTGTCTGACAGAATTGGGACTCCTAAAAATTAGGTTTAAAATTTATAAAGATATCAACATAGATTTTTTAAAGCTGAATCAAACTTGAAAACAATTTTTGTTTATAAAGCTACTAGAACATACAGAATGTTTTATTAGAAATCACACGTGTGTGTTCTCTTCAGAACCATTCAAAAATAATCAGGCAAAACCAAAATACCATTTTGAAGATTTACCTGCGTTCGATGAAAAGATCTGAAAAGGAAGATGTAAAAAAATTAGAAATACAAAGTGAAATATTTTATTTGGAAACTTGAAAAACTAATGATGTTACTAACAACAACTTAAAATACTACATTTTTTAACACATTGTACTGATACAATGTATTTGCTCAGATTCTTTAAGCATGGAAAGTTTGTGCAACCAAGGAGATCCAGTACAGGTATGCAGATCGTATTACTTCTTCATTTTCCTTTCTGAATCTGCCTATTGATCCAGTTTTCTGTTGTTGACAGACTTCAAAAGACCTGGGTCCTAATATATTATTTTATTTTTCAGTCACTTGCTAACGCTGCAAAAGTGTAATAGTAACAACGTATGAATGTAGAAGTGGGTGTCAGACAGTCTCCACCTTAACTTTTAGTTTACTTTTACAGAGAGTAAAATACCATTCTTGAAAATAGTTTTAAAGCAAATGAGTTGCACTCACCATTTCTAGGCAGTTGAAAAGCAGTCCAATAAATATTAATGATTTACTTTTTGCACTGTGCATCTTGTCAGAACTTTGTTCCAGCCTTCACATGGGGATGAGCTCAGGCTGATCCCTGCTGTGATCAGGAATATTTTGCAGCAGTGCTGTCACTGTAGCTTTACTCCCTGGGACGAGAGGAGGTTGCGTTAGGTTAGGCCCTCCTCCCTGCTGGACTACATACAGCCTGCCAGCGGTTACCAAAACCGTGGTGAAATGAGTCTGACATAGCATCAAACTTTTAGGCAGGCGGGTGGTGGTTCTTCTTCCCTTCTGTTACAGGATGCAGTTTCTGTATTGCTTATACAAGATTAAAAAATAATTAAGCCCAATGTAAATTCGAAATTTGCTGTTCAGCTTATTATCTATCCGCATTTTTGTCACTTACAAGGACCTTTTTTCCCCATCAGGAATGATGCCCTCATTGTAGTCCCCTTTGAACGGAACACCACCATACGACTGGGAACCACTCTTCCTCAGGCTTCGTGTTGTGGAAAGAGAAATTTTCCTCCAATTTCTTCATATTTGTATCAACTGCCAGTTCCCTTTTGACAACGTGTCTCTATGTTTTCCAGCTGTAACTTCTGACAGGCGATTTGAGGCATCAAGAAACGGTATCTTTCTATGAACAGAGGGTGTTTTCTTCAGTGCCTTACACGAACGTTAACAGGGAACCTGGGGACAGCTTTTATGAGGAAGCCACGGTAGCGAGGAGAGTTTTACACCCCGAGGGGACCCGGGACCACGGCAGGTTTCGCAGAGGCCGCCCCGGCCAGGCGGTCTCCCGCCCCCCCCGGCTGCTCCCCGCACCGCACAAGGAGCCTGCCTCGGGGCTCGAGAGGCCGCTCCCGGCGTCCCGGGCTCACCTTCTGAGGAGCGAGAGGACCCTCCTTCCTCAGGGGACGCGCCCTGGTCACCGGGCCCTTCCCCAGCAGGAATTTCGTACCCCATTATCACAGAGAAAGGGGGCCCTGCGGCTGGCACGGCTCCGGAGGGGCTGGCACGGCTCCGGAGGGAACCCGCCCCGCCGCAGGAGCAGTCAGCGCACTGCGCCGCCGCCCGGCTCCGCCCGCCGCCTCTGAAGAGGGCGCGGCGGGGAGCGGAAGGGAGTGGCGCGCCGGCGGTGCGAGGTGGGGCTTGCAAGCAAGATGGCGCCGGCGGTGAGGGGGCTGAAGAGCTTGGTCTGGCAGAGTGAGTGCGGGGTTCCGCTCCGCGCCCCTTTCCCCCCGGGGCAGGGAGCGGCGTGGGGCCGGCTGGTGGGCGGCGGCGCGGGCCGGCCGCCTCCTTTGTTTCTCTGACCAGCTCTCAGCAAATGGCTCAATGGCATGCGGTCTGT
>JANHGO010000020.1:22141744-22187790 GCA_024606505.1 Aquila spilogaster | reverse complement strand
GGGGGGGGAGGAAAATCTGATATAAAGAGAATTATTCTATTCAGTTTGAATCTTCAGAATTGTCCAAGAAAAAAGGAACTCAAGAATCTTTACAGATGATGTTACTTACATTTAGATGAAAAGTGACTATGATTTTTACAGAACAAAACATGCTACCTTCATCACTTACATAAAGGAGATCTACTGAAAGAGACCACACAAACAAAAACAGAGGCACCAGACAGAATTTGAGAAGGAATTTGCACATTCTGTTCTCACAGGTAATAGTTCTGGATGATAATCAGAATACTAGCTTAAATAGCATTTGGCATCTAAAAAACTTCTGTGAAAACCTTTTATATGGTGGTATGAAACTCACTGACTGAATAAAAAAGTATTTTGCTTAGGTTTCCTTTCTGGTGGCATCCTAAAATTTTGCAATAAACTGAAAACTCCATAGGTTTTGCTCAAATAACATCTTTCATCTCTTTCTGGTTCAAAGAGTTTAGCTTGCTGCTAATTAGATTATACATGGTCAAACTGAAGCAACGTTGGCTGAGAAGATTACAGGCCACAGCTTAGAAGTGTCTTACAGGAGGCTTTCATTCCATTAGAACTATTTCTGAGTTGCTCACATGAGTGATCTTGAACTCACAGCAATGAAAGGTCAAAATAAGTTAGGAAACATTAAATAAATCAGACAACTTAATTAGTTGTGTCTGTAAAGTAGCACATGGCTTACATGGTTTAGGATTTGCTTGCATGGACCATCATACATCTAACAGATAGAAAGCATTAATCTCTGACATGGCAGTGTGCTAAATAGTTGAGATTAGCAGCCTTTTGTGCTGATGAAGCTGCTACCTGAAACGATCTGTGACCACATCTTAATTCAATCCAGTGGTGCCATTTTAGTTGCAAGTGGTTATTTGTTAATCTGCATTCTAGGTTACAACTAAACCTAGCCTAGAACAGTTTTTAGCCTACGGTCAGTCCTCAGTGCTATTTCCTCCCAGTCTATTTGTGACAGATCTGCCACATTAGGATATATCTGCTATTCCTTAGATTAGTTTTACACTCAGAAAATTGATGTTAGAATATGTACTACTCGTAAGAGTAAAATGCAGACTTCTTGTTTCAGCTAACAATATATACACCATTGCACATTTCTCACAGAACTGTTAAGAAAATGTAGACTATTATCCCCTAAGTACAAAGGTATATGGCATAGTTCATGCACATAATTCAGAAGCAAAAACAATTTTGAGAACCAAGAATTTTAATGGCCTAGCATTTGAAATTAAATAAATGTATGTTCAAATGCCATAAGCTATGTAATAAACAATTATTCACATACTAGTTTTTAATCTTACTGCATCAGAAGGATTACTGGATCCAGCATCATTATGTGCTATGACAGAAACAGAATATTCAGACCCACACTGGAGTGATGGTAATATGCAGGAGGAAGAAGATGTGTTATACTTCAGTTTCAAGAGCCCACTGGAGGCTGTCACACTGTAAGTCAGAGCTCCTTCTGCTGGCATCCAAGAAACAACAGCTCTTAAAGCTCCGTTATTGAAAGCTACTTGAACATCTACTGGTGCCTTAGGACCTATGGTAAATCAGTTTGGAACATTTGTAAATACAACTTCGCATATAGTCTACAGACATGATCATTTTCAGAACTGGCAAATTGAAGTAATTTTTTACCCTCACTGATTTTAAAGCTGTAACATAATTTTGTAAATAAATTATTGTAGTTGTACTTTGATAACAAGCTTCCTTTTGAAATTCCTTGCTTTATTTGATTATTTGTTGTTTGCAGTAAGAAAAATCCACAAATTAGTCTAAGCATGTGTAATCTTTACCCAGGCCTGTAAAACTTTGCTGGTAGTTAATGGTATCTTTGCCTCAGTAACATCCATTAAACATAGATGCATCATCTAAGTTTCCATGAAAAAAAATCTATATGATGTGAAAATCTATCCAAAGTATCTTAGAAAAACAACATATTCATATGTACATAAATATGTCTTGGTATATCTTCTTTTAAAATGCTTGTAAAGTTTCATAAAAGAAAATTTCTTACTTGTTCTTTGATTATATGTGAAATCATCTCCAGGAAGACCATTGGCATTCCAGGCATATGCTTTTATAGTATAGAGAGTTCCTGGATCTAGATTTGAAAATGTGAAGGAGGTATTGGTGGTGTTGTGCTTCAGCATTCTACCCAAACCATCTGATCTCATCAGGGACACAGAGAATCCAACTGCCATATACACAGCTTTCCAGCTCACTGCAATGGAATTGCAGCTTGGGGAACTGACAGACAGAATTGGAGCAGACAAGACTGTTGAGAAAGAATATAAATTAAGCTTTAAGTTTTTTTTTTTTAAGTTGTAAAATGAATGTAATTCATGCAACTTATAGACAAATTACGAAAGGTTGAGTGTGTACAAGAATATGAATCACTAGAGATACTGCACTTCTCATAATCTAAGTTTGATGTTATCTAATAATTTTGTACTTTTAGCTGTATTTCTTTCATTTATTATATTCTCTCAAGTTGTGTCTTTTGTTAAAATAAAATCCATACATTCATACGTATTAAAATTTCTCTATTAAACATTAACTTTCAGTACTGTCACAGAGCAAAATCACTAATTCAGACTCATGTCCTTGTCATTAAGTAAGACGGTTGAATTCTAGTCCTCAAAAACCGCAAGGACAATGTGCTCAATACAATTTAAAATGCAAGATTATAATAATTGGTACTGATACACTTCTGGGCTATGCTGTTCATTTTCATCTCCAAAACTTTCTTTCTTTTTTTTTTTTTTTATTTAAGATACTTTCATAAATTACAATATTGCAGAATTGTAAAAAAAAATAAAATCCACCTGTTGTAGTTTTTCTGGAAGGTGAAGGTCGGCTTTTTCCTCCTGCATTTACAGATCTGACAGTGATTCTGTACCAGGTGGCTGGTTTCAACCCCATCACTGTACCTGGTGACTTTGTGACTATAGTTTCAATGCAGGAATCTCCATCCTGTGCAGACAGTAGATAACTAGTAGCTCCAGGTACCGCTCTCCATTCCACTGTGATACTATTGCTAAGTTTTGAATAAGCTTGATCAATAACTGGCACGTCTGGTGCTAAAACACAGATAACAAAAGATGTGCTGAAACTGGGGAACTCTAAGTTAAGCACTGTACATTAAGCAAAGGCAGATCAGGACAAATGGTCTGTACCTTTTATAAATGATTTAAATGTATTCTTCAATTACTAATGATTTAAATTTATTCTTCAATTTTAAAAAGTTACATAGTATAATGTAATTACCTTTATTTCAGGGAAAAAACAAACACGTTTTTCAGCACACAAAGTGCAATGACTATTGAGAAACTGTAATACTTGACAAGACTTGCTACTAGTATGACAACACATTTTCAAGGATGAAAAACTGTAACAATTAGTTTGATACATACGGTTTGGGAGGACCCCTTCTCCTTGCTCAAAGTAGGTATATTTAGATATAAAATAACATCACATTAAATATTGCAATTAAATATTTTTCTGATAGCTTATGCTGAAGATCATTCAGAAGGAGTCTGCTCTTACGTACTGCATTTACAAAGTGACTACAGAGAGTGTGTTTCTTAACTACAAGCAATTTATGTTCAGTAATCAGGATTTTCAGCATATAGCATATTTAGAGGAAATCCATATGTTACAAGACTACAAAATATTCATTAGAGGTCAAAATTACAGTGCCCAGATTATGAAAAGGAATTAAAAAGTATTTGGGATGTCAGTATGTGCCTCAAGGCAAACTTATTTATAGGCAGGCAGCTCTCCTAGACCCAAGCATTTTCTCATTTGTTCATACCTGATACTTTCCTTTGTCCCTTTTTAAAATTGGCAACATATATTCTATATGTCCATGCCTCCAGAACATTTGCAGTTGTCTTTCTCTGTATTTGAGCAAGTTGCCATCTACTGCACTATGGTTTTTTTTTTTCCTTTTTAATATACTGTATTTAGTAGCAATTCATAATAAAATTCTGTGCAAATTTAAGGGAGTTGCTTGCCTAAAGGTCAAGTAGAGAATATATAGCATCATTTATATCAGAAATAAACTAGAAAACATGAATCATTAATTTCTGTTCTCAGATAACTAATCTAGCAGTAGAAGGATTTAAAATTATTGCAATGATTCTTTTTACTAAAAAAAAATAAATTGGAAAAGTAATGACTATTTCTAATAATTATCCCACAGAATCACAGAATGTCAAGGATTAGAAGGGACCTCAAAAGATCATCTAGTCCAGTCCCTCTGCGGGAGCACAAACACCTGGATTAGGTCACACAGGAATGCGTCCAGGAGGGTTTTGAATGTCTCCAGAGAAGGAGACCCCACAATCTCTCTGGGCAGCCTGTGCCAGTGTTCAGTTATGATTAGAAGTATTTTAGAAACAGAATTTTAACAAAATGTTTTCTCAATTGCACTTCAACATGAGTTAAAAAGCACTTTGTTTATGTAGATTCTTCATCATGCACCAATGATTTATACGCTAGCAGTCCTTCGAAACAAAAACACAATTTATCAGCACCATTACTGACAAATGTATAACTTCACATCTGCACTTGTAATGAAAGGGCAGATAATTTGGAAAGCTGGAGACTGAGTGAGCTGTGCATGACAGCCCAGGAAAACATACTGGAAAAAAGAAGAGGAGAAAATGAGCCAATCATGCTACTACCGAATTCAGTGTGAGCATCAGCAAAAGGTTTCCAAAGGAATGGCAGCTATTCCCTACAAATACAACAAACATCAGGGATGAAATCTCAACCCTACAGAGGCCGATAGGAATTATACTTAATGAAGGTTCTCTTACTAACCTGTTGATTGCATAGTCTGTGTTTCTGCCAGAATAATTCCATTTTTGTCAATGGCTTCTGCTTGTATAGCATAGACAGTATTGGGAATTAATGAAGTTAGAGTGCTCTTCAGTGTAACATCACTAAAATGAGCCAGTAAAGAATGGCCTACAGTATTCACAGCTGTAGCTGTGATTCTGTAAGAAGAGGCTCCTGAAAACTTGGACCATCTGAGATAAATGCTTCTTGAGGTCACATCATATATAGACATAGAAAAACCTAGAAAACACACACACACACAAAAACAAAGCAACACACACAAAAAAACCCACACAAACACAAAAACAAAACAAACCATAACCAGAAAAACATTTCAGTCATTCTGAAGTGTAGTGAAGTTTTGATAAAATGATTGTTCAGAGCCTTAGCAAGCATAAAGGCGATCTGATTTTTAGCAGATCGACATTCCACTGATTCTGGAATGCTATTTCTCTTGTTCACTCTTGTAATCTCTTAATTACTGCAATAACCACTACTTGCTCTCCTAATATAATCTTGTGGTGGTAACTATTTTACTGAAAACCCTTAGATACTTTAGTCTACTTATTTAAAAAAAAAAAAAAAAACGGGATATAATCCACACATAAATATTCAACCTGTTGAACAGTACTCTACATGAATAGGATCAAGTGTGTGTTCTGGAGCTCATGGAAAGAACGTGCTGCAGTAAGTGTCCAGGTACTAAAACAGCATGGCTATGGTTAAATGTTTAAGACTCTGACAGTTCAATGTATTTACAAATACCCTACTTAGAGACCAAGCAAAGTCTGAAAGCACTCCTTGCAGTCTTGCATTCCTCATATTATACACACATAAAGCAATAGGAGCTCTTGGCACAGAATGAGACTGAAGGAAGTATAAAATGTGCAGAACACTAAAAAATACTTAGTGCTTAGGAGATTGTTATTGTTATTAACATTTATTTATTTATTTGTGGCATGAGAGTATCTATCTGTGAGTGTCCAATTGTGTACAATTGTGACTCCTAAAAACGAGATTTAAAATTTATAAAAGATATCAACAGTATCATCACAAAGTTCTAAAAACTTAATCAAACTTGAATTTTTTTTTTCTCTAAAATATTGAGAACTTACAGAATTTATTAGAAATCAGAACTTTGTATGTTCTCTTTGGACCTGCTCAGAAATGAACAGGCAAAATCAGAACACCATTTTGAAGATGTACCTGTGTTAGCTGAAAAGACCTGAAAAGGAAGATGTAAAAAATTAGAAATACAAAGCAAAATATTTTATTTGGGAAATTCAAAAACTCCTGACAATGCCAATAATAACAATATCAACTTAACTTAAAAGATCACACTTTTTAACACATTCCACTGACATGATATGTCTGTTCAGACCCTTTAAGCACAGGCACCACACAACCAGTGAGGCAGATCGGCAGATTATATTCCTCATTCTCCTCTCTGGATCTGCCTATGGACCCGGTATTCAATTGCTGGCAGGCTTTGTAAGATCCTGGCCTCTAAAGTACGATTGTATTTTCCGCTCTCCTCTCAAAGCCTTGCCAGTCAACTGTAAACGCCCGCGTTCTCGGAAATACTTTGAAAGTGGTGACTTTGAAAGATCAGTGACACTCACCACTTGCAGGCTGTGCAGGAGCAGTCCGACGGGCAGCAGCGAAGCTCGCTCTGAACCGCGCATCTCGGAGCTGCGTCCCGGGCCGGAGCTGACAGAGGTGGCAGCGCACCGGTCCTACACGGAGACGAACTTGCAGGTAGGCAGTTTTTGGCTTTTTGTTCCTGTACTGAAAGTACAAGAATAATAAAGTAATGGAGCCCAATTCAGATCCGAAACGTGCCGTTCAGTTCACTGCGGCTGTTTTCGTCCACCCACGAGCACCTTCTTTTCAGTCCGGGATTTCTTTTGAGCGGAAAGACGCCCCCTCCTCACGCTTTGTGCTTCGCTCACCGCGCGCCCTGGCCGCCTCACACCGCCCGCGCCCCTTCAGGTGCGTCCTCTGACAGAAGCGGGACCTCGCAGTGAACCGATCGCTCACCACAGCGCGGCGGTCAGCAGGGTGCCTGGGGGCTTTACGGCGGCGGAGAGGGCAGTGCCGCTCCCCGAGAGGCCGGGCCCTCACCTGTCCCGCCAGCAGCCGTCTGGCGACCAACCTTCCGCAACGAGCCCGCTCCGCTCGATGTCACACACACCGGGAGGGCGGAGCCCGCGGCCGGGCGGCTCCAGAGGGGCGGGCACGGCTCGCGCGGGCCGGCACCGCCTCTGAAGAGGGCGCGGCCGGGAGTTTCACGGTGGGGTTGCGAGCAAGATGGCGCCGGCGGTGCGGGGGCTGAAGAGTTTGGTGTGGCAGAGTGAGTCAGTGGGGGTCCCGCTCCGCTGCCCTTTCCCGCCCGTCCGGGGGTCGGTGTTGCGGCAGTTTCGCTGCTTTGGCGGAGCTGAGGACGGGAACGAGGGGCGCGTTGGGAGCCGAGCCGAGTGGAACCTGGGCGGCGGCGGCGGGAGAGCGGCTGCCGGGTCCGGGTGCCTCTGTGCGGAGCCCGGCGCAGCCGCCTTGCTGCTCGTCCTCCACCGCCTCAGGTCGGGGCGGCCCGGGCGGGAAGGGCTCTGACCCCGCCGAGGTGAGGCGGACCTGGCCGGGTTCCGCCGCCTTGGAGCGCTGGAGCGGAAGTCACCTTTCCACGGGCTGCTCTTCCTTCGGAGCCGACGGCTCTGCGCGGGGTCCGGCCTCGGGAGCGGTTCTCGCGTTCCCCGTGGAGCTGTGTGCGCTCCGGTTGTGTGACGGAGGTGGCCGTGCCTTCCTGTGCCGTGAGCGGGCAGGCGAGCTTGGGTGCCCCGTCTGAGCTGTGGGATGGTGCTGCTCGGGAGCTGCTGTTCTGTGACAACACGCGTTTCCACAAGGAGTGGTTTTAGGCTGAATCCGAGCAGAATTGTGTGGAAAAAGTTATTTCATCGAAGTTTATCGTCAGTATTGTGTTGTTCACACCTATTTTAAGAGGATATTTAAATATTTATTTAATAATAAATAAAAAAAGGGGGGGGGGGGGGAGAGGAGAACAAAAAGCTACTTGTTTACTTTTTTTTAACCATAGGTACTTCCTATGACTCAGCCTTTTTCTGCCTTTGTTTTCCAAAACACTTGCTTCTGGTGAAAGTTGCAGTCCAGGTTCTTCTTCTGGGAAGTATAGTATGGTCTGCTGGGTTTAGGTATGAGTTCTGGTGTTTTAGGTACAGTGTCGTGCCAGAGGGCCTTTAACATGAGTGAAGATGTTAATACTTACAAACATTGAAGAAACAGGTGTACTTTTTGTTGTATGTGCACCTGCTATTCTGGAATTCTTGGCGGGAGTCACAAAATGCAATCTGAGCCTGCTAGCTTGTGTATTAGACCTCTGTTACTACTAGCTTTGTATTTGTGTTTGACAGAATGGCTGCTGTTAGTTAGACCCAGTCAGCAGCAGCATCTGAAATTCTGTTCTCTGGGGAGAAACAGAACAGAGTAATCGGACTTATTTATTCTTTTGTTGATAAAAGTATTGGCTTATCAGTTCCCCCAGTTTTTTGACGTATTTATGTGTATTACTGATATGATCAAATTTTTGGTAGACTGTTGTCCCTGCTCTAGAAAGGTGCAACTCGTAGTTCTGGTGATCTCTTAGAGCCAGGATCTAATTATGTCCTACAGCTATTATTGCTACATGCTTTCTAGTCAACGTTTCTTCCAAAGCTTTCATAGCAAGAAAAATAATAGCTGCCTGATTTAAGGTAACTTTTATTTCTCAACTGGGATTTCCTTAGGTTTCTGCTCAAATTCTAGAGAGAACAAGAACATTTAAAGTTTGTGTGTACTGGAAGATAGGTCTGCCTGTTGGTGAATGTGTTGGTCTAATGGCTGTTTCTTAAGGAATAACTTAAATTTTTGCATGTGCACAATCTGTGTAGTGGCACAGTTTACTTAAAAGCAAAGAAACAAAGCCCCAGCACAAAATGAAATATTTATGGGACTGTGGTTGTTTAGAGTGACTTTAGCAGAAATGAAAAATTCTTTTTTGGAACAGTTTGATTCCTCTGATTGATTGTTAACCTGTCTCTCTCTCTTCCTATCTGTAGAGCTGAAATCTGCGATATTTGATGACTGCAGGAAAGAGGATGAATGGAAGGTATAATTTTCTATAAGTATTATTTGATGGATGACTTATTTTTTTTTTTGCTTAAAACTTTGCTTGCTTTCCAAATAATAGAGTGTCAGCTTTGTTACTTTATTCATTTCTCTAGAACTTCACATTGCTGCTTTAATTTCAGTGGTATCCAGGAGGAAATGACACTGCTGTGTGATAAATGAGGAACAGGATTCAACAGTACAAGACAGGCAAGGCTTGAGACTGATGCCACTAATGTGTGCACTGCTTTCAGTGATGCATGAACAGTAGTAAAAATAATATAGAAGTACAGATAAAATGACTGCGAGAAGATCATTTGATCCGAGTGTTCATTTTTTTTCTTGTTTGTATTAAAATGTTTCTAAATATCTTCCTGTACATGTGTGACTAATCTTTTGTTCCCTTTTTTCCCATAGTGAGTTTGCTGACTGTTATCTTGTTTTTCTTAGTTACCTTTCAGTAGAGGCCCTCAAGCGGCCCAGAGGTTCCTGGAGTTTTGTAAACAGCCTTTGAAAGATGCTAGGCTGTATTAGTCATCTAATTATTATTTGTGTTCTTGTGAGATTTTTCCTAAAGGATAGCAGACCCAAGAGAACACTTGATTTTTCAACTTCATTATACAATGTGCGTTTTCTTTTTTAATGTTTTCTAATTCATGTTTTTTTGTTGCAATTTAAGCCAATTATTACTGATTGGGAAGAAAAACTGACTTCTTTATTTAGTGTGGCTGATTTTGTTTCTGAAATTCTTTATCTTTTTCTTTTTGAGTCTAAAATGAGTGTGATTAATTGGACTGCTTAAAATCTTGATTCTTTTGATGGTTCTTGTTGAGTTTTTATGAAATGTATGCATGTCTTCTGAAACGTGAGGAAGTACGTAAGCAGTGGTACAAAATACCAGAGGAATCTTGTGGTTTTTTTTGTAGATGCTCAGGCACAAGCAGATATGTAGAGATGGTCAGGAATGGTGAGAGAGCCTTATTACTTCATGAGTCTGACGGAAGTAGACTCTGTTAGCTAGAAGAAATTATCATCTGCTAAAAAATGCAAGAACCAGGTGGGTGGGGAGTAGAAAGAAGCTGCTTGAGCTGTAAAACACTTCTAGAGTAAGAACAGATACAATTCAGCAGGCTGTATGGTAAATTAGGCAGGAATTCAAGACTCGAAGTGAAAGTTTTGAGGCAGTTTCTAGTAGGAAGAGTGGAGATAAGGTGCGTATTAAAGATGCAGTTAATACTCTGAAATCCTGTATGTAGGGAGATGCCTTTTGACATTATTCAAGATTAGTTTCCTACTACTACAGTTTCTGTATGCAGGTGATAGAAAGATACAGTGTAAAGAAATAGATTTTGGAATCAAATTTTCAAGCCAAGTAACTCAAGAAATAATATAGCTTTACTATACCCAATCAATTTGTCTAATTTTTTAAATTATTTTTAGGTAATTCTCTTAGATGATTACACTACTAAATTACTGTCACTGTGCTGCAAAATGACTGATCTACTGGCAGAGGGTATCACAGGTAAGTGTAGTTCTTTGCAATACGTAGATTGCCATGTCCTGATAAGAAAAAGGGAGATAACTGAGTTGATGGTACCCTTACAAGAAATTGTCTTAATTTGGGGGTTGAAGACAACTAACCATGGGATATTTGACTAGCAGGTTTGTGGCTTTTAGAGTAATTGATTAATTGTGGTTTATTTATTTGAATAAAAACTAAAACGCTTCTCTGCCTGGAATCTAAAAATGTTTTTTTTAGCAATTGAAGATTGATTAAAAGCTTATGGTTATTGATGTGGTTTGCTTGCTAATGTCAAGAAAATGGGAATGTTATCTGTGAAGTGGTGGATTTCTTAAGGATGTTATCTGTCAACTGAAATGAATACAAGATCTCAGTAAAGAATTAAGTGAACTATACAAAAGCATAAAAGGATAGGTGAACTGCTCTCTGTTTTTCGTAATGTGCTCTGCTAAGGAGTAGTATCTGCTGCATTGAATGCATTTGTGGTCATGGGCAGCAGAATTAGATACGAAGGTATAGAAATATAAGTGCTGAAGAGAAAATGGAAACAGGAGACAATAGACAAACTGATGAGGGATGTTCTCAAGGAAGCGGATGCAATGAGGAGGTGAGAATTTAAATTTGAGTTATACGTTGCACAGAAATCATATGGCTTCTCCATGAAATGAGAGCTTTCCATAATTAAAAAAAAAAGTGTAAAACTAAGCGATATCAATTATTACTTTACCTAGAATAAAGCTGTCAGCAGCATGAGCCATAACTGTCAGTTTTCCCTGTAGCTTGGGAGTAATTTCTAGTAGGTATTTTTTTTTCCTTTCTTGACCACTGTTAAAAGTAGGTTTTGTCAACAAATGGATTGTGATAGATCTCAGTTAATATAGTGTCTGCTTAGAAAAGACTTCATTTTTCTACACGTTTTGTAAAAGTGTTTTTCCTCTAGAAAACTTTGTTTCTTCTTCATTCCTTCCCTACAGTAAAAAACAAAACAAAAACAGAGGTTTTTCGTGCTATAAAGGACTTTCTTCCTTTGTTCTTTTTATTGGCCTTTCTGTAATGCTTGTTAAGGTATCATCATGCCAAGCATACCTTTGAAATTGGGACAGTTAGACAAAATGTAAATAATCTGGTTTTTAATTAGTTTTAGATTTAAAGTTTTAGATTTTTAGAAACACTTTGGTAAGAACGAGTTATTTTGCGCGTAAGTAGTAAGGTTGCTTAAAGAAGAGATTACATGATTAGATGCTTAATTTATAACCTAAAGCTATGAAAGTTCATTCAGTGTTGTTCTTTACAATGCTTTTTCTTGTTCCGTGTGTTCTATGTGACATTATTCTAGAAGAATGATAGTAAAGCTGTTTGCATTTACTTCTGAGGGTATTTTAATCATAATAAGTTTTACTTACCCTTTGTGGTGGGAAGCTTTCAGTAGGAATGCGTTCTGCTCATCAGTATGAAACACTTCCTTTTCATTGAATGCACTGTTGAAAAGAGTCTATCTTTCCACATCTGAACATCTGATGTTATTTAGCCTCTTTTTTCTTACTCAAAATTACTGAGCAACGTGAATCTGTGTTTTCATTCTAGTGTACTGCACTACTGTATACAGTAATATTTGCTTAAACAGAAAAACAAGAGTTGAGTGAAAGAGTTGATTTGTTGAAAATATCTAATTTGTGCCTGCAATTATACTGAAACAGAGGAAGTACACATGAAATGGGCAAACAAAGTACAGTAGAGGCTGCAGTCCAAGATGATGCCGTGCATGGTTTCATTCTTCCTCTCCTTTGATGAACTGGAAGAAGAATAATCTTGATGAGGCAGTTCTCTTTAAAATAACTCATACTGTACCCCTTAGTTTGAACGTCTTTTTGTTGCCCTATTTTTCTGTGGGATGTAAAATCTGCTTGTATAGAATAGCTAGGAAAAACTTAGTCCTAAACCTGAGTTGACAGAAGGATAAGTGCTGCAAAAGGCTTATAGTAACTTGTATTTAAAATGATAAGTAAAAAAATTAATTAATGAAAATCAAGGCTATCTAGGCAGAAGATAAATACTTGACAAATTTTGTGGATAATTTGTTTGATGTTATTTTTATTACCTTATATTAAAATATGTATGGTTTTTTTTTGTGGTTACGTGAAGTTCTTAATATCAAAATGTAGTATTTCTTACGTTGTAGTGGTGGAGAATGTGTATAAAAACCGGGAGCCTGTTCCACATATGAAAGCAATATATTTCATAACTCCAACCAAAAAGGTTAGTATTTAAAAAAAAAAAAAAGACCAACAACAGTGTAGCTCTTGATCAAGAGAAATGTTGTTTAATTGCGTAGAAATTAGTGATCTCACTGACGGAGATATTGCATCTAGTAGTAATGCAATAGGTTAAACAATTTGAAGTAATGACTCTAGTAGGAGATTGTTGCTACTTCCCAACAATTATTGTGAGAAAAAATTTCAGCTCTGTTTAAGTTGAAAAATGATGCAAGTGTCCTTTGGTTTATGGAATGATCTTGGCTGAGGTGTATGACTGTCCTTTGGTCATTGTTTATTGATGTTGTTCTTGAATTAAAAAAAAAAAACACTAGTTTGTTTTTTTGCAATATTCTTAAGCTAGACTGAGTAATTAAAAGTGTAGGAACAGAGAAGGGAGAAACTTTGATATGTGAGGAAAAGCAAATCAGTGATATTTTTCTCCCCCACCCCTTTCAAGTCTGTAGATGGTCTTATTGATGACTTCATCAGCAAATCATCCAGCAGATACAAAGCAGCATACGTCTATTTCACTGATTGTAAGTAAGATTCTGTGTTGTGGTCCAACTCTGTTATAGTAAATAAGTTGTTCTCTCATCTTTTCTATAGCATACTGCATGAATATTTGGGTCCTGTTTCTTTAGGCAGGATTTGAGACTTAATTCATTAACTCTACTTTGGTTGTCAGAACTTTCTTAAGGTGCTGCGGCAATGCTCAGTTCTTCCAGTTACCAATGCTGATCATTCCTGATCTCAGTTTTTAACTTTAATGATCTAGTCTTTTAAAGTATCTTGATTTCTTCTGTGTTGGAAAGTATGGAGGAAGTCAGTTCAAGTAAAATTATGTACCTCGTATAAATAAAACTACTAAAAAATATAGATGCATGAGAATTTGCTTTAATGCAAGAACATTTTATCGTTAGTTATTGTAGCTGATTACTTCGGACTTGTGAACTAGCTCTTTCTTCTTTACCTGAAAGAAGGGACAACATGGTACCTAAGCATCCTTTGAACTGATTATGTTAATTGCAAAGTGCAGATATGGTTAATGTGACTGCATGTTATTCTGCAGTCAGTCTCTGTGATTAAAATGATATGGAGAGGAGGAAAATTAAAAGAACAAAATGTCTCTGAATCCTGACAATTTATGTGGATGTTTGTGGATGTTCATGGATAGCGTGCATCTGCTGCTTAGGAGTTGCTCTGCCTGTTCAACCTAGTTCCTAAGGGAAAAATGTATCCCTCAAACTCAAAGTGAAAGGCATTTTTTCTTTTTGGCTTTTGTTACTCCCGTTCTCAACTGTGTTTTGGTGCTTGAATTGTATCTTTTTACTCTGTATCACATGTAGCAGCTTAGAGTGAAAGGAAGGACAACTTCTGTACTGTTTCTTTAAGGTGTTTCTAGTGTTTGTTATGTAAGTTGCATTTCTAAATGATTCAAGCTTATCAGGTGGGTACCCCCTCCTCTCTATTTCTGTGAAGACTATTCTTTGTGTGCCATGAGCTGCCCTTGTGTGTCTGCTTCTGTCTGGCTGTCATTGACAGGAGTTTAGTTGAGGAAGACTGCTTATTCTTTGGCTCTAATTTATACTCAAATCACATTACAAATCCATTTATTCCACTAATTAGCAGTTTTCAGCAGTTAGGTTTTCTATTTCAGAATAGAATCATTATGTTGATGTTTCAAGGAAGTGTGTTTTCTCATAGCAGTTATCAAATTACTATCAATGTCTCCTGATATCTTGTTTCATTTGATGCTGGTGCAGCAGTTTTTGTTATTACTAAAAATATATTGTTCTCTTTCTTGCTGTATGTTGGCTAGCTTTCAGCATGAGCTCTTGTTAAAACTTCTCTATTGAGGGAGGGAGAGAGATACCTTTTACTGCCACTTTCATGCCTGTATAGAGTTTTTCATCCAAGTGTTCTTAAATTTT
Source organism: Aquila spilogaster (assembly GCA_024606505.1). NCBI lineage: Eukaryota > Metazoa > Chordata > Aves > Accipitriformes > Accipitridae > Aquila > Aquila spilogaster. Next base: position 22,173,022 of record JANHGO010000020.1, on the reverse strand, counting down.
GATTTCTTGACTGGGATCCAATGTAACCTGTAAATGTTGTAGGAGTGCATTTCTGAAATCTCTGGTTTCTGTACATTGGTGGTTTTATGTTTGATATATATGTATTTTTCCTTTAACCTTCTTGTAGCATGGGATATGCTTTCTCTCCTCTAACTGCAGAAATTTCTGCTTTGTTACAACTGATATCTATCACTTGTAGACTGCTAGCGAGTGTTCTAACCTCACCTGTCAAAAACTAGTAAAAAATGACAAGCAGTGTTTCTCTAAAAAGAGATCTCAAACACAAAATACTGGTTATAAATCTTATTTTGCTCTAGAGGTTTCAACAGCTTGCTTATTTTACTGTAAATGACTGTTAATTACTGTTCTGAAAGGAGAAGAGAATTCAATGATGCACTAAACTGATACGTTTAGTGAGAGTTGTGGGGTCAATTTGAAGCTACAAAGAAGTTGTACTAAAAATGGGAAAAAAACCTTATTTTTGGAAAACTAGTTTTACTTAGGAGATTTTGAATGCTGTGAGTTCATAAATGACTGAAGTTATAACTGGAATGTGCACAAAAGATTTATAGCTTAGTGTCTTTTTCTCTAGCTTGTCCTGACAACCTCTTCAATAAAATTAAGTCTTCCTGTGCCAGATCAATAAGGAGATGCAAGGAAATCAGTATTTCCTTCTTCCCCTGTGAGTCTCAGGTAAGTTTTATTCTTAAACTCAGCCATGCTTCTTAGCTTGTAAGACTATTTTCAAGTGTTGTTGATTTTAACAGAAAATAATTAAATTGAAATCACCTTGTCTGTTTTTCACTGATGAACTGTGAGACTTGTTACCGTTTGGACATATTTCCAGTTCTTGCTCATGTTTTTCAGTAGGAAACAAATACTTTTGTAGCCAGAGCCAGTTGTTTGCATACAACCTCTCTGCAAAAGTTGGAATTAGTTGCAGCAGAAAATTTTACATAGAGGCTAGAGGAGGGATCTGTGCTTAAAGAGAAGCAAAGTATTCTGGTTTGTGTTGAAGCAGTAAATTTTGTTGCTGCTTATGGTGAGGTGCTGTTATCTTGATGGGCTTTGGTAGGTTGGTACATAGAAGTAGAAATAGTTAGAATTCCAGAGCTAACTATCCAGTGAAAACTGGAAATGGAGAATGAACAGATTAAGAGAACTGAAGATGAGGAAAAACAGAACAAAATGTAAACATCCCTAAGAAAAGAAAAAAACAAAACCTATAACAACTTGGCTACTTTTATTTTTATTGACAGGGAAACAAGGAAACTGCCAGTGATGGAGTGTTTTCAGTGGGAAAACAAGTGCTTTGTTGAGAAATAACTTGTTGCTAATGTATGCATCATCTGATACAGAAAGCTAAAATGCACTCAACTTGCTAATGCAGTGAAACTCCAAAACAGTGTCTGCTCTTGGTAACTGCAGAACTAACTGTAAATGGCTTTTTAACAAGTCTCTCCTGTGTTTTTGAAATCTTATCAACATGTCAAATGTCAGAACAGCACTTGATCTTGTAATGTTTTTTTTAATTCAGTTTTCTATTCTCGTTGTTTTGAATTGTGAGAATATTTTGAATCCTTAGAAAATGAATGGAGAATGTAAACTGCTTTTTTTTTTTTTTTAAACTCCCTGGACCTGCTTTCTCTGGTGATGGAATAAATAACCAGACTGAACTCTGGGCAAAGTCCAGGTGATTATCAGTTCTGAGGAAAAAGACATCTTTATCTCAATGGAAGTTCTTTGGCTCTATAGTTAAGAGTCCCTCTGAAGTTGGAGAAGTGCCATTTGCAGACAGTGGAATTGTTTCCATGCTTGCATTTCACTTAATGAACTGTTGAAAAAGTAATTGTGTGGTATTAAATATCTTTCATCAAGGTCGAATACATTTAAAGAGTTGGAATTCTTGGAGGTAAAGCCTTTGTATAACAGAATTCTATATTACATAGCTTAAAACACAAAGTACAAGTGGGTCTTCTTTTAACAGATGTTTTAGTACACAACTTATGCCATTTTCTTTTTTTTTTTTTTTGGTTGTGCTTTACATAGGTATTTACTCTCAATGTCCCAGATGCGTTCTACTGCTGTTACAGTCCAACTCTGGAAAAGACGAAGGATAAAGATGCTGTGATGGAAGCAATGGCTGAACAAATTGTTACCTTGTGTGCCACTCTAGAAGAGAATCCAGGAGTACGATGTAAAAGGTGGGGTGTTTTATTTGTGTAGTTGCTTTCACTTTTGCCACATTATTTGATAATAGCTTGAGGCTGTAGAGTGTTTTTATTTGCTGTGGATTAATTGCTTTTACTCCACAACTCTTAACTATAGAAAGGAAGGAATTTGCAAAGCAGCGGGTTACTTCTTGGTGTATTCATCTAAGTGTTTACCATACGCTGTTTTGTTATAAATTGGCTGTATTTCATGATTGATCTATAGCATAATGCTCCAGTGTACTGCCTTCTATTTTTTTGCTTGCACAGTTGATTCTGTAACAAAGGGACTGATGTTGGAGGTCTCTTGTTGGGATCACGGAATTCATAAATTGCTGAGGCAAATGGGGTCAAGAAAGACTATGCTACTCTTTCTGTGGTGGTGTTTTTTTTTTTTGTAAGAGTAGGAGAGACACTTGGGAGAATACTTCTGAGCTTTGATGGAGTACAGAGTAGTAGCTTTGAAACCAAAGTAAGCATCTGAAATTATGCTCAAGTGATGTACTGTAATGTAATGCTATTGTAACGTGTTATTTGTTTCAAAGGTAATGAAGCAGTAATTTCTTGACTATGTTTTTGTGTTGTTTTTTTTTTTTTTTCTTTTTTCCAAAGGAAGGAGAGAGTCAGGAAGCTTTCAAGTATGAAACTTTTATTTGTGGTTCAACCACAGATTTATCTTGTGACCTTAAACTTTTTTTTTTGGGAAAATTTATAATTGAAATACATGCATTGCATGCTCCTTGAGTAATGCGTGTCTAGTGTGTGTTGGACCTATTCTGTGTATGCACTAGTTTAAACTGTATGTGTTGTATTTTCTTATTGATATGCATCTGTAATAACCATAATGCACCAAAAATTCTAGGATTTCTGCATGGATAGCACTGGTCAAAGATTTGTTGTTGATGTGCTTTCCTGAATTGTAATATTCACTTCTAAAATAGAATCAGGTTTCTTTTAAGAGAAAAATAAAACTATTCTCTTTAGTAGTTAAAAAACCCTCTTTTGTAGTATATTGTAAGCAAATAAATGTATGTTCTTTTTTAAAAAAAAATCTTATTCATAAAATTCCAGGTGCTATTATGTTAAACGTGTAGGTACCTGAATATTCAGTAGTGAGACTTCTAGTAATGATCTGAAGAGTGTCCCGTTGACATATCTGCTATGAGTATTGCTCTGCTTTGGCCACAGTACCATCTGGCTTTGCAGTTGAGGTGTTACTTTGCATGTCTGTGCTTATCTGAAAAGCTCGGGAGTTGTGGCTATTGTTAGAGGCAGTGTGCACTGTGTAGATTGGGTTCTGCTTAAAACTTAAGATAGCTACAACTTTGCTTTAAGCATAATCATTTGGAAAGTAGGCAAAGGTAACTGTGGGCTTTTGAACAGTACCTTCAGACTTTTGACCATGTGGTAGATCTTTGCTCGAGTACATGTTTCCCACACCTGAGAAGTTCTGGTGCTGGGCCATCAGACTAAGAAATCTTTGTTTTAAAGGTAACATTTGAATGTTTCGATGAAGTGATTTAAGTTGCTTTTGTTTCCTGTCTTCCCAGCACACCATCAGATAATGCCAGCAAACTTGCACAGCTTGTTGAGAAAAATCTTGAGAACTACTACAAAACTGATGAACAAAGCCAAATAAAGGTAGAAAGTGAACTAAAATATTTGCTTCTGAAAAACTTGTTGGTGTATATTCTGTCAATTGGCTTTACCAAACTAGGTTTTATTTACTTGTAAGTAAAGACAAATAATTGGCATTAAGCTGTTTGTACATAAACCTCTTCCAAGAGGTAGCAATTTGTACAGCATATCTGTATGTAAGTAAATACAATTTGCATGTTATTGAACAAATTATTTGTCCTTAGAAAATTGTAGGGGATGGTACAGACCTGAAGAGAACTTAGTAACTTCTGTTTTAATACCATTTTTCATGTATTTCTGTAAGAAAGGCTTCACTGCATATTTGAAGTGGCTCCTTTAAAGCAATGTGTTTTCCACAAAGATGTGATCTTTTACATAAATAATGATTCTAGTGTGTTCCTTCATCATGGGTGGCAGCCTCAACACAGAAGTATAGGGCAAACCATTGTGACTTGGTGGCATTGCAGTTTGCTGCAGAAATATGTATATTTGATGCTATCACCACTCTACTAAACCCCAGGATAAATGTTTGGATGCCTTAGTGCAGAGTTGTTCCTATACTGCAGCTGAATATAGATAATGGACTCTGAAATACAAACCACATCTGTATTTGTGTATAGGCAGTGGGAGGCCTTAAGAGCTTGCTTGTTTTATTTTTATTTATTTACCTAAAAGCATTTTTCTGGTTTTTGTTCAGATGTTTGTTTCCATTTATGTTAATAAACATTCGTACTGTGTTTTTTCAGCTAAAGATTCCTTAGCAATAGGAGGTTTTTAAAAAAAAGTGTACTGATGTAATTTACTGTAAATAAATTTAAGATGGGCAGTACAAAAATCAGTGTATCCTAACTTAATGTTTATTTGATGGCTCTTTAGGCTAAAACCCACTCACAATTAATAATAATCGATCGTGGCTTTGACCCAGTATCAACTGTCCTTCACGAACTCACGTTCCAGGCAATGGCGTATGACCTACTACCAATTGAAAATGATACTTACAAGCAAGTACTTTCTTAATCTAAGCACTTTATTCTTGATCATATCTATGGAATTGTTTAGCTGAATTGCACCATAGGTATTTTTATCTGCTTATGGTATGTAGGAATTGCTTCAGTTAATAGTCTTCCTCTTGGATTTGTAGCTTCTTTTTATTAGCTTCCTTATTTAGTTAGGTGGGACTTAATATTTTTGCTAAACTTGATGCTGATAAATAACATTGATTTTAGTTGTCTGCTTAAGTAAATCTGTGTTGTGGGTGGTTGTTTTCTTTTTTTTTAATTTTAAGAACACATTTGAACTTAATACTAGACTTGAATCAAAGTGCTGATAGTGCACATTCAGATTCCAGACTGCCTTGCTTGGTTTAGTAAGGCGGACAAGACCACTAAGAGGACAGTAAGCTTGGAGAAAAAGCTCAATTATCTTTTTTCAGGAACACTCACTTTTATAGCTCCAGTCATCTAATTTGTATAGTTGTTGCAAGTCTATCCCAATTGCACACTTAGGTAAGCTGTCTTTTATTACTTCTATTGCTAATTGGAGTAGCAACATTGAGTGCTTTGCTGTTGGCTTGTCCTGGCACCAAAGATGTTGTTTGAGTCTTAGCTTTCTGATCACCCACTATAGCAAATCAGGTCTATGTACTCATTGTTCTATTAAACAAACAAGAATGTTTATCTTCTATGTTATGTAAAATTAGTTTCTGACATTGAATTTTGAGTATTTGGAATATAGCAGAGGATATTTTCTAGGTAGAGTCACAATCTGACTTGCACAATTAATCTTGTAACTTTTTTCTTTTTTTTCTGCATTCTGGCTGCATACGTTATCTCTGTGAGTTTCTGTAACTGAAAGTGTTTTGTAGTATGATTGTTTGTTCTTCTGTATGCTTACTTCTGCTTGTAGAAAAGTAATAGTTGTTTTCTAATGCTTTGAAGTGTGTTACTTGTATAGGTAGTTTGTACTATTTAATTTATTCTGTGGATGAATGGGACTTCAGTTTTCCTTTAGGTAGAGTATGTTTTACAGTTGGTACAAAAAGCAATCTCAATATATATTTCACCACCAAATTTATTTTAGAAGCTGATAAAAAATTGAAACTGTAGTTGTTGTTGGTTTAGAAAGAAATCAAGATGGTATTGCCATGAAGACTCATTCTAAAATGCATATATTTCTTGTGTATTCTAATATGTAATAGGTAAATTGTATCTGTTTCAGACCATAGCTTGATTTATAAGTATAAACTTGTGTATGTTACTGTTATTACCGTCTATGTTGATTAACTTATAATAATTAATACTCCCTAGGAAGTTATTAGAACAAGTAAAAACAATAAATAGTAGAAAACAGTAACAAAAAAATCAACTTGAATATTCTTTTTGAAGATACAAAGCAGATGGGAAGGAAAAGGAAGCAATTCTGGAAGAAGATGATGAGCTCTGGGTGAAGATGCGGCACAAGCATATTGCAGATGTAATAGAGTACGTGTTTGAATTAACAAGTAGTAGCTAAAAGTACAGGTTATGGAAATTTCTTTTAGAGGGGAGATGTCTGAACTGAAAAAAAAAAGTGGGAGTACTGAAAACAGCTTATGAAGTAGACTTCATACTGTTGAATAATTGATACCAAGAAGAAAGCATAGTTTCAAAAACATAGTATGTATAAAGAAATGCAAGTCTGTTAACACTCATTACATTCTTGAGTAAATCTAAAGTAAAATAATTTCCTGAGAAATGTTTTTCAACTGGCTAAATCTAAAGGGGTTTAGCAAAAAGTGCTAACAAGTTATTTGCATTATGTCATTTGTGGCAATATTAAAAAATGTTCATCTAATTTCACTTTTCTTTGGAAAAATTTTACTTTATTCAGAACTTCTTGCTGCTCAGTTCTGATAAGATTTTAAGAAAATACTTAAGAACTATGATCCTGCTGTAACTGATTACTTTATTTTCAATTTTTGTGCAGGGAAATATCTAAACTGTTGAAGGAAGTTTCATCAAAGAAGAAAGCAACAGAAGGAAAAGTAAGTTGTTTAGTGTTTTTCCTGTTAATTTGTTTTCAGCTGATAAGATCTATGTAATTAATGTAAATTCAATTGGAGAGAAACCTAAATATACACAGATAAGCTTATACCTATTGCAGTGTTTGAAAAATGCAAAACAGCAACAGGAAGGGAAATAACTATGTTTAATATGGGGGTGAAAAACTCAACTTCTTTGTTTCTTCACAGTTAACGTTATCCAGTCTGACCCACTTAATGAAAAAGATGCCACAGTATCGTAAAGAGATTACTAAGGTAAGGAGTGTTTCATAACTACAGCATAGTGGTAAATCTTTTCTGCTCTATAATTCTGTTGTTGTCTAGGTTTATTCTGTCATTTTCATGTTGAGTACAATATATAGTTTTTCTCCATATTGTGTTCATCTACTAGAAACTTTTGATAAGAACTTGTTCCCAAGTGTTTCATTTTAGTACTTCAAAATCTTAATTCTTTGCACTAATTGTGTGCTCAAAGGATTGATGATACCAGAGCAACCAGTGTTTTAAAGGTGTTATGGGGGTCAGTCTTAAAGTGAAGGGTGAAATATGGAAAATGCGTGATGGTAGTGAATAACAGTTGAAAGACTGAGTTTTGTAATTGATAAAAATGATTGCTTGATATGTTAAAAAAATAAATAGTAAGCTCCTATGACACTGTGGATTTTCTGTCTCCTAGCAAGTTGTCCATCTTAATATAGCAGAAGACTGCATGAGCAAGTTCAAAGCTAACATAGAAAGGCTTTGTAAAACTGAACAGGTATGTTTAAAACAAGCTGGAAAAGAAAAGAACAGCAATCCCATAGAACTAGTGCAAATGTAACTTGATTGTTTTTGGGAATAGGTGCTGATATACTCTAGTATATATAAAAGATACACTATATATTATATATATATTGTATATAAAAGATACGCTATATATAGTGTATATATGCCTGTATACACTAAATATATATAATAGTGTATCTATATATACTAAATATATTACAAATACAATACAGTGAATATATAATGATATAAATGTGTATATATCTATATAGTTTATATGGGTATGCTAGTGTGTATCACAGAATCACAGAATTGTAGGGGTTGGAAGGGACCTCTAGAGATCATCTAGTCCAACCCCCCTGCCAAAGCAGGGGGGGTATCTTTTTCTTGTAATTACTTTTCGAGATAGTAACACTGGAATTAAATATGCAAGATTCTTAACAATTAAGGAGTTGCTGTTAGGTTTTTTTTTGCATTTGAATCTAGCTGATCTGTATGAAGGTTACCTTTGTGTTTTCTTCTTTCTAATCTCCAGTGAAGCTGCGCTACCATGTTCTGACAAAGGAGACTATTTGTAAATATCTGGGAAAAGCAACTGTTTGAGTTACAATTATACTAGCTATCTTAAGTTAAAAACTAAATTCATATTGATGTGAATTTTTCATTACTGCATCAAAACAGGGTGGCCAGCAGGGAGAGGGAGGTGATTGTCCTACCTCTGTCTCTGCCCTGATGGGGCTTAGTCTGGAGTACTGTGTCCAAGCCTGGGGCCCCCATTACAGGAAGGATGCAGAGCTGTTGGAGCGGGTTCATAGAAGGGCCACAAAGATCATCGAAGGGCTGGAGCACCTCTCTTATGAAGAAAGGTTGAGGGGGTTGGGCTTATTTATCTTGGAGAAGAGAAGGCTCTGGGGAGACATCATTGTGTCCTTCCAGTACTTGAAGGGACCTTACAAGACAGAAGGGGACCAACTTTTTATGTGGTCTGATAGTGACAGGAGAAGGGAGAATTAAGCTCAAAGAGGGCAATTTTAGGTTAGATGTCAAGAAGAAATCTTTTACTTGGAGGGTGGTGAGGTGCTGGAGCGCATTCGAGGCCAGGTTGGATGAGATCCTGGCCCGTCATATCTAGTGGTTGGGAACCAGGCAGGGTGGTTGGAACTAGATGAACTTCAGTGTCCCCTCCAACCTAAGTCATTCAGTGAATCTGTTATAACTTGACAGATGAAAATATTTTTGAGTTGATATTTTGAATCAGTTTTGAGGTATAGAATATCATAATTCTAGAGGGGAGGGGAGAGGGATAAAACTGTTTAAGCTTCTACTGTAGCTTGAACTGAAACTATAACTATCTGATATATCATGTCAAAAATACTGATACATCAATGGCTGTAGCTGCTTGTATTTGAGCTGTTGGCTTATCCCTCTTATGCAGATGGAATGTCTTCTATCATTTTAGGAGAATTTAAATCTGTTCTGCCTGACCTATAATATAGGAGCTTTTTCAATGTCCAGTGCAAACTGTATGAGTTTCGAATTTTTAAATGTTATATAGTATTATTATAATGTAGTCATTCTTGAAATAATTAAGTCAAAAGCTTTTCATAATGAGTTTAAATTCATGCATCTTGTTTTATTTTTCTTTTTTTCCCTGGAGCCTACAGTTTCATAAAAATGTATTTCAAAACACAGAAAAACTATGCCTTCCTTAGATGACTATTCGCTAACATTATTTGCTTTGCTTTTAATTTAGGACTTGGCTCTTGGAACTGATGCAGAAGGTCAAAAAGTGAAAGATTCAATGAGAGTCCTCCTTCCGGTTCTGCTCAACAAAAGTCATGATAGCTATGACAAAATTAGAGCTATTCTCCTGTATATCTTCAGCACAAATGGTATGTTAAGCTACCTTGCTTTTTATCTCAGTGTTATGGACTTCATTTCATTTTCAAATTTTGTGATAGAGCCCAGTGTTTTTCCTTAACTTAAGCAGCTGGCCAAGTTTAAAAGAAATATTGTCTATCTACTGTAGCTTCTCTTCCCACATATGACATTAAAGATCATAAAGATATACTTGATAAAGAAATAAGGGTTTCAATACAAGCACAGATCTGTATTCTTTTCTAGCATCGTTCCTGTGTTTGGATGTGTGCAACAACTTATTTTTCCTCCTTTTCATGCAATACTGAAGCTATTAAAGGGGGAGCTCCATGTCCATTGCAAACTGAAAATGGGGAAGAATTTGTACTAAAGAAACAGAAAATTGTCAGAATGTAGGTTTAAAGAATCTGTAACAATATTGAGTTCTGTTCTCAAAAGTGGAGACCTGAACAAAGTGGTCCACTAAACTAAAATACAGATTATGCTAAAATTGTTTACTGGCTAATCAAAAACCAAAACAAACAAACAAAAAACAACCAACCAAAAGTAGTAATAAAAAAATAACAGCCTGGAATGCATGAGGTAAAATTGGTCTTGCTGACAGTCAGATGGTAACTAAGTCATATGTTTTTCTTATATCAAAGGAACTACCCAGGAGAACTTGGACAAGCTGATCCAGAATGTACAAATAGAAAGTGATAGTGATATGATAAGAAATTGGAAATACCTTCACGTACCTATTATCTCTTCAGTAAGATTTTTTTTTTTAAATTTCCTACTGTCCAAGCACTTGTCTACAGCTTTTAGTAACTCCTAGGAGTATTGATCAGGTCTCTTCTTTGGAAGCAAGCAATTACTAGGTGTTCTTGTTTTCACGATGTGTCTTTGAACAATTTACATGAATAATTTTCAAAGAGAGGATACCTATAATGCTTCCTCTAAAAACATCAGAAGGTGACTTGAGCTGTTTGGTTTTGGAAAGCACTAGCTTGTTCAATTACTTGTCTCTGAAAGGTATTTTTCTAGTACATCTTGCATTCTAGTGCATGATTACCTATAGAGTTATTATCAATTATATAATGGTATGATTGTAATTGATGATTTAAATTTAAAACTTCCTATTGACTTTTCCCCTACCTGCTGCAAACTGATAAGTTTCAGTAAAACCCAAATGTACTGTATAATACAACTATGATTTTGAAAATCTCTTCAGTCTGCTGTTCAGCAACAAAAACAACCAAGAAGAGACCGTTCTTCAGAAGAAACCTTTCAACTCTCTAGGTGGACACCTCTTATCAAAGATATTATGGAGGTAAATTTGACCGATTAATTATTTCTTGAGAGTATTGCGGAGAGAAAAGTGTGTAGTTGTATTCAATCTTTTGAAATTCCATATTATAAATTACTTTTCTTGAGTAAAGTAATAACTTTTAATCTCTTGATAACTAGAGTACCATGTTCCTTGTTGTAGTTTGGGTTTGGCTTAAGATTGAAGCAAACCAAAGTGAAAGTATTTTTTGAACTGCCTATCATATTGTTGGTAATATTCTCTGTAATCTGGATATTACCTGCTTCTGTTGTTGTTTTGGTTTTCCTCCAGCAGGTCTTCAATTTGTATGCAAATCTAAATTGTGGATTGGTAGAGGCTAGAAAATTTTACTTGGCATCAGTTTGTCACTGAGGTCTGGCAGAATAGCAGGGTTGCTAGATCTTTATTCTGACCCAGTGCAGTCATTTACAGATTTTTGTTAACTTGATTGATACATTAACCTAATTGCCCCTTCAGGGGGCTATTCTCTCATATAGTTCTTTGGAAAAACAAAATACATCAGGGTAATTGCAGATGGGAAAACTGCTGGTAATAACTGAATGATTAAATCAGTATTCTTCTTTAGAAAGAAAGCATGTGTACTCCCAATTTCTAATGTTATACAAAAGCCTTATTAAAAAAAAAATTGTTAGCAGTATGTGGTACAGTATTTTGCTACGTTGAAGCACTGTTGTTGGGATGTTGGCTGCTATTGGTTGTTCTGAGAAATTACATGTGTGGTCATTAAATTCCAGTTAGTCATCCTTACTGGAAGTTGAAACTTAGTGGCCTTTTGTTTTCCATGGCTTTTCAAAGTGAGTCTTTGTTTTGTCTGTCAGGATGCTATAGAAAACAAACTGGATTCAAAAGAATGGCCTTATTGTTCCCAGTGTCCTCCTACCTGGAATGGCTCAGGAGTAGTAAGGTAAACTATTTAATTTCTTCAGAAGTAAATTTACCTGTTTCATGACATTTTTGCCATATATGTTGTAAAGCATTATAAAAGTTCATTTTCTAAGTGTTAACATTTATGTAAGGTAATATTTTAAGTGTAAAACTGTTTTTTAACTCATCTAAAACATGCTGAACTTGATTGCTAATTTAGTAACTCTTCTTAGCTTTGGGTAGTTTATTATTTAGACTTTTTTTTATTTAGCTTTTTTTGCTTCATATTTAGAAATGCATTTCCATGTTCCCGGTAAGAGAAGATGGAATCACTTTTAGTAGTTTAGTGTGAAGTAGTTTTAATAATGGATTAGAATACTGTGACTTAAGCAAAAAGAATGTTTTCATTTCTTCTGGCAGTTATTTCTGCTATGGTGTTAGGTGGTATCATTCTTGAAAATAATGACTTGAGTAAGTTAAATTCAACTTCTGTTGCTTCTTTGCATGATTACATTACACAATTGAATCCTGTTGTCAGGGGGTTGCTTGCTTAGTAGCACTGAGAGGCAATTCTGGAATTTTTCTAGCTTACTAAATTGTACCTTCCCCCTCTTTTCTGCTTTATCCCAGTAATTCTTGAGTCTCGGGACAAGTATCTGCCAATTTGACAGCATTACCACTTCTAGTAGTGTTAATTAAGTGGTGACAGCTGAAAAGAGGCAATAAGTGTTTCTAATGTTGAACAACTGTATTTTTTTTTTGCTCATAACACTAATCAGATGCTGGAATTCATAGGCAGTGAAACATCACACATATCCTAAGAGTTGAACTCACTGGAATTTGTACCTTATTAAATATAAGACAAAGCTAAAGATACACAATCTTAGGAAAAGTTCTGTTACTTCCACTGTTTACCGCATTGTCGGTTTGTCCTTATGTTCCCAGACTTGCACTATAACGATTAGTGCAAGGAAATATTCAAATCACAGAATGGCTTAGCTTGGAAGGGATTGTAAAAATCACCTAGTTCTAACCTCCAAATAGTCCACCCTACAAATCTGTAGCTTTCCCATTCAGAGATAAGGATGTGATGCAGGACTGTCATTGGCCTTGCACAAGTCCAGGTGAATAACATCAGTTGCCCTTCCTTTGTCCAGTTATGCTATCGCTCTTTCATAGAAGGTGAAATCGTGCTGACTGTCTCAGATCACCTCCTTATCTCACACGTGCCTTAATATAGATTCCAGGAGATCAATTTCATGATCTTTCCAGTCACAGTGGTGAAAATCACTGACCTGTTTTTCCCTGGGTCTTCCTTTCTCCTTTTCTTATAAATGGGAGCGATGTTTCCCTTTTTCCAGTCACCAGGGATATTGCCTGACAGCTATGACTTATCAATTACGATGGAGAGTGGTTTGGAGACCACATAAGCAAGCTCCTTCAGGACCCTGAGATCAAGTCCCCATAGGCTTATACACATAAGAATACCAATATCAAGAGACAAGACAAAATTAAACTGTATGTAGACTGATTTTTTTTTTAAGCAGCATATATAGATGGACAAATATACAATTTAAGTCCTGCACTTAGCAGGATCTTCTGTTATGGTAGAAGTGTTAATACTACAAATCTTATGAATCAACCCTCTGGAATGAAACTCTTTTCACCCTAACACCCTTTTCACTCTTTTTTGCTACTGAGAGGTTTATGTCAAGGTGAAGTGTACTTTGTCAGCCCATGAAAATGTTTTTTTTGACACTTCTGTTACAAAAATATTTATTCAAAGGGAAAGAGTCCCCTAGCTTCACTTCTGGATGTTGGGTGGTCCATGATGAGATAAAAAGAAATAAGGAAATGTCCTCCTATTGCTGATTACATAAATAACCCATAAATCAAATCCCTCTGTGTTGTAACCACATCTTTGTCTTGTAAGCTGATGAAACTGGATGATCTTTTAGGCAACCTAGCGAAGAGATTGAGTGCTGATGGTTTAATTTGAATCTACTATTAGTGTGTGTGTGTGTGTGTGTGTGTGTGTGTGTATATATATATATATATATACATTTGTTGCAGAAAATATGTTTTAAGGGCTTTTTTTCTTTTCCTAGGTTTCTGAATCTTTCCTGAATAACAGCCAAATATTCTTAGTTGTATTCTGCTCATGGGGACTGAAAAACTTAAGATTGTAGCTTTTCCAAATGAACTTTGAAAGCTGCCACTGTAAATGGGAGCAGGCAGAACTAAGCTTCTCAGTAGAGAAGCAACAAGAGTTTTGCTTTGTATTTATTTTCCCTTTTGATAGTAGAATAGCTTTTGTGTAACGTTCTAACTTACTGTTGTAGTTACCAGTTTATCTAAATTTTGCTGCATGAACTTCAAGACAGAAGTTGTTGCTGCTCATTAAGTGTATCATTTTTACAAAAGATTAGATCAGTAAAACTATATAAATCTTATGAAATGTATTGCAGTGCTCGCCAGAAACCTAAAGCTAGTTATCAAGAGGAGCGAAAGAGTAATGCAAGACTGATTGTATTTGTGATTGGAGGAATTACATATTCTGAGATGCGCAGCGCTTATGAAGTTTCTCAATCCTACAAGTCTTGTGAAGTTATAATTGGTAAGCCTATCTTGGTAAATGGTGGTATGTAGGGATTTACTTTAAGCAAAAGTATGTAGCCTAGAAATGCTTTTCTGTAAAACGTAAGGAGCTTTTTTTTTTTTAGCCTGAAGCTGATTTAGTGAAGTAATGCTTCAACCAATGTATCATTTTAAACTAGGTGTTTAAACTGAACAGTTACTTCTATCTAGATTGACTGCCGTTTGGGTATTTCTTCTACAATAAATATGGAAAAATGAATTCTTATGGATAAATTATTACTGAAAACTACAGAAGAATCATCTTGAATGATCAGAGGAAATATATTATGATAGTATAGTAGCCTGATGTATAGCAAAAATGATAAAAGAGGCATCCAGCTACACTTGCATATTACTGTAGTTACTTGTGTAAGCAGTAGAAAAGCTGGTAGAGTAATGCAAAATTAATTGCTTCTTGTGGGAGGGAGAAATTTTTCTTCTGTGTTTAAAAAAAAAAAACCTAAAAATAAAAAAAACTTTTTCAAATATAGTTGACGTAGCCCATTTTGCAATATCTTTGAGTTTTGTCGTGGTTTCTTTGGACAATTTACATAAAATACATTGTTTAATAGCTTTTTCCCTGAGAGCTAGTGATCTCCCTAATCCTTTTAGGATTTGCCAGTATAGTTCTAAACGTGTGGGTTGCTAGCTGGAGTAATAATCTCTCAGTTACTACTTCAGCGGCAGCAAGTGCTTTTTCCATCAGCCACTGTGCTCCAAGTAATCATTTATTGAAATGCTGTTAATATCTAAGTACTAAAGTATTGGGGTGTGCTATATATCAGAACTCCCAGATACAGAACCTTACAGAAACCTTTATCCATCTCCAGAGGTGGCAGTTTTCTGAGTGCGGTATCACTGCACATCCTAAATTGCTTGGGATGCCTATATTTTGGCAACTAAATTTAGCACTTAGTGTCAAAAAGAATTTAATCCATCTACTGACACATAAATAAAAACCCTTCCACAAAGCAATAACAACCTTGATTCTGAACTATAGAATCTGCTATCAACAATTGTGGAGAGTTGGATGGTGCCTACTTCAAAGTGAAAACCTTACATGACTCTGAATTCCAAATTCAAGAAATACTAGACTGTTTGGATTGATGCTACTAAAACTCAAGGTTCAAGACAGCCCTAACCTTAAGTAGTTAAGATTTCCCTTTATAACTGGAGGGTGACTCTTCAAGGTAGAAATTAACTCCCCATGAGAACAGGAGAAGTAACAGTTATGAGCTCTTCAGTAGTAAGAATTTTGTTTGTTGTTTCAAACTTGGACTGTGCTGTAAAATTTTCAGGAAAATGTTGGTCAATAAAAGCCAAATTTATGTAATTAATGTTTCTTTAGAAAACTACTGTTCATGATAATATCTAATGCAGATATTTTATTGACTTTTTTTAACTGAGGGCAAGGGGCAAAGCAAGAGACATGGTGTTTTCTTCTGAATGTCTGTGGTGTGTGGAAGAGGAACGCTACCTAATCATGACAGTTAAATTTGTTATGATGATTTATATAACATAGAAACATTTTGAACTGTTGTATTTTTCTGATTGCCAGTTACAGAAAAAAACACAAGCATATATTTTTTTTGTAGCTGGTATTTATATGTGTATATTTGTGTGTATAATATTTAGTTCTATGTATAGAATTGTTACACAGCTGTGGTTTTTACTGCATATATGTGTATATATATAATAATTTTTTAAAGAGGGAATGTTTGTAAATTATACCTGCATCAGACTGAAATTGTTGTTTTTTCAGGTTCTACACATATTTTGACACCTAGAAGACTACTGGATGAAGTCAAGAGCCTTAGTAAACCGAAGGATACAGTCTGCATTAAGGATGAGTAGGAAGGGTGATGCTTACAATGCTTTAGGCCAAGACAAATAGTGTAGAACATGTACATATTCTCACGCAGCTGACTATTCCAGTTAGTATACTGGGACACAATGTGTTTCTGACTAATTGAATGTCACTTTAAATTATAAAGCTGCTGCTTTTTTGGGGGAGGAATTAGAAGACAGAAGGGGGAAAAAAAAAGTGTGTGCTTTTTCAAAAGGGTATGTTCATCCATAATAAATTATATGAAAATTATTCAGATGATATATAAACTCTAATTGTTTTTGAAGACTGTGAAACCTCTTTCTAGTAGTTCGTTTCTACAAACGATTGAATTAAAAAGGGTCTAGGCACTTAGAGGCTTCAGCAGAAAGTTTGTAAATAGAAGTGATGAAATATTCCATGCAAGTGCAATGTCTCTAACTTTTTCTCTGTAAAATAACTCACTGGAAACATTAATTGTATGTTATTGTGAAAACCCTTTTTCAGATGGTAGCGGGTACGGTGGAAATATAATCATGGGCATACTGAGCAGTTGTAATTTCAATAAATAGCTTTGGAGAAATGCTGTTAATTCTGGATTGAAGTACACTTTATATTTAAGTATGTTTAGGAATTACTACTTAAGCTTTTCAAAAATAATTTCTTATAAACTTCCTGTTTATGTCTACGTAGTCTATCTGTTTAACAAATGAAATTCTCTATGACAGTTAGTATTCTACTATCTCCCAAACAATGTAAAAGAAAAAAAAAATTAAGCTTAAATGGTGGGGGGAGGGTGGGAAGAGATGAGAGAGAAGAAAAGGGAAGGAAGATGGTTAGTCTCCAGCAGGATTTGATGCTTTAATAAAGAAAAGAGCAAAGTATCACCAAAACCTGATCTATACAGAGAATTTACTGTTCTCTTATTTTTGTATATAAATATATCCATTTGTGTTGAAGTGGATCAAATAAATTGTATTAATTCTGTAATACTGCTAATGTTTAGATTTGTCTTACAAAGTTAAATGCGAATTTAATAATCTTTTAAGGGGATAATACTGTATTGACATGCACTGTTATACTAATTTGTTAAATGTAGACTCTGAGATAAATGTCATAATGTAACCTAATAGATTACTGAGGTTTTAATATACATTTTCTCCAGGCTGAAGGGTATTTGCTTCTGGTTTTGCAGAAAGATGTGTTTTGTTGTCCTCAGGCTAACTAGTGAGTTAAGAGAATGTCTTTGCTAGGTAAGTTCATTCAAAGTTAATTAAAAGTTGCAGGTTGTTTTTTTTATTCCCCTCCTTTAAAGCAGTTTTATAATTTATAAGATTGTGTAATTTAAAAGCAATAAATGCAGAACAAAATAATATCAAAATGTCATATTTAAGCACCACAATGACAAGCTGTGTAAAATCCATTGTATTGACATTCAACGCATAGAGTTGAAGAAATATCAATTTGAAATGCTGAACTAAGTCTCCCTATTTAGCATTTAGACTTTGTCCAAGTGAGAGGAAATCAGGCGGAGAGAGTTCAGGCTGTTCAGCCTGGAGAAGAGAGAGGCCTGGTAGCAGCCTTTCACTTTCAGTATGTAAAGGGGGGCTAGAAGAAGGAAGGGGACAGATTCCTTAGCAGAGTCTGTTGTGACAGGACAGGGAAATCATTTCAGACTAAAAGAGGGGGTATTTAGATTGGATATAAGAAAAGTTCCTTACAGTATGGTAGTGAAGCATTGGAACGGGTTGCCCTCAGAAGTGGTGGATGCCCTGTCGATATTCAAGGTCAGGCTGTACTGGGCACTGAGCAACCTGATGGAGCTGTAGATGTGCCCTTACTCACAGGGGAGTTGGACTGGATGATCCTTAAAGGTCCATTCTAATTCAAATGATTCTATGATATATTTTGGATTTGCTTCAGTGAATAGCATCTCTGATTATACATACATGGCTGTTAACTGTCTGCTTGCTTTTAATAGCTACGGTTAAATGGATTTCAGAAGACAAATAATAGATCACCATTCTTGGCCTGCTATATTTCTACAGTTTTAAAAAATTCTGTAGCCTACGTCATCAGCTACAAGTTTCAGTCAGATAGACAAGGTAAGGACATCACAGTGAAGAAACAGTTTAACTGTTAGGAATACGCAGACAACCAGTGGCATTACTCAGTTACTGAGACATGCAAGGATGTATCTTAAACAAAACACTTTCAATGTAGGGCACTCTAAAAATAATTATATGCTTTAACTATGACTTGAATGACTTGATATACTAGTATCCTGCTTATGGTTGCGGAACCTGCTTCTATTTGCTGTTGTGCTCAAGCAGCTATTTCTAAAGTGTGAAAAGAAAATGTATGTAAGAGTGGATGAAATTAATTGTGCTCCTTGGGGGCAGAGGGAAATCAAAATTAAAAAAGCTAACCGTGCTTGACAGGCCAGTTTTTATAAAGCTACCTTAAATGGATGCTTAACAAATTATTAGAGAAGGCAGTTGTAAGCAGTAACAGGGGCCAGCCAACATATCAAAGACTTCAATAGAATAAGTGATTCATTTTCTAGTTTGGACATTGAGTATAAACATGTGGAATACCAGCATGTACCAGTTAGTACTGACAGTCATAGAACTAAAGCTAGCTGATTTTTTTAATCTTTATCATTTTATATTTGTAGAGATATTTTATAATTTAGTATCAACCAGAAAAACAAACAAACAACAAAATAGCATCTGAAACCAGATAGTTAAAGCTGTTTTCTTCTGGCTTTAGCTAGATCTTCTGAAATTGCTTGCACCATTCTTTCTGTTTCTTTCTTCAAACTGTTTGCTGTCTGTATTGCGTGATCCAGAGTAGAATTTAAAATCTGTTGGAAACAGTAAAATACAGCTTTGCTGAATGCTTTTGTTTCCATAGGTATAGAATAGGAATATATGTTGAGAAGTTTAAAAAAAATAAATATATATATACTTTGTAGACTACTCAAGGATTTAAGCTGAAGTGTTTGTTATTTCTTTGTGTAATCCTGCAGTGTTTAAATGAAACTACAGGACAAGAAGCTCTTGTAATGGAGGAAGAGTAAGGATGACTTAAAGCCATTCTGGCAGTTTTCACCTGCAGATTCTGCAATTGTTGTTTACATATGAGAAACACAATGTAGAATATCTTAGAGTATAATACTACTTATTACTTATGCAGTATAGTAGTAGTTAATTTCCTGTATTTACCTAAGACCAAGAGCTATACCTAATATTGAGCTTTATTCAAATTGTATGTGATTTTGAAGTGGTATGAAAAAGTTCAGGTGTGTAACTTTTTACTTCATCCTTTCCCATCATGGAGTAGACAAACTTAGATTGGAATAATCAGTGCCCTAAGAAAGGGGATGTTCAACAGTGCCATGATATGGGGATATACATTTGTTGAGATTAGTTGTGAGGTTTTTAATTTTCACTCTCAAGTCTTACGTTTATGTTGAAATCCTTGGCATTTCTGTTTCTGATGTTGATTGCAGATTTGCTTCGGGCAGACTTCTTGCTGGGCAAGCATTAAGGTGAAAGGATAATTTGATCATCTGTGTTTGAATAGCAGGTTTCATCAGCCTAAAAATTTTGTTATGTAACACACAGTGAAATACACAACTTGATAAGCCAAAGTATTTTTAAACTGTGAATTTGATAATTTTGATAACCTGTATTTGCAAGTCTGTTTTACAGCGAATAAACTATAAAAATACAGCTGATCATAATCTGTATTGCAGTGAGAGAAAAAACATTCCAGAATGCAGTCAAGAAATCTCTCATAAAATAACATCATTTTCTTGGTGCTGTAACCCTCTCTGAGAAGTCTATGCCACCATTTCTTAAGTGCAGCTACTATACTTGCAGGAAATTACTGTTATTTGGTAAAGCTGACAAAAATTATGGTCACAGAACTTGTTTCAGTTTGTGTAGTCTGTGCTATGGTTAAGAATCCATTTTATTTCTCAGATTCAATGAATAATTTTATGTTAATGATAATTAAAAGTAGGACTCAAATATTTGTAGAGGTTTTGTATTGTTTTAGGGATCTGTGAATGGGAATGTGGTTATATAATTAAGAGTTACTTTTTCTCGAGATGGAGAAGTACGTATGTCAGCTGAATCAGGCTGAATCTTGATTCATTGAATTATGAAGATTGAAGAACTATTCAGATAATTATTTACATTTGCTCGTGTGGTAAGTATTTTAACTTCATTAATGAGTAGAATTTTAATGCATAGCATGCTCTGCAAAAGATAAGTGTTGTCCCTGCTTATGATGTGGTGATTTTTGTCAGTGCTGAATCTTTAGTAATGGTGTTTCTTGTTGTACTGCATGCACACATACAATTGTTGTAGCTTACCTTTCAGAAAGTCTATTTACAAGTTCAGGAGGCTGTTCATCTGTCTGAGGCTTTTGACTGGGGACTCTCTTCTGTGAATAAGCTTAGGACATTGAAGCCATGTGTAAAAATAAAAGCAAAGAATAAGTTTTGTATACATTTAACATCTTTCTCTGTTTAGCATAAAACTCAATTTCATGTTACTACTGAAAAAAATCTGAATATGTTAAGAATTTATGTAAATGAGACCAAAATATTTATTCGGGTTCCCTTTTTGGGATGAGTTTAATTCTTTAACAAGTGTATACATTTTTGTTGCATTTCATGCAGTAAAAGACTCCAGGAGGAAAGTGTTGCATAATGACTGTCATAATCTCAGTCCTAATAATTACAGAAGTACCACTTTGATGTAGCGATTTTCTGTTTAATAGAGAAATAGCTAACTTGAACTTTCTGCCTACTGTTGAGAACTTGAAACTTTTCTGCCTTCAGTTTCTTGCTATAGTACAAAGAAGAGTCTAAGTGAGAAGTGACTTTAAAAACTGGATGTTCAATGTTTTTTAAATTCAGGCAGTCCTTGATTTTGCTGCATGTCACACAGAGTGCAGAGCTGTTATTTCTTTTTAAGACTTGTTTATAGTATGTATAGTAACAGCTAGTAATGAAAAGGTTGGCATAATAATGGCCAATTTTAATTTTCTTCTATGTGGCATTGGAAAACTGGAGATATTACTGTTTACAGTGAAATACGTGACTTTTTGAAAACAGTAGAGAAGGCGGTAGCTGTCACGCACAGGGAATTAAACTCAGGTAGATGTGTAAATGTTGAATTTGCTAATTTCACTGCAGGATCTGTACCCATTTGCTGTTTATCTAAAGTGCTATGGCTTGCTTGTACTAAATTAAATTTAGCCTGATACATGCGCAACATAGTTTTTTCCTCTCGAAAATCTGGCTCATAATTTTAAATTATTTCAGTAATGCATCATACTTACAAGTTGAACCAGAGTGTTTATTTCTACATAGAGCACAGGACTGAACAGACTCTTTGTAATTCCGGAGCTTAAATTGATTTTGCCTTTCTCTAGGGCATATGCATTTAAATCCTGAAAGGAGACACATCATTGAAAAATCAGAACTATGTAAAGAAGAAGACTTTGTGTAGATTCTGGTATTTTTTGAAATCATTATACCTTTTCTCTCCCTGTGTAGTCTTGTAGGGAATATTTTGTAACTTTCACATTTCATAAATTCATCACTTTGTGAACCATGAGAATGATAGGCTGAGGTATCTTCTGATTCACTGCCTAAAATCCCAAAAATACATTAAAAAGATCTGAAATACTAGAAATTTTGGCTTGTGTACACAAGTCATCATATAGCTTTAGATATATAATTTCAGCCCTTCACAGTCAGTAACAATACTGCAGCTTGAAGTATTTTTTCCATCTATTTTACAGGAGGGGTCTAAGCTGTTAAGAATGGCTTTCAGCTCTCACTGTAAGCCTCAAATGCAGATTCTACTGTTGTTTCCAGTCCCAGAATTGTAAAAAAAAAACAAAACCAACAACAAAACTCTGCCCTCTTCCATCCTTAGGTTTTTGCTCTGGAGGTTCAAATGGCTGAATGCTGAAGTGTTATAGAAACAAGGCAGTCTAAGAAGAACATGACAAGCTGGGAGGATACAGTAGCTGTTTTAGATACTAAACAAATCATCACTAAGAATAGTATCCCCAGTGTATTATATTGAAGTGAAAGGACACCATGAGAAATCAACAATGAAAGGTAGGCCCAAAGCATAAACAAACCATGTATATTCAAATTTAAATCTAGCACATTTCGTACTACTCTTCCAGGTTGTTGGATATTAACGGTTTGACTATTCTGCAGAGGAAAAAAGAGAAGCAAATGCCTAAAGATTCTTAATGAACCTCCAAGAACTGGGATCTTACAAGATTTGACAGCTGACTTAATTACTTTAAGTAGCCAGGGAGGGCTCTAGTTTGGATTAGGTGAAATTATGTCATTAGGAGCTGGACTGAGGAAGGAGAATGCATCCAGTGTTTTGTCTCCATCCCGAGTGGAACAGAAGTTTAGGAAAACCCTTTTTGGTTTTCATGCAGAATAAGAAAACTGTATCCCAAAACTGAAAGTGGAAGTCTTAACATAAAATGTTTCAACATCCAAGTTTGGAATCTCCTTCTAGTATATGAAACAAATGCATGTGATAAGAAAAAAAAGCACTATTAAAGCAAAGCATGCACACCGGTGTTATGCTTTTGAAAATGCTAGTAGTAATACTTGAAAACATCTAAAAAGACGAATTAGAATTATAGAGTAATTCCATTTGGAAAGTACTTCTGGAGATCATCTGGTCCAATCCCTCCTCAAAGCAGGACCAACTTATATCAAGTACCTCAGGACGCTTTCTAGTTGAGTTTTCAGTATATCCAAGGATGGAGAGAAGACATCTCCTCAGTGGCAAACTGTTGTATTATCCGATTCTACCCAAATGTAAAACTGCTTTTGCTCATATTTCACTGCTAATTCCTTTGTAGTTTGTCTTCAAAGTGGCTAAGTGGATTTCATGTGGCTTCCTCTATAGTCTCCTTTTTATTCTTAGTATCTTGTACTTTGCTAAGCAGTAACATCTGTTGGAATTCCAAAATAATTCTCATGGTGTGCTCAAGTGTAACAGGAGTGGACTGTTTAACAAGGCTGAATAGTAGGTATAAACACAGTTCTGATCTTGGTGTCTCATTGCTACTTACTCAGATTTGTTTCTGATAAATCAGTTGGTTTTCTTTGAATGAAGACAGAACATATTCCAGTTTTCCTTTCCTGGATGTTATTTCTTTGAGCATGAAAACAGAATGATATTTCAATTGAATCTTAATACCTTTATGATGAACCTTACTAATGTATTAATGTTTGACCACTTAACTGAGAAGAAATCAGATTTACTTTTAGAAAGAACTCATCATTCTCACTGATCCGAAAAGGTGGCAAGTAGAAGCTTAAATTAAAAATTAACAAAAAGTCATTGTTTTGTGATTAAAGGATACGTTCTGACAGAAAGACCCTGGCTTATCACAGCTGTTAAGCATACCTTAAAATAATGACATTTTTTTGAAAAACAATGGAGTATAAAATTCTGTGTATGTAGAGATGCTTACACATGCTATGTCAAAATATTATCAATGATAAGGATGATATGGTTTCTTAGTAACTGAGCTGTTAAGGTTTCAGTTTTACAGCCTTCAGGGAATTAGAAGAATATTTGTGATGTACTTTCTGGCAGAACAAAAGCAAAGATCATTTGCCTTATTTGATGTACATATTTTTACCTTAGGGCATGTAGAATCATCAAATTTACTTGGAAATTTTTCTTACCTGCTCATGGAAACAAAGTTAGAAGATGGAGCTAGTTTTCCTTAAACAACAGAGGGTGAAGAAAGGAAGCTAGGTGAGTTTTACTGGAGAGATATTAGTATCTGCTCAGTAAATAGTCTGACAGCATTTTTTTCTCTTATGCTTGCCTTCTTTCAGCATATTAACATGATGATGTTTATGTTCTACACTGAATGTTATTATGAGAT
The DNA here is from genome assembly GCA_024606505.1 of Aquila spilogaster. Taxonomy (NCBI): domain Eukaryota; kingdom Metazoa; phylum Chordata; class Aves; order Accipitriformes; family Accipitridae; genus Aquila; species Aquila spilogaster. The sequence goes on along the minus strand of JANHGO010000020.1, from coordinate 22,148,873 downwards.
CTGGCTTTGGATGGAGATTTGATTTGTTGAAAGTTTTAAAGCCCAAATAAACCATATAGAACTATATTAGCACCTTGACCTATCTGTAAATGAAACTTGACAGATTGACCCTTACTCCTGAAATATATACAGAGGTATCAATATGCTCTCCTTCCAAGACTACCAGATTAGTTCATGACAATAATAATCTCAAATATTTGTAGTTGCTGAATGCTTTGCTGTCATGTATCCCTGAAGAAAGGGGGTGGAAAAAGAGTAAATTTCTCTTCATAGTTTATTAAAACGTGTGCTCTTTAAGCTTTATACTGCTGAGATGGGCTACATTAAAATGGAAAACAATCCTGTCTTTAATAAGACTGATGGGTGTTTTGCCCTTTCTCCAGTGGCCCGATGTATCTCATACCTTATGTAATAAAAAACTGGTAATAATTTTGAAAACAGATCATCCTTGCATTTCATACATATCAAAAAAAATATATTCAGTGTTCTGAACAGAGTCCAGTATAGAGGCATACTGTGCACATGCATGTATCAGTTCGTTTAGCTGAAGAGAAGTGTCTATACCTAGCGAAAACACAATATGCTTACCCTTTCATACTCTCTTCACTGGCATTATATTTTTGACTTAATGTACCCTGAGTATGGGATCCAAGACCTTCAGCCTCATATTTTCCTTCAGGTGAAAAGAATCTCTGTTGTGCACAGATGGTAAAACAAACTGATATATTGTTTATATTACTGTGTACACATCAAACAGTGTGAACAGTAGCATCAAGTGTACATCAATTCTGTACACCTTCTAGCTGTCTAGTTGCCATCAAATCTACAATTAGGTCTATTACAATTCTAATTGCAAAGGAAACTGGACAACATATGAGTACTTTTTAATCGGTAAAGTTGGAATACAAGACATTGTCACGTAGTGCTGAGGAAGATTCATATATTCATCTACTTCTCTTACTGCCTTAAAATTAAAAAAAAAAAAGTTTTTGTAGGCAAGTGATTGCCTGCAGATTTTTGCCTTCTGAACAAGTAATAAAGGCAGGATAGTAAACACAGCTAAGTCTTTCCTAAGAGAAGCAAACTTTTATCACAAAAATATTCAATGTCTCTTCAATTTTTTTCTTTGGAAACTAATCCAAGTAAAGTTATACAACTGTTGTATCTCAAATCTGAGCTTTCATGTTGTGCAAAAACTAAAGGGAAAAATATTCCATAAATTATCTCAAAGATGAATATATTCATCTAAGTGAATATGGAAACTTCTCATACCATTACACATGAAGAATACTTGCTTGCTAGCAGGCATCTTTTTCCCAGAGGATCCATTTCTCTTTTGTAAGTTGATTCAGCTCTCTTTTGGAACCTTAATTGGTTAAGAGGAAAACATTTATCTGATCTCGTTAAACTAAGACCTATGAAGTACTCGCAAAGGGGCAGAGGCACTCTAGAGTTGTTTCATGAAGTTTTGATGGTTAATTCTGTAAACATCTGTACTCCTTTTGGTCAAAAATACCACACAAATATTAGCAAGTATTTTGTAATGGTACTGTGTTGTAACTAGTCATTCATATCTTGAATTAGTGTGGTTGTAATCGATTTTATACAGAGGTATGATTTAACTCTTAGTGAAACTGATGGTGGTAGTGTTTTAGCTTCATGAAAGGTCTCAGTAGGAGTGTTGGGCTGGAAGAAATTCTTAGGTTTCTCTGAGAAGTTTAGTCTGGCAATGTTCTATCTGTTTGCAGATATTCCAGGCATCCCAACTTTGTACTCAGCAAATAATTGCAGAACAATTTTTTGTGGTAATTCCAATAGTTGTGTAAGTTCTATACTTACGTGTGAATACAAAGATTGCACTTTTCACATTCTAAAGAAAAGTGGGCATTTTTCTGTGGGATTACGTAACTTGTCTGGCTTGTATTTTCTCCTTCATTGTTCTTGGGAAGAAATGCGTTTTCTTCAGGAGAATCGGTAATACTTGAAACTACTGAGCTCTGTACAAAGTAACCACAGGACAGCAGTTTTCAGTCAGAGTATCGCAAGTGGATGACTTGTAGCAGCCAGCATTTTCTAATTATCTCTTACTTGAGACTCAGAGAAGAATGACTTCTTAAATATGGAGTATGAAAGCATATGGAGATTTTTTTGATTTGCGGTGAACTAATTAGATTTTTTCTGTGCATTTATGATCCAGGATAAAATATTACTATATTTAACAGTAAACTCAATTTTCTGTAGCAGAATGTTTAGTCTTCTAGCAGCTCTGCAGCTCAAGAATCTTGGACAAAGTAATCTTTCTTCCAGCTGAATTATGATGAATTTGCAAAACCAGCAGCTTTGTATAACTGAAAATAGTTGCTGATATTCGTACTTTGAAATGAATGCTTTTGTAGCTAGCACTTTGATTATTCAGTGTAGCTGTGTTTATACTTAAGTTTTTGTTACAATTAATGAAAAATTAAGCTACAATTTCATGCAAAACTTTTTCTGAAGTAACACGCTGTCCAAAAGCATCATGCTCTTACAAGTCTTAGAGGGGAACATGCAACAGCCACACTGATTTTCTTCAGTAAAATGGAATAATGCAGTCTTTAAAGGATATAATTGAGGGTTACCTCCCAGAGAGAATACGATGAATGGGCAGATTCACAGGAAGTAAGCAAAGGAGTCAATCTGCATTTGCTGTCATCAGCTTGTTCTTGGATGTCCTCAAGCAGCGTGCCCAGTCTAAATATTTCTCCTTCCACCTTTCTAAAACCAATCACAATACACAGCTAGTGAAACTTCTGTTTCTTACTATGATAACCATATTTGGCATTGCAAAAAACAATTCATAGAGGGAAGAAAGAAAGAAATGGAGTTCACTGAGGCCCTTTTAAATGCTTGAATTAATCAAATAGATATCCTTGTTATAACAAGGATATGTAAAGCATGAGATGAATTTTGGCCAAGTAACTTCTAGCTTACCCCATGTAATATTAAGGTAATGCTTTCACCTCTGAAAAGTGTTAATGGATAAATTAATAGTGGTTAGATGCTTCAAAATATGGAAGATATACTGATTAAGTACTTAGCACTTATCTTCAAACCTTTCAGGATCAAATTCTCCAATGTTGATAGGCTTGTCCTTGTAGTACTGCAGCTGTAAATTACGGTGCTCCTCTCTAGCAGTTAAATAATTCCTTTCCAAGGCATCAAGGTAACTTTTCAATTGATTTAATGCCTTCACCAATAAGAGAGAGTTCAACAGCAAATGTTATTGTTAGCAAGACATAGTATAAGCAGATGTTACTATGTAAGACAGGTATTTGCAGTGATAGTAGTAAGAACCTTGTGCTGCTCTGAATTGCATCTCTTACACCTATGCAGTACACCATGCTGCTTGGGTACTTAAAAGTAAAATATTAAATGACACTTCAGACCTACTACCCTGCAAATCAAAATTCGTGATTTCTATGCCAGTTTAAGGCTTTTCACTGTATAGTTTTGAATTGTAATCGTTACACTTAAGAACTGAGCCACTTACTGAGCTCCTCCATTTTTGCTTCTTGAACTCAGTTCAAATCTGAGATTTGTAACAAGATCACTTTTAAACGTCTGTTTGAGAAAAGCATTGAGTATATCGCCAGAAAATTTTAAGTCTATTAGCTAAAGTACACTTCAGGTAACTGAAAATACATTAATTTACCAGATAATCATCTTGTAAGAGGAGTGTCTCTTCAGTCATACGTTTAGAGAAGCCTTCCACCTTCAAGAGAAAATACTAGGCTTTCATATTGTTCTTTAAAAACAAACATGCCAAATTACTATAAAACTTAAGAATCAATGCAAAATAGATACTGAAACAGAGTTCTTCATTACTTTCATTTTTAGTTGATCTGTCTGTTCCTTTAGTATTTGAGACATCTTCTCTCCTTGTGTTATTTTGGGCAGTAAATTAGAAGAATTTAGACAGCGTACTTCTACTGTACCCACTTCTACTGTACCCGTTGCTGGAAGCGCTGATGCCGTTGTCCCACATGGCAATCCTATATAATACAGAAGAAAATGTATTAGTTGGTCTTCCTGACAAAACTTTCTTCCCGAAAGTGCTATTGGATTACTTTAAATTAGTTATTTGCATTTACTTGGTTCAGACAAACCGTGTGTAGATTGTAGGACAGAAGTCTCTGCTGTAAAGGCGTCAGGGGATGTCCCAGTGTCTCCTGAGTAAATGACAAATCCTGGATTTGGAAAACCTGACTGAGGAACTATCTGTCAAGATGAGAACTTTGGTTAGAGAAAAAGCATTTAGAATGCTCTGGGCAATAAAAAGTTTAAAAATGCACAGGACAACTTTCTAAAGTTAATGAGAAGTTTATTATAACTGTACCATATAACTTGCTTTGGTTTTAGTTTGTACAGTATCTCATTGTGTAAATACTGAAATACCCAACTCAGGGTTATGAAAGTCTGTATTTAGACAATTTGTGTAAATGGGAAGTGTATTATAAAGGTGACAGAATAGTTCTGGTGATTATTCAGAGCCTTAGAAATAAGAAAATAATTCAGAAAGACTTTTTGAGAGGACTTTATCTGATGATTATATCTCAGAAGATCAATATGATTCTTGATGTCAGCGTTTGCATCTCATATGCCATCAAGAAGTAACGGAGAACTACGAAAAACTGTTCCATCTCGAACAGTTTAGGAAGGGATAAGCCTAGGAAAGGCCTTAAGCATCTGCAGAGCTCTGTGAGTGAATGAACTCAATGGTAGAGCATGGCATTAAGAAGTGATTATGTAATTACTAACAAATCTTAACAGGAAGTTACTGCTATAAGAGAAATCTTAAAATTTGCTATAAGACAAATCTTATTACAGAACAAAACCTTCAGAAATAAACTGACCTGTCAGTGAACGTTGGCCTAAATAGCTAAGAGTGTTAGAAAGTCTTTAAACTAAGTACAGGCACAGGATTAAAAATACTTTGAGCAAAAATTCCTTTTTACACTACTTTTAGTGAATTAGAACACTTTCATATAATACTGGAAATAACTGCTTAAAGTGGATTTCCTGATGATGTGCTAGGATGCTTTGCCATCAGAAATAACATGCTGGAGCATCATTAATTTGGCAATGAACGTTAATTTGGCAATAGAACTCCCCACAGGAGTTCTATCCCATGGAACTTTGTGAGAGTGATTACTGACTGAAGGTGGTGTACTTGCTGATAGCTGCTGAATGCCTGCATGAACTAGAGTTTACTTAACATAGAATATCTTCTTATGATAAACACTGCTCTTTACTTTTAGTTTAAGAAATTCTTAACTTCTTAAAGCATCTGAATTACCTTCAGCTGTTGGGACAATTCTGGAATGCTCATTTCTTTCTGATTTGCTACTTCAATGGAATCAAAACAGTTCTGATTTTCTAGAATGCTGTTGCTAGTTACTGATTTACTTAGCAGTGTAGGGAAGGAGTTTGTTCTTTTTATAGTGGGAACTGATTTACTATTTTCACTCATTTTCGGTGCTTTCATTTCTGAAGTAACTTCATTATTGTCTTCCTGACATCTCTGAACTTCATCTTGGCCCCGTATGAGCTGATGAGATAGAACTGATTTCTTAAATGTGCATCTCTGTTCTTCTGTGTTTTGACAGATATGCGTATCTTCATACTCATTAATCAACTGTGAATTTTCTCGTCTGCACCCACGCTTAGCAGCAGTGGAAGCAGCGGTTTTTGAAACAAATTTATTTTCCTTTAGCAAATTCTGATTTTTCCCTCCAGTGTTCGCTGCTTTGAGCTGCTCCAAGTGGTGCTCTTCAAACTTGGCCACCTGCCATTCACCTGTTAAAGGGCCTTTGACACATTCCCAAGTCTCAAGTCTGTCTGTGGTCCCGTCAGTACTTTCAGTCAAGGATGTTTCTGGTATAGTCTCACGTTCAATCAACTGCCATGTGCTTGTTAACTCTCCCTTAGAAAAATGATGCAAAAGGACATTGGACATTTTTGAGTGAGTCAGAGGGTCCTCGGCATCTGCTTTACTGCCGCCACCAACTGGGAGCTCCTTCGTAAAGGACACGCTGCTTCTAGGCATTGCAGCCGAAATGCCGATTGCTCCTCTGGTACCTGTATCATAGTCCAGGACACCTTCACGTCGTGTGTGAGTTTCACAATTTGCTGATGCGTTTTTGTTATCTTCAGAACAGGATAAGTTTACAATGTCAGAAATACTTTTGCTACAAGTACAGTCATTCAGTTTATCGGAGTTATTGTATTCACAGGCTATTCTTACATCTCCATCATAAGGTAAGTCATCTTGTTCCGCATCAGTTGTATCTGTGATGTAGCTTAATTCATTTAAAGATGAGCAGCTCCTTTGGGCTTCCATTGGCTCCCCTGGTCTGCGCTTCTTCAGTGTCTTCATCCCCACACCGTGAGCTGTATGAATGCCATCATTCCTCTGTTTTTGGGTACAGCTTCTATTAGTGCACGGATCCAAAATCTGTAAGGGATTAGTAAGAATTACTGCGTATTTGAATACAGTTGAGAACGGGATCTGTTTTCTGACAGCTGTGTGGCTCTTTCAGAACCGTGCCCTGGGCGGGGGCTGGCGGCCGGGCTCACCTAAACCCGTGTCGGGCTGGCGCTGCGGGGACAAAGAGGCGCAGGTGCCGAAAGGGCTGGAAAAGGACAAGGGAGTGCAGCGCCAGGTAACCGATGCTGCTGCTTTCACCTCGAGCGCGGCGTAGAAACCGCCGGTAACTGGAGACGACGACGGTGGTAACGATACTTGGAAGTACGGCAGCTCTGTAAGAAAACGCGCTCACCGCCCCCCGTTACTCGGCTGATTTCTCATCGCTCCCGCGCAGTGGGTTAAGGCAGCGGAGTGACGCGCGGCGGTGCTTCATTTCCCCCTACCTGCGCGCAGCGGCGGAACGACGCGACCTCGCGCTCCCCCTTCCCGAACTCGGGAGCACCGCGCCGCCCCCTGCCGTTCTCCGCCGCCTGCGGGACGCCCCGTCGTGCACGCGCCTCTCCCCGGTCGGCCGGGGCCCGCCCCCGGCTCCCGTTGGCCGCTGCGAATGATGCGCTCTTCCGCCGCGGGCGGCTCCGCGCGTGCGCGGAAGGCGCGCAGCCG
>JANHGO010000020.1:22122155-22141644 GCA_024606505.1 Aquila spilogaster | reverse complement strand
CTTTCGTGTTCCCAGCTACCACTGTGGGGTATGCTCTGAAACAACAGAGAAAGCATATGCACAAAGCTGGACTGGAACGTGAGTTCGTGAGTCTTTCAAAGGCACCTATGGGCTAGAAAGCACAGTGTGAAAGGCCAAAAACTACATATAGGTCCACTCACAAAACAAAGAAATTAGTAAATACGGAGAGCTCTAGCAGAGATCTGCACACAGGCTGGCTGGGGTAGGTGGCAGGCCAAGAGGCCTTCTCCCCTCTGCCAGCCGTCCCAGCTCATCATCACCCTCTGCACATCCCCGCACCATTAGGCTCATCCCTGTATGGAAGAATGGATAGCAGCACCTCACTGACAGCTCCTAAAAAAACTTTCGGTGTAGCTCAGTTGACTTTGCAACATTTTCTAGTCCTTGTCATGGTTTCTTCAGAGGCTTTACGCAAGCCACACCATGATTTATAGCTTTTGCCCTGAAAACTGAAGTAATCACCCTAATCTTCTTAAGATTCAGCAGTAAATGCATGAATTACCAGCTGGGGTAGTAATCTCTTAGTTAATACTTCAGAGGCAGCAAATGCTTGTTCTATCAGCTGCTGTGCTTCAAATAATCATTTCCTATAATGCTGTTTAAATGTAGGTGCTAAAACATTTTCATACATGATATATCAAAACAGAGCTCCTAGATCTAGAACCTTACCAGAGACCTGTATCCATCTGCAGTGGCAGCTGGTGTCTGGGTGCAGGGTCATCTAAAGCATTTTAAATTGCTTGAGATGCCTCTGTTTGGCAATTAAATTTAGTCTTGAGTTTTGAAAAGGATTATATCTATCTACCATAATTTAAAATAAATAAATACTCTTCCCTAAAGCAATGACAACATTGATTCTGAGATCTAGAGTCTGTTACCTCAAAATAGTGGTGTTGTAGTTGTGTGCATGTATGGTTCGTTTTTCTTGATTTATTTTTTGTTTGCTGGTTTCATTGGTGGTGGTTGAGGTAGGTTTAACGCTCGTCCTAGTTTTGAGTTGCAATGGAAAGAGTAGGACAACAGGAATGTAGTTTAACAAGACTATTTCTTCATCTGAGACTTGTTTACAAAACCGTGTTTAGTGTAGGTCACTTGCTGTAATACCTGGCACTAACCATCTTCCCTTTTGTTTAGAGATGATTCTTGTAGTTTTGTTTGTAATCCTATTTTCCAAGGGAGGCTGATAATTGCCAAATTTCCACATGGCTTACTGTAAGATTAAAATCTTTCTGTATTCCTGATCCAGAACTCAAGGAATATTAGCCCATTTGGATTGACACTACTAAAACTAAAGACTAAACTGTTCAAGACAGCCCTAATCTTAAACAGTTGAGAGTTCCCTTTATAACTGTAGGGTGACCCTTCACAGCAGAAGTTATAATCACTGTCTGTGAGAACAAGAGAGGTAGTTTGTGCATTCCTGAAGAAGAATAAGGGTTTTCTTTGCTGGTCCAGACTTGGAGTTTGTTGCAAATTTTTCAAGGAAATGTTAGTCAGTAAAAGCCAATTTTCTGTAACTGATATTTCTGTCAAACTACTGTTTGCAATAATCTTTAATCCAGATGGTTTCTTGATTCTAGGATAAAGCCTGTCATTAACTTGCCCTTTCACAGAATGGGCAGATTTCTTGCAGGCTGGGACAATTGCATACAGCGAAAGTGGCCCAGGTTCAAGCCTATGTTTCAAACCAGGCAGAGCAGGGACTTGAAACTTGTGTCCAAAGAAAAGAGTCCTAATCTGGATGTCTGAATTTCTTGGTGTGCGGAAGAGGGACGGTGCCTACCTAATGGTGATATTTATATGATGATGCTTTATATGATAACACATGAAAACACTTTGAACCATTCTACTTTTCAGTTTTCTAGGTACAGGAAAAAACACTGGCATGAAACTGATCTTTTTTTTTTATTTATTTAAAGACGGAATGTCTAAAAGTCATAATTTCAGGCTGATATAGTTAATACTTATGGTTTTTTTGTCAGGTTCTACTCATATTTTGACACCTAAAAGACTACTGGATGAAGTGAAGAGCCTTAGTAAACCGAAGGATATGGTCTGCATTAAGGATGAATAGAAATTGTGGTGTTCATGATGCATTAGGAAAAGACAAATAGTATGTACATATCCTTATGGAATTGACTTTTCTAAATACTGTACCAGGACACTACGTGGTTCTGACTAATGGAGTGTAATTTTACAATTTAAACTTGCTGCTTTTTTGGGGGAGTAGAAGGCAGAGAGAGATAAAAATCAACACGTGTGTTTCTTAGATTGTACTTAGTATAGACAGTGTTACACTGTAAGTGCTTTTTCAAAAGGGCATGTTCGTTCCTAACAAATTATGCTAAAAGTTATCATGATTACATATAAACTGGAATTATCTTTGAGAACTGTGAAATCTTTCTATAATAGAGTTTATTTCTAAAAATGATTAAATTAAAAAGCGCCTAGGTTATTAGGTAGAGTAAAATATCTGTAAATATGAGTTTATGGTAAAAATATTTCACAAGTGCGGTGTCTTAAACTGTAATATTTTCTGTAAAATAACTCCCTGAAAATTCTTTAAATATATGTAACTGTGAAAAACCAAAAGGTGTTTTTAGATGGTGGTGGATAAGGTAGAAAGTTAATCACAGAAGTACTAAGCAGTTCTAATTTCAATAAATAACCTTGGAGAAATGCCGCAACTGTGCACTGAAGTACACTTTATATTTAAGTATATACAGGGATTATTCTACAGCTTTCTAAAAAAAAATTTGATGTCTTACAAACTTTCTTATGATTGTGTCTACATAGCCTGTCTGTTTTAGAAGTTGAATTGCCTGTGATATAGAAGTTCCAAAATTTTAAGTGTAAATTCTCTTTTTGAGGGAGCGGGGGCAGGGGAAAAGGAGAGGGAAAGAAGGGAAGCAGTTGAATCTTTCAAGTTACTTGGTAATTTAAAAAAGAAAAGCAAAAAGTAAACCAAACACCAAAACTTGATGCATTCAAGAGAATTTACTGTTTTCTACTTTGTTACATACTAAGAAAGAAATACACAAACTTGTGTTGAAGGGATCAAATAAATTCTAAATTGTATTAATTCTGTAATACTGGTGATGTCTAGATTTGTCTTAGAAAATTACTAAAGTAAAATTTCTAAGTAATTAAAATTACTAACCTTTTAAAGGGATGTTGTATTTAAGTGCCTTGAAATGTTAAGTTTGTTGTATGTAGAATGAGAGAAATGTCATAATGAAAAAGAATAGATTACTTGTGGTTTTTTATTTACATTTTTCCCAACTGTAAGGGTATTAATTTTTTTTTGTTTTGCAGAAAGGTGGTTTTGTTTCTTCTCCCTTAATTTTGCCCTCAGGTTAACTAGTAGGTTAAGAGAGCATTTTTGTTGGGTAAGTTCATTCAAAGTTAATTAGAAGGTGTAAAAAGGTCAAATTCACCCCCTACCTCAGAGAGGTTGAAATAGGAGAACATCATGTAATGATTTCAAAACGTTGCAGGACATGGGACACGATGAGGATAAGTGGCTGTGGCATTCAAATGCATGTACATGAGTTAAGCATCTAATGTATTCCTATTGAAAATAAAGTCAGCATACAGGAATAACACCTTTTTAAATTAACTGGTTCATCAAATGTGCATCAAAACTTTAAAAATAATTTTTTAGCAGAAATATCTATAATGTTTTTCTGAATTCTAGTTTCTAAGTAGAATTACCACTGTAAAAATCCAGAGAAGTATGTATTTAAGAAATGCAGTGTTCAACATTTTCTTACTGAAGATGCACACTTTGAAATCAGTATTAAACAATTATGCTTAAATTATATGTAGTCCTTATACTTTGGCAAGAACCCAAGTTTGGTGTACAAGCTATGTGTAGTTGCATTTTTTTCCTATTCCCAAAGCTTAAAAGCAATACATACAGAACAAAATAACTGATATCAAAGAGTCATGCTTAAGGACTGAAATAATTGATTTCAGTAATATATAAAATCCATTGTATTGATGTTTATTTGTTGCATAGAGTTGAAGAAATGTGAGCTTGAAATGTTGGGATTACTTCTGCATATTCAGCAGTTAAGACTTTTTCCAAGTGTCTGCTTTAGGCTGAAGTGCTATCACCAGCTCAAAATTTGATAGCTGATGAGTACAAGACCATGAGTTCTGAGATTTGGAATCCCTCACCTGCTTTTCCCAGAAGGCAAAGTCAAACATTGCTGTAAAGGTGGATTAACAGAGATGCTTTAAGATAAGAAATCTGACAGCAAGTATGTAAGCCAAAACAGCTCCTGGTTTCTTACAGGAGCTTGTGAAGGGAGGGGGCGGGGAGTAATTCTTGTTAAGATGTTTATTTTTTTCCCAATGATCTTCTTGGCTAGATCAAGAATTGTTTTAACAAGATCAAGAATGGGAAAGAGTTGTATCAAGATAAACATCTCCCCCCAAAACCTAGTATTTTAGTACATGTACAAGGTATATAATAATTTTGAAAGTTCCTCTTTTCATATTATACATCTTAAAATAGATACCTAGCCTGTACATGTGGGCCCAGATTTGCATAGGCACAGATGTTGGTCTGATTACCCTAGATAATAAAGATGCATATTTCCATGTGCAATTTATTTCTTAAGTTGAATCTGGAAATCTGGACAGAGTCAGAAATGACTAAGGAAAATCAAAGGTATGGAATGATTTCCATGTCAAGAACGGCTAGAATAGGATCCTTGATCAAGGGGAAAAAAGGCAATGGAGGAGTTTGTGATGGAAGCCTTGAAAAAAAACATGTTAGTGTGCAGACTGAAGAGACAGATGTGTTACCTTCCTATACAGCGTGTGAAGTAACACATGAAACTTGCAGTTGTCAAATTCAAAAGAAAAGGACCTTTAGCATCTGAGACATCATGCAATAACAACACACTTTAAATTGTTACATGAGAGGAAAAAACCTCGACATACACCAGAGAAAAATCTTTATATGGCTATTAAATACGAAGATACTACTACTGATTTGGAAGGACTCTCAGCTTTCAGTTTGCCAAAAAAATGTTCTGAGGAAATATTGCTATGTGCTTGTCTTACTAAATAGGTTTGTTCTTAGGCATTTGCTGTCAGGCCCAGGCCAGCAGGTTCAGACAGTGACCCAGGATAAACAAAAGGTCTAGCTGTTCTTGTGGTGTGGAAGGATTTCTGGAACAGGTTAATCTTTTCTTATTGGATCTAGGAAGCCTTACAGCAATTACTTCAACTATTAAGTTCATTAGCAAAGTAGTAACAGGGACATTCCAAACATTAATCTAGCACAGGGGAGTGAGCCTTTCACTATCCTGTACTGTCGTCTTAAGCTAAATAAAGCAAAAATGTGGATAATAAGCAGAGACAAATCGAGTTATAAGGATGTACAGTAAAAGCCTAAAGGAGAAAAGAAAGGTTAATGGTATTTGTTGGCTGTGAAGTGTGGAAGAAGCCCTGACAAAAAGCCATTTACTCAGGCTAGTAAATCAGTGGTACACAGCAGCAAGGTTAGCTATCACTGCTTGCATGAACAGAGTCTGGGTTATCTCTGTATTCATTAACTGATGAAACCACTCAGGTTTCCCTGAAAATGACTGTCCTTTTTAAGCAATGCACTGTCACTTCTGACTTTATTTCCATCAATCTATATACTTTGGCATTGCTTCAGTGAATAGCATCCCTGATGATACAAGGCTGTTAACTGTCTGCTTGCTTTCAATTGCTGAGGTTAAATGGATTTCAGAAGGAAAATAATATATGACTTTTCTTGGCCCACTGTATTTCTACAGTATTTTAAAACTTTCCAACCTATATATCAGCTAAAATCTCAAAGCCAGATACATCTGACAAGGTAAGGAAACTACATTGAAGAAACAGACAATTTAATTGTTAGGAGCACACAGACAACAAATGGTATTACTCAGTTACTGAGACATGCAAGGAAGTACCTTAAAAACAAACAACTCTCAATGTAGGACACTCTAAAAACAAAATAATTACAAGTGTCAACTATGACTTGGTATGTTAGCATGATGCTTATAGATGTCTTGGGTGTAGAGGCTGTTTTCCCTTTGGTGTGCTTAAGCAGCTGCTGTTAAGGTGTGGGAAGAAAACATGTGGTAATGACCAAGATTTATTCTCCTATTTGGAGGTGGGGGGAAATCACAATTCAAAAAGTTAACTTTGCTTGTTTAAGCCAATTTTCATTAAGCTGTCTTAAATGAATGCTTAGAGAAGGTAGCTGTACACAGTAACAGGGGTTAGCCAACGTACTAAAGACTTTCAGTAGAATTAGTAATTTGTTTTCCATTTCCGAGACTGAGTGTAAACATGTGGAATACCAATATGCTCTAGTTTGGTTTAGTACTGATAGTTATAGAACAGCTGGCCAAGTCAGCTAGCTGACTCTCTGATCTTTATCATTTTATATTTGCAAAGATACTGGCACTTCAGTATCAACCAGCAAAACAATATAGCATTTGAAACTGAGTTTAAAGCTGTTTTTTTTTAACTTTAGCTAGATCTTCTGAAACCGCTTGTACCATTCGTTCTGTAGCTTTCTTCAAACTGTTTGCTGTCTGTATGGCATGATCCAGAGCAGAACTTAAAATCTGTTGGGAATAATAAAATATAGCCTTGTTAATACTGAAGGCAAATGTTTGCATAGGTATAGAATAGAAAGTGATGTTTAAATAAGGTTCTATGTAGCATTTTAACTCTGAATACATGTTGAGAAGTAAAAATTGAGTCATGTGATAGACTGCTCCAGGATTCAAGTTGGAAGTATCTCTTATTTCTCTCTTTGATTGTGTAATCTTCTGAACTGAGGGATATTTACACCTTTCTAAAATAGAAGACCCAGTGTGGTGCATGTCTGTGGTATTGAGAAGGTTTTTCTTTTAGTTTTGATAGTGGTTTGTATGGCTAGGGTGACATTCTTTATTTTAGTATATGAAACATAATTCCAGAGGTAAGATCCAGTGCTCCTTTTCTGTCCCTTTAACCATTTATACAGGGACGAAGTTGCATAAAAAATCTGTAACATACTTGTATGAAGTAATACACTAATATATAACCTAAAATAGTTGGGTTTTTAGCTCCCTTCTGTTGTATGCTTCAATGGACTAGACATGCTTAGATTGTAGTAATAAACTTGCTAAGAATGGGATGTTCAGTAGTGGCATGACGTGGGGATGCTCTTCCTGAGATAGTTGTGTGGCTTTTAATTTTCACTCTCAAGTCTTACATTTGCATTGCAATCATTGGCATTTCTATTTCTGATGTTGATTGCAGACTTCTTGCTGGGTAAGTATTGATGTGAAAGGATAATTTTACCATATGTGCTTGAATAGCAGGTTTTGGCAGCCTCAAAGTTTTGCCTGAAGATAAGATATATAGAATAAAACATAAACAATTTTAGTAAGCAAAAGAATTTCTAAACTATGAATTAAATACATACATCTTGATAGCATACTCGGTTGCAAGTTCATTTTACAGTGAGTAGGACTTTTCATTTAATTGTAAAACACAGTCCAGCATAATTTGTGTTACATTTGTATTGCAGTAAGACAGAAAATAAATATTCCAGGATGCAGTCAGGAAATCTCATAAATAGCATCATATCCTTGGTGCTGTAGCCGTCTCTTACGGAGTGGTCTATGCCATTGATTCTCAAGTGCAGCTGCTGTACTTCCAGGCAATTACTGCTATTGAGTAATGTGTCAAAAAATACGGTAACAAAACTTGTCTTGAGTTCCAGTCTAGTCTGTGCTACAGTTAAGAATCCATTTTACTTCTCAGACTCCCAGTGTAATTTAATGTTAAAAGTAGGACTGTTACTTACAAATAGTTGGTAGCAAACAATTGCATCTTAAATAATACAGACCTGCTTTTGAATCTGTGAGTAGGAACATCTTCTTAATAAAGTGAAATTTATTTTTTTTTACTACTAAATTTGTTGGCTAAACAACTCAGGTGTTTACTCTTCATTTAAATTAGAAAGATTGAAGAACTACTCTAAGAATTATTTATACTTGCTTTTACGGTAAATATTTTAATTTCACTAGTGAGTAAAATTCTAATATACAGCATGCACTGCAAAAGATAAAACATTTCTCCTGCTTAGAGTACTGGTGAGGTGGTTTTTTTCCACGTTGAATCTTCAACAATGGCATTTTCTGTTGTACTACATACAGTTACTGCTACAGCTTACCTTGCAGAAAGTCTGTTTACAAGTTCACATGGTTGTTTATTTTTTTGAGCCTTTTGAGTGGAGATTGTCTTCTGTGGATAAGCTGGAGTTGTTGAGGCCATGATTAAAACAAAAGGAAAAAAAAAAAAGTAATTTTCTATGTATTTCACATTTTTCTCTATTTAGCATAAATTAAAAAAATCGGGTAACTATCACTGGTGAATAAAACTTGAGTATGTTTAAGATTTTCTGTAAATGAGGACAGATGAACCTTTTTGGGTTTGCTGTTGAATTTTGTTCTGTAGCAAATGGTGTTGCAGATTTATATTCCATTTCATACAGTGAAAGACTGCAGGGGTAAAGTGTAGAATAATCAGATTCTCATAATCCTAATAATTAAATGAATACTAGTTCAATTTATAGTTTTACAGTATTTATATAGAGAAGTACCTAATTTATACTTTCTTCCCACTGTTGAAAATTTTTTCTGCATGCAATTTCTTACAGTATAGGGAGAAGAGTCTGAGAAGTGATTTTAAAAGCTAGATGTTCAACATTTTATTATTATTTTTTTTTATTAGGCCTTCCTTGACATCATTGCATGTCACACAATTTGAGTGTAGAGCTGCAATTTTCTTTATTATTTGTTTACATTGGGTAACAGCTAGCACTAAAAAAGTTGGCACAGTAATGCCCAGTTTTAATATTCTTCCATGTGGCACTGCAAAATGAGATAGTCCTGTCATAAATGAAATATGAAAGGGGCTCCTCTTCTGAAGAACCAGAGAAGGTTAAAAGGTATTAAACTTGGCCAGGTGTGTAAAAGTTGGATTTCCTGATCTTGCTTTACGAGATCTATACACATCCACTGTTTAGCTACAGTGCTACTGATTGCTTATACTAAATTAAATTTGGCCTGATATGTGCAGTGTGGCTTTCTGCTCCCTAAAATCTAGCCTGTGATTGGTAATTATTCCAGTAACACATCATACTCACAGGATGAACCAGAACTTTTATTTCTATATAGGGCACAAGACTGAACAGACTCTTTGTAATTCCCGAGTTTAAATTGATCTCTGCTTCCTCTAGGGCATCTGCATCTAAGGCCTGAAAACAAAGACATGTTGTTTAGAAAAATAAATGCTATAAACAATATTTTTGTGTAGATTGTAATATTTTTGCCATAATTATACCTTTTCTTTCTCCACATAGTCTTGAACTGAATGTTTTGTAACTTTCAGTCTCACAGTTCACAAGTTCCTTGCTTTGTGAATCATTATAAGAATCACAAGCTGAGATGTCTTCTGAATCGCTGCCTAAAATCCCAAAAATACATTAAAAAGGTCTGAAATATTAGACATTCTGGCCTGTGTGCCTGGGCAATTATTTGGCTTTCAGCACCATAATTTCTGAGCCCTTCACTACCATTAACACTACTGCAATTTGAAGTACTTTTTCCTCCAGTTTACTGGTGGGGGTTGAACTTTAAAGATTGGCTTTCAGCCCTGACTGTAAGCCTCAAATGTAGATTTTTTTTTTTTTTTTTTTTTTTGGTGGTGGTTGTTTCCAGTTCCAGAACTGTTTTTTAAAAAAAATAAGCTCTCCATCTCCCTGTCCTTAGGTTCTTGTTTTGAAGGTTAAAATTCCTACAAGTTGAAGTGTTATGAAAACAGTGCAGCCACAGAGGAATGTGTCAGGAGAATTTGGGAGGATCTAGTACGGTACTGCTTTAGCTATTGCACAAACCAGTATCAACAATAATGGCCCAGATATATTATATTAAAGTGAAGGGCTATCACAGAGAAGCCAAGAACAAAAGGAAGACCAAAAGTAAGAATAACCTACATATATTCAGACTTAAAACTGAATCTAGGACAGCTCATGCTATTCTCTTTTGGTTGTTGGGTACTAACAACTTCAGAGTATTCTGCAGTGCAAAGATAAAATTGGGATGCCCTAAGAGAAACAAATGCTGACAGATTCTTAGTGAACCTCCAAGAGCTGGAGTCTTGGATGACTTGACAGCTGACTTAACTAGCTCACAGTAGCCTGTGTGGGCTCTAGTTTGGATTTGGTGAAATTATATTATTAGGAGCTGGACTAAGGAAGGGGAATATTTCCAGTCTGTGTCAACTCTGAATGGATCAAAGATTTAGGAAAACTTTTTTCCTTTGTTTTCATGCAGAAAGTTGAATCAAAAACCTAAAAGTGGAAGTGCTGATATGAAATGTTTCAGTCACCAAGTCTGGAATATCTTTCTAGGATGTGAAATAAATGCACATAAGGAGAAAAAGCAAAATCAAAGCATTGCATGCACACCACTGTTAGACTCTTGAAAATGTTAGTAATATTTGGAAACTTATCTAAAAAGGTGAATTAGAATTATAGAGTAATTCAGGTTGGAGAGGACTTCTGGAGATCATCTGACCCAATCCCCTGTCAAAGCAGGACCAACTTAGATGAAGTTGCTTAGGTCCCTGTCCAGTTGAGTTTTGACTGTCTCTGAGCATGGAGATGCCACAGCCTCTCTAGGGCAAACGGTTTCAATGTTTGACTTGACCTGGAGTTAAAACTCTTTTGCTCATATCTAACTGGAAATTCTGTTGCAGCTTGACTGTTGCCTCTTCGTCTGTCACTGAGACTTCCACAGTGAATTTGATTTGGTGTCCTCTTTAGTCTCCTCTTTATTCTTAGTGTCTTGTGCTGTGCTAAGCAGTAACATCTGTTAAAACTACAAAACAATTTTCATGCTGCTGAGATGTGACAGGAATGTGTTTCTTAAAAGGATTCAGTAGTAGGTATAAGCACAGTTCTGACTTTTGTATGTAATCGCTACTTACTCGGGTTGGTATCTGATAAATCAGTTGGTTTTCTTTGAATGAAGAGTGAACATGTTCCAGTTTTCCTTTCCTGCATGTTTGTATTTCTTCGAGTATGAAAACAGAATGATATTTTAAATGTACCTTAATACCTTTGTGACAAGCCTTATGAGCATATTACATTAATGTTTGACCACCTCTTAGTTGAGGAGAAATCAGATTTACTGACAGAAAGAACTCTGTATCAATTATCTGAAAAGGTGGTAAATAGAAGCTTAAATTGAAAAATTAACCAATTGCAAAATAATGACCCCTTTAGTTCAAGGACACATTCTGACAAAAGAACTCAGACTTACCAGAGCTGCTGAAAATGCTTAAAAGTAGAGGTCTTGATAATCACAACTTTGAATAGCAAAGTAGTGTGAAATCCTATGTATTTATATATATGTTCACATATGTTGCATCAAAATACCATCAATGGTAAGGATGATATGGTTTCTTAGTAGCTTAGTAATTTTGAACTATTAAGGCTTTAATTTTACTACCTTTAGATAATTAGAGGAATATTTGAGATGTACCTTCTGATGGAACAAGAACCAAGTTCCTTGTTTGTGTTATTTGACGTGTATTTTCAACTTGGGGCATACAGTATCATCAAATTTATTTGGAAAATTTTCCACCCATTCATGAAAATAATGATCAGAAGATTGAGCTAACTTCCTTTAAATGACAGATTAAAAAAAAAAGGAAGCTAGATGAGTTTTACTAGATAAATATTAACACCTACTCTGTAAAATAATCTGAGAGCATATTTAGATGAACATTACTGTGTTCTACACTGCACGTATTATAAGATCTAGCTTTGGATAGGGATTTAATTTGCCAAAATGTCAAACTCCAGAATCACCCATATAGAATTATTTTATCATGCTGACATTTCTGTAAATTAAACTTTACAGATTGACCCTTGCACTTGAAATATATGCAGATGTATCAATATGCTCTCCTTCCAGGTCTACCAGATTAGTTCATGACAATGACAGTTTTAAATATTTTTCATTGCTGAACACTTTGCAGTCATCCCAGTTTGGGATGCTGACATGCATTGCTAAATAGAGAACAAAGACAAAGCCTCTTCTCTTAATATACTATTAAAATAACTCTATTGCATTTAAGTACCATAAACCTTTTATCGGTCCACTGAGATGGGCGACTTTGTAATATGAATATAATCCTCTCTTTAATAAAATTGATGGGAGTTTTGCCATTTCTCCGGTCATCTGGTATACCATGTACCTTATGTGATTTACAGGTGATAAACTTGAAAACAGATCATCCTCGCACTTATATGTATTAAAGACATTATTCAGTGTTTCATGCAGAGTCCAGTATAGAGATGTATCAGTGTACATGCATTTATCTGTTCGCTTAGCTGTAGAAAACCACATCTATGACTAGCCAAAATGTAATACGCTTACCCTTTCATACTTTCTTCATCAGCATTAAATTTTTGACTTAATGTACCCTGACTATGGGATGCAAGACCTTCAGCAGCATATTTTTCCTCAGGTGAAAGGAATCTCTGTTGTACCCAGAAGGCAAAACAAATTTATATATGATTGTTTATATTACTATGTTTCTGTAACTGTTGCATATCAAACAGCATAGTGTAAACAGTGGCATCATTTGCATATCGCTTCTATATTGCTTTTAGTTGCCATCAACTCTACAATTTGATTTATCTAGTTACAATTCTAACTGTAGAGCAGACTGGACAAAATATGAGAACTTTTTAATCTGTGAAGTTGGAATTCAAGACAGGTTTTCACATTGCTTTGAGAAGGATTAGTATATATTAATTTCAATGCTTTAAAATGAAATATTTTTGTAGGCAAGCAATTGCTTGTAGGTTTTTGCTCTCTGAACAAATAATTAAGGCAGGCTAGTAAACACAGTTAAGTCTTGTCTGAGAGGCGCAAACTTTATCACAGATTTCAAAGATGTTTGAGAGTCCTTAAATTCTTCCTTTGGAAACCAATTCAGCAATGTTATGATATGCTGTAGTATCTCAAAAGCTGAGCCATCATGCTGTGCAAAAACTGAAGAAAAAAATGTTGTGTGATCTCAAAGATGAATAAGAATCTAAGTTTAAAAAAAAAAAATTGAGTATGGAAACAGGTCATACCATTATGTTGGAAGAATGCTTGTTTGCTAGCAGATCTCCTTTTCCCAGGGGCTCTGTTTCTCTTCTGAAAGTTGATTCAGCTCTCTTTTGTAACCTTAATACGTTAAGGGGAAACCATTTATTTTATTTTTCTAATCTCGTTGAGATGATTAACACCTATGAAACACTCCCCAGGAGGGCCCAGATGGTATCTGGAATTGTTTCACAAAGTTTTGGTGGCTAATCATGTAAATATCTGCATCCCTCCCTTTTCTTCTTTAATTAAAAATACTACACATTTTGGCAAATAATTTTATACAGGCACTGTACTTTGACTAGTCATTCACATCCTGAATTTGTGTGGTTGCAATGAATTTTATACAGAGGTATGATTTAACTCCTAGTGAAACTGATAGTAGTGTTTTGGCTTCAGGAAATAGTTTGAGGTCTGTAAGGCCCAGAAAGGTAGGAATGCCAGGCTGGAAGGAATCTTGGATATGTAGTTACAGAATTCTTTAAAAGTTTTATTCTGGAAATATTCCCTTTTCTTTCAGAGATTCCAGACATCCCAGTTTTCTATATTCAGCAAATAATTTTAGGTAAATTTTAGTAAAAACTTCAATAGCTGTTTCAAAGTTTTTACTTACATGTAAAGACAAAGATTGCACTTGTCACCTTCTAAAGAAAATTGATTTGTCTGTGGGATTGCATCAGTTGTCTGACTTTTTTCTGCCTCATTGTTCTTGTGAAGAAATGCAGATTCAATACCTCTTCTTTCTAGAGGTTCAGCAATGCTTGAAACTGCTGAGCTCTGTACAAAGTAACCATAGCATAGATAATACATGTAGTATGTGGTCACTGCATTGCAAGTATGTGACTTCTACCAGCCAGCATTTTCTGAGTGTCTCTAACTTGGGATTCAGAGAAAAATGTTTTTTAAAATATTGACTATGAAAGCATTTGGTGATACTTACCTGTAGATTTGTACAAGGCCATAAGAATTTTTTTTTTGTGCACTTATGATTCAGGACAAAATATTACCATACTTAACAGTACACAATTTTCTGTAGGACAATAATGTTTGGTCTTCTAGTAATTCTGCAGTTTAAGAATCTGGAGAAAAGAAGTAATATTTCTTCCAACTAAAGGGTAGTGATTAATTCCCCAAAACAAAGAGAGCTTCGTAAAAGTTGAAGTAGCTGCTCATATTTTCTTACTCTGAATTAAATTTTTTGAAGCTGGGATTAAGAATATTCAGTGTAGCTGTGTTTTTATATTTGGGTTTCTGTTATAATTATTGAAATATTATGAAGTTAATATTTCATTAAAAAACATTTTCTTTGAAGTAACATGCTATCTAAAAACATCGTACTCTTGCTAGAGGACAACATACAGTAGTACAACCACATTGATGTTCTTGAGACTTGCATCAGTAAAACAGAATAATTGTAGCCTTTAAATAATAAAACTCACTGACCTCACAAAGAGAATATGATGAACAGGCAGGTTCACAGGAAGTAAGCAAAGATGACAAGTTGCATTTGCTGTCATCAGTTTGTTCTTGGATGTCTTCAAGCAGCATGCCAAGTCTAAATATTTCCCCTTCCACCTTTCTAAACCCAATTGCAAAACACAGTTAGTGAAACATGTATATAATACTGTATTTCTTACTGTCATAACTATATTGGGCACTGCAGTATACTTCCCATAGCGGGGGAAAAAAAAAATTAATTGAATTCACTGAGTACCTTTTAAGTACTTATAATTAGAATATCCAATTGATTAATTCAACTAGGATGTGTAAAGCCCAAATTTCGGCAAAATCGCTTCTAGCTTACCACATATAACACGAAGATAATGTTTCCATTTCAGAAAAATTCTAATGTATAAATGAAGTAATAGTTGTAAGACACTCAAAATACGGAAAATATACTGATGTACTACTTAGCATTTATCTTCTAACCTTTCAGGATCAAACTCTCCAACGTTGTCCTTGTAATTCTGCAGCTGTAAATTACGGTGTTCTTCTCTAGCTGTTAAGTAATTCCTTTCCAAGGCACCAAGGTATCTTTTCAATTGATTTAATGCCTTCATCAATAAGAAAAAATTGAATAGCAAATGTCATTATGATTTCACAAGCCATAGTGATAGCTACTTAAGCTATGTAAGCCAGATGCTATTTGCAGTGATGTTGGCAAGAATTTTCATACTGCTCTGAATTGGAACAGGACTCCATCTTGTATGTCCACCTAGTACTGTGCTACTTTATCATGTACAAGTAAAACATTAAACCATGACTTCTGAACTGACACCCTACATGTCAAAATTGATAACTTATATGGCAACTTAAGGCCTTTCACTAATAGTTTTGAGTTGTAATCCTTAAAACAGATTTCAGAATTTGGCCACCTACTGAACACCTTCATTTTTGCCTCTTAAACTTGTAATTTCAGTCAGAGATGGACAAAAAGAGTATTCTGAAATGTCTGTTTGAGGAAAACATGGAGTATCTGTCCAGAAAATTCGGACTCTACAGCCATTTAAAGTGCATTTCAGGTAACTGAAAATACATAAATTAATTTACCAGGTAGTTGTCTTGTAAAAGGAGTGTCTCTTGGGTCATGTGCTTAGAGAAGTCTTCCACCTTCAAGACAAAATATTAGACTTTTACTTGGGATTTTAAAATGAATGTGCCAAATGAATATAGCATTTGAGCATCAGTGCAAAGTATATATTGAAACAGAGCTCTTTACGTTCTTTATCAGTTGATCTGTCTGATCCTTTAGTATTTGAGACATCTTTTCTCCTAGTGTTAGTTCTGGCAGTAAATTAGAAGGATTTAGACAGCGTGCTTCTACTGTACCAGCTGCTGGTAATGCTGATGCTGCTGTTCCACTTTGTAATCCTACATAATACAAGATCAGATTAATTAATTGGAATTTCTGCCCAAAATGTCTGCCCAAAAGCACTATCAAATTACATAAAATAGTTGTTTGCATAGTTACTGTAATTTTATTTACTTGCTTTTGACAAACCATGTGTAGATTGTATAGAGATAGGAGCATGTACGGTAAAGACTTCAGAGGATGTCCCAGTGTCTCCTGAGTAAATGGCAATGCGGGCATTTGGAAAATCTGACTGAGGAAGTATCTGTTAAAATGAGAACTTTTGTTATAGAAACAGTGTATAGAACACTGGTGAACATAAACAAAAAAATTAGAAATAACTCAAAATACATAGGACAAGTTACTAATATTAATGAAATGTGTATTATAACAAGACTATATAATTTTCTGTGTTTATAGTTTGATGTATGTATAGTGTCTCATTGTATAAATACTTAAATACTTCAACTCTATGTTGTGAAAATCTAAAGAGGATTTGTGTAAATGGGAAGTACAATATGAAGGTGACAAAATAACTTTTGGGAATATTTAGAGTCCTAGAGATAAAGGAGAATGAATTAAAAAAAAAAAATATAGTTTGAGAGATTTACTGTAGTATTCAGTCTCAGATGGTCAATATGATTCTGGGTGTCAGCATGCTGTGTCAGCATCTTGTTTGCAGCCAGGAAATAATAGGGAAAGCTATTAAAACTTGTTATATCTTGAATGATTTACTAAGATATAAATCTAGGAATGGACTTAAGCATCTGTATAGCTCTTGTGAGTGAACTCTCTGGCAGGGCATGAAATTGAGAAGTGACTATCTAATTGCTAACAAACTTTAAAAGAAATTTACTACAGTAAGAAACATATTGTTGTCAAACAAATCCTTTAAAAAGAATTGACTTGTCAATAAAAACCAATATAAATAGTTGAAGAGTGTAAGATGTTATAAAAAGGCAAAGATGTCTTTAACATAAACACAGGCACAGTATAAAAATATATTTTTAAGAAAAACTTTCAATTTCAAGTACTTTAGGTGAATTTGAACATTTACATATAATACTAGAAATAACAATTTATAGTGAATTTTCCTAATGATTTGATAGGATGCTTTATAATAACAAATAATACTCCAGAGCATCATTAAATATTTGGTAATGAATGTTCCATATAAAATCAGTCCCACAGAATTTTATTTGTGAAAGCAATTGTTGACTAAAGCAATATATTCACTGATACCTGTAGACTGCCTGCATGAACTAGTCATGTTAGATTTTACTGAATGCAGAATATCTTACAGTAAACTACCCTTTACCAAGTATTAAGAATTTCTTAAAGCATCTTAATTACCTCTAGCTGTTGCAGCAGTTCTGGAATGCTCATTTCTTTTTGATTCTCTACTTCAGCATTGAAATAGTTCTTATTTTCTGGAATGTTGTTTGCAATTACTGATTTACTTAGCAAAATAGGGAATGATTTTGCTCTTTCAGTGGTAGGAACTGAGTTCATATTGTCACTGCTTTGTGGTACTTTAACTTCTGAAGCAACTTTGGAGAAGTCAGGAAGGCAGTAGTGAGCTTGACCTTGGCCATACTTGAGCTCATGAGGTGAAATGGTTTTCTTAAACAGGGTGCTGTCTGTCTTTGTGTTTTGAAAGACGTGTGTATCTTCATCCTCATTAATCAATTGTGAATTTTCTTGGCTGCACCCACACTTACCAGTGGAAAAAATAGGTTTTGGAAGACATCTGTTTTCATTTAGCAAATTTTGATTTTTATTACCAGTGTTTACTTCCTTGTACTTTTCTAAGTGATATTCTTGAAAGTTAGCTGCCCATTGTTCATGTGCTAAAGGGCTTTTGAAGTGTTCTGAAGGCTCAGGTTTGTTCACAGTGTCATCGATACTTTCTGTAAAGGATGTCTCTGGTATTGTCTCGCATTCAATTAACTGGCATGTGCTTATTAACCCTCCCTTAGGAAAATGACGCAAAAGGACACTGGACACTTTTGAGTTAGCTAGATGATCTTTGATACCTGGTTTACTATAACTACCAACTAGTAATTCCTTCTTAAAGGAAGCTTCACTTCCAGGCATTTCAACTGAAATTCCCCTTGTTCCTGTGGCATCTCTGTGGTGACTGGAGAATTCTTCAGGCTGTGGATGAGTTTCATAATTCACTGTTGCTTTTATGTTTTTGTTATCTTCAGAACAGGCTAAGTTAAAAATACCAGAAATATCTTCTGTGCAAGTACAGTCATTCAAATTATCTGAATTATTACTGTATTTACAGGTTATTCCTACATCTCCATCATAAGGTAAGTCATCTTGTTCCTCATCAGTTGCATCTGTGATACAGCCCAATTCACCTGAAAATGAACTATTCATTTGGGTTTTCACCCAGTCTGATGGTTTGCAGTTCTTCATAGTCTCCATATCCAGTTTATGTAGAATATGAATGCCATTCCTCCTCCAATTTCGGATAGAACTTTATTATTGCATGGATCAAAATCTGTAATGTATGAGTAATAATTATTTTGTACGTAAAGGCATTTGAGAATAAGATCTACTTATGTCTTGCACCTACCGTAGGTTTTTTTAGAACCATTCCTCTGACATGGATGTTCTCGTATTTACGCTAGCGTAAGTCCGGATTAGCTACTGGAGGAAACAGAAAGACACCAAAGTCAAAGGCATTGGGAAAAGGAGAGTGGAGCTTCGTGCCAGGTAGCTGTCCTTGCTTGTTAATCCCTCTGTAGTATTATGGACAAAAAAACTTGCACGCGGCTAACAGTGGTACTAGAATTCAACTTTACTTTGTTTGTTTTAAACTAATCTCACGCTTTCTCACACTTCACGTTCCCACCACGAAGTGTTTCTTCAGTCTCTGCACCAGAGAAAAAACGCCGCATGTTTTCCCGCTTCCTTCTCACCCCGTTTCAACAGCTCCGTCTCTTACTGATTCACGGCAGCGCGGGTAACGTGCGGTCCCGTCGGGGGTTCCACCTTACCTGCACCCGCTCCCCGCACGGAGAAGCGAACGGGGAGCCCCCGTTTCCTGTCAGGGACAGCCTCGCGGCGGGGCTGTGCTGTTCCCTTCTGTCGGGCAGTGAAGCCGTGCTGCAGGCCCCCAGCCGCTGCCCCTTCCCTTAAACCCCCCTCGCCCCGCCACCGCACTCGGGGCGGCGGGGGAAGCGGCTGGAGTTACGCTCCTGTCCGCACAGGAGCGAGCGCCGTTCCGTGCAGCCGCCTGCGCGGTCTCACGGGGCCCGCCCGGCCGCCAGGTATACGGCGGCGTCCGCTTACCCGCCGCTAAGCCCGACGCGGCCGCCGCGACGGCCGGCCGGGTGCTGCCATATAGAGTGTGAGAAAATGTGTGTACCTGTTTCATAACTGGGTT
>JANHGO010000020.1:22090474-22121645 GCA_024606505.1 Aquila spilogaster | reverse complement strand
GGCTTTGCGGCGGGCAGCCGCCGTGCCGGCCGGGGCCGCTTGGCGCAGGTGGGGCCGCCGGGTCCCGCCGCCGCCTGTCAGCACCTGCTCCCGCGCCGCGGTCGGGCGGCTCCGGCGGCAGCGCCAGCTGCTCCGGTCCCGGCTTCACAAGGCTGTAGCGGCCTTTATCGCAGAGCCGCTTCTGGGCGGCCTGTTGTGTCGGCGAATAAACTTCCCGCATAGTCAGCTTTGGAAAGCTGCTGTTGGTATCTCGAGTCCTCTATTTGGACTTTAAATGGTATTTCTCCTGGTGGTCGTTGGCCCCAGTTCTTTGGAAACAAACCCAAGACGTACCTATCCAACCAGCCTTTACTGATGGTGTATCCTTGAGAGATCACCCTTGTTTCTCTCAAGTGAGTTAGCAGCAAAAAGGCATTACATCATGTATCTTTAATAAGTTGTGTTGCGCTTAATGAGGTAGGTAAGGATGATAATTAGTAAGTAAAATTTTAAGGGGGTGAAATGAAACACGCTGGTACTGTAACAGGAACCAAAGGACCTGCAAACATACTGTGAAGAGTGAAGTATATAGGGAACAAGCTCTAAACTCCTAAAGAATTTGTTAGACGTTATGTTGTGGCATATGTAAACTCGTATTATACCTGGCCTTATTTATCTGCTAGACTGTAGCCTTTGGTAGTCTAGTTCCTCCCCTTCTTTTGCTTATTCAGTTTTTGAACGGAGGAGCATAGTGAATTGGGAACTGTTCTTTATCCCTTTATTGACCTGATAGCTAGGACACAAATTGTACTCCGCCTTGAAGCTGTAGACTTTCTTCTGCTTTAGAAGCTTTTTCAGCCTAATGTGCTGTTCCTGTTAGATTCTTGCCAGCGGGCTGCAGGGTGCTTGCATCCTGGGTTGCCATAGAGAGCTGTGCAGTCATCTCAGGATATAGAAGAACACGCTGAGTCTTGTACCTCAAAAAGATCAGTTAAAAGATTCTAGTCCTTCCTTGAATTTTGTCTGAAAACTTTATAACTTTTGTTTAGGTCGTAATTTTATTAGAGGTGAAAATTTCAGCAAAAAGGTCATCCTCGCAATGCAGTCCCAAGTACTTTGCTCATGTATTTTTGTTGTGCGTTTGAACTAATTTGTAGGCCTGTACCAGTGTTTCTTCTTCCTGGTTCCATTAATGGTTACCTAGACTTCTGAACTGTGATTATGCATCCCTCTTTGGCGGGAAGGACTTTATACTTTAAGTTGCTTTTGTATACCGCTGAGACAAAACTTATCTGAAACTTAAGACAGCTTTATTGGACTAGAAGAAACCTATGTGGGTCTTGTCTGTGCTTTATTTAAAATGCGGTTATTTAAATGCTCTTGTAACTCTTCCAGGCAACTTAAAACTACTTAGTATTGTACATTCTTGCTACTCTTGCTGGAGAATTACTTCAGAACTTGATGTTTAGGTTAAAGTAATTTTTGAAAAGGTGGTGACAGGCATTTTACCATTTTGTTCTTGTGCTTTCATTGTTACTTGGCTTAAATTGTTATTTCTTCTTTTATTTTGTTTTTTTCTGAGGTGTTTATAGACAACAATTCTATCTCCTCTTAGACTATTTTGGTAGTCAGCAAGCCAGTCTCTTCTAGTATTATTGTTGAGTAAAAGCACTGCAAAAAAGATAGAAAACTTGCTTCTTTTGGCATGTTGCAGAGGAGAACACCACAATTTTGAAATTGAGTCTTAGCTCTCACACCTTGTCAGGGTGGGAATTTATTCTTATTTTGCTGGAACTGTTTCTAATGTCAGTTCTTAGCCTTTTCTTGTCAACAAATGACAGTAGACCAATTTTCTAAACCAGCGTTCTTCAGGTCCCCATGCGCAATATGATTTGGAGAGCAGCTTGGCTCCCCATTAGTTAGGAAGGAAAAGTTTTATGAAGAAATGTTTTTTTTTTCCTAAAAATTAGTGCTATCTGTCCGTAGTTTTAACTATTGAATGTGTGGGGAGCTTTTGTTTTACCCGGTTTATCTGGATTCTTCAGTTTTGCTTAAAACAGGATCATTTTTAGTTTCTCCTGGTTTTCCACTTTCTAAAATTTAACAGCAAAGATATTTTTACTTTTCTCTTCTTGTCATTCAGGTTTTTTGTAGCAGTTGTGCGGTCAATTTCACTTTCCACAACTTAGTCATTCCTGCCCAGATCTGGTAACTATGGTCTTGGTTTTAGTAGTCTTTAAGGTTAACATCGTAATGAAATTGTTTATATTTAGGAAGTAAGTACTGATCTTACGACTTTCTGAAAGATTAACCTGTTATTGCTATTACTATTCCTGTGAATGAAAGAGTAGAGGGATACAAGTTGAAGAAAAAAACCTCTTTTATTTAGGGACTTAATAGCAAGTTAGCTATACAAATGATTGAATTGAAAAAAAAAAAAAAAAAAACCAAAACACTATTTTGTGGAAGACCACAACATTAGGAATGTAAAATACAGGAAAAATAGAAGTGGAAAAACTGGTAAGAGATGTTCCGAAACTTATGTCGTATTGAACAGATGATTCATGTCAAGCTGCCTCTTGGGACTCAAATTTGGCAGTGTTTGAAGAATATGGTTCTTGTTCATATAATAAAACTTTTGTGTATTATAAGCCTTTTACTAATACAAAGGAAAAACTTCCATGCAGCTGAGTTACAGGGAAAATAAACCATACATAATCTACCAAGAATCTTCTGTAAATCTTTTTTATTTCTTCACTATTTTTGTTTATGACATTTTTTTCTACCATCATCGTGCTGGTATACTGTTAGGAATTTTGTTCCTTGCATGCAACACTTCGGAGCCTGTACCTTGCCTAGCGATTCATTGGTTTGTTAGAGGACAGGGTATGCTATTGTGACAATTGTATTTGTGTAATAACGTGTATATATAGTGGATAAATCTGTGGGCAATGGGGGCAAAATGGAGCCCGGTTCAGTATTTATGACAGACTTAAAAAAAAACAAAAAACAAAAAACAAAAAAAGCAATGACTAGCTTCTGAATAGATTTGTACCTGCATTCCAAATGTTGGAATAAATATGCAAAGCAGTTTATGACTTGGCACCTCAACAAATCTTTTTTTTTCCTTAAATCTATGTAAGTGATGTGCTATAAATAAACTATACCTGTGTCTATAGGAAGCAAACAATAAGGGAAAAAAAAGTGTTCTCACTATAGTATGTGTTCATCCTGCACTTTTACAGTTTTTACACATTGTAGCTGTATTTTTTTCAGCTGTAGACTTATAATAGAGAAGACAATTAATACTTGCTCTTAAGACTTGGGAACTGAGGGTCACAGGGGATGCACCAAGCAATGCTGCTGGCATTAAATGATGATGGATCATTTTGGTTGCGTAATAAAGGTTCTATGAGAGCTATATCTGCTGCTTGCAGGATAAAAACTTGCTGGAGTGGTAATGGGTTCTTTATGCTGAATGCCTGCTTAATCTCTCAGTGAGCATCACTGTGAGAAATAGGAAATTTGAAATAGCAGCTATATTGCTTCACTTAAATTGCTATTGTGTTTTACCATGAAAGATTTTTTAACATTTAAAAATCTGTTTTGATTTATGGAACCTTAATTTTCCCCTTTCTCTGCAAGATGCTTGTGCAATCTGTCTGTCTGCTTGCTTTCACTTATCAGGATCTCTTTTTAAGAGATGTTATAGGCCAAGAAGGAGCTGAGCCAAGTGGAACATTTTATTGGAGAGATTTGTGATCAACTTGCTCTATCAGCTTAAGTGCAAATAGTCAACATTTTATGCTGAACTTCTGCCATCTGGTGTTCTTTCACATTGTATAATATGCTCCATTTCCCAAACTGAGTTGCTCTCTCCCAGCCAACTTTACCAGATGCCTTAAATAGTTCTATTTAGAAACCTATACAATACCTTTACTATGCCTAATAGGGCACCTTCACATTTACTAAAGCTAATAGAGTTGGCCTGGAATTATGACAGTACTCTGAAGGTACTAGCGATGAGGATATATGGTTTTTGTCACTTACGTATTGCGTCATTTTCCTAAGTTTCTGCCATCTTGTTTCTGCTCTTAATTATTCCATTTTAAGGAATCTACGTTTCAATCTGATTGCTGAGTGAAAATAGGGTGTTTAGTGTGAGTAAAGATACCAGATTCTGGCCAGAAATTTGAATGTTCCTTAACTGAAAGTTTTAAATTTTATTTAGCTTTTGGTGTGATACACGTTTCTCTTGTTGCATAGCATATGTGCAGGTTTTTATCTGCTTACTTGTTAAAGGAGGTGTTTGCACAAGCCTTTAACAACAGAAGGGGAGAATGAACAGAAAGGATATACAGAGTTTAAAAGGCTCACCATATTGCAGACCTTTAGCATTACTTAAAGCCCCAAACACTCTGTTAAACTAGGTACTGCACAAACAGAAAGTTAAAAACCTCCTCCTCCTGATCCATAGAATAAGTGGAAAGTATATACACATAATGCTAGAGGGCATGTAGAAATGCTCCTAGACTTCTGTTTGCCTTTGACAGAATGTTGTGTAAGCCAGGGCATCTAGTCTGCTATGCTGAAGAGAGATGTGAGTGGAGGGAGAATCAAGAGGAATTAGCCTATGTGAAAGGGCACAGAAGAAACGAACCTTCTCTTACCTGTATTTAGAACCCACCGTGCAGCAGGGTCCATTGGGTTTAGGCTAACCAAAGAAATAAAGGAAACCACAAACAAACAACATCTTTAGAAATAGGATGATAAATTAAATATATTCACTGTTAAATTAGGTAATAAATGTTGGACTCTGCTCTGGAGCTGTGTTCCTCTAGTGTTGAATTCAAGTTCATGCTTTCATTTTCAGCTGTGGATGTGGTAAGATCCTCACTTCATGGTGAGCAAAATTTGTCTCAGAAGTGCTTGCCACCTGTGTTTTTTTTTTTTTTTTTTTTTCCTTAAATCATCTCAAGATTTAGAAGGATCTCCTTGTTAGGACCTTTTTAAAGCTTATTTAAAAATATAGAATGTCATAAACTAGTATGATTTATAATTCCATATTTAATCTTGTAAAGTAGTGGGGTTTTATGCAATATTTTCATTACTTTGTTTCATATAGTTATTAATATTTTCATTAAAATTCTTTCACAGTCCTGCTTCGGACCACTTTGGGCTGTTCTGGTCATACATGTGCTCCTTTGTCACTAGGGGGTTCCTCCTCCTGCAGTCATATTGATGACTAAATTAAATTGTTGAGTAAAGTAAAATACTTTGACAAAAAGCCTTTTCTTTCATTTGGGTAAATACAGTGCTGGAAACAAATTGGGGAGAGAAGTAAAGAATAGAATCAGTTGGATCACTCAGGAGTTCGTGACAGATAATGATAGTATTTGTGTAATTTTTCATTTAGCAATTATTTTAATTTTTTGAGGGGGGCTGTTATGAGTGTCGTAGCTCCTATTATTAGTATTTTTCTACTCTTTTATAACCTTTGTGCTTCTGTTGACTATCTAGAAAGACTGCTGGTCACACTGAAGTAATTAAGTCTTGGGCATTAACTGGCTAAGAAGGGAGATGAAATAATTCCATAGATAATGAGGCAAGTTTCCATACCTCACTATAGTAATTCAGTTCTTTTGATTCATAAAAAGTAGTTAGCTATGCATTGATCAGTTCTGGTAATAAAATACCTGTCTAGCCTTATGCTGTCAGTTAAAATTTTTTGATTCTCTTTCCAGCAAGGAGCTGATGGTTTCATATATGAGAGAGAGCTCTGTCCACGGTTTGGGGAAAGGAGAGGACACTTCATGTTCCTTTTTCATTAGTATCCTATAAGTAAAATTCTAGGCTTCTGGAGCAGTGGGTTGGTAGGATTTGTATTTTGTTGAAAGAACATCACGTGTGGCCCAAAGCCCAAGCTGATACCCACCCCTTCCACCCATTTTAAGATTGTCTGCAATATTCAGTAATGTGCCTTAATTTCTTGCAGACCCGTATTTGTAAGTCATCATGGTAAATATAATTGAGGTGGAGGAGGAAGCATCTGAATCAAGAACATTAGATAGTGGTTTTAATTTATTTGCAGCTTGTCCGGTGAGTCGGATAGCATAGGATGTGTTAGGCTGGGTCTTTCCCATGCTCCATAGTGATTACAAGCTCTGCAGAATCTTCTTTATCAGACTCACACATAGGAGGAGTGTCTAAGGTAGTTATTTGTGAACCTCAGCTTTCCTGTTCTGTCCTTTAGATGCAACCTGTTAATGTTTGATGTGACTTGCACTTTGATTGTACGCTGGAAGCTTGTATGCTGCTTGTATTGTTTGCTGCTAAGCCAGTCCTTTAAAAGAAGCCCCATGGTTTATTCCAGGGGTATCTCCTCCATATATAAATCCATGAGGAGAAAAAGGCAGTATTTCAGAGCAGGTATTGTTCCATGTCATCACTGACCCTGAATAAAACCTCAAATTCACTTCATCAGCGAAGGTTGTTTCTGTGTGCTGTCAGCTACTCAGCTGTTGAAATTCTGTCAATAGTGGTGCAGAGATGAGTTTAAAATTAAGCTTCGAAGAGTAACCGCACTGGTCTTAGTACAGTGCTTCTTGTGTCTGCATGATCCACGGTCATGACTAGTCACTTGTGTTGTGCTGGGCTTGTGGTTTGGAAAAAATAGCTTTTTCCCAACATGGCACACAGTTATTTTAAGGTTCATTCACAGGGGAATGTGTGTGACTACAGAAATCCTAATGATGATGCTGTTTACTATGTAAATACAATATTAAACTTGATATAGAATTTTAAGGGGTGTGGTGGCTTATTTGAGGCTTATTTGTTAATTTAGGTGAATTATAAAATATCCTTGGACAGCATTGAAGACTAAAAGTATGGTTTGTCTAGTTCTGAGTATTCCTTGTTGTACTATTTGTGTTTACATGCTGTTTTATATTTTGAAAGTCTGGACCCAAGCTAATCTCTATATTTCAGTAATAAGAATTGTCAGTATATTTTTGTTGTGTAGTCTGTCTCTTTCTCCATAGGGTATGCAAAGCTCTGTTCTGTTTTTAGATAATCCAGTTCAAGCTTCTTTTCCTTTTTCTTTTTTTTTCCCAACCATGCTATAGCCTCTTCCTGAAAGGAAATTCAAACTTAGTTCACCATTGGGCAATTTGCCTTAATCTTGAAACAACAAATCTCCGTAGCTAGTTTTTTGAAGGAAATACAATTTATGCGATTGGTCTACCTTTATCTGTACTTCAGTAGCTTTTGAATCTCTCACTCACTTGGCAGATGCTCCTTTCCTATAGCTTTGTGAAAAATAGCAGATGGCTAGAGAAAGCATTACTTGATGGTCTCCTTTAGGGAAAGGCAGAAAGAATTGAACTGTTAGATACTCTGTTTGTGCCCCAAGTGACCGGTCACCATATGTCAGCCATGTAACTGTAGATAAGCAAAGCAATACTTTTGATCACTTGACAAACTCCAAAAAGGAAGGTATGGGTTGAGGGAAGGAGCCAGTGAAGCTCCGGAAATGTATCGTTCTAAGGAGATGCAGGGGAAAAAAAAAATCTCCCTCTCCAACTATATTGTGATTATTGATTCTATATACTGCTAATAAATAGCAATATCGTCTTTCTGTTGCTTGCTGATTCTTTTTCACTTGTGTGGAAATACGGTATTCTATCAAAAGTTAAAATGAAAGGATCTCTTGTAGATGTTCAGTGTAACTAAGGACTGCAAACTGATTAAAGTGATTGTCTACCATTGTGATAAAATTCATGGTATGTAATCACATCTTTTCTGAAATGGAAAATGCCTTAAAACATGACACGCTTGTCTGGAAGTTGTAATAACTAGGACAATTAGCTTGCATAACAGGCGTTTGAGAAAAAAAATGATAGCTATTGTTTTACTGATGTCACGGAGTTGAAATATACTGATGAGGATTGAAGATGGGGGAGTCTTGGTTTCTTCCGTAATTTTTCTTGAGAGTCAGTCAGCCTCATTCAAGTCTTTAGCATATATATCACTGATTCAGTTCAGTGATGTTAATGGAAGGTTGAGATGTACTTTCTTTGGATATTGGCCATTAGGCCTTGGTTCCCTTTCTGAGAACACTGATAATAATTTTATGAAAAATGCCGAGTAAGTGCAAGTGTGATGGGGTTTAACTTCTTAAAGCATTGTGTGGGATTCCTTTCAGTATGTAACGTTAGTATTTTACCGTGATTTTTTGTTTGTTTCATTGTAAAATTTATAGAAATTAACTTAATAGATTTTATGCAGCTTCAGAGAATCAAGTTAAAAGTAGTTTAATAGAATTTAGTAAGGAATTCAGTCTTAAAACCTCATGCCATGCAAACCCCAGGCTTCTGTATCTATATAGGTTCTATATAAATCTGGGATTTAATACAAAAGAATGAAAAGTGACTTTTTGACAGCGGTAAGTGCATTTTCTAGATAAAGCACTGAATTGAGACAAAGTTAGCTTTTTACTGATGGTTTAATTGAAGATCCTTTAGCTGTTTATAGATAGGGTGGATAGCCCTAACTATGGCTCACCATTTTCTCCTAATTCAGAGCTGATAAAGTGCGTGTTTTGTCTATTGTGGGGTATAAATTGGCTGCTGCATTTGATTGCCTAACCTCTGCCTTGCTTTATTGATTTTGGGGAGTGTTGGTTTTGGTATCATACTACTGTGTAATTAGTAACACCAGTTTAATTTTCCACTTCTAAAGGAGGCCCAATCTTTTTCTGTATCATTTTTTCTACTACTTTGAAATTGCAAAAAAGCTGGGACTTCCTGATTTGATAGCTGGAATAGTAAAATTGTGCATTTTAAGGCTGTGTATGCAACTTCAATTTTCTATTTATGCTTTCCTGAAAGGCAGCTCTTTAACATGGATATGGATTTTGCATTGTTTAGAGGTGTAGAGTGAATAAATTTAAAGCAGCTTTGCATTAATACAGATTTTTTTTCCTAGTAAGCACTAAATGCTTTTTTCATGCTACATGAAGTTTTAATTAAAAATGTAAGTTTAGGAGAAAGCCCATTTCACTGTTAGATACGCCGATAAGAGTAGAACTTCTGATTTCTGTTAATTCATTAGACTTTTCTGCTGAAGTACTTGTGTCCTCTCAGTCCATTTCATGTTGATCACCAGCTCAGGAAAGGCTTGGTTACACAGAGATATTCTGAATAGTTAAGGTGCATCAAGTGAAAGAGCAAGGCTTAGTTTGCTATAAGTTTGCTATAGTGTAATCCTCCCAAGGCCAGTTTATGCCTGAGAGATACTGTCTGTGGAAGAGTTCATTGATTTCCACCTTCTGAATTTTGAATTCACCACTCTAATTAATATGCTTTCAGTTTGCTTACTGATTACATGTTGGCATGGCTGAAGGCATAACTTGACATCCTAATGAGTTATGGGTGAAGGAAGCAAGGTATGAAGACCAGACCCAGCAATTTTTGTTGGCTCTCTGATCATGATGTGTTGGCCAACTGGGGTGTGTCTGTGTCACCCTCCCAAGAGCAGGAATGTGCCATGTGGCCAGTAAGGAGGGAAGAAAGCAGGAGTAGTGGTTCCAGCTGGTGGGAGATGGTGGCATCAATCAGAGGATGAGGTTGAGTATGAGGACAGAAGCGTAGCCCAGGTAAAATGAAGTTATAAACAGCTGATGTGAAACATACTGCTAAAAATAACTGATATTTAAATAAATGCAGTCATTCTGATGTACTTTAAAATGTAACTGTTTTAAATTAAATTTGGCTTTTTATTTTTGAAAAAGCTTCTTAAACCAAATTATTCAGTTAATTACAATATAAATACACAAACAAATTACCACAGTCATTATTTCATGATCCACGGCAGTTGCCAAAGCACACATTTTATAGTTTGTGGCATGTAGCAATTTGCATGAGTGTATCCATCTATGGAAGAGAACTTTAAGTGCCCTTGCATTTGCTGAGCAGCAGGAAGGCTCATGGATGATTGCTGTAGACTAGGTAGCTTACAGCTATCTGCTTGTATGAGTTATCTGATTTGAGGTTCGGACAAACTTCCAGAGAGTAAATACCTGTAACACAGTCTTCCCAGTATGTGGGTTGCAATGGTATTGTGAACTGTATGTGTCACACTTTGTAATTGCAAAAATATACCCACACCCACTTGTTGATGCCAAATAATTCTAATGATGAACATGGAAGGGCAAAATAGTTGTTTAACTGGAAGAATGTGGATGGTCTGTTTGAGGGGTGCTGTCAAGGTAGAGTATGATGGGAAGCATGAATCTTCGCAGCTGGTACTTGATAAAACTGAGAGGAAAAGGCATGGCCTGCATCGACAACTAAAAATAGAGGGTTGCGTTTTCTTCTGGTGACAGCTTTAAATCTGAGCTCTGTTCTTGTCTTTCGACATCTCTGCAGTCTCTTGGTGAAATATGCATCTGTGAATTACACAACTATATGTTTACTTGCAAAGGAAGGTAATATTAGTACTGAGCAATAAATATGGCAACTCGTCTACTAAAAATATGCTTAAAAGTGGGTAAACTTTTGAATACAGAGTTTCTTTTCTGCTAATCTTTTCCGTGCCAGCCTAAACATGTCTCATGTTGAACTGCTGGCTGCTGCACTCCCTTTGAAGCAGGGTTTGGAGCTTGTATGACAGTGCTGCAGCATTGTGGAATGTGAAGCCAGTGTAAAATAAAAATTAAAAAAACCAACCAAAAAACCCCCCAAAACAAAAACCAAACTCCCATACCTCCCTCCTTTTCTTTTGGAAGCAGGGAGGGGAAAGGAGAATGGACTTTAAACCTCTGCTGGCTTTTGTGCTTACAATGTTCCGGGTGGGATGATCTCCACAACGGATGACCTCCAGATGGGATTGTGCCAGCCAGTTCTGGCTACTGTGGGACTTCAGCTAACTATCAGGGTTTCAGCAGTACTGTTTATGTGTAAAGAAGTTTGTGATCTTGTTTCATATTATGCCTTTTATTCTGTAGCTTTCATCCTTTAAGCTTTTTGTTTGGAACTTCATGAGGCCAAAGAATACTAACAAGGGTAAATTACTCAAAGCTTCCAACAGAAAAGAGTGTTGGTTTTTGTTAAACCTTCTTTGCTTTCTCGCTTGCCTACCAGAATTGCCATATGTATGTAGTAGGCTTTGGCTCTGGCTTTTAAGTGCTTCATTGACGCTTCCTGCTTGGTAAGAGTAGTGTTATGCTTTTACATCAGCTGCAAATGGTTATGAGTTATTAACTGACTATGAGACTTCAAGCCAAGCATTTTGTGTTCCCTTTGCAGAAACGGAGCTGAATGGAGCTTAAAGGGCCACAGATGAAAGAACTTGAACACGTTTCTGAAGGTTTAAGATGTGTCTGACAGTGACCTCCTTACCTTAGTAATAAAAAAGAGTTTTTCAACAGGAGCTTAGGATATCTTTACTACAGCTTATTAATATACTAACTGGAATGGTGTTCTGACAACAACTCTCCGTAGTAAAGTACTTACCCTACTACAGAACAGTATTATTTTCTCTACTGATAATGCAACTCAATGGAGGAAAGTAATGTTTTGATAAGCATGCGTGAAGATCGTTCCTTTCATGTGCGATACAGGTAAGACTGTATTCATTTTAGTATGAATGAATAAGTGCTCTTAATAAT
Organism: Aquila spilogaster; assembly: GCA_024606505.1. Taxonomy (NCBI): domain Eukaryota; kingdom Metazoa; phylum Chordata; class Aves; order Accipitriformes; family Accipitridae; genus Aquila; species Aquila spilogaster. The sequence goes on along the minus strand of JANHGO010000020.1, from coordinate 22,109,998 downwards.
ACAAAACTAAACAAGTTGCAACAAATAGTTTGGTGTCTCTGTTATTAGTGTTATTGAAACTGAAAGCTAAAATCACTTTTTTCTTTTCTCAATTTTTGAACTGTGAAAATTCACTTTTGCTATATAGTAGATTGTATTAGTATAATTACATGATTGTATAGTATTGGAACTGTGTGCCGTTGCAGAATAGTACATGATTGTCTGTATTTCTTTGTATTTCTGATAGAATGATACGAGGTATGATCCCTGCATGGTAATACCTGCTCTCTCTCTTCTTTTAACTTTTGGGCTGCATATGGAAATTTTTGAGTTTTGTCTGCTGAAGTTCTCTGTACTTGTCCACTGTTGCTTCTATGAATGATGAATGTATAGGTGTGCTGTCACCTAGAGCAGTGTTTTCCATGCTTAAAATAAAGAGATTTGATTGATAGATAAACTGCTTTGATACCTTGGACTAAAAAAGTACTGTTATTGCAAGTCAAGAGGTTATGTGATTTCACTTCGGAGAGCTTTTATAATTTTTCTTCTGGAATCCCCTTTACAGACATGGGACAACATGTTAGCATTGCAGACTCGCTCTGAAGAACCGGAACAACAGAAGCATTATGTAGTGCGTGTATTTGGATGGCTGGTGTTTGGAAGGGTGAATCTTGCAGCTCACTCAATAGGAAGGGATACTGGAATGATTGTTTTAAAAACAGATCAAAAGGGTGATTCTTCTTGTGTGCTCCTCCCACCCTCTCCCCTAGTCATCCTTGCTTTGGAGGCTTTTTCCATGCTAGCTAACAGGAATAAAGCACTACCCCTATTTGTAAGACAGTACATGCTATGGCTTAAAATTAATTCTGAAAATGTTCTGACAGTGTTAGATTGCTGTTAGATTGGTCTTCCCTTTCATGGAAGTACAGTGTTAGTTCTGTTTAGCAGTGCAGTCAGCAGGAGGAACTTTTTCATGGACAGTAAGGAGAATATTAGCAAATAAACTGTAATTTACTCTCTGCTGTCTTTATTTTGCTAAAATCTTTATATGGTGGCTTTGACAGCAGGAATCTCTAAGTGTGTGAGCATATTTCTTCTGTGCTGTTTCCTGAATGTATCTAACTCCCAGCATTCCTCTAACATGTTTACCCATGCTGTTACTGATGCTCTTGGTCCTCCCCAGACAACTATAGAAGATCCTTGCTCACTCTAATAAAAGCAGGAGCTGTTCAGGGTACTATTATAGAAGTAAATGGATGAAGAAAGTGGCACAGCCAATTGTCTGGTTTAAATTGACAAGCCAAAAATAACTTCAAAAAAATCGGCAAGCACAGTCAGGGTAAAATGTCTTACTACTTTGTACTGTATTTCAGTACAGGCTTGAATGATACTGATTAACAATAAAAATATTAATGGCCTTATTAAACCTTTCTGTAAGAACTGTAATCTGATGAACATTTAAAAAAAAAATCGAGGCATAATACTTTTTTTTTAAAATATTAAACTTTTCTAAAACTTACAGAAACTGCATATTAATTCAGTCTATTGAACTGGAATTTTATGATAATTTAATAGCTATAATATGGAAAGATTTTATTTGGTTGTAGTTTAAGATCTGATGCAGTAAAGAATAGGTCATAAATTACTGGGGGTGGTGGTGTTATTTATCAGTTTTAAAAATTTCTTATCTACAGGTATTGTCTGAGGCTCATTTGGCTCTGCTTTTTCCTTTCTTCTGGTACTCCAGTAGAACTGACTTTAAAAAGAAGCTGGTGGCCCACTCCTAAGGAAAGGCTTTACTCCTAAGGAAAGGTCTGTTTCTTATTGTGCAAGCTGTTTCTTTCTCCCCACTGTACTTGGCCAGTATCACTTTAGCAGCTATAAAAATACTTACGCTGGTGGAAGGAAACTATTTTTTATTCTTATGTTGTTTAGTGACTGAAAATAAATTGCTGAAGTTAATAAATGGGACTAATAAGTGATCTATAGAGTAAATATTTGCAGAACTCACTTGTCTTGGCCTGCTAAATACCAAAACTTTGTAACTGCTTTTATCTTGACTGGAACAAAAGAACCCCAAATTCAGGTGTGTGGTTTCTTCCTGTGTATGTGTGTGTTGTTTTGTTTCTAAGTTTGCGATCAAACTTAGTTTGACTAAACACAGTATTGCAGTGGAGGTGTAGTTGTTTGGAGTGGTCAGTGTGGTGTGCTTCTGCAGTATGTATAGAAACCAAGAATAAGGGCAGGAGTCAGCAATAGTATGTGATCTTTATTATAGGAAGCTGTGGCATTAGTAATTTTATGCATCTGAATTAGAGATATAATTGGGTTTTTTTTGTTTTGTGTCTAGGTATGGTATTGTGGATCAACATGTTTCATGGCAAATTACATGGCAGCTCCATTCCCCCTCAATAGCAAAAAGTCCCCCTGGTGGGAATTGAATGGAGTAAAGCTAAATTAATTGTGTTTAGAGATTGTAGTAATCGATGAGTCTTCTTGCCTTCTTCTATTGCCTTATTTGTCACCAGTTTTTTTTATTGTAAGATGAGAACAGCTGAAGGAAGGCAGACTCCAAAAAGGGCGAAAAAACCAAGGAGGCTAGGGTGGAGGTATATGCATAGGGTTTATATTCTTACAAGTATCAAGGTTCAAAACAGAATGTGAAGAAGGTCAAGGAAGAACAAGGGGGGGGGGGGAGTTTAAAAAAAAAAAAAAAAAAAAAAAGAAAGAAAAGGGAGCCAGGCCAGATGAAAAGCTTAGAGGGACAGATAAGGATGAGGTAGTTTTACAAATGAGAAATTATTCAGGAGATGCCAACCTTTCAGAGAACAGGTCCAGGCAACTATAAACAGAATAACAAAATGAAGCCCTGTATGAGTATTTCCACAGTAATATCTGGAACATTATCCTGTTTAGCAGGAACAGAATTTCATTATAAGTACACAGATGAATGGGCCTTGTTCTCTCTTCTCATCTCTGCAGATTCAATGTGTCTTTTGTTTAGGCATTGGGTGTTGACTAAATGAGTAATTCAGTTCAGCTCTGGGAACAGAGCAAGTAATTTCATATTCTCCTTGTAACTATTTAATGACTTCCTAAAACATTGATAACCTAGCCCTGTCTAGTCTGCTGACATCCTATTTAACCATTAGTAGTGACAGTTAAAACAGCCTCTGAGAACATTCCCAAGAGGTGATAACTTTTTGACTGGAAAATACCTATGTAAATCTTTTTTTTTTTTTTTTTTTTTTTAAAGTTGTGTTAATTTTCATAACAGTCCTTTAAGTAATGGAGGAAAAAAAAACAAACCGAACCCACATCTCTTCTGAGTCCAGTTTTGGTACTTGATGGATAAGCCTAGCAAACTTTTAAAATAACTGAATGATTTCATAGCTCTTATATAACGTGAATAAAATATTAATATTGGGTACAGCAACTGTGGAAATAAATATTTCATTTTCTGTGTTCTTTTTTTATAACTTATTTAGACTTTGAAATTGTGGAAGTTCAGTAAGAAAGGATCCCAATGGAATTACAGCTTTAATTTGCTGTACAAATTCTAGCAACCTGTTAACACAACTTTTCTAGAGTTGCTCTCAAGAGTAGTATTCAATTCTGGTTTCTTTTTTACTCAAACAATTACTAATTCCCATTCCCACTCACTTTCTGTAATTCTGGTTGAATTGAAACACTCTAATATCCGATTTTCATCAGCCTGGGTATAAGCCTTAGCTTCATAGTTAGTTATGTTCTGTATGAAAAAACCCAAATCTTTCATTTTTATAAGTTATGTTAAGTCTGAGTTGCAAAGGCAAAAGATTATATTTCAAGTTTCTTGATGAAATGGTAATGCTGCCTTGGCATTTGGCAGTCTTTGGTGTAGTGTGAAATTAATTGAATGCAGTATATCAGGAAAATTACTGGTCCATAGCATTCTCTGATACTGTCTTTGTACCTTTTTAAGCTGTGCCTTTTCTTCATTGATTAGGTGGCTGACGCATCACAGTTGCAAATCAAAACTTTTTTTTTTTAAATGGGATAAATTCACTTACAGAACTGGAGTCTCGTACAGCATTTTGACTATTACGTCGCATACCCATTTTGCTGAAAGCTCTACCCTTTTTAGCTGTTCAGGCTAAAAATCTAAAGAAATGAATGTGATTGTGTCATGGTTTAAATTTTCACACTTAAGGAGCACCATATTTTCTAGCCGTCACTTTAATTGGACATGTCAGTTAACATGAGGTGCCCGGAGAGAACCTCTTTGGATAGGATTAAGATTACCCAATGAAGTGTTTTAAGTCTTAAACCTTCAGTTGCTGATGGTGTAATCATTTCTGCCTGTACTTAACTGTACTTAATCATTTCTGCCTTTTTCTGTCTTACATTCAACACATGCACAATGTAACAAAAACCAGGTTGTGTGTTCTAGCAAACAGGAATGCTTTAACTTCTCTGAGAAGAGTTTCCAAACCTAAAAATACTGCATGTGTTATGGATATCCAACGTGAGAAGTTGGGCCTGGGAACTTCATGCCTGAGTTATTGTTTGCTGTCTGCTCCTTTACCAACTACCAAGCATACAGTATTTTTAATCGCAAAAGTTAAATATGTCTGTCATCTCGTTGTGCTTAAGTTGTGGAATGTCGAAGACCAGCAGGTATGGTACTATTTTGTGTTGGTAGCTTATTTTACTTATGATCCAAATTCTTTTAGTTCTCTTGGAAGTCAGTGGATTTTTTCAAAAATATTTCCTTCTTGCTCAGATTTGAGTAGAATGTTGTATAACCTATTTTTTTCCTATTTAAGAAAAATAAAGAAATGTAAACATTGCAGGTATGTTAAATACTTCATCACTGTGTCTTGCCAAAACAGCTGTCTTCTGGTGTTGCCATTAGAGTAACTTTTGGAACAGTTTTGGAACAGCAAACATTTGATTGTTGCTGTTACTGATCTGTGCATATGAAGGGAAATGCTTTTAGGAATAGAATTCTAAATGGTTTATTCTTACAACTGGGTGAATGATGACGTAACAATGATATCTTTAATTGCATAGTGTTCTGTTTTGGAGTGCAAGCCCTTATACTTTCTGTGTAATCCATCTTGAAGAAAAATTCAAAACAGTATACAAATCTACAAAGTTGATGTCTACTTTTTGACAATATTAACACACAGTTTTTAAACACAGAATGTCTCTTACTGAGTTTTCTTTCTGAAAAATCTTTTAAAAGTAGAATGATGGTGTTTTTGCGAGCTTTTTAAAATGGATGTATCTTGAAAAAGCTAGAGAACTATACTGCTTGAAGATCAAGACCCTGAAGTCTTCCTTCTCATCCTCCTCTCCCCCACCTCCCTTGCATCTCAGAACTGGAAAGTAGGAAAAGTTTGTATGTAATTGTTAACACTTACTGAAATGTTACCTTTTGTACACATGAATTCACAGTACCAAAAATACATATGAATGTTTTTTGGCAGCTGCAGTTCTCTAACACCTTCTTTGTTCATCATTAAAAATGTAATCTGCAAATTCTGCTATAAATTCATTCATGAGTATCTTCTTTACTGCTTGCAGTATATTGTACCTGTATAATTACACAATTATTTGCTCATGATGATCAAAAATATTCCAGTGATTCCTGGAACAATGGCAGTTAAGTAACTCGAATTGACATACGTTTTGTTGTTAATTCAACCTAGATCTTTTTTCTTTACACTCTGAGAATTTTCATAGCAGTGCCACTATAGGAAATGGTGAAGTGCCAAGAAGTTTTGAATTACATAGGAAACAACTTTGGGAAAAATAGTCATGGTCTTTGGTATACAGGAATATTTCAATTTTAATATTTTTTTGTCAGTAAGACATTTTTCAGGTAATTATGGTATCAATCTAAAAATAAAAGTGCTTATGTTTGTCAAAATCAGTATTTTCCAAGAATAGCTTGGTTTTTTAGGTCACTTTTCTGAAATTATCTAGATGGTGAAAACTCTGCATTTTTGAATCGTACAGGTGCTCTATATGGACAGAGCAGTGTTTGGATTTCCTCCCTGAGACTTAAAAAGAAAGAAGGAAAAAAAAAAAAGTTGAAGCTATTTGTTCTAAAGTTATGTTTGCTCATCACTGTTGAAGTTGCAATTTCCATTTCAGCGTTAGTTTCTGTGATATTATAGTACCAAGTTCATTGTTTGTCCTGTGGTGCTGCTTGCCTACCTGTCCTACACTAATAGAGACCCTCTGAGTAAAATAACCTCTTCAGAACTCAGGTTATTGGACAAAGTACTACATTTAGAGTGACCATTTTTCTTTTTACTTAAATTGTGCAGAATGGAGGCTTCCTGCCTAGAGCTGGCTTTGGAAGGTGAGCGCCTGTGTAAAGCAGGAGATTGCCGAGCTGGTGTATCTTTCTTTGAAGCAGCTGTTCAGGTTGGAACTGAAGATTTAAAAACACTCAGTGCTATTTACAGCCAGTTAGGCAATGCCTATTTCTACTTGCATGAATACGCAAAGGCCTTGGAATACCACCACCACGATTTAACTCTTGCAAGGTAATCTTGTGTCTTTCTTTAACCATGTTCTCCATTGCATCCCGTTCTTGTAGAGATGAGCAGTTGACTGTTCATTTTCCTACCAAACCCTGCTATTAATACTGGATAACAAGTGAATGTGGTGGTGGCAGAGGGCCAGGGGGTCTGGCAGGTAACTTGACTGCCCTTTAACCTGGGAGCTAATACTCAGTCTAGCACCATAATCCTGGTACTGACTGAGCCCTCACCACATTTGTGCATAATTAAGCGGCTTCTTCAAATCCACCCTTTCTTTATCCTTTCCTGTTTCTAAAACTCAGCCTTCCTGTTTCCTCAGGATGTTAAGCTGGCTGTCTTGATTACTAGACAGAACTCATTCATGTTTCTCTGTGTAAAACTTGTAATATAATATTGTGAAATCTAAAAACCCTATTTATGCATCTGACTTTTAATGATTTGGTATAGATCCAATAAAAGACAAAGGCACCTAATGTACTTAACCTCAGTTCGGCACAAATCTATTCTTCCCCTTGCCTTAACCTGCTCAAGTGCTGTAACCTTGTGGCAACTCTGTTCTGTTGTGTTATTCCCCAAGTATCACAGTCTGAGTGGTTCGGCGGCAGTCTTTTGCCTCAGTCTCATTTAGAATCTAGAAATGTAGTATTACCTCTGAGCTTTCTGTAAGACCAGTATGTCTTGTAAATCATACAAGACTACGATAGTCGAGTAAACTGCAGAAACAGTTAAACCTCTCTTTCTAATGCTGGGACTGGCTTTCTACATAATCATTAAGAATTTTCTCTTTATTCTCTTCCTAAAAGAAGTGCATTTTTTTTTTTTTTAATGTTAAGTAGGTGATCAATACCATGAATACTAGCAGCTGCACAAACAGCACCAACAAAATTAAACGTCTGTAACCACAGATTGAACAATGTTTATGTGAGTGCATTTTAGGTATGCAATGAACTGAATACATACGTATTTACATGGCTGTAATATCTTTTCATAAATTCTTCTGTCTACCATACATTGATCATCCGCTTGGTTTCAAATTATACACTATTTACTGGGTACTTTATTTCTGCAATTTTAGGACAATCGGAGATCTACTGGGAGAAGCTAAAGCTAGTGGGAATCTGGGCAACACCTTAAAGGTACTTGGGAATTTTGAAGAAGCTATTGTTTGTTGTCAAAGACATCTGGATATTTCCAGAGAGCTTAACGATAAGGTAAGAATTGCTTAGCAATCTGGAAGTAAACTAATACACATTACTGAACCCTGTTGTATAGGTAATGAGTGTGCCACCTTTCAGAGGGAAGTAAATACTGAATATTCAATTATTTCTTCTAGACAGTAAGAATCTGTTAGTTGTAAGATAGTTGTTTGCACCTGGAAGACTACAGATCCAGATTAATAAATATTACTGTGTTTTGTGTTTTGTTTTTTTAAAATTTAATTTTCAATGATAATTGGCCTCAAGAATTATTATGTATCTTGCACCTTAAAAGGAAGTAGTATGCAAAACAATTTGATTGAGGGATGTGACTGGGTGGGAGTAACGTACGTGATAAGAACATGTTCAGAATGGACAGAGCATGCGTTGACAACTAGTTAACAAACTTTTTTTCCCATCTGTGGATCGTACTAATAGTTGTTGTGACACAAGACTTTGAAGCATAAAATTTTAATGCCTTATTTTACTTTTGGTTTAGGTTGGAGAAGCAAGAGCACTGTATAATCTGGGAAATGTGTATCACTCGAAAGGGAAAAATGTAGCTAGTGCCGGGACTCATGATCCAGGGGAACTTCCAGATGATGTGAAAAATGCTTTACAAAAAGCTGCAAATTATTATGAGTAAGTAGTAGCTTTAAATGTTGGGGATTGAGAGGATATGGTTATCTAGTTTGTTAGAATACTGGGAGATGAGTGGTGTCATGAACTAACCTGTAGCACTCTTCTATTCAGAACAGTGGTACCTGTGAATTTTTTCCCTTTTAAACTGGAGAGTGCACTATTTTTTTGTTACGTCCTCATTTTTAGTGCACCTCTTATTACCTGGTAAGTCCTTCCCTTACATTACAATCCAGTAGTACTCTTCAAACCAGACCCAGACAACAATAGGACCTCAGCAGACTTGTATATAATGTAGCTCTGGAACTAGAAGCGAGCACACCAGTTTGAGTAAGAATGCAGTTAAGTTCACTATCTCACAGGAAGTGTTTCCTACTCAGTGGAAGATTTATGGTTGCATAAAGGACATTAAAATAGGCCAAAGTAGCATACCTCTACCTTTTCCTTCATATAAATGGAAAGATGTATTTTTTAAATTATTACTTAAATGACCGTGAGAAAAAGAACTCTTAAAAGTCACTATTCTTCCCCTTCTCACTTCCCCCAAAACAGGGAAAACCTTACAATAGTAACAGAGCTGGATGATAGAGCAGCACAGGGACGTGCCTTTGGAAATCTGGGAAACACACACTATCTTCTGGGCAACTTCAGGAGTGCAGTTTTAGCCCATGAACAGGTACAACAATGTGCTAGTAAGGAAATTCTGTTCTTAAGTACATCTATTGTGTTGGATCCTGTTGCAAGCTTTTTAATGCAAGTTTTAAATCTTAATGGCGCAGCTTCAAGTTTGGCTGTTCTTTTCAAACATTGTTGACCTAAAGAACAGATACAGACACACAGTGTAAAAACTACAAGTATGCATTTCTGTATGCAAATGTATGTTACGAAGTAGAAAATTGAGTAAATAACGCAATTATTTCACATTTTTAAGCGTCTCCTAATTGCAAAAGAATTTGGTGATAGATCAGCGGAAAGAAGAGCATACAGCAACCTTGGAAATGCCTACATATTCCTGGGTGAATTTGAAACTGCTTCTGATTACTACAAGTTAGTTGACTGTTTAGAAATATAATTTATACCTCTTCTTGTACAGTTTACTTCTGTTGTGCTTGGTACTTTAGGTCACTGTAGAATAGATCTCTCTCCAACATATACTTAGAAAAGAGCTGCATTTGTTTAGCAAAAATAACATTTTTCCCTAGTTGTTTAACTATTCTGGTTCTTTTAAGGGAGGGGCAGCATTAATCTTTTTTTTTTTTTTAACTTTTTTGTTATTTTAAATAGATTCTTCGCAGCGCTGTAGACATCTTTGTGTTGATAGGCATTTAGTCCCCTTTATTCTAGAACCAAGCATTACTGTCTTAGCTCTTAGCAAGTTCCGGAATGATCTGAATAACTTTAATAGACCTGAGATGGGTAGCTGTCTCGGGTACGCTCCCTAGCTGAGATAAGTGGTGCACATCAACATGATTTTACATATTTAGTCTGTATTTTCAATCAACACTTTTTTCTTGATCTCTGCACCACTAAGCAGTTGCTGCTGTAACTTGGGAAAATACAAGCTCGGCAAAAATACAGTGTGGGTGTTATTAGCATCTTATGTGGATTTCAGAGCTTACTTGTTCTTTTTGAAAAGGGAAAAAAAGCCTCCATACTGAGCAGATTCCTCGTAGCACTCAAATTCTTCTTACCCAGCAGGGGCAGGCTGGCTTGGTGGTTATAGGTCTGTCTTGCTCATGTTGATGGAGAATATATAGTATTTATTGGAATGCTGGTACTAAACTGTTTCAAGGGCATACTGTCAGGAAAACTGGTATAAATTATTGATGAAGCAATAAATTAAACTTAGAAGATGCTGTTTGAGGGGTCAGTCTGCTCTCTAATAAAGTAAATGGAAACAGGTTGCAGTGGAGGGCAGTGGAAGACAGACACTTAAAATCTTGTAAGAGTTTACAAGATAGTAATTTATTAGCAGCTAATTTGCCAGCCTGGTGTCCTCATTTGTTTAATTTGTATAACTGATTTTTAGTTGTGCAAGTATACTTTTAAAAACTTTTCCTTACAGTGATTTTTGAGGTGACTAACCCCTTCTTCCAGGAGGACGTTACAGCTGGCTCGACAGCTTAAAGACAGAGCTGTGGAAGCACAGGCCTGCTACAGCCTTGGGAACACATATACTTTGCTTCAAGACTACGAAAAAGCAATTGATTATCATTTGAAACACCTTGCGATTGCTCAGGAATTAAATGATAAGTAAGCCCTAAGAGATTGTTTAATGTATGTATGACACTTAAACCAAATCCCGTTGCCTCTAACTTTGCTGTCGTTGTTCTGTATATGACAGCTGAATTAATGTGAATTCCCTACAGTGCTGGGCTCTGGTTTTCATACAGGGGAAAAAAATTATTTGTGAAAGTATTGCAGCTAATGAGTCCGAGATGAAAGAGGAACTGGTGAATTACTGTCTCTACATCTTCTTCTGTCAGCATCTTTGTAAATTAAGAAAAGCAGATCTCTCTTTTTCATGACCTCATTGTAATAATTTTGCATACCTTCACAAGAATATGTCTCCTACTTTTCCACAGATTAAGATGGGAAGGGATGGGGAAAGGGGAGTAATGCAATAGCTAGTAATGCTTATTTTATAATCATGATTTCTAAGGCCTTTTTTAGAACACTGGGTACAACTACAATTTTTTACAGCTTTTAAATGCACTTCTAACTCAATAAGCAGAATATATGAATAAGGCATGCAATCTGATGAAAAGCAAAGTAGGTTATAAAATGTTCCATGCTTGCAAAACTGAGTGACTTATGTTTGCTGTGAGCTTAAAAATTAAAATTTTGATTAATTTGCTTGTGCTTATGGTTATACCCAGATGACACTCCTTTAAATGCAATACTTGACGTGTTGGTGTTGGAATGGTTTCCAATGATAGCCTTCACTTTTCTCGGCACAGCAATCTTACTGTGGCGGTATTATGAACACCTGACCCCTACTGTTCAGCAAGTAAAAGTATAATTGAAAATGTGTATTGTTTTCCAGAATTGGTGAAGGAAGAGCATGCTGGAGTTTAGGGAACGCATATACTGCTCTGGGAAATCATGACCAAGCTATGCATTTTGCAGAAAGGCACTTGGAGATTTCAAGAGAGGTATGATTTTCATACTCTGTGTATGTTGGCTGGTTGTTTTTTGCTCTTACACAGTGATTTTATGGAGGTGTGTTCATACATTGAATTTTGAATAATGGAATGGATTTTGAATGATTTCTGAGATAGCTGACTTCAAATTATTTCAGCCATGTCTCGCTGCAACTAGTTCCTTAGTTCTTGTGCCGCCTCTGATAATGTCAGCATGGAATCCAAGTTAGTAGCCTAGCAGAGGTTACTTTAGGCTTCGTTATGTACCGTTTAGTTGTTACGTACTTCACTAAAAAGATGATTCTCTGTTTCCAGCCAGAAAAACTTTTCCAGCCTTTTTCTCCCAGAAATCTAGAGGACAAGGTTTGCTTTATATTAACATGTGTATTCTTTGTTACAATACTAGAATTGCTTATTTTATTCGGTTGCAGGTAGGAGATAGAAGTGGGGAACTCACTGCTAGACTTAATCTCTCAGATCTTCAAATGGTTCTCGGATTAAGCTACAGCACAAACAACTCCATGATGTCAGAAAGCCATGTGGTAGACCACAGTATGAATGGTATGCACCTCTTTCTGCAATACTTTCTAACAGGGAACTTCAGAAAGAATCTGTTGTTTGCATTGTTTTCTGACTACAGATGGTTCTTCTGGAGGATTTACATTGTGAATCACAGGTTACTGCTTAATTTCTTCACGTGAAGTTTCTAGTTGTCCCCCCGCCCCCGCACTTTTTAATGTGGGACATTTATCTATTTGCTGCCAAATTATGTCTCCTTTTTTTCTTCCTACCATCTTAGTGACACTGGGGGTTACAGCAGAACCCAGTTCATTTGATGTTCCTCTGTTCAAAGATCCATGGTCCTTCTCTGTGTCCCATGAAAGCAACTTACATAGCCTAGATTGGTGTGGGTTTGAAGGCTGCTTTTACCAGTGGTTTTTATTCTCTGCTGATACTATTTACCTGCACTGTTTTGGAACTCAGAATTGCTGTACCTGGGATCTTAGATGAGTACAGCCACAGCTTTGAAGGTGACACCATAAATCTTAACGATAAAAAGATTAACCTGATTCTTTCTTGAAGGTACCAGACCAAAAGTAGGACGCCGCCACAGTATGGAGAACATGGAACTTATGAAATTAACACCAGAAAAGGTTGGCACTTTCCTTCTTTCTGTTCTGCTGGTGAGATTGCAATGAGATGTTTCTAAGGGTTTAACGTCAATAGTTATGAATAGTCAGAAGTATTATACGTAACAACTTTGAAAGAACTCAGCAGAATGTTGATGTGTCATCGCATCCCGTTTTTTTTTAATGTAGTTGATCTTAGGTAAAAGCAGGTCTAACAATTCTAACAAATAATACTTTTGTTGTGTAGGTAACAGTCAGCATCTTCCATATGTAATGGCTGTAACGGCTTGTGGAAAGCTTGCTTTATTCCCTTCACAAGTAAGAATGGGGTCCTGTAGTGTGCATCAAAGGAATTCCTTTCATCTCCTCTTTAAAAGTGGTTTGAGGGTGCAGCATGAAAGCAGTTTGGAGTAAATTCCTAAGCTTTAGCTCAGCTGTTCTGAGCATTTTTTCTTTGGCTACAGTCATTTTATAGGCACTTAAAATACATGTCATGTTTTTCACTTTGGGATTTCAACCAACTTGCAAGCCATTACGAGTTTCAACATACATCTTAAGTAAGGATGCTATTTCTGAAATGTTGGAACTGAGTCGCAGATAGGTAAAGTCACTTCCCCCCAGGCTCAGAGAAACCCCTTGGGGCTGGGAGTTACTGATTAAAATCCTTGTGTCAATCTTTGAGAGATTTCCTTCAAATTCTGTCTGCCTTTAAACGGTGGGCTGGCAGTTCTACATAAATGACTCCAGTGGCAGACTGAAATTGCTATTTTTCCCTTAGTATCCCAGTGGTTCTAGATACTGGGATAACTAATTCCCATCTCTTCAAGTGATGCAAAGCCTGCCCTCATGTTTATCAAATAGGAAATTAAATCTCAAAGCTTACATCTGGACAGCTGGTGCAGCTGAAGTTAGCACTGATGCTCAAGAGCCTCTTTGTGTACTGATTTAAAAAGATCTTGGGTTTAGTCTGGGGTGATTTCTCTACAGGGAACCTCTAAGCTTTTGGCCAGTATCGGCTGTATTTTCTTACTCTCTCTCTCTCTCTCTATCTGTGGTATCTTTCAAAATACATAGCCTGTGATAGTCTGTGCCCTAAATATGCTAAAATGTTTCATGTGGATTTTCTAATAAAGTATTAACCTAGTATTGCAGCTTAGCTTTTATAAAGGGCTTTTTTCAAGATGCTCATTTAGTAGATTCTGAAAATTCATTCCATAAATGTCTTTGATACACAGAACAATGTATGACACTAGTATTATGGGTTCATTGTACAGGATGCCATCTTCCATCTTCTGCGAGTTGGAATCTGTGTGCTGAGCTTCAATAAGCTTTTAAAAGGCAATCCATTTGGGTAGGCAGTGTTGCTAAAAGATTTGTGACTGTGTTCACAATTTCTGGTGTTGAATCAAAAAAAAGGGGTTTTGATTCAGTCATTGTAAGAGTTTGTCAGTTGTAGATAAAGCTGTTGATTTTGTGGATAATTCTCTTTGTTTTAGAAGAGAATTTAGGGAAAATCTGTCAGGTTGATAAAGCTATCCATTCTGTTTTTCAGTGAAATGAGGTGGTTATTCCTGTTTGCTCTTGTGCTGGCATTCTTCTCCCTTTTCCTTTTCAATCCTTACTGGGAATTTTGTGTGTATCAAGGACTTCATAGAAGGCTGGCTGAGCCTGGATTTGTATAAGGGTTTGTTTTGCTCTAATGTTTTGTAAAACTAGGGATTTTTAAAATTTTTTTTTCTTTCCAATTGTAAGAAAGTCAGGTAGAAAATGCCACCTGCGTCTGCATTTTAGCATTCACATTAACTACATTTCCTGCACTTCAGTCAGCAAGGAAAACTTCAGTGTGTTTGATTAAATATACTATTTGACCACATTTTAATCAACCAGGTGTCACACTACAGTTCAGTTGTAAGACTTACCAGTAACAGTACTAACCTGTTTCAGGTGACAAGAGCTAAATAATCACAGGTCAACTAATAGAACCAAAACTTAAGTTTTCGCATCCTCATGGTTGGGTAAACTAAATAATGTAAAACGTGCTTCAATTTGGGGAGGAAGAGCAGCAGCAAATAAGATGTAACAGCATGGGTAATTAAAATCAGAAGGCTTAATTTCATGACTCTTGTTTTCTTAGGTTCAGAACTGGAACAGTGAGATTCTTGCTAAACAGAAACCACTGGTTGCCAAACCTTCAGCAAAACTGCATTTTGTAAATCGACTAAAAGGCAAAAAGTACAAAAATGGCACCGCTTCCAAAGTTTTGCAGGATGCCAGTAATTCTATTGATCATCGACTTCCAAACTCTCAGAGGGTAGGTTTGGCGAGCTGTGGAAATCATAGCCTTTATTAATCTTTGTCTGATCAAAACGATGGAAAACACATTCCTGCAGCTGTCTGTTTCAGCTTTACTTGATTTAAATGCTGTGGCTCTGTAAAACAAGGCAGAATCTGTCTCGTGGGTGGTGCCAGCTTTAAGCTTTTCCTACTACTGGAACATTCTTTTTTCCTGGTGGATTTTCTAAAGTTACAGCTCAGCTTGCACATATATTTTATTCCTAGTCTCTTCTAGACCCTGCTTCTCCAAACTTTAAAAAATCAAGTTTTTCCAATTCAGACAGTGGGAGATATTTTTGACATATTTTTTAGGTTATTGCACTCTTGGCAGATGTCAGGTAAAAATAGAAGTGCTGAGTCATTTGATCTAGATGAGAGATGAGTGCTTTTGACCATAGACCTGAAGAGACAATGGAAACTGTTCCTTGCTGTTCTTGGTTTTTTTCTTTCATGGGCATTTGGGGTTTTGGTGGATTCATGGCTGAGGAGTAGTAACTCCAGTTTTACTGATCAGAGTACTGTTTCTTTCTGTTTCAGAGAATGAAACATTTGTAATGCATTTTACCTTCCAAAAATGCTTGCCTTATTATTAGCATTTCCTCTTACAGTAAATATGTCTATAGATATGGATGACTACATGAATTTTTTTAATGGATTTCAGATATGCAAATACCAAACATATTACTGGAATGAAACTGCGGTGCAGTTGTCCTAGTTTTAGGGGTATTTTGAACTCGAGAGTACCTAACTCTTCTCTCCTCTTCAGAAAAACAGTCGAGAGACTATGGCAGATGAAGGGTTCTTTGATCTGCTGAGTCGATTCCAGAGTAACAGGATGGATGATCAGAGATGCTACTTCCAGGAGAAGAACAGACTCTCAGCTGCTTCAGTGGCAACATCCTCTACTCCACCTAAAACAATGAGAAAATGTAATTTTTTAAAAGTAAAATCTGTATCTGACTCTAGCTCCTGCCAAATAACTATTTTAAAAATGTATTTGTGTGCAAGACTTACTATGGAAAGGAACTTATTTCTAGGCTAACTTGTTTTCTTCCCCCTCCCCAGCCTTTTCTACTTCTGTAGTCTCACCCCACACAGATGAATTTCTAGACCTACTTGCTTGCTCACAGAGCCGCCGGCTAGATGACCAACGCGCTAGCTTTAGTAATCTTCCTGGACTTCGGCTTAATCAACACAACAGTCAGGCAGTCCTGGGTCACCTCATGGCAAGTAACAACAGAGAACTAGATGATGACTTCTTTGATATATTGATAAAATGCCAGGTATGTTTTTTTACAAAAATTCTTCAGATTCTGAGTCTTTGGGGATTTGATTTGTGCATCCTGCTACTTAGTTGCTTCAAGTAAGCCACCTTGTTTATCATGTGTTTTAAGATACAAATCGATTTGGTTGATAAGGAAGAACAGAGAACAAAAAATTAGGAATTTTTTTTTTTTTACAATTTCTTTAGTGTTTCGATCCACCACCACCCCCCCCCCCCACCTCCCCCCATTATCCCGTGTCTAGTAAGTGTAATTTTGGTATTTATACCATGTTAACCATTTAAAGTAACAAATGCTGAAAAAGTGAAGGAAAACAAGTGAGGCTATTAAAAGGAGTATGTAAAATTATTTTAAGAAAAAAGAAGCGTTTAGATCTGGCTTGTTAGGAGGGCATCTGATATACCAAGAATCCTAACTCATCAAATGAAAGAATTTAGTAGCAGAGTTTCAGTGGTGATAGTAATCACCATTCCAATTATGTGAAGTTTAAATAGTAGTTTGTAGCAATATACAAGTGAGGTGTCTGATTGTCAATTAGAGCATGGTGTATATATACACCAGTTAGACCAAAAAGAATTTAATTAAAAAGACTTGGTGTTTTACCTGATGGGTTGATAACAATCTCAAAATACAAAATTCAGATACTGTGTTCTCCAAAGGTAAGTAAGTATGTTAGCTTGGGTGGGAAGCAGCACCAGGAATTGAGTCTACAATGACAGTGTTCATCAACCTGATGAGATAGCATGCTCTCTTTTAGCAGCTTGTCTGTTTACTTCTTTGAGTCAAGTGAAGAATCTGGAGATTAGTATGATATATTTTCTATCATATTAATGCACGTCTCTGCATGTGCACTATATGTAGCAAACGTAACGCAATGACTGACTGTGCTTATTGAGAAAGGAATGGAAAAATTTAATCCCCTCAGTCAATTAGGGCTGCTACTGCTTTAAACAAGCAGAAAAGGGTAGCTGACTTCTGAGAATTTTTGTCTCAAAGCTGGCTCTGTCTAAGGTCCATCCTGCACTGGAAGCCCTGCTTTTCCTGAAGTGACTGTATTCCCCTCCAGCTAGCGCAGCAGCAGCCTGTGGCTGCTGAGAAATACTTGTTCCCAGCTCAAGCAAAGGCGCTACTGTTGATGGCTGCAGTCCACAGCCAGACCTGGTGTGATAGGCTGGTGCTTGTAAAAACTGACCAGGAGGGGGTAGCTGTGTGAAAGGAGCACAGAAACTGAGGTGTTAGCCAACTGCTGCTCTGTAACATCGTGAGTAAAATGTACCAGTCTTTTTTTCAGTCTGGAGGAAAACTTCCTCTCAATATTGCCTCTCCAAATCTGACACCAGTGTGGCCATTTTTTACTCCCTGTACAAGGAAAGGAAGACAACCATATTTTCTGTTGGATGAGACCAGAACTACCATGTACTAATGCTAAAATTCTTCTTCTGGACAAAGGACACTTAAATCTCATTCTGCAATATGAACAAGAACTAAATTGGGGTTTTTTTTTTTTTTTTTTTCAGATACATGTGGACAAGTGGTTTGGAGGAACCATTTTAGCTATAGTTGCACTCTTACCTTACTGATTTCATTTGAGAAGTTTAACCTGAAACAAAACTTACAACTTAAATCCTTGTAATAGCTTTAAATCTGAAAGCAAAGGCTTTTAGTAATTTTTCACTTACATTGTTAACTTATTTTATTATTTATATTCCTGTAAATGTGCAGCTTTATTGCTTGGTCTGTCTGTAGGGGTCCAGACTGGATGATCAAAGATGTGCTCCTCCATCATCTGCAAAAGGACCAACTGTACCAGATGAGGATTTTTTCAGCCTGATTTTACGATCACAAGCTAAGAGAATGGATGAACAAAGAGTCCATTTGCCCTCGACTATAAAGGGACCAAATTCTAGCTGAAGAAAGCAACAGCCACGTACTGTACAGTAGCATCTTAGGTATCATCTTTGTTTGCTGGAAAAACATACATGCCTTTTTACAGAAGACTGCAGTTAATAGCTTTCTCCCCTTTCTAATAATTTTTTGTATAAATAGCAGCAGCATCACACTCGTGACCAGTAGTTAGAGTTGCCGCTGCTCTTTGCAGTTGGCAGCTGCTTTTAGCGGTGCCCGAGATACCGATTACTGTATCTCCCTCTTAACTGCCTCTAGTCTATGAACATTAATACAAATTTTTTTCCCTGTGAAGGTATTCTCATTACTGATGTGTAGATTCTACCACTGTCTCTATCTAGCACAAGACCTAAATTTGTATGTTCTTTTTAAAGAAAACTTTTTTTTTTCCTGATTTGTACCTCCCTGGAAAAAGGTCCTGTTTTCTTTTGTACTTTTTATAAAAATAAAAAAAATTTTTAAAAAAGATAAAGTTTCAGTACTTAATTTGTCTTTGCAGAAACACAGTTTGGAAGAAACAAACATTTATATTAAAATTTTTTTTTTAAAAATCAAACCCTAATTTTAGTTCTGTTTAATAAAAAAATAGTCTACTCAAAACATGCTGGGTTTTTGGGGTGATATTCAGGTAAGTGTTTCCTATATCAGAAGAAGAATTTGTTAAGAAGATATACTTGTTTTTAAGCAACAGCTGCCCATGCTGTTCTATAGATTGTGTGGTACATGTCCACCACCAGTAGTAGTCCATGCACCAGGGAATCACAGGGTTGGTAGGTACTTGGCATGAACTACCACAGATGTCAAGTAATTCCTGCAGGAATTGAATTTAAAATGTTACAGTCAATGTATGTATGCTGCTTATTCCTTGAATTCAACTACTTCTCGTGATGGGGATGTGCTATGCTGGGGTAGTTCTTGGGAACAACAGTTGTAACTTAACGTCTTCCCCTCAGTAGATACCTGTACTGAGGTTGTTCTTGGGAACCCTGAGGGCTGTATGTTTTTAAGTGTAGGTATCTTGAGTTAGAAGCCACTGATTTTAACACCAAATGTGGCAAGCTGTTCAGGTATTTATAAATGATGTCATTTTTTAATTGACAACAAAAAATGTTTTTACAAATATGTTAACAGTAAAAAGAATCCCAAGGAGAATTATCTATCCCTTAATGGATACAGAAGGGAACATAGCAACCAGAGATGAGGAAAAGGCCGAGGTACTTAATGCCATCTTTGCCTTAAGAAGGGGGTCGGAGGGAGGATCCGAGGAACTACAGGCCTGTCAGCCTGACCTCGGTACCGGGGAAGATTATGGAACAGTTTGTCTTGAGAGCACTCATGTGGCAAGTCCAGGACAAGCAGGGGATCAGGCCCAGTCA
>JANHGO010000020.1:22078264-22090374 GCA_024606505.1 Aquila spilogaster | reverse complement strand
AGCACCATTATTAATATATAATTATAAAATATATATAAATAATAAAATATATTGTATATGAATAACATAAATAATACTATTATAAAAACATACATTACATATATATTAAATGCTATTATTTAATACATATTAACATGTTATAATTATTTAATAAATACTAAATATGATATATTAAATTAATTATCGAGCGACTAGAAGTTATGTTGGTATTGATCCTTATGTTAACCAACTAAAGTGACTAATGATGAGGTTGAGGGATGCTGAAACTGAAGGAAAACAAATGAGTGTGTCAGTGCGTTCGGAGCTGCCTTTGCTAGCTGGACACTTGATATACCAGGAATTCTAACTCAGCAAATGAAAATTCACTATTGAAGTTTTGGTGGCAATTAGTGATCATCATTAAAATTACGGTAACTTAATAATTAATGGCATATGCAAGTGATCTTTCTGCCAAGTATAGCACAGTATATATGCCAACTGGACCAGGTAATTTAATTAGAAAGACTTGGTATTTTACCTGACAGTTTGTTTACAGATCTCCAAATAAAAAATTCTGATACTGAGTACTTCAAAGGTAAGTGAAGTTGTATTAGCTTTCGTGGAAAGTAACACCTGGGATTGAATCTAGAATTACAGCATTCATCAGTCCGATGAAGTATCGTCTTCTGTTTCAGAACCTTGGCTCATTTTCTGAGTCAAGCAAATAATCTAGACATTAATATAATAAATACTGCGTACTGTGTATAACAAATCTGTAACACAAAAGGAGAAAGGAATAGAAAACTTCAATCCTGTCCTCTGGTACTGCTGTTACTGCTTTACACAGACACACAGCAGGGGAGCTGACTTTGAGACTCGTGTCTCAAAGGTGATAGTCCAAGGCCATGGTGTGACAGCCTGAGCCTGAAGTTGGTGTGAAATAGCACAGAAACAGCTCAGACATTTTCTGCAAACTGCTCTGCAACATTAATACATTTTAATCATAGTCTGTTGAGTCTCCAGATACTACTTTTCCATATCTTGACAACCCAGTAGCTATTTTTTACTCCCTTCTCAGTGAAAGAAAGGAAGACAGCTCTTCTGTTATGGGAGGTTTTTTTTCCACAGCTAAGTAAAGGTTACCAAAACTATGCTTGCACTTTTAACAGAGTAATATCATTTGAGAACTATTAAGGCATAAGCTTGAAACAAAGGTTACAGAATAAATCCCTGTAATAGTTTTAAACATGAAAAGAAAAGCTTTCAGTCACTGTTTCACTTGCATTGTTCACTTATTTCAATATTACAGTGTCCTGTAAATGTACAGTCCTATTGTTTGGTCTGTCTACAGGGTTCCAGACTGGATGATCAAAGATGTGCTCCTCCATCGTCTGCAAAAGGACCAACTGTACCAGATGAGGACTTTTTCAGCCTCATTGTACGATCCCAAGCTAAGAGAATGGATGAACAAAGGGTCCACTTACCCTCTGCTATAAAAGGACCAAGTTCTAGCTGAGGAGATGAACAAGTTCATACTGTACAGTAGAATCTTAAGTTTCATTTTTGGTTGCTGGAAAAGCATATGCGTCTTCTTACAAAGGACTGCAATTAGTAGTTTTGTCTCCTTTATAATCACTTTTTGTATAATAGCACCACACTTGTGACTGGTAGTTAAAGTTGTCTCTTTGTATCTGGCAGTTACTTTTAGCTGTGTCTGAGATACAGATTACTGTATCTCCCTCTTAACTGCCTCTAGTTTATGAGCATTAATAGCAGTTTTTTTCTCCCTCAAGGTATTGTTTTGTTGCTGGTATGTGATCTCAACCACACTTAGTATGAGACCTAGGTTTGTATGCTCTTTATAAGGATAAAGACTTGATTTTTTTCTGATTTGTACCTCCCTGAAAAAAGGTCCCATTTTCTTTTATACTTTTTTTTAATAAAATTAATTGAGAAATCACTTCAGTACCTAGTCTGCCTTTGCTTCTTCCAGCTTGTGTTTCTGCATCATGTTTATTAAAAAAAATCAAAATCTAATCTAGTTTACTCTTCTTCAAAATGAAAATACTCTTAAAAACAGACTGGGTTTATTTTGTTAATATTTACATAAGTATAAAACCACACTAAGTTACACTTGTATTTTAAGTAGCAGCAGCCACTGTAGTTCTGTAAACTGGGGTACGTCTGCCCTACCAGGAGTCTCACAGGAACGGTAAGCACTTAGCACGGACTCCCATGAACAGCCGGTAGTTCCTGCAGTATGTGAATCTTAAATGTTACAAATAATCAGTGTATGGCTGCTGCTCACTGCGAGACCTCAAACACTACTTCTCCTGAAAAGATGATGTGCTATGCCAGGGTGTTTCTTGGGAGAAACAGCTGTAACGGTTAGTGTTCACCCTTAAGAGACATCTGTATGGATGCATTTCTTGAGAACCCTTAGATCTGTATGTTATGTGTAGATATCTAGTGTTAGATGTTGCTGATTTTAATGCTAATGGTGGCAAACTGATCACTCAGACTGTTCATAAATCAAGTTTTCTCCATTTTTAACTTAAGTATTATATCACTAGAGAAGAATCCAATGTTAATTTTAGCTTCAGTGTAAAAGAGCAGTTTAAGAATAGTCAGGGAGATACGCTCCATATAATTCCAACTATTTTATAGTTACTGAAGATTTTACAAACATTCTCTTTCGTAGCTTTTTTAGCACTGAAAACTGATTCCCACTGAAGCAAAAACAACTACTTTCTTAAATATTTTTTTTTTAAAGGAGAAATGCCAGAATATTTTTTCCCAAACCAGGTGAACTATCACTTAATTGAGCTGATCTCTGCTACTTTTACTTTACTGTTTTCCTAGTTGCTGCTCAGCTTTCAATGTCCATGACACAAACGGATACAACATCAGTTTCTCACACTTCTGCACATAATTAAGTTAAAAGAACATTAAGATTTCCTTAAACTGAGCTGATGATTAGCATTGGTACTTTCTGAAAACTGATCTTAAACCACAGAAAACAAGCACTGTCCTGAAACCTCACTTTTTGCTGCAGTTATTCTTATATGAGCGATATGACTGTTAGCAACTTTCTTCAAGCAGTTTTCCAGTTACCTGATCGGCCTTATGTTTGCTCATCACAGAATATCTGTGCTTTTCTACCACAGAGTATCTGCTTTTACTCGAAACTTGTCATGCAAACTTGATGTTAAGCAAGCAGCCACAGCCACAAGGCTGTTCTCCTGGCTGCTTGCTTACTTATTTAAAAATCCATTCCTTTCAAGTTCCACAAGAAGTGCACAATAATCTCAGACTATAAAACCCGACCTTACAGTGATACTTACAAACATCCTGGCCAAAGATGAGTCCTCATCAGCTTACTGAGCTCTCCTCTACATCTGAGAACTAGAACAGAGCTAGCAAGTATGTGTGTTGATATTTATGTTAGACAAAACTTACTGCAGAGTGTAGGGACTCCTCAGTCTCCTTCCTGTGACTCGCACATACTGCTCTTTCTCTCTTCAGCCGGTCCCACGGCAGAACTTTGTCCTTCCATGTTTCTGTTAGGATCACAGTTTTTTCCAGTCTCTTGCTCTGCTTTATCTGTCCACTGCTTCTGCTGCTCAAGTGCCTTTTGTCCGGTAAGGGTTGCAGCTGGAGGAGTTTCTAGTCTACAAACTTCAGCCTCAGTGTGCAATCTATTCTGTAAAAATTAATAAGTTATTAATCAAGCAACCCAAACTGAGGGTATCTGTAGCTTTGAGTGCCTCTCAGCTCCAGAGACAGAACTCCTTTCAAGTTTCCTAACTTCAAGGCATAACCAATACCCTTTTTATTTCCCCATGGGGAAACATTACATGGAATAAACACAATATAGAGTATAAATCTGTTTTTAATTTTCTCTAATTCTCAGGAAAGTTTTGTTTTTACCCCTTCCTTCTGTGGGTAACCTGTCTTCCCAAACTGACGTAAGTACTGATCACTTAACCTGTGCGTTGAGAGTTTACAGTACAGTGTTAAAGTGTTTTAATTCAGGAGGTTCCTGCCATGGTTAACCATGGCCTTGTATTTTTCCGGAACAAAGCATGCTTATAGAAGAACAGCTACATCTTCCCCACCAGATTTGCGTTAAGCTAATTGCTTAAGTACATTCTAGCAGATGACACTGAAATCTATCAAACCTAATCCCAAGGAATGCCAAGACTAACGTACACCAGCTTCTGGTTTTTGAGACTCTTCTACTTGCATATCTGGCTCAGCACTTGCATGCAGCACATCATGACTGCTGCTGCTACTTCCAGGTCTCATCTGAACATCTCCTCTGTCGTAAGGGCCTCTGTGAATGCAAGGAGTCTTCTGTGAATAGCAGCCATCGGATTTATTCCCATCATACTGGCTGAAGTCTATTTCCTCCTGTTTAATGTCAGGTAGAGGAAGCCGCTTCTTCTGAGAAGGCATTAAATATCTTATCACAGACACTGATGATGCTGCACCATAGCAGAGAGCCTGGGGGAGGGAAGACAAGACAAAACAAAAACTCTAAACAGTTGCAGCCTACAGTTTTCACACAGAATTCAAGGCCACAAAACTAAAAAACATTGAAATAAAACAGACAATGATCAAATGGCTACAGTAAAATTCAAACTTTCTGCACAGTACAGGAGTTGCCATGTTGTAATTAATCTTTTCTGCTACAAGACACTGAAGGGTCTAACTGGGTGCTTTCATGTACAAAATGCAATTACACACATCACTGTGTAATGACTCTTAAGAAAGAAATGGGAAAATAGTTGAAGTAAACTGTCATATAGTCTAGTATTTCAAGCAGTTTAATGCTATTTTATCCCAAACTGAACTTAAAAAGATTTTGCCATGGAAAAAATTCCTTGTACAAATAATTTCACCCGTGCTATGAAGTCTGTTCAACAGTACAAGTAAGAAACAAATAATAATACCTAAATAAATTTAATATATAAAAATAGATTTGAGCTTTTAAATACTGTAAGTGCATACGAACCAGAATGAACAGAGCCATCACAATCAGTACTGGAACCTGCAGAATCAGTGGTATCTCCTTCATAAGCGCTCTGATGAATTCACCAATACCTTGTCCCACATGCTTCAAAGGCTCAGTTACAAAGGTGGTAAAAGTAATAGCCAATGCCTAGAGAAGTACAAATGGAAACCCGGTGTGGGCACGTGTTAGAAAGAAACACAGAGAGTCTCTCTGGGTCTGGCTTTTACCTTTGTTGGTGGAACCAGCAAAACAGGGTTTACTAGCAGAGTTTCGTAGTACTTCTGACATGGGTCATCCTGAAATGTCCACTGTCTTCTAAGCCATCCTGAAGTCAAAGCAGGGATGCATTTTCACTACTTGTTAAAACATATTTTATGACACAGTAGTAATACAGGAAGTAGCACTTTAACTACAGATGGAAGAGAAATCTAGATACGGTTCAAGGCCAAGATTTATGTTCAACAACCTGAGGTTAGCTTGGCTGTGCAGTTTATCCAGTCAGAGGGATGCAGGAAGGAGAGGGAAGGCAGGAAAGAAAGAGAAGGAACTATGGTTTTCCTATGCTTAGTCATGAAAGTTCTCTTTATTAAATGAGCTTAGCCCCTAGAAACCACAGATGAAAAATAAGCACAATCTGTGGAAACACTTAATATCTGGCTTATTTTGTCCATGGCCATTGAAACATAAGTGATGTTGAGTGTTACTGCTTATCAGCCAGATGGCAAGTATGCTTAAGAATGTATATGCTAGATTTCAGTAGAATATTTCAGTAAGCAGAAAGACCTTCTCCTTAAGAGAACTCAAAGCTTTAAGTGATCTATGACACTAGTGTTTTTGTAGTTTGATTTCAATGGGGTCATATCATAATCCACTGAAATTTAACACTAACAGAGTAATCACAGCCACTGAACTTCAAAGGCAAGACCACAACAGGCATCGTTAGTCTACCTGCTATAGTACTGAATAATAAATACCAGTCAATAAAAAAACAACAACAATTCAACCATTTCTGTAAAATAAGAGAAGTAGATTAAATAGTTGCGTATTAGTTGTTGCATTCACATGACTGGCTGACAAAAAACCATCTTCAATTCTGCCGTCCTACCTGAGCGGTGCTGGGGAGAGCAGCTTGCAGAACATTCACAGGTCAAATTTTAAAGGAAAAGAAGCAACCCCGTGACGTGCTCTAAGAACATCATTTTGGATGTCAGCTTTCCTTCAAAAGCTAGAAAGGAAAGTCTTATGACATGGAAAAATGGTGAAACCTTGTAACTGTGTATTGCTCAAGAACATTCAGCATACTTACAATTCACAAAGAAATAAGAGATTTTGGACACAATTACTGAATGCTTTGTGATCTTAAAAGCTACTCCAAAACAATGAAAATGCATACTTACCAATAAGGCTCTCTCTCCAGTCCAACTTCTCAGCACAGATGTTATCAAACTGCCCCATTTTGGCAATTTCTGCTTGATGCTGTGCAAAAGCCCGCTGCAGGAGAATCAGAAATAATTGTGAAAAATAAAGACAGGTTAAGATTAATCACAGTTCTGAAAAAGCAAACAAACTCAGTTTGAAGTTCCTTAGTAGGGACAGAAGTAGTTTTCAAAAGGTGGTGACTGCTTCAAACAAAGATGTCCCTGCCACCAGCAGCACAGCTCCTGGCCTGAGGCAGAGCCCACACTGGGCCCGGAGCAGCCCCGCTGCCAGCTGGGGGCACAGTGTCCAACCCACCCCCCACGCAGCAACCTGCTGTGCCAGACAGGGTGTAGAGCACAGGATGCCCACAGCTGTGCACTTCTGGCAGCTGCGTGGGAATTACCTGGGCAATGCTACCACAAAAGCTTGTTACCTAGACTGAGTTAGGATCTAAGTATCTCTTGGGGATGGATAAAGACCTACCACCACAGCTAACTGATTTATTCTCCACATGGAGTTTGAATTACCCAAATGGCAAACTTCAATATTCAAAGATATAAATTCAAGGCAAAAGCAATCTGACATCAACTCTCCTTGAAAACGTTTCTGGATTAAAACTAGAGACAGCTGCTATGAAACTACTAAAAGATCACAGATTTTATTTTTTAAATAACTGCATGAACACTAACACCCACGTTCATTTTAATTTTGCCTTACAGTTTGCCTTACAACTGTAAATCAAGTAGAAAAATTTCAAAGCAAACCATCAGCTGAAAAATTTGGACTTTCAGTGACTCCAACCAAGTCCCCTGGCGTTCAAGAGCCATCCAGCTGTGGTACTCCCCTGCTCTGGGCTACGACAAGCCACAAAGAGATCCTGATGACAAGACATGAGGTGGCTAGCTACAAGTCAGTAGGACAAGTTCCTTGCCGTTAGGCGCAATGCCAAGGCTCAGTCAGCTGCTCCATGATGATTAATGAAGCATTTATCTCTGTTCTATCAATCACTCGTTAAATGGTTTCACTTCATCCGGGGAATCTTTATCAGGAAAACGAGTACTTTTTCATAAGACTTCTAACAAGCTCCTCTAGATGGACTTCATGCTAAGGAACACAACATCTTGCCCACACAGTATAATCACCATTCTACTGCTTTATGATTTATATGCACCTTTGTGACAAGGTTCAAACTGGCAGGACTGTTCTTTAGGCTTAATACACTTGTCAACATGCAGGCCTTTCTTCATTTTGCAGCCAACTAAATCACCTTAAGTTCCTCGTAGCTATCAAATGTTAAGCCTAAAAGCCATTAAGATTTCAAAACAACTTACCTTGTATAAGTAAAGCCAATTCCATGCAAAACTGATGAGAAAACTTATTAATAAAACACGTTTCAGCTGAACAAACCAATGGATACGTGTCCACAGCTCTGTAGCTATTATAATCACAACGCACACTAAGCATAAGAGTATCTGAAAAAAAACAGAATTATGATTCAGATTTGGCATTTTTCACTCTTACTCTCTGTACACTTGAAGGAATTCCCAGCTCTTGTTTTTACTGGCATCATTTACACAGGACAGCTGAAAAACTTCTTGCTTTCACAGCATACTTGTTGAAGTACAAAGTAAAAAAGTGTCACTGTTGTGATTATTTTGCTATTTCTTCCTCATGCTATTATAACATTACCTATTAGAATTTAAATTCACAAAATTGGTATAATTCAGCACTTGAATAGCTAAGCATGCAGTATGAAACATGGAGCGACTGCTGCCACCTGCTGTGGGTTGGTTAGGAGACAAAGTTATGTTCTAAGTACCAGCAGCAAAACTTCAGAGAAGCACTTCACAGCCTTTTTCCATCTGAGGACTGCTAGGAGTGAAGCGGCACTGATGACAGCTTGTTTTCTCATTAGGCACCTATGGACTCCCCACAACCAGACAGGTTGTCAAGGTCATTTTAGCTCACAAATATTAGCATATTTTGTAAAGATTTATTCCAAGAACTTCAGCTTGTCCTCAATATAGCACTTTGTAACTCTATTTTACAGAATGTGACATTTCCACGCTACAC
Source organism: Aquila spilogaster (assembly GCA_024606505.1). Classification (NCBI taxonomy): domain Eukaryota; kingdom Metazoa; phylum Chordata; class Aves; order Accipitriformes; family Accipitridae; genus Aquila; species Aquila spilogaster. The sequence goes on along the minus strand of JANHGO010000020.1, from coordinate 22,081,886 downwards.
AGCAGTATGTAAAATTTTTCCACGTAAGTCACAAAAAGCCTAACCTATGAAGTCTAAGACCTCAAATATATGCTACTCTCAATAGAAATACATTCCATCTCCTACAGAAGCCAACAGCTACAGTACCTATTTGAACAAGGGACAAATCTGGACAACTGACAACCTGTGCATTATGAATGTAAGTCATGATGACAAACCAATAAAGCCCAAAGAGTCCCACAGCACAGTTATAAAAGAAAAAAAAAAAAAAAAGAAGAAAAAAGCATTCCAGAAAAAAAAAAATCTCAATGCTACAAGTAGAAAGTAAGAGCAGAGGAATAAAAGGTTTAATTCTTGTTCCAAATAACTACCTGCCCTATAGCTTCAACAACCAAAAAGTGACAGGTTTTCATGCGGAGTTAAGGTGGTAATATTGCTTCACAGAGAAACTAGAGAAAACAGTAATTAATACAAGTGTATTGCCTTTCTTCTTCTCTTACCATAAACATATTATACAGATCAATTCCAAAGGTGTCTTCAAATCTCCAGTGCCAAGCTTTATAATCGTGGTGCTTAAAATTGATCAAAATATTGCTAAGTGCATCATCGACAGCACCTGACTGCCACGCTTCCTCCTGCAGGAACCGGAGGATCTCCAGATGCGTCTGTTTTGTAAGGATAATCTCAGCATCATAATGCACTTGGTCCATGTTTCCCTCAGGCTGAATTAAAAGCAAGACAAAACAATAGTATTTCCAGCAGGCAACCTTTAAAACATACATAAGAAAAAAGGTATTCTGTTGCAAAATCCTGATTATAAGTCCTGACTATGTACCAGCCACCTTTCATGGTGGAATGCAGGATGAAGACCTATATAAACCAAAAATGCAGCTGTTTTGTTCTCTTTCAACTCTACTGCAAAAACCTAAAAACAATGCATCACACCCAGGATTTAAATTTTACAACCGCTTCTCACTGATGGGCATTCATGACTGATGCACTATTGGTGCCAATGAACTTCTTCATGACTGGGTAACACAGACAGAAGCTGTTAAATAGGGAAATAAGAAATGTTACATTGCTAAATGTAATGTTCATTTTAAGTATTAATTTTACCAATTGCTAAAAAATTATTGTTCTACCCCTGGATAAAACAAAAAGTATCATTCCAAAGACAATAAAATGAAGAAAGAGATGCAGTGATTCTTACACGCAAACTCAAAGCTGCTACTCCTAGCTGGAAGGTGTGATCAAGTCTTAAAGAGATGCCTACAAGGGCTACTACAAGTAAATAAGGAATCTGGCTCTCACAACTTTAACAGCTGCTGAGGTGAACATACAGCTGCATCCCAGCAACAGATACTGCGTTCTGTGCTCTGAAGTCACACAGACTGCTGCTGGATGCTTTACAGATAAAGGGACAACTGTGCCTCCTGTGAGCAAACAGCGCAAACTTGGACAGCAATACTGCATGCACATACTTCCATCATTTTTTAATTCACAGTTCAGTTTCCTTCATTTTAATTTGACGTACGACAGAATGAATTCAAACTCATTTTTAGTCCATATTCAGATACTCACAAGGCCAAGTTTTCTAGCTTCATTTAAAATCTTATTCAAGTACCGCTTAAAAATATAAAAGCTCCGGCTTTCACGAGATTTGGCATTCCTCTTCTCGCATTCTGCAATCTATAACGTAAAGACATTTCCGCTCACTTGTTGCTCAAACACTGTTTGGTTCATAGAATAAACAAATATCACCAACACAAGAAACTCATGAGTAACACAGGGTCACATTTCTTCAGTTTAGCAGTAATCCCACGATCAGTACATCAGATACAAACCATACGCAGTTGCTAAGGAGCTTTCCACGCTGCTGCTTTCCATGGCACCAGCCAGTACTGGGGATTTCAGATCTGGTGGTGAAATGGTTTGAATACCAACTTCAGCAGGACTAGAAAAACTACCGATCTGGATCTCCTTAAATTTAAAAGTTTGTACCATGTAAAATACACCAAGTCAAACTGGCAATTCTGTGTGCTACCTATGTCATTCATTGCCTCTGCAATGGAAAATATTCTGAAGTTCCATAACAAACCTTCCGCTGCAAAGAATCCACTTCCCTGGAGCAACTTGATAAGTTTTCAGTGATGATTCCATCCACTGTCTTATCCTCAGAATCATGATAGTTTACCTGAAGTCACATAAGCAAAAACAAACTTTCAGAATCCAAAAATTTCATCAATGTGCCACATTACACTTCTACAGTCAGGTCGCTGACTGGCAGGAGCAAAGGTGCTAAAACATGAGCGTTGGTCTTCTCTGCAAATGCTCTCAGCTACATTCCATTGCTCCTCTGCTGTTATTTCAAGCTCCAAACCAGCAGCTGCTTTACGCCTGTCTGCACGCTGCCCCCAAAAGGAGAGGTCTCACCCTTTCCCCTTGGCTGAGTGCTGCTTAACACATGAGCCCCAGTGCACCAGATTAGATAATGGTTGGCTAACCACTGACTCAGCGAATGAAGGGGCAGCTTCCAGCCAGCCCAAATCCCCAGCCCGGTTGGCCACGCAGCCAGACTGAAAGTCAACAGAGGTGCATTCCTTGTTGTGTGCCTTCTGCAACTTTCCAGTTTCCTCCTTCACCCTGAAGCAGCATCCCAGTGCTCTGGGAACTGCCCCCTCCACCAGAATTATGAAGAAAAACACTGTAGTTTGCACTTTTTAAGGTCCATAAAACGCTGAGTAAGTATTATTCAAGAACACAAAACCAAAATTTAAAGCTAAAGAATGACAAGGGTGCCCGCACAACCAGCCATAGCTTACAGTGCTCTATGCGACAAGGATAAACAACATGCATCTTGTGATATATGTACAGTCCGCTCCTCACACAAGACAACAGGGTATGATTCACCATCTTCATATTTCACATTTCCCATATGTGTAGTACTCCCAGAGTACCAACAGCATAGTATTCAACCCGTTCTGATCTTCCTTCTGAAGATTATGCTGCTCAGCACAGCAGATCTCCATCGCATTTCACAACACCCTCAAGCAATGAACAGGCCGTACCCCTCTATTACTGGGGAGTCTGAGAGCTTAACTCAAACGTTACCCATTAATTAGACTTCATTTTCAGACATACAACACCGTGCAGCATCTCCCAGCGCAGAGACACACATGCACAGTTCTTTTCTGTTTACAGCTCAGAACGTATCTCTACAGGACGATAAAAAGAGCGCAGTCCTAACGTTTCATAAATGCGTGGTTTGAGGGCAGCCGGTCAGCAGGACAGGGCCAGAGGCTCGCTGATGACACCCAGACAGACACCCACGCGTTTTCCGCACCTTGTAAGGCCTTCTCATCGTTCCCGACGCCGCGTCGTAGTTGAGCATATCGGTGGGGTCGATCCAGTCGTCGTCCTGGGCCCCGCCGCCCGCCAGCACGGCCGCGCACAGCACCAGTACCAGCATCGCTGCGCACACACTCGGGGCTTCACGGCGCGGGGCGGTTGCTACCACGCGAGGGCTGAAAAGGCCGTACAACACAGAGCAAACGTTTTCGTCAGCATCGCCGCTCCCACCCTCTCCTCAGGGCCCGGCCCGGCCCACCCGCGGCCGTTCCCGTCAGCGGCGCCGCCCCGCCCC
>JANHGO010000020.1:22067748-22078164 GCA_024606505.1 Aquila spilogaster | reverse complement strand
CATGGTTTAGTGGGCATGGATGATGGTTGGACTCGATGATCTTGAAGGTCTTTTCCAACCTAAATGATTCTATGATTATAACCCTAGAGAAGAATCGACGTTTAATTTTAGCTTCAGAGTAAAATGGCATTGTAGGAATAGTTAATTCAAACTATTTTACAGTTACTTGAAAGTTTTACAAACATTCTCTTGCAGCTTTTTTAGCAGTGAAATTGAATCCTGCTGCAACTACAACTGTCCTCCTTCTGCTTTTGCAGAGAAATGCCAGAATATTCTTCCAAAAACCATGTGCTACCATCAGTTTATTGTGCTGATCTTCGGTACTTTTACTTAGTGCTTCCTACTCCCCATTCGGCCTTAAATTGCTCTGAAAAAATCTGATACAACATCAGCTTCTCACTCCTCTACAAATTATTAAACTAGAAGACAATCATCAAGCTGTCCTAAAACTGAGCTGACAAGCAGCAAACTGATTTTAGAGAGTGTAAAACAAAACATAATAGTCCTGAGACATCTATTTGAGCTGCGATTAGTCTAACGTGAATTACATGAATATCAGAAACTTTCTTCAGGCTGTTTGACAGTTACCTTATTAGGCTTATGTTTGCTAGATCACAGAGTAGCAGTGCTTTCCCCTCAGCAAGTATCTAGTTTTACTCAAAACTTATTACACAAACTTCATTTCAAACAAGCAGCAACAGCCCACAAGCCTCTTTCCTTGGCCACTTAAATGCTGTATTATCTTACTTTACTTAACTTATTTATTTCACATTCCAGAAGTAGTACATACACTCAGTCTCTCAGCTTTTAAAACTCTACTTACCTTATGATTACTATCTGACCAAAGATGAGTTCCCATCAGCTTACTGATGCTCAATTTTCTACATTTGAGAACTAGAGCAGAACTAGCAAGTACACGACAAGCAAAGATTAGACAAAACTTACAGCAGAGCTTGGGCCTTCCTTAGTGTCCTTCCTCTGAGTCACATGAACTGCTCTTTTTCTTCTCTTCACGTGGTTCCACTGCAGAACTTTTCCCGTCTAGGTTTTTATTAGGATCACAATTTTCTCCAGTCTCTCGCTCTGCTTTGCCCGTCTCCTGTTTCTGCTGCTCAAGTGCATGTTCTTCAGTAAGGTTTTCAGCTGTGATAGTTTCTAGTCTACAAACTTCTGACTCAGTGTGCAATCTATTCTGTAAAAATTAATAATAAGCTATTAATCAAGCAATCCAAAGTGATGGCATCTATTGCTTCAGGTGCATCTCAGGTCAAGGGGCAGAACTCCCCCAAAGCATGACTGGTATCTTTTTCTCCTGGGAATCATGTAAATAAGCACAATCTAGAGTGTAAGTCTATTTTTGATTTTCTATAGTTTACAGAAAAGTCAACACTGCTTCTTCTCCCTGCTTTTCCTCTGTGGGTAATCATTATGCCCAGGCTGACATAAGTATTGATCTCTCAAAACAGAAGTTATTTAAGTCTTTACTATAAAAGAAGAGTTTTAATTCAGTAGTGTCCTGCCACAGTTAGCCATTGCACAGTATTTTTCCAGAACAAAACACACCCAAGATAGATACCTCTACTGAACTGTTCTATAGGGGAGCAGGTACTTCCTTAACTCCTCTCTCCCCAAGATTTGGCTTAAGCTTGTTGTTTAAACATGTTCTAGCAGATGACATTGAAATCTATTAAATTTAATCCCAGCTCAAAGAGCACCAGGACTAACATACACCAGGTTCGGGTTTGTGAGACTCTTCTACTTGCGTATCTGGCTCCTGGCTTGTATGCACAATGTTAGGACTTCTGCCATTTCCTGGTCTCACAGGAGCATCTCCTCTGTCGTAAGGTCCTCCATAAACATAAGGAAGCTTCTGCAAATAATAGCCATCTGATTTACTCCCATCATATTGCCCAAAGGCTATTTTCTCCTGTTGACTGTTGGGTGGAGGAAGACTTTTCTTCTGAGAAGATGTTAAGTATCTTAACACAGACACTGATGATCCTGCACCATAGCAGAAAGCCTGGGGGCAGGGAAAAAAGAAAAAAAAAGAAAAAAGAACAAAATACCAAATATTTGCGGCCTACAGTTTTCACACAGAATTTGAAGTCACATAGCTGAAAAACACTGAAAGAAAAGCTCAGGTGTTCAGAACGGCTACAGTAAAATTCAAGCTTTCTACAGTCTGACCACCCTGCAGGAACTGCCAGACTGGATAAAGTTCATCTTTGGTGCAACAATGAAGATGTTGAAGGCTCTAGCTCAATGTTTCCATGTACAAAATGCCAATTATATGCATTGCTGTGTAATGACACAAAGAAGAAATGGGAACTAAGGTGCAATAAACTGTCACAGAGCCTAAGATTTTAACCAGTTTAATGCTATTTTATCCCACTTGGGGAGTGGGGGAGAGATGTGGTTTAAATACAAATAACCTATTTTAATTGCTAAACCAATAGTACTATAAAGATTTTGGCAAGAAAAAATTCCCTTGTAGAAGTAATTTCATCTGTGCTAAAAAATCTGTTCACTAGTACAAATAAGAAATAAATAATATAATAGATAATAATACTTAAATATAAGTAAGTTTAACATATAAAAAACAAAACCGAGCTTTTAAATATAAGATAAATGTATACAAACCAGGACAGCCAGAGCCATCATAATAAGCACTGGAACCTGCAGAATGAATGGTATCTCCTTCATTAGTGCTTTGATGAATTCACCAATACCTTGTCCTATGTGCTTCAAAGGCTCAGTTACAAAGTTGGTGAAAGTAATTGCCAATGCCTAGAAAAATACAAATAGAAAAATAGTGTTGTCACTGATTACAAACATAAACATGAACAGTCTCTTTAGGCTTGGCATATATATACCTTTGTCGGTGGAACCAGCAAAACAGGATTTACTAGTAGAGTTTCATAGTACTTCTGACAGGGATCATCCTGAAATGTCCATTTACTTCTGAGCCATTCTGTAGTCAAAGCAGAGACCTATTTTTACTACTTTTTAAAAACACATTTTATGACACAGTAGTAATACAGAAAGCAGCATTTCAATTATAGATGGAAAAGAACTCTTCTAGATATGGTTCAAAGCTCAGATTTATTTTTAACTGAGATGATTAGCTTGGCAGTGTAGTTTATCCAGTCATGGGGATGCTGGAAGGAATGGAAGGGAAGGCTGGAAAGAAAGAGAAGAAACTGAGGTTTTCCCATGTTTGGTCAAGAAAGTTCTCTTTATTAGATGAACTTAGTCCCTAGAAGCCTCAGAAGAGAAATAAGTCTCGTCTGTGGGAACCACTACCTAGCACATTTTGTCCACAGCTACTGAAACAGAGGTAATTGAGTGTTATTACTTATCTGCCAGGCTGCAAGTAGGTAAAAAAATGTTTATTTTGCTTGCTAGATTTCAAGGGACTATTTTAGTTACAGGCAGAAAGTCTTACTCCTTAAGGGAAATTCTAAGTTATAAACAAGTAATTTATGACATAAGTGTTTCTGTAGTTTGATTTTAGTGCAGTCAGAACATAAACCATTGAAATTTGACATAAACAGAGCAATCACAGCCAATAAATTATAAAGGGAAGACCATAACAAGCACTCATTAAGAGTTGTCATCATTAATTTACCTGCTATAGCACTGGATAACAAGTAACAGCTAATTAAAAAATTCAGCTTTCTCTGTAAAATAACAACCACTAGAGTAAGTAGTTACAGATCTAATTTCTGAAGTCCACTGTACTGTAGGCCTTGCAGATAAAAAAAATAATAAAAAAAATATTTTTCTTGAATTCTGCCCTCTTATCTTCAGTAAATGGCACTGAATGGTACTGGGGAGGGCAGCTGGGGAAACAGTCACAGGGTAAGTTATAAGGAAAAGAAGTAACACCATGACCTGCTCTAAGCACAGTTCTGTAATCAGCTCTCCTCCAAAGGCCTAGAAAAGGAAGTTTGGTGGACCAGAAAAATGGTAAAACCACATAATCATGTATTGCTGAAGAAAATTCAATGTGCTACTCATGAAGAAATAAGAGTATTCTTGGATACTATTACTGAGTATTTTGTGATCTTAAATGCCATTACAAAATAACAAAACAAGTATTTACCAATAAGACTTTCTCCCCAGTCCAACTTCTCAGCACAGACATTATCAAACTGCCCCATTTTCGCAATTTCTGCTTGATGCTGCGCAAAGGCCAGCTGCAGGAGAACAGGAATTACTTGTAAAACATAAGACAAGGTGGTGCTGGGAGCAGAACACCTACAACCATGCAGCACTGCACCTGAGCTAATGACGTTTGCTCTTAGCAGGCTGGGGATAATTACCCAGGTAAATTTGTACTAAGAAAAGTTTGCTACTAAACAATTTAACAGAGTTAAATTCTCAGTACTTCCTGGGAATGGACAAAAACTACCAAGATGGCCACCTCTGAGTTGCTCTGCAAATGGAGTCTGAATTGCCAAAAGAGCGAACTCCAATATTCAAAGATACAAGTTCAGGGCACAAGTAATCTGATGAGATCTTGTTTCCTTAAAATGTTTCTGGATTAAAACCAGAGATGGCTGCCATGCAATTACTAATTAAAGCATCAGGACATTCTCTTTTATTTTTTAAATAATTCCCATGAACAAATACCTATATTCATTATAATTTTGCCTTACAGTTTGCAATTGATAATTAAATAGAAAAAATTAAGTCAAATAATCTGTTGAAAAGCAGACTGACTCAGATTGAGTCCTCCACATGGCAGTCCACTCATGTTCCAAGAGCCATCCTACTCTCTGGCACTGTGCTATTCCTGGGTCTGACAAGCTGCAGTTAAATTCTGATGACAAGATGCGAGGACCAAGATTCTGTGGTTGAGCTATGACCTAAGAGCATAAATTCCTCCTCATTAAAACCAACACCATTGTACAGTCAGCTACTGTATCACCATTAATGAAACATTTATCTCCAGTCTATCACACATTAAATACAGTTTCAGCCAGGAAATCTTTAGAAAGAAAAAACTCTCCCCACAATATATTTTCCTAAGACTTTTCTACTGTCCTGGTTTTGGCTGGGATAGAGTTAATCTTCTTTCTAGTAGCTGGTATAGTGCTATGTTTTGGGTTCAGTATGAGAAGAATGTTGATAACACACTGATGTTTTCAGTGTAAACACTACTTAACAACTACATCAAGGCTTTTTCAGCTTCTCCTGCCCAGCCAGCAAGAAGGCTGGAGGGGCTCAGGGAATTGGGAGCAGACACAGCCAGGGCAGCTGATCCAAACTGGCCAAAGGGGTATTCCATACCATGTGATGGCATGCCCAGTATATTAACTGGGGGCAAGTTGGCCTGGGGGGATCGCTGCTTGGGAACTGGCTGGGCATTGATCAGCGAGTGGTGAGCAGTTGCACTGTGCATCACTTGTTTTGTATATTCCAATTTTTTAATTATTATTATTGCCATTTTATTATTGTTATTATTATCATTATTAGTTTCTTCCTTTCTGTTCTATTAAAACTGTTCTTATCTCGACCCATGAGTTCTACCTTTTTCCTTCTGATTCTCTCCCCCATCCTGCTGGGTGGGGGGGAGTGAGTGAGCAGCTGCATGGTGCCTCATTGCTGGCTGAGGTTAAAGCACAACATCTACCAAGCTGATTTAGACAGAGTTCATGTCTCCCTTGCCCACGCAGTGAAATCACAGCTCTACTGCTTTATGAATATTTTATCCTGCCTCTGCAGCAGGATAAAAGTTGGCAGGGTTTCTTTTGTTCTTTAAGCTAATACACCTGTCAACATGCAAAATAAAACATTCATCCCTTTATTTATTTTGCGGCCAAGTATTGCTTTATATACACTAACTAAAGGAACTAAATAACCTTAACTCCCTCATAACTCTAAAATTTTAAGCCTAAAAGCCATTAAGATTTCAGAACTTACCTTATACAAGTAAAGCCAATTCCATGCAAAACTGATGAAAAAACTTATTAATAGAACACGTTTTAGCTGAACAAACCAATGAATATGTGTCCAGAGCTCTGTAGCTATTACAGTCACAATGCACACTAAGCACAAGAGTATCTGAAAAAGAAAACAGGAAAAAATTATGATCCAGATTTGGAATTTTCCAAGCTTACTGCCAGTACACATGAAGGACAACTTTTGTTTTTAATAGTGTCATTTACACAGAACAGTTGAGAGAATCCTTCCTTTCTTTCACAGCTTATCTCCAGCAGCACAAGGCAGAAAAGTTTTATGGTATTACTAGTAGTCATTCCTATCACAGCCTTACGTTGCAGTTGCTAATTTCTTTCTTGTGATGTTTAGTTATTTCTTCTTTATGATATTTATCACATTACCTACCATACTTTAAAATTGGTGTAATTCAGTGCTTGAGTAATATGTGCCTGGTATGAACCACAGAACTGCTGCTGTCAGCTCCTGCAGTTTGGTTAAAAGACAAAGTTACAGTCTGGCTAACAGCACCAAGACTCCAGAGAAGCACTTCACAGTCTCTTTCCATCCGACAACCCCTAACAGCGAGGTTAATGCTACTGACAGCTTGCCTTTTTCATTTGGCTTCCATGGACCCCCCTCAAAACTAGACAGGCTACTTTCAAGATCATGTCAGCATAAAATGTTAGCATATTCTGAATTGTAAAAATTTATTCAGAGAGCTTCAGCTAATGAGAGATCCTCAGCTTAGCACTTTGTATCTCCATTTTAGAGAATACGACATTTTCACATAGTCATGCTCTCCTTCTCTCCAACACTATACATTTTTTTTCCACAAAATTCACAAAACCCTCTGACCTGTAAGACCTCAAATATATACTTGTCTCAATATAAATATATTCCAACTCCTGCAGAAGCCAACAGCTTCAACATCTATTTGAGGAGACAAATCTGGAAAATTTATAATGCACAAATTGTCAGTTTAAGTGATAAGAAAGTACTAGAGTCTAATGAGTCACGCAACACAGATATAAAAGACAGGAAGAGAAAAAAGAAAGCATACCAGAAAAAAACCCACAAATCTACAATAGCAGAACATGACCACAGAAATAAAAAACTTGAATTCTTACTTCAAGTGAATATATCGCCTCTACCTTCAGCATGAAACAAAAAGAGTGACTCACTGTTAAGTACGATGGAAAGAACTGCTTTACGTGTAGAGTTACAATGGTAATATTCATTGACTAGACTTGCACAAAGAAACTGGAAAAACCAGCAATTAAAAACCAACAAAAAACCTTTCTTCTTCTCTTACCAGAAGCATATTATATAGGTCAATTCCAAAAGTGTCTTCAAATCTCCAGTGCCAAGCTTTGTAATCATGGTGCTTAAAATTGATCAAAATATCACTAAGTGCATCATCCACGGCACCTGACTGCCAAGTTTCCTCATTGAGAAACCTGAGGATCTCCAAATACGTCTGTTTTGTAAGGATGATCTCAGCATCATAATGGACGTGGCCCATGTCTTCCTCAGGCTGAATTAAAAGCAAAGTGAAACAATGGTTAAAAGCTGCTTATTTGGAAATAGAAGTACATATGAAAAACTGTATCCCTAGGCAAAAACCTGATTATATATCCTCATTATGCACCAGCACCTTTTTGAAGCAGACTGCAGGATGAAGACATGGGACAGGGAGCACACTATGATTCTATAACCCTTTTGTTCATTCTTCTAAACTACATAAAACACAAATTCAATTGGTTTGTACCCTTTCAGTTCTACAGCAATAACCTAAAAAATGAAGTGAGTTATCTCACCTATTACTAAAATTTTAGAACCACTTCTCATTAACAAGTAATAATTACAAATGCGCTATGTGTGCCCCGATCATGGCTGGGTAATACAGATAGAAGCTATTAAATACTGAAATAAGAAATTTTACGTTACTAAGTATAATGCTCTTTGTTAGATATTAATTTTGCTTATTGCTAAAAATTTATTCCTTTACCTCTGAATAGAAAAAAAATTATCCAAAGACAATATAATAAAGAAAGTAATAAGGTGATTCTTATATGCAAACTCTAATAAGCTACTATTCCTAGATGGTTAATGTGGTAGAGTCTTAAACAAAGGCCTAAAAGGTCTACCACAAACAAACAAAATCTGGCTCTTTCAAGTTTAACAACCATTAACATGAACTGAACAGGGTATTACTATCGCTGCATCCCAGCAACAGATATTTAGATACATACTCTGAATTCACATCATCTTCCTTTGGATGCTGTACAGGTCAAATGGCAACTGTCTCTCCTGAGCAAATACTGCTAACTAACAGCAATACGAGATACACATACTTCTGTCATTTTTTCCTTTGCAATTCAGTTCCCTTCATTTTAATTTAAATTTAAAGTATGCCAGAATAATTAATCAATACTTGGTAACTGTGAAAAACACATAAAGTAGTAATACGAATTCTATATAATTTTTAATGACTGTTCAAATACTCACAAGGCCAAGTTTTCCAGCTTCATTTAAAATCTTATTCAAGTATCGCTTAAAAATATAAAAGCTACGACTTTCACGTGATTTGGCATTCCTCTTCTCACAATCTGCAATCTGCAATGTAAAGGCACTTTTACTCACTTCTTGCTGAAACCAGCTTGTTCGTAGGAGAAAAAAACCCTACCAACACATTAAACTCAGGATTAACAGAGACACATTTCTTTAGTTTAGCAACAACCCTGTGATTAGTACACCAGATAAAAAGCCTATGCAGTTGCTGAAGATACTACTTTCCATGGGACTGGCCAGTCCTGTAGATTTCAGATCTGCTAATAATATAGTTTGAATACTAACCTCACTAAGTCTAGAAAAAAACTAAAGATCTGGATCTCCTTAAATTTTAAGTTTACATCTGGGGAAAAAAAAAAAAAAAGGAACTGTAAAAACGACTAAGTAACTAAAACAACATTAAAATTACATATCCCATTGGGTCTCCAAATGGCTGAGGGAAGCAAGAGCCCCAGTAGCTACACAAACATCACCGCATCCTCCTGAACTCAGAGGAAGCAGCAGCATGGGGGTCTTACAGCCACTCCCGAGAGCTGCAGCATTGCACGTTATGGTCAGCCACAAATGTGTTCTCTATGCTTACAACCCACCCCTTAAAATCCAACAGAACTGAACAACTTGAAAATGAAAGGTCAGGTTTCTTAGCTTTTGGCAGCATGGTCTAACATCAACACTATGTGTCGGTGACAAATGGACAGAAGCACGTAGCTCCTATCAACTTCTGCTGCGCTAAGGGCAGAGCAGCAATTTGGAGTTGAGTTCCAACTACTTCCAGTCCCCACTCTGAATAAAGAGGTTCCCCATACATAATGCATGGTCTCTCACAAATTATGCCAGCAATTCACCTGTTCTACACTGTCCAGAAAAGCATCATCTGAAAGCACAACCTATAAAAAGCTGGAAAATATTCTGAAGTTCCATAACAAACCTTCTGTTGCAAGGAATCTACTTCCCTGGAACAACTTGATAAGATTTCAGTACTGACTGTATCCACAGTCTTATCCTCAGAGTCGCGATAGTTTGCCTAAAATGACATAAGAAAAAACATATATTTTTAGAATCAAAAAGTTTGATCAATATGCCATGTTACACTTCTGTAGTCAGATCACTTTAAAAGGAGCAAAGGAGCTAAAAGCTGAGTGTTGGTCTTTGCTGCTAATACTGTTTCAACGATACGCCAGCTGCCTCTCTGCTGTTATTTGCGACTCCAAACGGACAACTGCTTTAAGTTAATCTAAATGCATGCTGCCTTCAGAAGGTGAGGTCTTGCCCCGTCCTTCCCCACCTGCCCTTTCCCCTCCCCTGAGTGTTGGTGAGCCACCGAGTGCATCAGATTAGATAATTGGACTGGCTAAAAACTGACTCAGCAAGCAAAGGGGCAGTTTTCAGCCAGACAATTTTCCAGTCCAGCTGGCCATGCAGCCAGCCAGACCGAAAGTAAACACAAAACCCCATTCTGGGTTGCATGCCTTGCCTTTTGTGTTCCCTCTTCACTCTGAAACGTCCCATTTTTTCTGTTAATTGCTCAGACTTAGTTTTAGCAGTGCTGCTTCTACACAACCAGCTATGCACACTGAGGAAAGTCTCCAAAAGGACATTCAACATCACACAAATCCCTGAACTCATGCTGATACAAAGTTTGTTTTTGAGGACTCAGGTGGCCCACACAGCCTACATACCTAAAATCTCTCAGGGCAGAACAGAAAAGAAATCCTGAAAAGATGGATTAATCCAAAGCAGTCATTTTTTTCCTTTAAGATGCAGTTCTGTTTTTGTGGGAGAAAACAGTAAAACTCCTAGCTAGTAACTATCAAGTGGGCTTGGGGCAGGTGGAGGCTGAGGAGAAACTCTGTAGAGAGATATAATGCTCTGAGCATTAAAAAGGCATTATTCAAGACT
>JANHGO010000020.1:22051342-22067648 GCA_024606505.1 Aquila spilogaster | reverse complement strand
GGGGCAGGTGGAGGCTGAGGAGAAACTCTGTAGAGAGATATAATGCTCTGAGCATTAAAAAGGCATTATTCAAGACTGCAAAACCAAACTTGAAAGAATGACAAAAATCAAGGGTGCCCGTACAACAAGCCACAGTTTACACTGCCATGTGTACTGGATAAACAATATGCATCTCACGATATGTGTAGAGTCCACCTCTCAAACAAGACAAACGAGATGATTTACCTTGTTAAAACTAGCTATTCCTATTTCATATTCTCCTCAATGTTCATGAATTATTAACAGTACAGCACTCAATCCCTATTCTGATCTTCCTTCTGGAAACTCTGATGCCCAGCATTACAAAACACCACTGACTTCCATAATACTCTCACACAATAAATGGGGTTTATTCCCTAGTAATAACTAGGGAACTCGGTAATTCAAGCAAAATATAATAATTAACTCTTAATTCCCCCAACTTTTATCAGCTAGGAACTTAATTTTCAAGATATTTAACACTATACTTGAGAAGCAAAAGCTGCTTAACCCAGTACTTCTCAGAGAAGTAACTTGTGGAGCCACCACCTCTGGAAAGACAAAAAGCATGGTTCCTGTGACTTGATCAGTGTGCAATAGAAACTTGTCAGTATAAGGCTCTAAGCTAATTATCTACAATAGCATAGATTGCTATTTTTTTCCTTGCAGTTTTAACAATGGACACACAACACTTTTCTGGGTATAGACTTAGATGTAACCTTGTAAGACCTTAAAAAGACCGTAATTCTATTGTTTTCTAATGTCATGATTAAAGGGCAATCCTTCAACAGCATATGGCTGAAGGACTGTTTGGGAGACACACGTGTTCATGCACCCTTTCTTTTTCTACCTTGTAAGGTCTTCTCATTGTTCCTGATGCAGCATCGTAATTGAGCATATCCGTGGGGTCAATCCATTCATCATTTTGAACTTTACCACTCCCTATTAGCACAACTGCACACAATACCAAAGCAAACAGCATCCTGTATCACTAAATAGAACAAGAAATTAAGATATTTAGTTCAGGATGTAACATGCTGTACAAAAAACCTGAAACAATCTTACAACATGAAAAAAATATTTTCTGGTGGTGTTTAAAAACTCCGTTCCCCACTAAGCTGGTTAAACTTCACTGTCGTAAATTTTTTTTTTCCAAAGAAAACACTGGCACGAACACGCAACAATTAAACTGTATTATGTGACCGAATCAATAGAACTGGCTGCAGTTACCAGCAGGTGTAGCGCAGAGTTCAGCATTGCTAAATACGATAAAACAGTGCAGAACTCCTCCAGGCCTCGAGACGAGGGTCCAGCACCATTCCCACTACACAAATTCCCCCAGCAAGTCTTGCAAAGACCGGAGGATGTTCCCGCCCGGCGCGGGCGGCAGCCCCGCCGTGCTCACCTCGCCGCCGCCCCGACAGGCCCGAGGCCGCCCGCCCCGCTTCCCTCCGGCCGCAGCCGCTGCTCTGCCCCGAGCCGTAGGCCCCCCCCCCCCCGGCCGACGACGATAGCGGCCGTAGGCCGCAAGCGCTGAAACGGCTGCGAAGCGGAAAACCCCGTCTAGTACTTCTCCTCCTTCGCTTTGGCCTTGTTTAGCTCGGACACTAAGGCCACGGTCTGGGAGGACGCGCAGCCTTCCACCCCTTCCCGCTCCCACCATTCCTCCTCGCCAGTTCACCGCGACGAGAGCCCTAAGGCCCGGACAACGCGCAGGCCGCGCCCCGACAACGGGGCTCCAGTCAGCGGCCCGGCACCGGCGCCCGGCCCCACCGCCGCCCTCGGCGAGGCCCCGCAGCCGAGCGCCGGGCCGCAGCCCACCCTCCAGCTCCTACCCGCGGCCCGCCCCCCCCCGGTACCTGAAGTCTCGGCCCGTTTACGCGGCCCGCATCGCCTCGCAACCGGGCAGGGGGGGCCGCACTACTCCCTGCCCCTTACGCCTGCGTTCCCGGCGCCGCCGCCGGTCCCTCCCCAGGCCCGGCACCGCCCCGGCGCCCGGGGGAAGCCGCTCTCGCCGCGGAGAAGCGGCGGCTGAAGCTCCGCTCTGGCCCTGAAGCGGCGGGAGGCGCCGGCCTGCCTGAGGCTGCCTCAGCTCCGCCGTTCCTGCGAGCTGGCGGGCGGGGCCGGCCGGGGCCGGCCGGCAGCGGCTCTCGCCGGCTGCAAAGCCACACAGGTAGGGTAAGCAGCGAGCGTAGGAGGAAGCAGCCAGGACAATAATTAACGTGTAAAGGAGTAGCAGGGTGAAGAACGCAACCATTGAAAGCAGGGAGGACAGAGCTGTGGAGCAGACGCAACACCCCAGTTAACATTCCCCCCCGGAGCGGAGCGGTGAGGCAGCCAAACCCCGCACATCTGCAAGAGAAGCAGCAGCAATTCCCCCGCCCCCCGTACGTGGATTTATCTTTTTTTTCTATTTTTGTTGACAGCTCCAGGCAGACATAGAGGAAGAAGAGTATGCTTTAGTAAATATAAGCAAGGGGGGGAAGTCCTACATAGGAACAGCTCAGAATCGGTAGAGGCTGGGACATAAGACAACAGATGTAAAACTAGACCCTCTTTGTAAAGACACAAGATGTAATAAAATTAATTTAATGAACTTACTATTTAAAGAGGGGTAGTGCTCATTGAAAAACAGTCTGTCAGCTTTGACCATAGCTGGACAACTGGAGGAACAGAATAGTGAGAAGCTGTATTTTCCTCTATAGCAGCATTAGGACCTTAACCTATGTGTCCAATTCAGAAAAAGAAACAGATTTTCAGCTCTGTACCACTGTATTATTTTACTTACCCCACTGCAAAGTCAGATACGTGGAAGTAGTATCAAAGATCTAAAGTCTTTTATACTTCTAGGCATACAACAGATGTTGACATACGATTTAAGTATCAGGGTTGCACTGAGGAAATAATAAACCAAGAATCCAAAATAACAGATGAGCCAGCTGCAGGTGTTGGAGGTCTTTATTGAGATTATAGCACAGATACACTTCTATAGTTACCTTTCCACTTTTAGACAATAGTTAAAAATGCTTGCTACAGTGCACATATAATTTAGTAACCAAAAGAATCCAAAACTTAACTGCAGTTCAAATAAATAAATAACCTACTGTTTAAGGTTTATATTTTAAAAAGTAAAAGGAACTGTACAATATGAAAATATAACAATACATGAACATTAGAATCTAAAGTTTTGTAGAAATAAAACTGCAATTTCCCATACATAAACAGTGCAAGAAATAAAATTCAGATAAGCTTCTGAACTGGGAATTTAAACAATTCTTAAATTATCATGCAGACATAGCATTTTAAGCCATGCTGGTTTCTATTATAGCATTAATGGTATCCTTTTTACTTGAAAAACTGATAGCCATTAAGCTCACTGTGACAACTGCTGCCAATCCACTCTCTTCTACAGTACATTTTACACAGAGGTATTCTGTTGCATTCAAGAACATAAAATACTATGTTTCTACAGAAAAAAAACCAAACAACCAAACTCCCAATATTTTACTTAGCCCCCCTCCAACATTAGCTTGTTCAAAACAACATCATGTAAAACCAGCAACATTTTCCCCAGTTTAGATGAAAAAAACCCCACACTATATAATGGACCATACCTAATCAAGATGCAGTTACTGCCTAGTCACCTTTAAAGTTCAGAATTTATTACTAAAAAAGTTGAAATTGTGGAGATGTTATAAAGTTTGCCCTCTTGTTGAGAAGTGATGAATATAATAGGTCTGAAAAAACAGTGGAAGTAATTTATCTTTTACATGTGTGTGGAACTAGTTACATACAGACTGGATTAATGTGTTGTTCCAACTTAAGTTGCTATATAAAATTCTCATTGAGGCAAAGACCAAGGAATGCAATTAATACCAAACTGTAAACGCGTCATTCATGTTACTTTGAGTGCACATCGACAACTTAAGAGTTCTCCTCATAGGCTTTGGCAACAAGACTACAATAGGTCACAGCAGCATGAGTTCACGTGGAAGACTGAAAGCACTGCAAAAGAATATACTAAAAACACCAAGACCTCCTAGAAACCAAAAAAATCTGTGACAAGTGCCCCTCCTCTTGGATAAGACACTCTCCTGCTCAACTGCTGTTCTCTCCATGCCTAGTTATTATTACTTTGTTTTTACAGTTCTGTAGTCTCAGGTCTCTGTGCTTTAGCTGCATAGGTTGCCTTTATTTGCACTCTAGCCATTGTAAGTCCAAAGGGTGACAGTTCTGTCTGCAGAAGATGACAAGAAGGAAAGATCTTGTGTATGCCATCTGCACTGAATAACTTTGTCCTTGTGCTCTCCCACCACCATAAGAGGAAGCTGCTTTGTGAGGTCCCCTATGGCAGAGGAACAGAAATCATTAGTCATTTCATGAATTTGTATCCCAGCTCTGTTTTTTGGGGGTGTGGGTTTTTTTTTTTTTATATTTGTTTAGTGAAGCTTACATGTGTATTTCACCTTATGAAGCATAGACCCCTCTCTCTCTCTCACACACACACACACAGAGCATAACACAAGGCCCCATGTTTTGGTTTTTAGGCATTACTGGACACAGTACAACTTTAAAATACAGGTATTCACAGTTTTTACACTATGTGATTAAGATTTAATGGTCCAAGAAAATCAAGTCGATCAGATACACCTGGTATCTTCTCTCTTCCTAACCCTCCCTAATAAAAATAAGCATTATTATTATACTTTTTTCTTTTTTTTTTTTTAAAGGGTCAATTTTATGAATGCTGCCTGAAAGCAATGGCCATCTCATCAGGCAAGTGTTAATTAGTTCTTTTATCATAATCAGACCCTCCCCCAAAACAAAATTTAGTTCACAGCCTACATTCTTAGCAACTCTAGCCAATTGTGAACAGACACAATCACATTTATATACATTTCAAACCCTTCAAAGCTCTACTATTTTTTCCCCCTCTTTAACTAAAACCTGATCTTTGAACCAAGCTCTCTGACATCTTTCAACATTAAAAGCACCAAATTGAAAATTAACCTAGTATCCTTTGCAGTATGTTACCTTGCAAGTCTGTCACCTTTATTTTCATATCATATGATCCTGTGAGCAAGTAGTGTGCCCCTGGAGAGAAGCGAACAGAACGAACATCACTGGAATGAGGATGATAGCTCTGCACCATTCGTCCTCCTCGAATATCGTACAACATACAGCTAGAGTCCTCTTGTCCTGTAGCCAGGAGACGACCACTGGGATCAACAGCTACTGAGGCTACAGCACTTCCTACAGGAGAAAAGAAAAAACCCGGCAAACACACATAATACTTACATGTTTGTGCAGATAACCAACTTTAAAAAAAAAAAAAACAACAAACAAACAAGAATATACATTGTATAAGAATACTGAATGTTGGCCTTAGATTTAAGGTAAACGTACCTAGCTACTGTTATCTTAAACTGAGAATTTTTTTTATGTTCTAGCACTTAAAACTCTGAAGCATAGGTCACACTGGAATGGTAGCAAAGCCACTATTAAAGCTGCATGAGAAAAAGTATCTTTTTCATCACAGGAAAGAAAGTCACTCTTTATGAAATAATGCAAGGAGTTCCTCCCTCTCAGTTCTAATTTATCGCACCCCCCAAAAGGTTTCAAGAAACAAATCCGAACCCAAGTGGTTCTTAAGAATCCTTTTGCAGATTTCTATAGAGTATGTTGACAACTTGCAAAAATGGCTGCTCCTTCCCACCCTTTTCTTCGATTCTGAAACAGTTATCTTTCATCTTGTTTATTTTAATGTACTTGGAAGTGTCTGTTTGAAAGTCACAAGGCAAAAAACTAGCCAAATTTTGAAAGGAAATGTTACTTAAAAAAAAAAACCAAACCAAACAAAACACACAGGTAAAGACATCCTTCACAGCTTTCTTCTAAAGCCAAGCCTCCATTCTGTGATGCAAAAATCCCTTGCGTTCACTCTATCCTACTTAGACATCTTTAAAATATATTTTTATGCAAGAATGATTAGAAGCACAATAGCAAGTCTTACCTGTTCCATGAAACGTTGTTCCTACAACACGAACACAGCTTGGCACTCTCAGATCCCAGAATCTTACAGTCTTGTCCTGGGATCCAGATGCAATCATCCAGCCACTCCATGTATAAAGTGCTAAAATATGACCTGTGAACAAGACGACTTCTTTATTTGATTAAACATCATTAATCAAATAATGAAATATTACAATTCTGATTATATTTTTGCACTCAGAGATTTAACAGTCCTATGGAAAACCTGCGCATTGCATGATCTAAAACGCCAACAGTGTATGGCAATACCCGGCTCTGCCTCTTCTCGGGAATGAAGCATGCACTCTCTCCATTAAATGAAGAGCCAACGTACTTAAAAACAACACTCCCCACCTCCCCCCCAAAATACCTCAAAAAGCAATCTGGAGAGGGGGAAAAAAAAAAAAGTCTTGCTAGAAAGAAAAAAACAAAGACATTAAAAAAACCAAAAAACCCCAACAACTTTATTAGAATATAATACAGACTTAAAAAGTGCACGAGAGAAGCAACAACATACATACCAGTGTGACCACTTAGAGCATGCAGGCCTTGTCCTCGCTGACAATCTGTTGTATAAATATTACAGTCCCCTGCTCCAGCACTTATTAAAATAGCACCACCGCTTTCTGGACCTTCCATAAAAGCAAGGTCTCTGATTGTCCCATCATGCATGCTGAACTCCAAATCTGGTCCTAAAGTAATTCAAAAATCAAGGAACAAAATGAGGCATGCTTTGTTTATTACTGTTAGTGCTGCAATCTTTAAAGCAGCTACAGTGATAATGCAGAATATTTTAGGCAAGGGTGGGTACACTACCAAGTGTAAACATTGTTGCGCACTTTCCATAGAACATACTATTTCAGTTACTAGAATTCAAATAAAATCTCCAAGAATCTTATTTTTGAGTGTTGCTTGAGCTTCCTGCAGTTTCTAAAGGTTTGCAGAATGTATAGAGACCATCTCCACAGCCAATTTGAGCCAAGTTTTATAGAGTACACTTATTTCTTTTTGTAAACTATGGTAAACTGAAGAGGCTTTCTCTGCCAGGAGGGAAGGTTCATTGAGAACGCTGAACCACACAGGACAAGGTAGCTTAAGTTCAAACCAGAAAAGATAAAAGCTACATTCAGTGTATTGATTAGGAGGGCTGGGCATGGAAAATAATATTTGCTGGGAGCAAAGCCTTAGACTTCTAAGATAGGGGAGAAGATGACAGAACTAGGCAAGAAAAAGGGGAACTGGAAATAAATTCCTATTGACAATCAAGAACTAGAGTTGGGTAGCAACATCTAGTTGTTTTACCATATCTGGGGCAGGGGGGAAATCTACCAGAAGACAGCACAATATCAGAGTCTTGCAAAACAAAACCTAAATACAAACAAACAAAAACCCCAAACCAAACAGAACCCAAAAGATAATCCCCAACCCCTCAGTGGCTCTTTGTTAGACAGACTACAGTGAGGGTAACAGGGAAAAGAGACTAAGTTAAAGTATTCGAATAAAAATACCAAAAGCTATTAACTACTTTATCAATGTAATGTGAATGGTTTTGCCAAATATTGGACAAATAATTGAAAACGAATTCTTTAAACTAAATACACACAGACACGCTACCTGTTGCATTACAAGTTTCTGCATTGAAAGGCAGTACTTTCACATATTTATCATTAGAACCAGTAGCTAACAGCTGTCCACAGGGACTCCAGGCTACACAGTAGATTGATCCTTTATGATGCTTGTTCCTTTTGAAGCGAACTACAGGTTGTTTAGGAGCATTGTAAGCACTGGGGGAAAAAAAAAAAAAAAAAAAAAAGGAAAAATATCTAATTTCCTTTTATTTGTAAGGAAAACAATGTATTCTAAAATGAAAATACTGTTTTTTCTATTATTTTAGGCAACATGAAATACATATGACTGCATTGAAACATATACATGTAATCTAAGACAAAACAAAAGGATCTTCTCCATCCCATTCTCTCAGTTTTTCCTCATCTTCCCATTGTATTTGTGATTGGACATGCAAAAAGAACTTACACAGTCCCTTCATTTATAAAGGGTTGACACAGATAAAATATAGTAATTACTAGCTATGTACAATGAAACCTTATCCCCAGAGTCCTACATTGGTGAGGTCCTACATCCTTCATACTTCATCTTGATCCTGTGGCCACTTCTGCACATGCTGGAGTTCAATTAAGCAACAGTAGGCCAAGAAAGCTCATAAGGCACACAGTATCTATCTATGGTAGGACCCAATGCAGCTGGCATGGCTTAAGGCTGGGTCTGGGACTAAACTATCAGGCTGCAGACTGGAAAATCCAGATTCCTAAAAGAAGAAAGCAGAAGCCTGTGTAACCTCCATGTATGCGTCCAGAAAGGTGTGTTTCTCTTCCACTTTCCCACCCACCAGACATAATCCTTAACTGGGGACTGTGTTTGGTATGACAACATAATTATATGACTGGGCTCCGCATACTTATGTTTGGGGCTGTTGTTGTGCCTAGTAGTACTGTAACAATAAAAACTGAGGCCTGCTGTTTTATCCAAAAAGTTGTTGTCTATGCCATCCTTGCTGTCAGAATGAGTGGGACTCATCAAGCACTTAAAGTGGTTAAAGGATCAAGAAAAAAAGCTTCTGTGTTAACCTTGGGAAGACACAGCAAAATGCTGCCCTAGGTCAAGTACTGTCTCCTCTTTGGCCATTAAATAAAAATAATTAACAAAAAAACATACAACAAAAGAAAAAACCTCATACATGTTCATCATTATGAGCTGTGTATTGGATATTATTTGTTGAATAAAGTGACTCTCAAAGCTTTACTCATGTACTAGAAAAATCTAATACAGCAGTCTGCAAGAAAGACATATTCACTGTTACATGTTAATGCGGGAATCTGCATGATACATTCTTAGTTCTGAAACCAGATCAGCTTTACACATGGCTGAAATAAAAGGAACAGTCCCATTGACACACATTTCCTTTACTTCAATTGATTAACTTCCTACATTATTTCTCTGTTCCCATAGCAGGAAGTAGTCAAGTGCTTAAGATAAAGTACCACTGTATCCAACTCCACCAACATTCACTCCAATAACATCAACAACAGAAATTCAACAAATTAAATAGCTATTGAAAAATTCAGAAACCATACTATAAGTACTTGAACAAAAGAGGCAGAGAAAAAAAACCCCAGAAGACAGTAATCTAAGTCTGTTTAAAAACTTTTGAGATAAACATGGCTTTATTACAGAACACTATAATAAGTCTACATGGAAGCTGATTTTATTTTGTTGCCAGAGAGGAAATCCATGACAGATTAGCCTAAATCAGGATCACCATTCAACACACTACGGAGCTTCCTAAATGGCCTAATACCTTATATTGCACTCAGAGTTTGGGTTCACAACATTTGTTAAGAGGTGGAGGCAGCAGCTGAGAATCACTGACTTAGGACATGGGAGCACCTGCCCAGCACAAAGGCCACATGCTTCCAGTCAACTGCATGGAAGCACTGTGATTATTTGAGCAACATCTGCAGAATTGTAATGTGTATCTATCAGTGTTTAATCTCAAACATGTGAAAAAAGCACGCTACTATTATACCTTTGGAGAAAGGAAAAAAACCAAAACCCAAAACCACACCACCAGAGCCAACCTGTCCTGAATCATACATTAGTTTGAAGGACAATTTTAAAAAAGTCTCAGGAAAACTTTGATGTACAATTAAACTACTGCTATTTACCAGATATTCTATGCCATTACAACTTTTTGAAAAAGGACGAAAAATTTTGAATATGTGTCTAGACTCAGGTTGTTACAAAGATTAGAATATCTTTAAGATAATGTAATCTCTCTGCTGACTTGTAAATCCCATGATGAAATGTTTTTGGCAGACTCTAAGCATAGTGAAAAAAAACGTAAGAGGAAAAAGTACAAGTTCAGAATTAAGGAAATCTCAGTATTCCTTTTATATCCAGATGCACAATGTCACTTGTCACATCAGATCGTGCACTGTAACTAGAAACTAAGTCTACAGAGTCACTCTAGCCTTTCCCAATGGTCAGAATAACAAGCTGTGTGAGAGCAGATCACAGTTTGTCAATAAAGAAATATCCATTCCACTGAAAATGTTTTGCACCATTTATCAGTCAAGAGGAGGTTGTCTGGGCTTCAAGCCCAGCAAGTCAGCTTGCATTGGGTATCAGAGAAATCAACTTTTTTTTTTTTGGTTTCATGTATTGCCAATAAATATTTTGGAATTAAACTTCAAAGGCTACCTTACTGATGATATTTAAGGAGGGGGAAAAAAAAAAAATCAGATTACTTTTTGAATGCTTTGGAAACCTGAACATGAGTCCTAAACTGGGTAGGTGTCCCAGATAAAGTCACTGTGCATACTTACAACTCCTTCTGAAATTATGAAGTTTTAGATGCCTGCACTTCCCCTTACTCCAAGAAAATAACGTGACTGGAGCAGAGGCAAGGAGATTGTTATTGACACGGCAATATTTATTTCCAGGTGAAAAAATATTTTCCCCCCTCGTATCAAAAAAAATGGGTGAAAAGAAAACAGAAAAGACTAGGTGTGCAGTAAACTACAAATAGCGCTTTTCCTGTCAAGGAACCAAAGTATCACAAAAACAATTCTTATAGTAACAACAGGCCAATAGACATGCTCTGGCAAATTTTGCTGTAAAAGTTGAAGAAGATACTGCTTTCTCTACTGTTAAGTCTGTCCTCCTGCCAGAACCTGCATCTCATGACGCCCAACTTGTGCTGGCCTGGGGACTGACACATGCTTTCTCCCACTTTTACAGCTGGAAATATCAAAACCAGAAGCCATCGCAGTAAACACAGAAAAGCCTGCCTGCTCAGGCAAAAATAACACTTTTGTAAGGAAAGGTGTGGTATTGTGGCAATGCATCTTGCCAGTAAAGGAAGAGAGCAAAAAAGTAGCTCACAAATACACAAATTCTTCAGGAGACCTTCTTATTTTTGTTCAGCAGTTCAGGTTTCTAAGGAGAGCACTGCACTATTTATGACAACAAAATAAAGGTATGAAATGTACAGGTATCAGTAGCTACAGGAGGAGGAAGTGCTATGATATAGAAAAAGACATGATTATACAAGCCTTCTTACCTTGGGTCAATTACTTCTGGATAGGCACAAACTCTCAAAGTTTTAGAATTGGAGCCAACAGCATATAAACTCCCACTGGGATGAAACGCTACAGCTCTGACAGCTTGTGTGTCTTCTAGAGTATTAATACAAATGAACTGCTTTTTTGATTTGTCATCCTGTGTAGAAGGATAACAGTCAAATTAAGTTCTTCAGCATAAAACTGGACATTTAGAAGTGGATGTGACTGTTTTACAAAGCAGTGTAAAACTATTGTACTAAAGTATTAAGTAGCAGCACCAGGCTAAACTATTCAAATTACATTGTAAAACAATGTCTACTCCAGGTCAAGGAATAGCATACTTCAAAAAGTTCTTCTCAACTCATTTTTACAGCTAACATTAGATTAACATTTCTCATTCTCCCTCCAAGCTTCCAACAGCTTTTCTTCTTCTAAACAGCCCATCTTAGAAGCATGTATTACAGTTTATTTCTGTGTAAACACATTTGATGTGTGTGAAACTTGCAAGGGGAACAAAGCTGCTTTTTTACTGAAAACAGTCCATCATAAACACAGTTTATTAAACAAATAGAATACTAAACATAAGAATCAGCTTTTCACCCTGTAGATAACACAAAGTTATCATTAAATTATGCTAAGCTTTATTACACCATCCTCCTGACAACTTCATCACCACCTTTCTAAAATCTTAATTTTTATTTATCTGATGCAGAAACTTTGGCATGTACTTCTTGCAAAGTCACTTCCCTAAAGTCAGGCCATACTGACCAGAGTTCAACAATCAAGTTTCAGCCTGAAAAAACACAAAACAATGGCTGTCAAAGACATCCCATTGGAACCTCTGCTGTACAAAGAGAAGAGAGCTGGGACTGTTTGGTCTTGAGATCTGAATGGTCTTGAGATCTGAATGGCCTTGAGATCTGAAAGGCATGTGCATGTGTCCATCCTTGAAAGTACTCAAACCCCAACTGGACCCAGCCCCAACCAACCCACTCTTGTTGACCCTTCTTTGAGCAGTGGGTTTGGACTCACTCTCCAGACGTCCCTTCCAATCTCAGTAGTTCTGTGATTCTATTCTGTAGGTACTGCATCAACCAAAGTTCATTCTAAATATCTATTAACAATGACAGGATGTCACATACTCAGGATTAAACAGTGCATCTTGTGAAAACACAAATTGTGAAGGACAATAAGAAAACTCACCTCATCGCCTCTTGTCCTACTTAAATTCCCTGAAGAGTCTTCCAACTGTGGCTGAGTGACAGCATGTTCTGATACACTGTTTTGATTTGGTGAAGAGTTTAAATTCACAACAAGACAGAATAAAAAAACCAAGATCAGGGACAGATTTGTTTCTAAGTATTTTTTGGACTAAAGTTAGTTTCAGTCATTCCCAGAACTGACTAATTTGTGTGGACAAGTGTTATGCATGTCTGATTCTTCTATCATTAAACTATTATTTTTACATGGGGTTGCTGGTTTTGCAACTGCAGGCATTGAACAAATGAATGCAAGTTAAAAATATTTGTTTTCATTCCATAGCATACATATGTATACACATATATACACAAATAACTTGGAAAAATGGTTGTTGCTTTCAGGTCAGCACTACCTTTAGGTAACAGAAGAAATCTAGTTCCCACTCTGCCCTGCCTCTCTCTCCATCTAGTTTGTATTTCATAAAAAAGCTTTCAGAAACTTGGTAGAACACAAAATAAACAAGAAATATACATGTAACATGGAATAAAAAGCCTGAATAATAAACATAAAATGTAAACCACAACAAATAACCAAGTGTGCTGTCAAAAAAAATTTATAATCCCTATAAAATATATAGAAAACACTGATCATGAGCTAAATACCCCTATTCAATGACAAATTCATTTGATAACTAAAAATAAATACAAACAGCTACTCCCACACTGCTAACAGAAGGATATTTCCAGTCCTGAACAGCCTCAAATAACTTACATTTGATTCCCCTGTACAGGTGACTCTTCAGGAAAGGGTATCTGATTAGCTGATCCACGCTTTCGAGGAGTGCTTGTATTAACATTTTGGCTATCAGTTGTTATCCTCTGGCTAGCATCTGAAGGTGGTGATGTAAAGTTACTTGCTGGATTGGTAGATGCATGCCCTTTGCTCCCATTACATTGCTGGCTAAGCGTCTGTACATCATTTCCAAGACTGTCCATACCTATATTTAATTCTCCTAGTTTCTGGATAGATCTAATAACAAATGACAAGAAAATAAAAGATCACCAAACCAGGTTATTATGTGAACTTGAGGAAGGATAGGAGTGGGTGGAGGGAGAATCAGCAAAACCCCCCAACCTGTTAAGAAACTGTTCAGTAAGATTCTGTTGCTGGTCAGCTCCATCTTCTTGATTCACACCTCCTTCCAACAACATTTGCTGGTACAACTGTCGTTGTTGCTCTTTCTGTTCTAAGTGCTGCTGGTAACGTAGTCTTTGTCTGTAATATTCCTGAAACTGCTCTGTTGAATCACGAAGCTAAAAAGAAAAGAGAATTACTGATGAAAGTTAAATAGTTAATTGCAGTATTTAACCTACATATTCACTTTCTGGTTTGTTATTTCAGTATAGACTTCGAAAGACCAGCAGGCTCTCCTCTGAGGAAGAATGCTTTCATTCTTTCTTAAAACCAGGTACAATTTACATATTAAAAAAGGAAACCACTGCCAGCCTGTGCTATACACTGTTGAAGTAGTTCTGCCATATTTCAGGAGACTCCTCTTTCCTACAAAACTTCCAAAGTATTACTTAAGATGAAAACAAAGAGGTGATTGGAAATTGCTAATAAAAATCCCAAAACAATGTAAGCTACATTCCAAGTTCTAAGTCATATTTAACTACAAATTTAGTATTTTCTGCCACGTTGACACCTCCCTACTATCAGTCTGCAGAGCCAATTTACCTCTTCCAGTAGGCAACCTCGAAGTGGTCTATCCATCTTATTTTGGAAATTGGTGCCTTGTTCTAACTTTAAAAATTCCTTACTTTCTGGACCAAACACAAATACTTGAGCTTCCTTTCTCATAGTCTCTTCCCTTTTACATACTATCTTTAACTTCCCACACTGCCAGCTCCCCAGGACTTACTGCCTTCTACATTCCCCAGTCCCCACTTTCTCTGTGCCACTAGTTTCAAATGCTACCATCATAAAATAGTTGATGAACAAGTTAAAAATGAACAAACAAAAAATACCCTACAAAAAACCAAAAGCACTTTAGTCCAAGGCCAAAATATCAACACTGAAGTGCCACTCATTTTCTAAAGAAAAAAATCTTAACTGCCTATTTACCAACTAGTATGAAAAAAAAGTAGTAAAAGAAAAGAATGCTGGTGGTTTGTTTTTTTCCCCCGAAAGTGACATCTTTGTCATCTAGTGATTCTAAGCTGTATAAGGACATCCTGATAACTTTGCACTAGTTCACACAATTCATGCAGAGGATCTTTCTTTGCAACTATGAGCCTTTACATTTCTTCTAAATAAAAATACTTGCATTATGGTTTCGTGTTCTCCGACACAGTAATTTTTTGGTTTATAATGGATTTCCTAGTACTACTGTATTTGTAAAAAGTTTACCACCTTAGGTTTCCTGAGATGAATACTTGCAATTTAGAAGCTCTGAAGTTATCCTCAGAAGTCTAGAACGCATTCATTCTCTGTATTTCAAATACATGAGCCTCAGTCACTGGGTTATAATCCTTCCAAGCAACAGGTATATTCTTGTCTATACTTCTTTCTATGACTGATACTTGTTTGTTGCAACCGGATTCAATCCTTTAAGCCTTTGGATTCTGTGTCACTATTACCCAAACTAACACCTAATCCTAAAATAGGTTGCCCAGATGCTCTATTCTATAAACTCTGGCTCCTAACTCAATTCCTCCAGGAACAATGCAAAAATAAAGCTATGAAAATAAACTTAAATTAATTTCTTACTCGCACAGGTATACTCTATGATTTAGAAGACAAAACAGGTGAAATTGGACTGGGTACCAGGTTCTCTTCTACTTGTGTATAATAGTCTGGCCAACATCTTCACCTACAGCACAGCATCTCCTGTCTTCATTCTCTCCTACAAATTCTCCTACAAATCCATTTTTTTGCCTTTTGAAGCTTGGTCTGTCACATGTCTAGCTAAGCTCTTTCCTCCCTCCCCTTATTCCCAATGTGCATACAAAACACTGTTGCAGCAGAGAAGTTACTCAGCAAAGTCCTTGAGGGGAGTGAAGTTCTCAACTTTGGAGGACTTTGTTAATCCTCCAATAGGCCTCGTTGCCTCACTCGGATATCCAGAGTCTACAAGATTGCAGCCCTGTCAAGACTAGACTGGTTTGCAGTACTGTATAGATGTCATAAGCCAAGACAAAGTTTGCATAAGAAAACCAAACTGGAGTCTGCAAACAAAACAGTCTGGATACTCAATGTTATTCATCATTACCGAATTAAGAGACAGATACTTAAAACTGTGGAAAAAGATTAGAATAGGTAACTATTTTCATTGTTTCCTACTGAACTATTATTTCACTTTCTCTATAGTGCTGTTAAGGAGAAAAAAGAAAAAAAAGGATAGTCAAGGCACAAGCCTTCAAAGATAAATCCATAAAAAGGTTATGCTATTGGATTCTGAATAGCAAAGATATGTTTACTAGGGAATTATCCAACTTTAATTTCGTTGTGTTCTAGACAGAAAGTGATATAAGATGACTTATGAAACTTGGTGTTAACACCAACAATTGCAGGCTATGTGCCAGATTCCTCGCTAAAACACTGAGAGGATTCTTAAGCATTGTTTAATATAACATTACTGTCTTTGAGTACTGCAAAGCATTTTTTTCTTTATTAAGATATACACAACAGTTTAGCAACACTGCTGATGTGAGAAGGCACACTCATTGGCTGCATTACAGACTCAAATGACAGCAGAACTTTATACAATGGAAAAGAGTAGTTTCTCACACAAGATGCAATATGGTATTTTCACTATTGTAAAAACAAGATTCAAAGCAACCCACTGTCATGCATGAAGTTCTCAACACAAAGGCAAATCATTATGAAGCGATGAGAACACAGCTCAAAGGGCTTCA
>JANHGO010000020.1:22034623-22051242 GCA_024606505.1 Aquila spilogaster | reverse complement strand
TGTTTTTCAAATAAAAGCCATTTTTGCCCTTTTCTGCACCGCCTGCTGTATCCATCACATTGATGCAGTACAACAGGCTACTTACTGATACACAGTACTATGTTTAAGGAGAGGGAATGGGTGGGAATACTCAGATTACTTACTGAACACTTTAAAAGCCTGAACATGAATCCTAAAACCATGCATACTTGTAGCTCCTTCTGAAACTGAGGTTTTAGATGCTTGTGCTTCCCCTCTGCTCCAAGAAAATAATGTTGGAGCAGAGGCAAGGAGATGATTATTGAGATGGCAGTATTTACTTCTAGGAGAAAACCCCAGAGTATTAAAAGCAGAAGCCAGAGTAAACACAGAGGCCCACCCACTAAAGCAAAATAACACTTTTATAAGGAAAAGCTGTGCTGCAGCAATGTGCCTAGCATGTAATGGAAGAGCAAAAACTAGTCCAAAAATACATAAATACTTCAGCAGATTCTTCTTGTCAGTTCAAAATTCCAATGAAGAGAAAAAAGATTACACTATTTATGGCAACAAAATAAAGGAATGAAACACACAGGTATCAGTAGCTACAGGAGAAAGAAGTACTATGACACAGGAAAATAAATAACTACAAGCTTTCTCACCTTGGGTCAATTACCTCCGGGTAGGCACACACTCTCAAGGTTTTAGAGTTGGAGCCAACAGCATATAAACTCCCACTGGGATGAAAGGCAACAGCTCTGACAGCTTGTGTGTCTTCTAGAGTATTAATGCAAATGAACTGCTTTTTTGATTTGTCATCCTGTGTAGAATGACAACAGTCAAATTAGGTTCTTAATACAAAACTAGATGTTTAAAAGTGGACTTGATTGTTGAAATAGTGGTTACAAGTTATTCTGAAAAACGTATTAAAAAACAGCAGCACCAGACTAAACTCAGAGTTTTGTGAAACAATGTTTATTCCTGGTCAACGAATGACATTCTTAGGAAACTCTTTACTTCACTCCTAAGCTGACATTAGATTAACATTTCTCATCCTCCCTCCAAGACACCAACAATTCTCCTTCGTAACAGCCCATCTCAGAAGCCTGGTATTACAGTTTACTTCTACAAATACATGTTTAAGCCAGGTGAAACTTGTAAGGGGAGCAAAGCTACAAACTGAGCTACTGCTCAGCACTACTTTTGTCATTTTTTAACATCTGACATCTAGAGTACGGTGTCCAGTACTTGGCTCCGCTGGGATGACCAAGGAAGCAGAGCTTTCCTTGTGCAAAGAGAGACTGAGGGGGTTGGGACCAGTCTAGAAGAGAAGGGCTTGAAAGAGGCTGGGGTCAGTGGGGTGGATTTAATCAATGAGTATAAAAACCTGACAGGAGGAGTTAAGACGACAAAGCAGTGGTACCCAGCAAAAGGACAAGAGGCAATGGGCACAAATGGAAATACAGCAAGTTCCATTTAAATATTTCTGTCGTTTTAAACAGAATACCCAGAGAGATCAAGCATGGAAACATGCTGCCTACAGAGACTGTAGAGTCTTAATCCTTTTCAATATTTAAAACCCCACTGGAGCTGGCCCTGAGCAACCTACTGCCGTTGAACCTTCCTTGCACAGTTGTTGTGGACTCGTTCTTCATAAGACACTTCCAACCTCAATAGTTCTGTGACACTAAGTATTACATCAGCCAAAATTCAGTCTAACCATCTATTAACAATGAGAGAATGTCACATGTTCAGGACAAAATACTATATCTTGCAAAATCACACACTGTAAGAGACAGTAAGGAAACACACCTCATCACCTCTTGTCCTATTTAGATTCCCTGAAGAGTCTTCCAACTGTGGCTGAGTGACAGCATGTTCTGATACACTATTTTGATTTGGTGAAGAGTTGAAATGCACAACAGGAAAAAAAAAAAAGAGGGAGATTTGTTCGTAAGCTGGACTAAAGTTACAGTGATACTGAGAACTTACATTACACCTCTAACTCTTCATCATTAAACCATTATTTTTACAAGAGCTTGTCTTTTTTTTTTTTTGGCAGCTAACTCCAGGCATCAAACAAGTCAAAGGTTAAAGAAATAAAGTATTAGCTTTCATGCTGTAATACACACAACACATGTATGGCAAAATAGTTCTTGCTTTTAGGTTGACATTAATTTTACACAAGAAATCCAGTTCCCACCCCATTTATTTTGCATTTCAGAAGCTTAGTAGAATTAGAAAATAAACAGGAACTACACAAATAATATGGAATAAGAGGTACGAAATTAAAATTAAACATAAAATAGAAGCTATCAACAAATAACCACTATTTCTCATACGGCTAGAATTTATTTTAAAAATCTGTATAAAAATATCTGGATAATAGGTCATGAACCATATGCCCCCGATTCGAACAACAAATTCATTTGGTATTGAGAAGTAAATACAAACAGCTATTCTCATAGTGCTAAGAGAAGGGAATTTCCAGTCCTAATCAGGTCTCAACTTACGTTTGACTCCCCTGCACAGGTGACTCTTCAGGAAAGGGTATATGATTAGCTGATCCACGCTTTCGAGGAGTGCTTGTGTTAACACTTTGGCCATCAGTTGGCATCCTCTGAGTAGAATCTGATGTAATGTTACTTGCTAGATTGGTAGACGCACTCCCTTTGCTCCCATTGCATTGCTGGCTAAGTGTTTGTACATCATTTCCAAGACTGTCCATACCTATATTTAATTCTCCTAGCTTCTGGATAGATCTAATTTAAAGAAAAACAAACAGAAAACAAAACTAGGTTAACATGCAAACTTGCAGAGTGATGTGAATGGCTAGGGAGAGAAGGAGAAGAGTAACAGATATCCCCAACCTGTTAAGGAACTGCTCAGTAAGATTCTGTTGCTGGTCAGCTCCATCTTCTTGATTTACACCTCCTTCCAACAACATCTGCTGATATAATTGCCGTTGTTGCTCTTTTTGTTCTAAGTGCTGCTGGTAACGTAGCCTTTGTCTGTAATATTCTTGAAACTGCTCTGTTGAATCACGAAGCTTAGAAGAAATGAGAATTAAATAGTTACTTGTAGTATTTAACCTAAATATTCACTCTCTGGTTCACTACTTCATTACAGGCATCAAAAGGCCAGCAATACTTATATTTTCCCTAAAACCAGATACAATTTCCTTATTAAAGAAGGATATCACTGCCATACTGTGTTGTTAGTGTTGGAGTACTGCCTTTGTGCTTAATTAAGGACAAGACTGCTCTCGCCCATAAAACTTCCAAAGCAGAAATTAACATCAAAACAAACAGTTGATCAAAAGGTGAAAATAAAAGAGAAAAACTAAACAAGCTACATTCCAAATTCCAATTCATATTTTCAATATAGTTTTAGTATTCTCTGCTGCGTTGATACCTCTCTGACATCAGTCTGCAGAACAGATTTATATTTCCCAGTGAACAACATCAAAAATAAGATGTAGCACCTCTGGGCAAAACAAATACTTGAGCTTCCTTTTACATTGTCTCTTCATATTTATGTACTCTCTTTAGCTTCCCCCACCAATCCCTGCCTTCTGCGCTCACTCCCTGTCACCAAGGACTTCCTGCCTTCTGCACTCCCTCCCTCTGTTGCTAGCTCCAAATGTCACCATCAAAACCAGCTGAGAACAAGTTAAAAACAAACAGTGAAACACAGTAAGCCAAAAGCACTTCAGTCCAAGACCAAAGTATTAACAACAGTGACAGGTATTTTCTAAAAAATAACACACAACATTTTTACCAACTGAAAGAAAAACAGTAGTAGAAGGAAAAAATGTTTTTCATGCTTGTTAGGTTTCCCCAAGATGAAAACTTGGAAATTATCTTTGAAAGTTTAAGAAGCATTCTAACTATTTCAAATATGTGATCCATTTCCAAATTGCTGAATTAGCACCCTTATAAACAACAGGCGTATTTGTTATGAAAGAAGTATGGGCCAGAATACCTATTTGCTGCAATTGGATCAAACTCTTGGATCCTTTAGTCTGGGTGATAATGATACAGCATCCAACACCTAAACATGTTGTCTCGATGTTCTATAGCATAAAACCTGGCTTTTAAATCAGCCTTTCTAGGAACAACACAAATAAGAACTACTGAGACTTAAAAGAATTTCTTATTCACACAGATAAACACACACCACTAACACATACAAAACATGAAGAAACTGGACTGGATATTACATTCTTTTCTACTTGTGTATAACAGTCCAGCCAACATCTTCATCTACAGAATAACATCTCCTGCCTTCATTCTCTCCCATCAACTCTGCCCTGATGTTCTGATTTTTGAGGACTGCTCTGCCATATGCCCAGCTAAGCTCTTTCCTCCAGATCCCTCCCCTTATTCCCAAGTCACATAAATAACTTTACTGCAGCAAAGTCCTTGAGGGGAGCCAAGTCCTCACATTAAGAGGACTTTGTTAATCCCCTCATAGCCCCGCTGCCCCACTCAACCACCCAGAGTCTACACGAGACTAGCCCTGTTAAGACTGGACTGGTTTTCAGTGTCACTGAGAAGTGGTAGGACAAAAGTTTACTTAAGAAAACCAAACAAACTGCACACTTCATGTTATTTCACCACTCAAACCCTTAGTACAAATATTCAGGTAAGAATACATTGTTACTGAAATAAGAGGCAGATATTTTAAAATCCGGAAAGCAAAAAAAATGGGTAACTGTTTCATTCCTTTCTCCTGAACTGCTACTTCACCTTGCCATATTGCCATTAAGGATGGGGAAAAAGTCAAAGCACAAAGTTTTCAAGTTTTTTGGTTGCTTTTTTTTCTTTTTTTTTTAAAAAAAAAGGTTACGCTACTGGATTCTGGATAGCAAAGATACATTTAGTAGGGGTTTAGTTGATTTTCATTACTCTGTGCTCTAGACAAATTACATATGTGGCCCTTGAAACTTGATACTTTCTAGATTCCTCACTAAAACACTAAAAGGATTCTCAAGCATCGTTTAATCTGACATTGCCGACTTTGAGTACTGCAAAATTTAAGTTATATGCAATAGTTTAGCAACACTAACATGAGAATGCATACTCACTGGGCGCACTATAGACTCAAGTGACAGCAGAACTTTTTATAATGAAAGAAGAAGTGTCTTAAACAAGATGCTATATTGTAATTTCATTTGTTAACATCTCAAAAAAGCTACCAAGACTCAAAACAACTCACTGTCATGCACGAAATTCTCAACACAAAAAGCAAATTATGAATGTATCAGAACTCAGCTCCAAAGGCTTCATTATTTTTAAATCACCAGCCAGTACCTCATTCTTCTCTTGTTTGGCCGATCCCTGACCCTGCGCTCCAGTAACTGGTTCATTTTCTGGAACTACACTCTGGGACAATGCCTCGCTGCCAATAGGATGCTGTGGCTCCACAGGAGTATCACTTCTCGCAGCAACATGGAAAAAGTGTAATTGAGAAAAGATATGAGTAGAGCTTCATGGTAAGAAAAGGAAAGTAACATTCTAGAGTAACAGTTGGTAACACAAAAGCATGCAAGCTACTTAAGTCAAAAAACTGAAGGTACCACTTCAGAGCAAATGTCTCCTGCAATAGGTTACTCTAAAACAATCAGCAAATGCACAAAACCAAAAGGAACACATCACCACAAAAAGTCAAGAGGTACTGCACTTCTTTGCCAACATTTTTTCAAAAACCTGTAGAAAATAAGTGATTTGGATGCCATGTGATGTTATCCTTGTGCTTCACATATATAGCCTTAAACTACCCACAGGACTAGTGTTTTCCATAGGTTATTAGTTCAATTACCATTACAATTCTAAATTTAAGATATGCTTAAAATTAATCAGCTTGAACATTCCTGGAAGTGCTACTTCAGCAAAACTGATGCTTTTTCTTTCTCCCCCTTTCTTGTATTATGTAATTATTTCCATGTGGAACACTTTCCAAAATGCTTTAGTAATCACTTAATTGCGCAGAACATTTCCAAAGTGTAAGATTCCCATCTTCAGTTTTGTCTACTTGCAAAGTACTCTTTACACAGCGACTTAGAGCAAAGCTATTAAAGAAGTTATTCTGAGCTCTTCAGTTATCTTTATGTTAACATAATTTACTCAGTTGACTAAAAGACAAGCAATTACTCGCTAAATAAGATTTACAGAAAAAATACCAAATTTCTTCTGCATCCAAGAGGAAGCAAAGGCAATATACTCAAAAAGCACAGCTTTCCAGTTCATATCCTTGTAAATATCACCAGTTTAACTAGATACATAATCTGAAGTTGGATTTTTTCTGAAGTACATAATGCTGTCTTGAAAGACACCAAGGGTCATTCTAAACATCAAGAGATTCATTAAAGAAAAAAGAAAACAACGTAACACGTTAAGATCTATCAACTTCAAATGCCTATAC
Organism: Aquila spilogaster; assembly: GCA_024606505.1. NCBI lineage: Eukaryota > Metazoa > Chordata > Aves > Accipitriformes > Accipitridae > Aquila > Aquila spilogaster. The sequence continues at coordinate 22,044,858 of JANHGO010000020.1, read as the reverse complement.
AAAGAGATATTAAAAGATTGCAGTAATTTGTGAGCTTTAGTTAGCCCACAAGATAACTACGGGATTGTGATTAATTATTTCAATACTCTATAACTGAAAAAGGAAATAAACTTGAGTTTTAACATTGGTCTCTGGGCTACACACACAAATGCTGACACAACTAAAACTAGAGGGAATTCACATGTATGTACAATTCAGATGCTCAAAGCATACACTTCAAGAATGTATCTCAGGAAATATTTCTATAGGCATTAAACTATCTGTAAGCTCCAGCTGTGAAGAGAAACATTAAACCAGATCATTCAGAAATGAAAATAACTTCTTTCAAGATAAGCATTGAGATAATTTATTAAGATATATGTTACTGTAAAAAGATAAAGAGCATTGTTGTAAGACAAAAACAAACAAACACTCTAACAACTGTGGCCAGGATTGAATGCCACAGCTCTAAAGGTTTCCTCTGCTGGCCAGGGCACCCAAGCACAGGGCTAGTTATCTTCAGGTCTTCTGGCACTTGTTTCCTAGCATGTAAAAAAATCTTCCAGAAAAGAGTAGAACTGTTGATCAAAGTAAAGGCCAAGCAAAGACTAAAGCTTTTAACTGACATGTACTATTTTTCCTTGTTACCAAATCTGTTCTCTCAGAAGGTAGAGGAGAAGTATTGATACATGTGTTAGCTCTTAATATAGAAGTCTATTTTGCAGCCTACACTGCATTAAAACAAGGTTATTACAGAATTTGTTACTATCATAACCTAGGTACCTTGAAACACAATACAAGTCTGAATATATTATAGAAGTAGTAGTAAGTCCATCAGGCTTCCTCAGATTAAGTTTGGAAAATGGTAGGTAAATATTTATGCCAAGCTACAATTGTAGAAATTTACATGATACAGGAATGTGACAATGCCAGCATGCTGTCATTTACCCTGCCTTCCTTAGGGCTACAGCTATATGTAAAATTCTGAAGTATATTTCATTATTTGCAGTATCATGACCAAAGTTTGTACGGACACTGAGAATGGAATGGAATAACAAAGATGGAGTCACAGCCATTCCACAGACTGCATATATTTATCAGGGATGAAAAAATTCAAAATACTGAACACAACCTCTACTACATAATCAGAACAGAAATTTGTATTTATGCTAGAATTTCAAGTTTCTGTACATCTAATCTTTAAGAAAACCCAGCCTGTACCCAAAAGGCTCACAACCAAATATAAAAATCTGATTTTAAACGCATGAGGAATAAAAACCCTCACCTACAGAGTTTTACTTCACCAGCCATTAAACAACCAAAGTAATTTTCAACGTTACAATTACATCCAGAAATACAATGCACGTAATTTAAACCAAAGTAAAAAACTGCAGTTGCACTTACCGCTCAGGTGACTCCTCAAAAATACTGTGACACTCAGTATTCTCCAGCATAAGACTTCGGCTGAGATTCTGTACTCCTGGGTAATGGAAATTAGCAAAGGAGTGTGACATCGGAGAAGTTTTGGTCCCAAGGTCTGTGATGCGCTTCTCATGATTTGTTAACCCGCAGGACAGCCCATCTAAGGCAGGGTTTAAGGAGCGGGTCATGTAAGCATCAGCTGACTGAGGCCGTCTCATTGGGGATGATGGATATGGAGAAAGTTTGCTGATAAGAGGTGTCAGAAGATCAGCATATGCAGCTTTCGTAGGCTTGAGGAGTTTATCAACATGAATATTAAGCATCTTTTGTTCAAAAGCACAAGAAAAAACAGTAGCTGGCAGGTTCTGTAGCCATGACAATAAACTAAGGTCCAAATCATCACACCCATTACCACATAAGAGATCAATGCCCAGCAATACTTCACTTTCTGTAATTTCTTCTCCTGTTGCTTTACTCTGACAGAATTCCACACAACATTCATAAAGCAATCCCTTCATTACAAGCTGAAATAAACGATTGTTACTTGCTTTGAAACCAGCCTCGCTCAGTTTCCTATCAGCAGGAATAAACTCTGCCACCATGACACAAGCTTCTTCAAAGCAGTGCACCCGGGCTGTGCTGGGATTCCAGTCTTTGAATTCTGCATGGTTGGTCAAACGAGGCAACGTGAGCAGCAAGCAGAGTTTGCTGTAGTCTTCCTTAGAGGGACAATATTCTTCCAACGCATGTAGGCACTGCACAGCCTCTCGCATTGTGAATTCCAGCTACAGAAATACCCAAATGAACAGAGTAGCTTGTAGTACCTATGTTTCTATAGTTAGCTGAAGAACAACATGCAGTAGCAGGATTTTTCCACTACCATTCCTTTATTATCATTACCGTTTCTATTTAAGTAAAAAAAAAACATACAACATAGAGTCCAAAACTGCTGATACAAATGCATTTACAGAGTCAAATTCCTGTATGTTTAGACTTCCTGAAATCTCCACCCTCTGCCCCACTCCTGGTCTTATTTTCTACAGATCTATGGAACTTTCATATCACCACACATTTTATAGGCTTAAAACTTTATATCTGCAGCTAAACAGCTCCAATTCTATCATAGCACAGAAGGTTAGTTCCACTCTCAGGGCCAACTACATATATTTTTTTTCCCCCTTCTAAGTCTATGGAAAACTATCAGCATAAATTATAAAAAGTGGCATACTTCTCCAGTTTCCAGTTTTTAGCAAATTTACGTTGTCTTTTATATTAAGGTTTTCTGTTTTCCAATCAGGAAAACATTAAAAGAAGTTCAAAAAAGTTAACCTCCACAGATAACACCTCCATATGAATACATGGCTTTTAGTAGAAAGCTTGTTGAAACTAAAAGTCAGAAAAACACGTTAAATACACATAATTTAGAATTTTTAGTTTAAAAGGTTCTTAAAAAAATACATAAAATCCTACCTCTGTTCCCTAGCACATTCTCAACGTATGAGCCTTTCATCCCCAAGTGCTTACACATCTGGTAACATTCAGCACAAAAATAAGAAATGTGTTTGACTATCTTCTTCCGTACCACTATCTAATAACTGAGTACAGACAGACTGATTACAGGAGAAGTATGCGTTCCCTTTACAACACTTACTTCAAGCTTTCTCTATACTGTCAAGAGAAGACTCTGTAGTATATGTAACGAGACAGAAAATTAAAGTTAACTCAGTTTTGAAAACAAAATCAGTTGTCTTAGAACTACAGGAATTCTTCATTTTTTTCATTTGATAACATTTGTGTTAGAAACTTACTACTCCTGTATTACTTACACAAATGAGAAACTCTAATTAAGTCCACAGTTGACATGCCTTTTCTGTCACTTTGATTTGCCATTCATGTCTCCACACTGGAAAATCTAAGTTCATAGCTCCTTCTGTTTGCACATTTAACTCAATCAGTTCTTTGTGACTACATCTGTTGCCTTCAAAGAAACAACAGCATCTTTTCACTTTAAAAGCAACAGAAATGAAGGTTAAGATTAATTTCATCTTTCATTTGGACCTGACTCTAACAATACATTTTCCTGATTTTCAGGTTTACTTCAGAGCACTCCTGAAAAAGAGCACTGTTCTTTAGCATAACGGCCTCAAGTAAATTTCAAGATCGGGACCACAAAGATGACATATGGTCACTGATCTATACTGCCACGTTTCAAGCAACCCTTGCATATGAAATTCCATTTGAGACCGGAGGATCACATTCCCTTCCAAAGGACACCAATTAGTTTGTCCATTATTTATGAAACCATTTGGTAAAAGACAGAATTGGTGTATTCAGCCTGGGAGCATTTGTTTTTCTTTTAATTAGAACACGTACGTTTTTTTGCCAACAAAAAATTCCCAAAACAAAGACAGATCTTACATGCTGAGGCTCATCTTCTGCTGACATTGCATTGTTTACACATAAGGCTTCCAAGAACTTCTGCTTCATAATTATGTAACGAAACCTGCGGGCAAGTAGTGAAATGTTACCCATTTTGATCCAGTAGTTCAATTTTCCTTTAGAGATGAGCAATGTATTTTACAGCTCTTTTTTGAGTTAGGCATAGAAATTACTGTGTTAAGAAACTGATCAAATTTTAACAAATTAGTAACCACAGAATTTTAGCAGGACGTGTTTTTCTTCAATTATTGCTTTCAGAAATAACACATTAAAAATATCTGAAGGGTCATGAGGGGATAAAAGAGCATAGCAAGCATACTTGTTCCTTAAATAGAAATACATACAAATATAAAAGAACAGTTCAACACGCAGCATCACATTCCTGAGATGTAGAGCAACTGAAAGCCCATTACACATTATGCACACATGGATTTTTAACTTCAAGTGTAAATAACACACCCACAGGCTATTAGGAACTGTACACAGGACACACACACACAAAAACCCAAACAGTTAAAAACTTAAACCTACTGTTTTCATAAGGTATGTTTAATCTCTTGTAATTTTCACAACCACTCCCAAGAAAAATATAACTCATATACAGAGACACAGACATGTATTCTATCTCACCTTTTCTTGTCAAATTTTTCCATACATTCGAGAGGCTGAATAAATTGAAGAACCTCATCCCATTGACCATCGAGAATCAATTGCCTAGTAAGAGAAAAACAACAACGCTGCTTTAATTTCACCAGACAGGCACATCTTTCTAAGCAACCAGCTTAGAAAGCTATACATTTAAATGACAGTTGTATACTTAAAACATAAAACAGGTGATCAATCTGTTTGGAGAAATTAATGCTTTGCACATATGTAACATGACTGAAACAGTAAAATACAAATCTCGGTACTTTGTAAAAAAAAAAATAATTTCATACAGGTACAAATATTGATGCTTTTAAAGACACATCAATAAGAATGAAATGGTCCTCTGTTTCCTGTTTTACTTGTAATTCTTACTGAGTATTCTTCAAGCAAGAAATTTTAATTAAATACATTTATTCATGGAAGACATTCTGCAGAACTGAAGAGGACTTAAAAATGAGTTAATTCTAACTGTATAAGTACTGCTGGACATATTTTTATACAAAGAAGTGCAGAGCACCTACATTAAAAGCATAAAAACAACAGCTTGGAAGTAACTAAGCCAGCAAAAGAGTTTCAACTCTCAAGAATAGTGTGCTATGTTGCACAGGTGGATTACTTCAACACATAACGCACACAGTACTCCATAAAAGGTCCAGTTCTAGAAGGAAAGGCTGCATTCCTCATTAGATGCATAGTGTGAATTAACTAAGAATGAAACAAACAAGTATTACCACTAATTTCAATCTCTTTAGTTCTCCTTTCACTTTATTCCAATAACTGTAATCTTATCGAAAGAGAAGCTACGTGAGAAAACCTGCTCAGTAATTTATTTTTATTTATTTACATGTTATGAATTACCAGATAAATAATTTCCTCATGCTTCCAGAAAGTTATTAAATACCTTTGACACGGTATTTCATGTCATAGAAGACTGCAATGCTGAAGAACTACAGTGCATCCACAGTAACTACTTTTAATAATTCAGAGGACAGTAAAACGAATGGTAAATGACACAAACTTCCATGCCTTGATGACAGCAGGTACCTTATCCCAGATCTCAGTATAAGTAGACTGTAAGAATATTTTATTTGTATTAGAAACCAAACAATGACGCGTTCAGCCTCACATGACACAGTAAGCAGATAACAACAGATCACTGCTGCTGGAAGATCTTGCTCCTGCTCAGGTGCTTTGTCCGACTTAGTCCGTGCTGACATTGACATGTGTTAAGACTCCTTCCCACTTCAAATTCATTACCGCGCCAGAAAAATAACTAAGTCAAAATTAATGAACACGTGAATAAACAAGAAAAAAACAAATCTAACTCTCAAGCCTATGTTGATGCTTAGTCATTTACATTAAGTAATTCATAGAAGGACTTTGCTAACTTCACAGCTGAAACACAGAACAGGGCTTGACCACACAGCTGGGATGAGGAAGCAGAAGAATAAGACAAGAACTCCTGTTTATTGTCACAGAGCTGCCCATGGAATCACAGTCCAACAGTATGCTTTCACAGATGTGGTATTTAAGCACTGGAGAAAGGCCTACCTTAAAAAAAGCATGTCATCTGAAAACAGGCCATTGATGACCCCACTTTCTTTCTCAAGTGCCAGCATACTGATATGAAGCTTCCTTGAGTTCAGAAAATCTAGTATCAGTTTAATTATTTCAGCTTCTTTAACATTCACTGTTTCTTCAGCCGTCATGATGGCAGCCTGAAAGGAAAGATAATTTCAGTGATGATCAATATCTTATTTTATGCTTGCTTAACAGATGCTGACTACTAAGATTTTTTTTTCATAGTTTTATAAGACAGAATACTGTAGCATTATGAAAATAAAAGTCAACTTCCTAGTTTTGTTTAAGATGTTGATTATAAAGCTTCAAGTAAGACTAACACTGCACCTTTACATTTCTTTTCTACGAATATATAGGGTCCAGAGAAACCAGTCTACCAAGAAACCAATCCTACTGCAGTAGAAGCACTGTATGTGAAAATGCACCTCACTATTTGCCTTTCAGAAAAGTTAAAAGAGCATTAAGAATTTGCCAGCTATTACATCACTATCTAGACAACTTTTATATAAGCTTAAAACCTGATTTGTTAGAAGTACATATAAAAAGCAAAGCACACTGAAAAAGCACGGTCTGTTCACACCTCAGCCCCTTCTTCAGAAGCTGTAAATGGAGGTTAAACCAAAGCTTTCTGTTATTCCTCTATAAGGACACCTATCTCTACCTGTGTGCTTCACGAACAATCTAACATTGCAAATCCAAGACAGCCCAGGCCAATTCAACTGCTGACTGCCAGAGTCCCCCACTCACTCACCTGCCACCAGCTGCCTGCTCCCAGCCCCTCCTCAGCACCAGGGCAGCTCCACCACCAGCTTGTGCCTGGGAGCAGCTCAGGGTGTGAGGAGCCCCCCAGCCACCTCCCGGCACCACAGCAGGGCCAGGCACCAACTCAGTGCCTGCCTGATTGCCCAGCTGGCGCAGGGGCACTACTACTGATACATGGAACCAGCACCACCACGCCTTCTGGCAGAAGCAAAGCCGTAAAGTGACTTAAATGGATTATGAGAGCATACAAAAACAAGAAGCCAGTATCAGTGATGAGCCCTCAGCAGGAAGCCATATCCCCCGAAATGAGCAAAGTAGAATGAAAGTGATCAGAAAAATGAATTGATGTTACCATACAGAGCAAAGTGTCTGCAGTAAGAAGTCAAAGATACCCTAATTACTCCCCAGGGATGAGGAGAAGATACAAATACTCCAGTGAAACTGTTCGCCACAAACCAATGCTACTGAACTTTAAGCAATACAAAACAAAAGTAAAAATCAGGCATTAAGAGTTTTATTCTTCATTCTCCTTATAATCACATGCCAACTTTTTTTTCAATGAGGTTTTTGCCAGGACGTTTGATTGGGAACACATTTAATGAAAGCAGCACAGTTTATTCTGGAACACCAGAGAGTTGGTTGTGCCATACGCAATGGCCTCACTTCTTACAGCGGCTGGGTTTAATTCTCATTGCAGTCACTCCAGCTACTGGTGATTTGGATGGGCTCTGGGCAGACACACCCAGAGACCGCACTCCTGACTGTAAAGTCAAGGGAAAAAAATAAAGATCTGACTTGCAGAACACCTTTCTGCAGGAAAGGAAACAGATGGACAGACAACACACAGACCTAGAGCCAGCACTTGCAGCAAAATGCTTTTTCCTTACATTTTAGCACCATTTTTATTACCCCTTTTGGCAACCGGATCAGGATTTTTGGTCCCAGAGAAAAATTCAATTCCATTCTTATAGACCGGAAAAGAAATAAACACAAATTTAACTAGGAGTTTCGGATTAACATCTTAATTCCCAGCCTCACCTAATGCATTTGCATTTGGCTTTTATTATGCATTATTGCCTTGGTGGTTACATGAAACAACTTACATGGCTTCCTTGGCAAACAACAAAGTAAAGCTGAGGCAAACCTGTACTGAGTCTCACCATTAGGAAACCACAAGCACAGTTCAGGCTAATACTGCCTTTGAAGCAAGGAACATCCACACCCCAGCTTTCTTTGCCGCTGGATCCATTGGAGTCTACTCTAAATAGGAAGTCACCCTACAGAGCTTCAAAAGATTACCTTCAATTATTTCTGTATTCTGTTGACAGAAAAACAATTGTAACACTCAGTACTCTGCCTGAGAGTTGATTCATAGAACCATTAAGGTTGGAAAAGGCCTCAAAGATCACTGAGTCTAACCATGAACCCATCACCAACACGTCCGCTAAACCACGTCCCTCTGTGCCACATTGACATGGTTCATGAACACCTCCAGGGCTCCTGTTGCTGCCGCAGGGACAGCACTCATCTGACAGTAGGCTTCTTCCGCATCTGCAAGCAGTTAGCTCCTATTTTCTGCATGGCTTTAACAGGACCAGCTTGTTCTGAATGTAGAACTTTTGCCAGGTTCTAAAACTTAAGTTATTTTTCTTTGTTTATATTCTCCCCATAAATTGGATAAAGGATGATCAGCACCCCGTGCTTCACATGGAATGAATAATAGCACCTTTGGCATCCTGCTAAGAAAAGTTAAATATGTAGTTTGGATGCTGCTCCGCAGAAGACAGTTTGAAATGTACCACTAAGCTCATAAATCAGCAGGATTATGAAAACAGTGCATGTCTGGTGTCAGAGCAACATCCCCATTGGACAAGAAGATAGAAAAGAATGGAAAACCTACTGAAGAAGGTTCTTCACTTAATAGAAAGTTTTTCAGTCTGATGAACCCAGACTTCTCTGCATTACGCTGTCAAAATAATAAGCAGCACTGTAACACCATCATGACATCACAGCTATATTGAGGTTTACACATGACACTATGAAGTAAGTCAGTTTTTTCTGACAATCAACGGTGCATGTATGAATAAAAATAAATAAAAATCAAACAGCAAAGAAACTCAAGGTTAGAGCTGAAGCTGCATCTTTGGTCCATCCCACTGCATTACTTTCTACGAGCACATATGGCACACAGCGTCACAATCTGATCAGCTCTAGCACTAATACTCAAGAACAACTGAAGCACAGCATTAACCTGAGGTATAAACGATGAGAAAGGAGTATTAAAGCTTAAAATTTCAGGTGCCCTCCATTGATGATGTACCTTTTTTTCCTTACCCCATCTTTTCATAGCAGCCCATTCCAACACTTGTCCCCCTTCTGAGTACCCATAACGATCTCCTAAATAAATCAATATCAAGAAAAACCAAAAATCCCAACCAACCTCCCTGCCACTCAGCTGGCACACCTCTTCTCTGCTTCCAATGCACAAGATGCCCTTTAAACAAGCTCTCTGGAGCATAACCTATCTACTGCTTCACTTCCTAGGGAGAGGTTTCATTCTTGTTCTGCTCTTACTCATGTTCTGAGCAAATCAATTGCACGAACCGCCTCATAGCACTATAAGCACACTGTTTTTCAAAAAACATAAACACACATGTAAATACATTACTTTGGGAAAACGTTTATAAACTATAAAGTGATTTTTGGATAGTCTCTAAGTTACCCCTCTTAGAAGAGATTTAATTGCATCTGCATTCACATGACAGTTACAGCAAGATCTGATGTTGTGGAATACAAATGAGTTGTGAAACTCCCAAACAAGCACTATTCCTTTGTCTTCATCCCTCCCAAACATACGAGCAGCACACAGCATGCCCTCACAGAGCCGGGCTGGCAATTCCAGTACTTCTTCCTTCTGTTCCTGAGCGGTTCAAACCATCACGGTCACATTGACAGAGCCCAGTGATGCATTTCAACACAGATGCAACACTCAGGTCCTAGTTCACCCACCTCAGCAACAGCCTCAGCACCTCGGCGAATCCAGCACGGAGCAGCACTGCGCACCTCAGCAGCGGGCAGCTGCGCCCCAGTAACCGCCTGCGGCCCCAGCGGGGTCAGGAGGCGCCGACCTCCCGCTCCCCGAAGCTTTCCCGGGGAAGGCACACGCAGCGCCAGGGCCGGGGGGCGGCGTTCAGCCCCGCGGTGCTTCCACACCACAGCACAACGGAGAACGCCAGCGAGTTACAGAGTAAGCGAACGCGTTTTGACTACAGCGCACCTGCTCCCAGATCGCCTTTATTCCTCCTCAGGCGTCGCCAGGCGGAACGCCCAATACCAGCCAGCTCTAAGATGGACCTGCTGCCGGCCAAGGCCGAGCCAATCAGCGATAGCGGTAACGCCTCTGT